>CM041517.1:38124627-39324627 GCA_023091065.1 Dianthus caryophyllus
AAAATATACTAAATAAATATTAGTTAAAATAATAAAAAGAAATTGGGTACTTTAAAACTTAAAATGAATCTAAGTAAAACTATTTTTGAATAAAGTTAAAAATTAGTATCACTAATAAGATTTTTGAAAATAAAATAAAGTTAGTAAATCACAGAAAAAGAAATATAAGGACTCAAGGCCACAAATATAAATTAGGATAAAAATAAAGTGTCAAGAATTTACTAAGTATAAAAATGTAAGGTAGAAAAGAATATCAAATCATATAAATAACTTCGTAAGTATAATATTTTATATGAAAAGATTAACTTAAAGTAAAGTTCACAAGTTTAAATAATATATTTAAAAATAAGGATTCGTCTTAAGATCGACAACTCACTAAATCAATGTAAGTCGTATAATAAAAATTAAACACATGGAACGTAAGACATTATAAAAAGAAACAAATGGTTTTATAAAAATAATTAGAAAAGATTCTAAGTTATAAAAACTTAAATTAGATTCTACGATCAAATTATCTTTTCACCTTAATCGAATAAGTAAAGAAAAATTATAATACGAAGTTGTATTAAGAAATTAAATCACCTAAAAGAAATTTAATTAAATATCACTTAAACCATATTTTATCAAAAATACTAAAAATTGTCGAATATCATTTAAGTAATATTTCTAAGTTAAAATAAATGTTATGAATACTAAATCACTTAACACATTACGATTTAAATAAAAATAAAATAAACAAATGTGGGTTATAATGAAATTCAATTATTTATAATACTAATCACTAATCTATCTTAAGTTACTTAAAATTTTGAACGAAACTAAATCATACTTAAACGAACTATTGTTAATTACAAAAATATAAGTATAAAATACGTAGAAGTATAAACTATAAAAATACGTACAGAGTATAAAAATACGCATACGTATAAAAATACGTACAAAATAATGAATAGTGAAAATATTTAAAATCTACGAACGGACCCAAAATAATTATTTAAGTTATTCTATGTGTTCCTGCTTACTTGAAGAATTGCTAGAACTAATATTTCATTATATAAAGTTCGACGATATTATTAAGTTACAGAATTGTCACCTACTTTGAATGAACGAGGAAATAAGAAATTAAGAAATGAAATACTTGAATAAAATACTTGGATTGTTCGCCATGTCGCGACTCTTGAATTCGAAGTTAATGAGGTAGCCGTCTATGGGGACTTTGGCTCCCTCCCAGAGTTGCTAAAGGCGATCTAATATTTTTATATAAAGTATTATTTCGGTGCGGGATATACAACCTCAGGGATGGGGCATGATTGATATCTCCGTGAGCCCATACTACGGTAATTGGAAACTCCAGCCCCACCCGGGGGTACCCGTCTAAGGTGATAGTCGTATTATGTAACAACCTGGTTTTTCGTGACTTTAATTAAACTAAGGCGGAAAATTAATTAAGTCTATATATTACAAAACCAGCTGTTAATCGTAATAAAACTCTAGGTACATAGTACGAGTTTAGAATAACAGAGTATAAGTTTGATTACATCCTCTCAAAATAGATTACAAAAATAAGGCCTTCAATCCCCTGATAGATCAACAGTCAATACTCGGGGTACCTGCATTAAACTCTCATCATTTTCCCCGCACACTCCTTCGAGTTTAGACACATGCAATTTCTAAAGCAATATGCAGTATAATAATGAATAACAAGGGAAAACAGATAGCAAGTATGCAAATATAACACATAAGGAGATCATGATGATTCGATACGGTATAAGCCAACCAAATAACACACCATGCTCACAAATAATCATACTTAACAAATCACATTCCAATACTCAACCAAATCATTCCAATAACCATCAAACAAACAAGGAAATACACTCAACATGTGATAACAAATGAATCTTCGTTAGTAAGGCGGAAGCATGCAGACATAATCCGCGCGATAGCGATCAGGGCCAACATAACTTGGACATGACTGACAGGCTAAAGATATCTAAGGTAATAAGGACGATTCAATCCCTTGTCTAATGTATGCATACACTACCTATCGAGGATCATACGTATTCGCTATTCAAAAGGTATCACCGACGAAAAAGTTCGACTATCACCAGAGACGGGTACCTTGGATGGGCCGGGCGTTACCAGTTACTAATTTATGGGCCCACGGAGATATCAAGGATGCCCCATCTCTGAGGTTGTATATACCGTGTCGAGTAGCGATCTTAAGATCGTTATTTCGCCTTGGGCAACTCTGATAGGGAGCCCAAGTCCCCATATACAGCTACCTCGTTAACTTCGAATTTCAAGAGTCGCAACATGGCGAACAATCCTAGTATTTTATTCAAGTACTCGCTTTCTTAACTTCTCATTCTCTTGCTCATAAATAACGGTAATGACAAACTTGTATCATAAATATAACGTCAAACTTGTATAATGAAATTTTAGTAACAACAGTTCTTCAGGTAAAACAGAACACATAGGAAAACTTAATTATTTATTTGAGTCCTGTTCGTAATTTTTAAATATTTTTCACTATTCATTATTTTACTATTCACCGTATTTACTATTCACCGTATTTACTATTCATCGTATTTACTATTCATCGTATTTACTATTCTCCGTATTTATACGTATTCGTATTTTCGTATTCCGTATTTGTACGTATTTTTATACTTCGTATTTTATTCATATTTCATACGTATATGTATTCTTATACTTAGTATTTATTATTTTATTTTCTTTATACTTAGTATTTTTATTTTATTTCCTTTATACTTTAGTATTTATTATTTGACCTTAATTATACTTAGTATTTTTGTACTCTTATACATTTTGATATACTAAGGGTATTTTGGAAAATAAAACTAAGCTTTTTATTTACTAAGTGTAAAATTCTAGTTTTAAAGTCGTTAGGTTCATTTTGTATTTAGTGATTTGAAAAATGATTTCGGAAGTAAAATTTAATATAATCTAAGTACAAAATTCTAGAGTCAAAGTTGTTAAGTTCATTTTGTACTTGGTCAATTTTAATAACATTTCAAAAGTAAAACTCGGTTAAATTTAGTCGTATACTTAACTAAGGTTTTAGCGGTTTCCATTTTTAGTGAGGTTGTCGTTGTTCATTTTAAATAGTCCGTATGTCCACATCCAAATTTAAGCATAGGTAGTAGCACTCGACAAGATTCATTTTAATACGTGTAACGTTTATTTTTATCGGTTTCGTTGATTCTTTTTATTAACGATTTAATACATAAACAAATATAAACCTAATTACTATTCAATTTTAGTGACTAAGTGATAAATTCATTTTGACCAAAATTGACCCAAAATTAACCCTAATGCCGTGAGCCTTTATTTATTTAGCTATTTATTTCTTTTGTTGTTTTTATTAATAAATCATTACTTTAACTATTTTAATTACTTAAGTGATAAAATTAAAAGTGACAAATTCATTTTTAGTCTAAAATTGATCCCTAAACCGTGGCCTTATACTACCTAGCAATTTATTTTCGTTTTGTAATTTTATCGGTTTTTGACTTAAAGTTTTTATATACTAATTATTTAGTTTATGCTAAAATGATTTAACTTAGTACTTGAAAATAATAAATAACTAAAACTTATAAAATTTATGAATCAAATTAATCAACTAAGTGAAGAACACATGAATGTGTGATGAATTTTAATGTTTTTCATATGAACATTATTTAGTCAAAATTTTATATGTTTATGAAATTTTCTCAAATTTTTCCTACATGTCTATTTTAACTAGTCTAATCATAATATGTTATTTAGAAAAATTAAAACTAAAATTTGGTCCAAATAAGGCAAAAATGCCGTGTGTATGTATGTATGTATATGATTTTTGATTTTTGATTTTTATACTTCTAATTCAAATACTAAATTACTTTATATCATTTATACATTTGACATATGTGAAAACATAAGTAAACATTATCATACATAAATGAAAATCATTTAACACATGAATAAATATAAAAGTTCAAGAACACTCATAAACACATTATAACATTTAAATTCATAACAAATTCATTTTAATTCCTAAACATAAACTAATTATATTTTCATGTTCATTTTATTACAAGTATTTTAAGCATGCAATTTACAAAAATTAAAACGAAAAATTAAGTGAAATATAGGGTGATGGCCGTGGGTTATACATGGGTCACACAAATATTATTTTTCGATTTTTGTCTCCTAATTTAACATATGAATACTAGGTGATATAATAAAACCATACATGCATCAAAAACAATAACACATAATCAAATTCGAGGCGCTTATCATATAAATGTGCGGGAAGCACCTTGGTTTGGTTAGTGGAGTAAAAACCCTAGCAATTGTCCGGGTCGACGATATGATCGAATTGGCTCAAGTCGACACCACCACCTTGCTCCTCGTCTTTGGTTAGGAGAGGTACATAAGAATGTAATACACAAGTTAGTAATTAAATTTAAAACTAAACTAACTATACTAAAATTTTCAAGTGTAGTAGTATTTATGTTTAGGTGATGGTTAAATTTTTCATGGTTTGGTTTCATGTTCATATTTATTTGTATGTAAAAAGAGTGAGTGAATACAAATTATACATGGTGAGGAAATCATTTAAATGTTCTAGTGAAATTTACAAACAAGAGGTGAAATTTAAAGAAGAAAAACTAGAGGAAAAGGATGAAGATCATGTAGGATCTTGAGCTTGTACATGAAGATAAGCTTACAAGGTTTTAGAGTATGAGTTTATTAGAGAGAAAAGAGTTAAGTGTTTGTGTGTTGTGTATGTGTTTGTGTCGTGTGAGTGTAGTATGTAGTAGTAGTTGTTTTATTTTTTTTGTAGTATGTAAGTTGTAGTATGTAAGTTGTAGTATGTGTAAGATAAAGCATGCATGCTTGAGACAAGGAAACACAAGGGTGTAAGAGAAGAAGCATGGGTGTAAGAGGAAGGAGAGCATGCTTGAGACAAGGGGACACTTGTGTAGGAAAAGCAAAAGGAAAAAGGAAGGCAAGGTTGAGCATGGAGAGCTCAAAATTTCGGCCACTATGGGTCACTTGGCCCGATTTTTTCGTGTTTGAAATTTTCAATTTCTTAGACGTGAAAAGTCTCGAAATGAAATATATAGTCTTGAAATAATGTTTAGAAGTGAGATCGAAAATAAAAATGAAAATAAACCTCAAAACGAATTCAAACAAAAATTTGGGTACTAGTTTGTCTCGCAACTTTGAAATAGAATTTTATTCGATCGAAATATATATTTTTTTTCGTTGAATGTTATCAAATTAAATCCTTATCCTCAAACGTCAAAAGGTTTATCAGTTTGGGCTTAGTGTAACTCAATATAGCGAGTTTTAGTGAAAGTGTTAGTTAAATCAAAGTGGAATAGTAATTTGATATTATTATTATATGTTGTGTTAGTAATAATCAATATGATTAAGCTTAAGCTACTTTAATTAGGTTTGGATTATGAGTAATTACATTTTAGAAAAGATTAGGTGACTTAATCATATTTAGGTGGCTTGGCCATTTAGTCAACGTTTGACCTTGATTTGCGTGCCAAAATTTGCCGTTGAGAAAATTGTCGAGGATTCTCCATTTGATTTATCGAGTTTGAAAATGTAAACATAAAGTTCAAATTCAAAGTAATTCAAAATGGTTTTAGTTTAGGTGCAAAAATGATTGTAGTGTATTGTTTTAGGAAATTCAGTGAGCGAGGATGATTAATTATTGATTTCCTAATTATAATTAGCTTAAATTAACACGGGGTGTTACAATCCTCCCCCCTTAAAGAAGTTTCGTCCCCGAAACTTAAAGTACTCTGGGTGGTTAAGGTTACCTGTGCCAAACAGCTCCGGGTACTTTTCCTTCATCGACGCCTCGGTTTCCCATGTTGCTTGTTCAGTCTTCTGTCCCCTCCAGAGAACCTTGACTAAGGGTATCGACTTGCGTCGTAAGAACTTGGTCTCTCTGGCGAGAATTTCCACTGGTTTCTCCGAGTAAAGCATGTTGGGCTCGATGGCGATCACGTCGGGCGTAACAATGTGACTCGGGTCGCTTCTATATCTTCTGAGTTGAGATACATGGAATACATCGTGCACTTTGGATAAGTTTGGCGGTAAGGCGAGTCGGTATGCCACCTCGCCAATTCGTTCAAGTATTTCGTAGGGTCCGATGTACTTTGGGCTAAGCTTCCCCTTTAGTCCGAAACGTCTTACCCCTTTCATGGGTGAGACCTTTAAGAAGACCTTATCTCCACTGCTGAACTCAATAGGTCGGCGGTGCTCGTTTGCATATTTCTTTTGGCGATCTTGAGCCGCTTGTAGTCGTTCCCGAATAATCTTTATGTGTTCAATCTGATCCTGTATAACCTGGGGTCCAGTACCCACATTATCACTAGCGTCGTCCCAACAAACCGGACTGCGACACTTTCTGCCATACATTGCCTCAAAAGGAGCACACCCTAGACTAGCATGATGGCTATTGTTGTATGAGAATTCAACGAGAGGTAAGCTCTTTTCCCAGTTCACGTTGAATTCCATCGTGCATGCCCTCAACATGTCTTCCGATTAATGCGGATAGTTCGCTCTGTCGGCCGTCGATTCTTTGGATGTAAAGCCGTACTCATTTTCAATTTACTACCCAAAGCCTCTTGCATTTTCTTCCAGAAATGCGATGTAAATCTTGCGTCCCGGTCTGATATGATGTCGAGGGGAACGCCATGGAGTCGTATTATTTCCTTTTCGTAAGCTTTGGCCAGTTCTTCCAATCCCCAAGTCTCTTTGATCGGAACGAAGTGTCGCTTTAGTTAGGCGACCTACAATACCCCATATCGCGTCTTTGCCACCTGCTGTCCTTGGTAACCCCATGATAAAACCCATGGATATGGAATCCCACTTCCCTTGAGGAATCCCCAACGGTTGGAGTAGTCCTCCGGGTCTCTGGTGTTCAAATTTTTCCTTACGGCAAATCATACATCTAGCTACATATTCGGCTATCTCCGCCTTCATCCTTATCCACCGAGCGTAATTTGGTCCTTGTACATCTTATGCGAGCCAGGATGTACCGAGTAGCGGGTACTATGTGCTTCGTCAAGGATTTTGCGTTTCAAGTTCTCATTATCAGGTATGCACCACCTGCCATTGAAGCGTAGACTCCCGTCAGTGTAAACTTCAAACCCTTCTGTTCCTTCTGATGGAATCCTCTCCCTAATCTCCAACAATGCCGGGTCTTCCCATTGTAGTACTCGGATGTCATGATATAATTCTGGTTCGACCGCCATTGCGTTTAGGTCTGTGTCATCTGATTGTACCAGGTCTAAGCTCAGTCTTTTTAGATCCTGGACGATGTCTGAGGGAATCTCCCAAATGTTGTTCAGAGTGTGTATTGTCTTACGACTCAGTGCATCGGCAACTACATTAGCCTTTCCCTCGTGGTAAAGTAACTCAATCTTGTAATCTTTGATCAATTCTAACCATCTTCGTTGTCTCATGTTCAAATCTCTTTGGGTGAATATGTACTTCAAGCTCTTGTGATCAGTGTAGAATTTAATGCTGACCCCGTAGAGATAATGACGCCAAATCTTTAGTGCAAACACAACCGCGGCAAGTTCTAGGTCGTGAATTGGGTAATTCTTTTCATGCACCTTAAGTTGTCTGGATGCGTATGCTATTACCTTTCCCTGTTGCATCAAGACGCAACCCAAACCATTTAGTGATGCGTCACTGTACACCTCATATTCATCTCCATCGGTTGGCAAGGTTAAAACTGGGGCCGTAGTAAGCCTTGTCTTTAGTTCTTGAAACGCTTTCTCACAGTCGTCGCTCCATATGAACTTTGATTCCTTTTGTAGCAGTTTGGTCATTGGGCGGGCTACCTTCGGGAAATCGAGAACAAACCTTCGATAATAGCCACCAATCCTAGGAAGCTCGACTTAGTGGATCGCTTTTGGTGCTATCCATTCTTTGACCGCTTCAATCTTTGCTGGATCTACCATTACTCCCTCCTTGGAGATTACATGACCTAGGAACGCCACTTGGCCTAACCAAAATTCACACTTTGAAAATTTGGCATACCATTTATGGTTTCTCAAGATACTTAGGATAATGTGTAGGTGCTCTGCGTGTTCTTCTTTATCCTTGGAGTAGATCAGGATGTCGTCGATGAACACGACCACGCCAGATGTCGAGATATTCATGAAAGGTCTGTTCATTTGGTCCATAAATCTTTCGGGGCGTTGGTAGGCGAACGGCATTACTTTGAACTCGTAATGTCCGTACCTTGATCTAAAAGCGGTCTTTTGTATATCTTCTTTCTGACCGCGATCCGATGGTATCGATCTCAGGTCAATCTTGGAGAAAACTCCTGCTCCCTTAAGGTGGTCAAAGAGATCGTCTATCCTAGGCGGAGGATAACGATTCTTGATCGTCACCTTGTTCGATTCCTCAGAATCGATGCACGAGCCTCATGCTCCCATCCTTCTTCTTTACAAAGAGTACTTGCACCCCAAGGTGAAACACTCGGTCTTATAAATCCCAACTCAATCATTTCCTCCAATTGTTTCTTGAGTTCTTGAAGTTCGACAGCGCCATTACGTATGGTGCCTTTGATATAGGTGCTGTGCCCGGTATGAGGTCAATCGAGAATTCAACATCTCGTGCAGGAGGCATGCCTGGTAATGCGTCTGGGAAAACATCGGGGTATTCACTCACGATTGGGATATCTTCGATGCGGAGGGTGTCCTCGACCTTAGTAATCTTTGCAAAAATACACCGGTGCCCCTTCTCTCCATACTCACGAAGCTTGATCTGAGATACTAACTTCACTCCTCCTTTCCTTTTGAAACTCTGGTATGACACTTCCTTCCCTTGGTTAGTTTTCAAAGTGATTTTCTGGTCGTGGCATTTAAATGTTGCGTTATGACGAGCTAGCCTGTTCATTCCCAGAATTACATCGAACTCGGGAAGGTCAAACAGTACAAGGTCTGACAGGAAATCTGTGTTGTGAATTGAGATTTTTACATTACTGTATCTTGACGAACAAAGAATGTTTTTACCATCTGGTAGTGATATGTTAGTTTTAATTTGTGTGGGATTTGTGAGTTTGGATTGTTTGATAAATTTGGAGGATATAAATGATAGTGAAGCTCCCGTATCGAACAAAATGAAAGCAGTCTGAAATTAACCAAAATTTACGGTGACGGCGTCGACATCGATAGTATCATCAGACCCTTCTTCAGACTCGGTCAGGACGTAGACGCGTCCCTGAACTCTAACGGCTGGCGGTGGTCCCGCGTTTGCCTTGGCACCAGTACCCCTCTTTGGGCATTCATTAGCTTTGTGCCCTACAACTTTGCACAGGAAACACACCACAGGTTCTCCATTCCAGCGTTTCCCTGGGTGATTCGGCTGACGGCAAAAGCGACATTGATTTGCCTGGAAAGCCGGGGGTCCGGGAGGTTGTTGGTTGTTCCTTGCCACAAATGCGGTAGGGTTTCGGTTATGGTACAAGGGTCTGCCCTGGCCTTTATTACGGTTGTCTTGATTTTGGAACCCCGGGCGGCCAAACATTGGCTTATGGATAAAGCTAGCACTTGCCACAGAAGGCGTGAACGTCTTCTTCTTCTTCTTCTCCTCAGCTTCCCTCTTCTGGATGGGTGCCCAGATACACGTTGCCTTTTCGTAGGCTTGAGCGAAGTTCTTACAAATGAACCCGCTCATGTTTATCCTCGGTCATTGTCCATGCCTCGTGCGTAACGAGTTGCGAGTTCCTCTCGCTAGTCAATATCTTAGGAGCAAACTTAGGCGGCTCACGATATTTTTACGTGTAAGCTTGTAGGGTCATTTCACCCTGGGTTAGATTCCTGAACTCTTCTTCTTTTTCCCACTTCAACTCTTCCCCAAAGTACTTGTTTTCCAACAAGGTCTTAAACTCACTCCAGTTATAGAGCCTTAGGGGAAATTGGGCTTTGATCAGGCGCCACCAACTATTTGCCTCTCCTTTCAGGTAGTACGCTACCACGTTCACCATTTCGTTCGGTGGTGTCTTGCTCAGTTCCAGTAATTTTTCCATCTCTTCGATCCACTCTGTCAAGACTGTGGGGTCGACAGAGCCAGAATATGTTTGGGGTCGGTGTTTGGAGAATTTCTCAAATGCAGACTGATTGTTTCCGCCGCCTTGATGTTGATACATATTTTGAGCAATTTTTGTAATTGCATCCTCGAACCCTTTTCTCCTTGCTTCTTCTTCAGCAAAATGTTGGGCGAAGTTCGGGTTAGCCATGTTGTTTAAGTTGTTTGCATCCATTCTGAAAATAAAATAAAATAACGACAAGGCTGTATAAATTTTGAGTGGTTCAAAGATAGACATCATATAACATGCAAGGTAAAAGACATTTCATTGATAATGTAAAAGGTTTACATCAAAACGTTACAAGCCTCCTAATACATTCTCTATGAAATGAACTAAGGTGAAAACTTAGACATAAGTTCAGCAAAATAACATAAAAGTTTAGATACATTCTCAAGAGATATGAAATTGAATCGAGAATGACAAAAGATTAGCCCTAAATCCTAGGCAAATTTTGAGTAGCGATGCTCCTCCTCCATGAAGCTATGCTTATACTTAACAGCATAAGTCATGTCGCTCAAACCGAGTTTGAAATCCTCCCAGCTCAGGTAGTACTCACCCTCAAGTATCGCCGGGGAGCGTAGTCGTCTCCACCATGCTTTGGCCTCCTCGTCAGCACGCATTGCTAGGGAGGTTTTCCATTCCTCTCTAACTGAGTGTTCCAGAACCTCGCATTCATACTCCCGATCCATGGGTATAGTGTCCCACCGATCCCCTCAAATGTCTCGGGTTTCCCTGCATGAACGCTCGATCACATCTGTATATTCCGAGGATCGGCGGAGATGATCAGAATTCGATGTTCCATATCACGAGTCTTAAGTGCCCTAGTCTTCCAGTCGACTTCCGCATTGCTCGAGTCCTGTGATCTCTTCCAGGACTTCAATTGTTGACGTCGCGCGTAGGCCTCGATAGCTTTCTTGCGGGCCTTCTCTTTTGGTGTCCATTCAGAGTACTTCTTACCGCACGGTAGTCTCATCTGAAATCAATTTAGATAAGGAAATTTAAATGAGATTTGGAAGTACAACATGTATGTAAAATTTTAAAATAATGAATTAAGAAAAGCACATGACTAGGTAGTAACATAACGTCTCCATATATATAAACATATACATGGGTAAAATATTACATTTCAAGGAATATAATACATAAGTTCACCAAACGTCACATCCGAATACAACACCCATAGCCGTTAAGAAAAAGTGACGACATTAAGGTCGTTCTTAAGATAGTTTAAAGTCGGTTACATATATTTTACAAACCGGAGTCGCATGACCCTGAATTATTATTTGCGTGCCTGAAGAGTCTCCCACATCGGCATCTTTCCCAGACTGGAAGTAATTCCACTGGTATTGGAGGATAGAGGTGCTTATATTCTTGATCCATCAGGTTCTCGAGTAGTTCCTCGTGCTCCATCCACCCTGGTGGTTGCATCTCCCTCAGAAGTGGATCTGGGTGACACATGCGATCCATGTGTAGCTCGTAATCCAGGAGTAGTTGCCAACCTAGTGGAGTCCAGAACTCGTCGTACGGGTGGAAGCTCTCGATCAGTGTCAGGCCTAAGCCAATGCCCCTAGTGTGATAGGGTCTGGTCGTCGTGATCCCATTGGCTTCCACGTATTGCTCTATGACGTGGGACTGGTTACTTATATATGCATCCAGTGGCATCATCGGTGGACGTCGTGGTAAGTTGTTACGGGAGTAACTGAAAGACGTCATCCTAAGGGCCTTTGTCAAACTAGAGTTAGTCACAGAGCAAATAGCAAGTAACCGAATTATAAACGTAAGGATTCTAACGCTCATCTAACTAGTTTATTATTTATTAGGTCGGTCCTTAAGATTCTACCCTTCCTCACATTTAAAATGATCTAATATATTATTTTAGCGGTCTAGAGATTTCTAGTTTATTATTTGATCCTACAAGTCTATGCTAGACATATAGTATGTATATGTCCGGCCCAGGTGTCGTCTCGCTATGTGAGATAACTTTAAGTCATTCACGGTCGCAAGACAGCTTTGATACCAACTGTAACAACCTGGTTTTTCGTGACTTTAATTAAACTAAGGCGGAAAATTAATTAAGTCTATATATTACAAAACCAGCTGTTAATCGTAATAAAACTCTAGGTACATAGTACGAGTTTAGAATAACAGAGTATAAGTTTGATTACATCCTCTCAAAATAGATTACAAAAATAAGGCCTTCAATCCCCTGATAGATCAACAGTCAATACTCGGGGTACCTGCATTAAACTCTCATCATTTTCCCCGCACACTCCTTCGAGTTTAGACACATGCAATTTCTAAAGCAATATGCAGTATAATAATGAATAACAAGGGAAAACAGATAGCAAGTATGCAAATATAACACATAAGGAGATCATGATGATTCGATACGGTATAAGCCAACCAAATAACACACCATGCTCACAAATAATCATACTTAACAAATCACATTCCAATACTCAACCAAATCATTCCAATAACCATCAAACAAACAAGGAAATACACTCAACATGTGATAACAAATGAATCTTCGTTAGTAAGGCGGAAGCATGCAGACATAATCCGCGCGATAGCGATCAGGGCCAACATAACTTGGACATGACTGACAGGCTAAAGATATCTAAGGTAATAAGGACGATTCAATCCCTTGTCTAATGTATGCATACACTACCTATCGAGGATCATACGTATTCGCTATTCAAAAGGTATCACCGACGAAAAAGTTCGACTATCACCAGAGCGGGTACCCCGGATGGTGGCGTTTCCAATTACTAATATATGGGCCCACGGAGATATCAAGGATGCCCCATCTACGAGGTTGTATATCTGTGTCGAGTAGCGATCTTAAGATCGTTATTTCATTGGGCAACTCGATAGGGAGCCCAAGTCCCCATATCTGACTACCTCGTTAACTTCGAATTTCAAGAGTCGCAACATGGCGAACAATCCTAGTATTTTATTCAAGTACTCGCTTTCTTAACTTCTCATTCTCTTGCTCATAAATAGCAGTGAATGACAAACTTGTATCATAAATATAACGTCAAACTTGTATAATGAAATTTTAGTAACAATGAGTTCTTGAGTAAAACAGAACACATAGGAAAACTTAATTATTTATTTGAGTCTGCTCGTAATTTTTAAATATTTTTCACTATTCATTATTTTACTATTCACCGTATTTACTATTCACCGTATTTACTATTCATCGTATTTACTATTCATCGTATTTACTATTCTCCGTATTTATACGTATTCGTATTTTCGTATTCCGTATTTGTACGTATTTTTATACTTCGTATTTTATTCGTATTTCATACGTATATGTATTCTTATACTTAGTATTTATTATTTTATTTTCTTTATACTTAGTATTTTTATTTTATTTCCTTTATACTTTAGTATTTATTATTTGACCTTAATTATACTTAGTATTTTTGTACTCTTATACATTTTGATATACTAAGGGTATTTTGGAAAATAAAACTAAGCTTTTTATTTACTAAGTGTAAAATTCTAGTTTTAAAGTCGTTAGGTTCATTTTGTATTTAGTGATTTGAAAAATGATTTCGGAAGTAAAATTTAATATAATCTAAGTACAAAATTCTAGAGTCAAAGTTGTTAAGTTCATTTTGTACTTGGTCAATTTTAATAACATTTCAAAAGTAAAACTCGGTTAAATTTAGTCGTATACTTAACTAAGGTTTTAGCGGTTTCCATTTTTAGTGAGGTTGTCGTTGTTCATTTTAAATAGTCCGTATGTCCACATCCAAATTTAAGCATAGGTAGTAGCACTCGACAAGATTCATTTTAATACGTGTAACGTTTATTTTTATCGGTTTCGTTGATTCTTTTTATTAACGATTTAATACATAAACAAATATAAACCTAATTACTATTCAATTTTAGTGACTAAGTGATAAATTCATTTTGACCAAAATTGACCCAAAATTAACCCTAATGCCGTGAGCCTTTATTTATTTAGCTATTTATTTCTTTTGTTGTTTTTATTAATAAATCATTACTTTAACTATTTTAATTACTTAAGTGATAAAATTAAAAAGTGACAAATTCATTTTTAGTCTAAAATTGATCCCTAAACCGTGGCCTTATACTACCTAGCAATTTATTTTCGTTTTGTAATTTTATCGGTTTTTGACTTAAAGTTTTTATATACTAATTATTTAGTTTATGCTAAAATGATTTAACTTAGTACTTGAAAACAATAAATAACTAAAACTTATAAAATTTATGAATCAAATTAATCAACTAAGTGAAGAACACATGAATGTGTGATGAATTTTAATGTTTTTCATATGAACATTATTTAGTCAAAATTTTATATGTTTATGAAATTTTCTCAAATTTTTCCTACATGTCTATTTTAACTAGTCTAATCATAATATGTTATTTAGAAAAATTAAAACTAAAATTTGGTCCAAATAAGGCAAAAATGCCGTGTGTATGTATGTATGTATATGATTTTTGATTTTTGATTTTTATACTTCTAATTCAAATACTAAATTACTTTATATCATTTATACATTTGACATATGTGAAAACATAAGTAAACATTATCATACATAAATGAAAATCATTTAACACATGAATAAATATAAAAGTTCAAGAACACTCATAAACACATTATAACATTTAAATTCATAACAAATTCATTTTAATTCCTAAACATAAACTAATTATATTTTCATGTTCATTTTATTACAAGTATTTTAAGCATGCAATTTACAAAAATTAAAACGAAAAATTAAGTGAAATATAGGGTGATGGCCGTGGGTTATACATGGGTCACACAAATATTATTTTTCGATTTTTGTCTCCTAATTTAACATATGAATACTAGGTGATATAATAAAACCATACATGCATCAAAAACAATAACACATAATCAAATTCGAGGCGCTTATCATATAAATGTGCGGGAAGCACCTTGGTTTGGTTAGTGGAGTAAAAACCCTAGCAATTGTCCGGGTCGACGATATGATCGAATTGGCTCAAGTCGACACCACCACCTTGCTCCTCGTCTTTGGTTAGGAGAGGTACATAAGAATGTAATACACAAGTTAGTAATTAAATTTAAAACTAAACTAACTATACTAAAATTTTCAAGTGTAGTAGTATTTATGTTTAGGTGATGGTTAAATTTTTCATGGTTTGGTTTCATGTTCATATTTATTTGTATGTAAAAAGAGTGAGTGAATACAAATTATACATGGTGAGGAAATCATTTAAATGTTCTAGTGAAATTTACAAACAAGAGGTGAAATTTAAAGAAGAAAAACTAGAGGAAAAGGATGAAGATCATGTAGGATCTTGAGCTTGTACATGAAGATAAGCTTACAAGGTTTTAGAGTATGAGTTTATTAGAGAGAAAAGAGTTAAGTGTTTGTGTGTTGTGTATGTGTTTGTGTCGTGTGAGTGTAGTATGTAGTAGTAGTTGTTTTATTTTTTTTGTAGTATGTAAGTTGTAGTATGTAAGTTGTAGTATGTGTAAGATAAAGCATGCATGCTTGAGACAAGGAAACACAAGGGTGTAAGAGAAGAAGCATGGGTGTAAGAGGAAGGAGAGCATGCTTGAGACAAGGGGACACTTGTGTAGGAAAAGCAAAAGGAAAAAGGAAGGCAAGGTTGAGCATGGAGAGCTCAAAATTTCGGCCACTATGGGTCACTTGGCCCGATTTTTTCGTTTTTGAAATTTTCAATTTGCGCGTACGTGAAAAGTCTCGAAATGAAATATATAGTCTTGAAATAATGTTTAGAAGTGAGATCGAAAATAAAAATGAAAATAAACCTCAAAACGAATTCAAACAAAAATTTGGGTACTAGTTTGTCTCGCAACTTTGAAATAGAATTTTATTCGATCGAAATATATATTTTTTTTCGTTGAATGTTATCAAATTAAATCCTTATCCTCAAACGTCAAAAGGTTTATCAGTTTGGGCTTAGTGTAACTCAATATAGCGAGTTTTAGTGAAAGTGTTAGTTAAATCAAAGTGGAATAGTAATTTGATATTATTATTATATGTTGTGTTAGTAATAATCAATATGATTAAGCTTAAGCTACTTTAATTAGGTTTGGATTATGAGTAATTACATTTTAGAAAAGATTAGGTGACTTAATCATATTTAGGTGGCTTGGCCATTTAGTCAACGTTTGACCTTGATTTGCGTGCCAAAATTTGCCGTTGAGAAAATTGTCGAGGATTCTCCATTTGATTTATCGAGTTTGAAAATGTAAACATAAAGTTCAAATTCAAAGTAATTCAAAATGGTTTTAGTTTAGGTGCAAAAATGATTGTAGTGTATTGTTTTAGGAAATTCAGTGAACGAGGATGATTAATTATTGATTTCCTAATTATAATTAGCTTAAATTAACACGGGGTGTTACATATTATTAGGTGACTCCTTACTCGAGGGCGAGTAGGCTACGATCCTATCTATAGTGGTGTATGCATACATTAGACTCGGGATTTGGCTGTCCTTATCACTTTAGGTATCTTTAGCCTGTCAGACACGTCCGCTTTGTTCGGCCCTGATCGCTATTGCGCGGACGCCTAGCCTGTCAGACACGTCCGCTTTGTTCGGCCCTGATCGCTAGTCTAGCCTGTCAGACACGTCCGCTTTGTTCGGCCCTGATCGCTATTGCGTATTTTACGTCTGCATGCTTCCGCCTCGCTAACGAAGACTCATTTGTTATCACATGTTGAATGTATTTCCTCGTCTTGTTTGATTGATTATTGTTTGATGACTTGAGTTTATGAGTGTTGAAATACTACTTATTGAGAATGATTATTTATGAGTGTTGTACGTTATGTGATTGGATGTATACTCGTGTTTAAATCATCATGATTTCCTTATGTGTTTTGCTTGCCTAATTACAATGTGTTTTTATTTATTTAGTTTCTATACTCTACGTTACGTTTTATGAACTGCATGTTGTATGAGATTTAAATATCTATATGTGAGAACTGATATTATATGCTAATTGTCCAATTTTATTGAAATATCCGGCTGCTGGAGTTATACGCGTTTAGTGCTGCCAAGTTACTTTTAATCATAGGTTGAATAAACCAAAACTTTGGTTTAGAGGTTGTTGGTTAGAACAGTCACTTCCCGCCTCTGAGCGGGAGATCCTCCTATTTTCTGTTTTTGTCTCCGTTGCAGGCAATTCTCGAGACTCAGGATTATCGGGACGATTAGGATGTTTCGTTTGTTTTCTTTGAGAGATTGTAATATATATTTGTATCCTAGGCCATTTGAGTGTAATTTATTTAACATCCGGCATGTATTAGACTTAATTAATTTTCCGCCTTAGTTTAATTAAGTCACGAAAAACCGGGTTGTTACAATATACATTACGAGCAATTTATTACATTTTTTTCAATTTTTTTTTAATTATTTTATGAAGTTTTTGTTGGTGATAATTTATATTTTTTTGACACCATTTTAATTGATATATATTTTTTAATAGGTTTCATTATTACCTTGTAAGAAAGTGTTCAAGGATTATGAGAGACAAATGGTTGATATATTTGAAGTTTGATAACAAGTAATGTTAAAACTTACCAATTCAATTATACAATTCAATTGTATAATACTTTGTGACTTTTTTTTTTACCAATTTTCTAAATGTGGATACATCTGTTAATATATAGTCACCACAATGTCCAATTGTATTTTTACCAAAGTCTAAGAAAAATAAGGTCAGCACATTTTTTGTATTATTGGTTATCATGGATTAGTAACTATAATTGAATTAGACGAGCTTATTTTTCTCAATTTTACGTGGTGAGTATAAAAACAATCATGGTGACACTATCGATGAAAATCGTAAGTACATTTAACCTCTTCAAAAAAAAAACATTAACAAACAAAAATAAAAACTACGGTATTGCTCATTCATGTACACAATTACTCATTCCTATACACTTTTTACCCTAATTTTTCCATTCGATTCCCCTCACCTCTTTTCAATTACAGTTTTCCCTCTCTTTTATATTCACAATTTTATTGCATAGTTTCACTATAAGCAAGCAATTATGACGGATACCCTACCCTTTCATGAGGTAAATCTAATTATTTTAACGGTTTTGCGAATAATTCAACTGAAATATCATTTATTTAAACGGTTTATTAATAAACACGACTTTATTTTGGGTGATAATGGTGATACAATATCGTGTATGTTGTTAAAACATGACGATGAAGAGACGAGTACGGAATAAAGTCGGCATCGGTAGTGGTACGTATCGGTGCCGGCACAATCGTGTCCGCGTTGTGTTTGGTGTTGAGGTTTTGGGGTGTTAGTGAATTAATTTAGTGTTTATTTTTTGTAAAATACATATTTCAATATTTTGAATAAAAATATTTAATATTTTTAATTTTGTGTTTATTTTTTAATATATACTTTGAATAAAAAAAAGTGCACAAAAATGAGTAAAAATATGTACAAAAATGAGTAATAAGAAGTGTACAAAAGTGGTACATGAATGAGTAAATTTAAAAAGATGAGATAAAATAGAGAAAAACTAAGAGTAAAAATAAAAGAAGTGGTATAAAATGGAAAATTGCGTACACGAATAAGTAAAAGTGGTACATGAATAAACAACACCCAAAAACTATCATAGTACGGAGTACAATTTATGCTCACAAATTAACTAGAAATAGATACAATCTAATAATATGTAGTCACCACATATTTGTTTTAAGTTGCAATATTAGTTACGAGGTGATCCAATAATCAAATACCAATACCAAAAAAGAAAAACAAATTAACTGCATTTATTGCACATTAGGCACCATTGTTACAAAGAGTGACTACTATATAACAAAAAGTGACGGGATATTGATGAAACGTAACCATCTTACGAAAATTATTAAAATAACCGACTTTATGGGTAATTTCAACTAAAGTAACATTAATGTAGAAAGAAATTTAATAATTACAATTAAAGAAAAGTAAAAGAAAATTAAAAAGTTTATTGAAAGAATAAAAAAATCTTTGTTTATTGTGATGTAATTAAGGTTTGTCTAAGGAGTATAAGGAATTCAAAAACAATGATTAATTGTCTCATATACATTAAGGATTTGGGATTGAAATGCAAGTCGTCTAACAATAAGCAAAGTGTTAGACGGTCTCATTAAAGACTTATTCAATATGTTATATGAGATAGATTGATATAATGTGATGAAATGAAGTACTCCCTCCAATCCAATTCAATCTCTCCATCTTACTTTTCACAATTATTTGATCCACATTTTGCAAAGCGAATATTTTTTTATCACTCATAACAATAAAAGACGAATCAAATAAAGTCTCACACGACTTATTATTTTGAAAGAATACCAAAAGTTTTTTAGACACATAAATAGTGTCATATGAAATGGGCGATTGAATTGGATTGGACTGAAGAGAGTATTATTATATGAGACTCTGAAGTCTGATGAAAGAATTTTGTGTAAAATACTTCCTCCATTCCGTTTGATTCTATACGTTTGACCAAAACACGGTAATTAAGGTAGAAGAAAATCAAGTGGGGTAGATAATGGAATTACTTAAATACCCCTACTTTATTGTTTGCAAGTGGGTTGAGTGGGTATTAGTGAAGGGTATATTGGTCTTTTAGTTTAATAAAGTAGAGACTAAAATAGAAATGTATAGAATTGATTGAAATTTCCGAAAAAGGAATATGTATAGAATCAAATGGAATGGAGGAAGTAAAATTTGTTGAAATTTCAATGGGGAAATTGATAAAATGAAAGGACAAAAAGGTGGTCAAACAAAAGAAGGAGAAGAAAAAAGAGGAAAAGAAAGTGGGGGAAAGAAGAATAATGATTGGCGTGGGGGGCAAGTAGGGCTGGCAAACCGCACGCTAAGTAGTAGTTGAGTGCGACGTTTAGGGGACAAACTTCACTTCCCTAGTCTTCTCCTTCCCCATCTATTCTCTATTTTTATTCTCTTCTCGGTTCTCTACTTCTCTCCTTTTATTTAACCACGACTCTTCTACTGACACGCCTCCGTACATATAAAATGTACTACTTCCTCCATTCCGTTTGATTCTATACGTTTGACCAAAACACGGTAATTAAGATAGAAGAAAATCAAGTGGGGTAGATAATGAAATTACTTAAATACCCCTACTTTATTGTTTGCAAGTGGGTTGAGTGGGTATTAGTGAAGGGTATATTGGTCTTTTAGTTTAATAAAGTAGAGACTAAAATAGAAATGTATAGAATTGATTGGAATTTCCGAAAAAGGAATATGTATAGAATCAAATGGAATGGAGGAAGTACATCGGTTTCAATTATTTGTTTACCATTTTTATTTTATGATGTATTAATCAGTTTTATTTACATTTCATAAATGATTTTTGCTGACCCGTGTGGAAAGTAAGCCTTTACTTCTTTAACCATTTGGATTGAACAAGTGAGACATTTTTTGTATTTATATTATTATTATTATTATTATTATTATTACTTTTTTTTTTTTCTATCAATTTCCTTGCATTGATAAATGTGTTTTAAGTAAACGTAAACAAATCACTAAGACAGAAAGAATATTCCATGTTCGTTCTAAAATTTAATAAGCATTGAACAAAATGTATACTCGCTCCGTCTCAATCATTTGTTTACCTTTCATTTTTAAGAAGTTTTTATCATACAAATTGACCAACTAGCCTTCTCACTTCACCATTTAAATTCCTTCATTAATATTCTTACCTCATACTCCATATTATCCAAGGGGTATATGTGTTTTTTGTGGAATTTGTTTTTGTTTCTGTGTCAAAATAAAAGATATACAAATAATTAAAACGGAAGCAGTATAAAATTTGGTAAGTATTGAACAAAATGTATTCTAACTTGTCAAATTTAAAATTCTCTTCTCCCTTTTTATTTAAAGTTTGATGAGTGAGTAGTTTTTATCATATGTGTTTTTTGTAGAATTTGTTTTTGTTTTTGTGTCAAAATATACAAATAATTTTTTTTTGATGATGATGAGGGGGTTGAGTTCCCCCGGGTACATGCATTCCGGCACCACCACATGTACCATGTAAGCCACCCCTCGGTGGCCAAGTGGTGTGCTTTGGCTTTTTTTTATTCTTTTTGGTTTCAGGTGGGATTTGAGTCTGGGACCTCACACTTTGTTGCACACTTCTAGGTTAACCTAAATTCTACCTAGGCAACCACCACTTGGTTAAATATTTTCATTTCATACCTCTTAAATCAAACCGAAATAAGAAATGGTGACACTTAATTTGAGATGCAGAGAGTACGAGCTAAATCGATCTTATAATATGTTGATATTTGGCATATGAGCTACTTGTGATCATTACAGTGCTTATTTTTGCATAATTAGTGTTTAACGAGAGGATTTTAAAACCTCAAAAAATAATCATATTAAACGTTATTGTAATTACTTTAAGTGTTAAAATGATCGCATTTTACCGAGAAATAAAATGTACTCCGTAATATGCATAAAACTATCTTTACTTATAGAGTTATAGGTTTAAAACAAATTCTTATTTAAGACGAGTATATCCGTCTTAAGACCACCCCCATCCAGAAATCACACTAACTGAATCACCATTCATTTTTACTCTTAAACTCTTTCTACCCACTTTGATTCACTTTCACCTCCCATCCAACAAGTCACCAACTAAATCACCAATCCAATCATTTTTCACCATTTTCCCCTTTTAATCATTTTTTTTCTCATATTTTTTACTCATAAAACTATTTCTACTACTCCACTTTATTATCACTTTTTATATATTATTATATTAAATTTAATTTTTTAAATTTATCATATATTTATTTAAAAATAAAAACTAGAGTATAGTTTTTTGTATTAGTGCGGCTATTGTTTAATTTAAAAGAAAAAAATATGGAGTATATGATTTAGAAAAATGTAGAAGAAAATTAAATTAAATTTCAAAAGTCATTATCCGTCTAAATATTAAACATTATGACGTTATAATTTATTTATTTTGAAAATTCAAACAAAATCAAAATATAAACTACTCATTGATGATAAAAATATAATAATTAAATTTAACACATTGAAAAATAAATATATTTTAAACAATTAAAGTATAAATAAATATATATTAAATACATAAATGAATTAGAAACAGAAAGAAAAAAAAAAAGAAAAAACAAATGAAAAACCTTGATTCACTTTGTGAACTAGATCAAGTGATGATTCACTTTACAATATTTGAGGAAGTGAGTCATGCTAATTGAGTAAGTTAATTGTAATTAACTTGACTCACCCCCCAATGACTTAAGTCATGATTCATGGATGTGGCCATGTGGGTGGTCTAAGTAAGACTTATTTTTTTTTGACTCGGTACTCGTAACCGTAGCACAGGTGTTCGCATTGCTCACTTGTCCGCCATTCTTTTAAGCTCTCCCCGTTGCTACACGTGTTAATCCTCAAGTTTGATTTGATGGGATTTGATGGTATGACTAATTTTAAACCAACTTTTTTTTTTTTTTTTCAGTCTTCATATTGGTGAATTGTCCTCGGAAGACAGTCTTCTTCTATGGATATTTCATCCATACAAAATAAAATGGGTTGAATAAGAATAATCGAAATTATTTATTTAAACAATAAGTTTCTCTTAAGACCAAAAAATTCGTCTTAAAGTTAAGACGGGTCAAATTTGATCCGTTTTGGCCCATTAACCTTTTTTTTTTTTTTTTTTAACTTAACTCAAAAAGCGAAAAAACACAAATTTTAAATGGTAACATACTATATTATATTGGTGACATTTCACAAACATAGATAACATAATACATGTTATGAATATACGGAGTATAAATTAATTATGTTTAGATCATAATATATTATGTTATCATTTATTAATGAACACAAATTCTTGTATAAAACGGGTAATATCCGTTTCACACAAGAAACGGGTCAAATAATTGAATAAGACAAAAGTTAAAAGCCTTGAAATTAACAAAAGATTTGTCTTTTCTATTCAAATGTCTAACTATTTGACCCGTTTCACATATGAAACGGATAATCCGTTTTATGGGAGACTAACTTATTAATGAATTGTTATCAAGTTTTTTAGTATGAAAATGCAAAAACAAATATGTTACATTAAAATATACTCCCTCCATTCAAATCCAAATTGCAAGTTTCTCATTTGTACACTATTCACTCTTAGACGTTCAATTTCATTTATCTCTCGATACGTAAATATAGATATATTCATGTGTGATCTTGTTTTATTCGTCTTTATGAGTAGAAAATTAAAATATATTTTTTACATTTTTTGAATAAACGTAGCTAAAGATATGTAACTCGCAAAAGTCGTCTCGGCAAATGTGAAAAAAGAAACTTGCAATTTGGATTTGAATGGAGTATGTAATATTTTATCATTTAATATTAACCTATTTTGATAATATATTATACAATTATGGTAACATATTAAACAAATTTTATGGCAATTTTTTACTCTCTATGTTTCATAATACGTTACAAATATAATATAATATGTTACCATTTTGGTCTGCTTTGTCACCATTTTCAAATACCCTATAAACACTATTTTCGATAAAAGTTTTTAAAAATAAAATTTGGGTCTATAAAAAAAATCCGAAAAAAAAAAAGGAAAAACGGGTCATACTTGACCGGTCTTAAGCTTAAGACGGGTATGGTGGTCTTAAATAAGAATTTGTGTTATTCAAATTGAGTAATTCTAGTATGAGGATGTCTCGTACAATAAGACACCCTAACACAACTAATATATTCATATTTACTCACACAAATCACTCCCCCACCTTTCCAGCACACTTTATCGCAACTACCACCACCAATCGGTTTACACAAAAACCACCACCGTCACTTATCGAAATTCAGTGCACTAACCACCACTTATCCAAATCCACAACCACCACTACCTGTCGGACTCCACCGCAACCGCCACCCTTTATCTCTCTACCTTTATAGTCGACTTTTCCCGATCTCATCTACCTTGTCCTCATCCACCGTTCCTTCACCTGTTGCCGCCAAAACCATCACCATCCTCCTTAATTACCATCATTATTCAACCACTGGTGCTTCCAACGCCACCCATCTTCCATTTCACGTTTGATGATTTTTTTTTTTTTAATCTTTCGTCTATAAAATAAATAATTCAAATGTAATCATTCTTAGTTGAAACGTAACTATTAGTTAATCAAAGGTAACTCTCTAACTTTAGTTGGCAAATTTTTGGGAATTACTTTTGAATGCATTTAGGTTACTTTTCAAACTTAAACGAGTTACTTTTGAAAATTATTACGGACAAATACATAAATCAGTTAGCATTCGTTTAGTTCTTTGAGATTATAACTTTGACTCTTCAAAATTTTCTAAATTATTACGAGAAATAATGAAATACCAATCAATATGGTAGAAAAAAAAAGGTGAGAAAAAAATAAATAAAAGAAATTAAAGGTTGGAAACAATCTAAGGGAATGATTTTGTTTCAAGAATTGGTCCGGAGGAGAGAGAGAGAAAGTAAAACTGTTTTTTTTTTCTTTCAGTTATTGTGGATTTATTGGGTTGGTTAGGGTTGTTGGACTTGTCTTATACAATAAGACATCCTCATGGTAGATTTTGTAATTCAGATTAGAATAAAAATAAGCGTAAATAAAAGGGTGATATAAGGTTATCTTTAATTACCTTTTTATTCTACCTGATAATATTTCTATCCTTAAATAATATTTTTATTTAATTATAAGAATATTGAAATTAACAATTATTTAAATCATAAAAAGTATTATGGGTTAATATCATATTATTATTATTATTGCATTAAAAAAAACAATGGTATCTAATGTATATATATTTCGTTGTTTATTGTATTGTAAAATTGAAGTGAGTCACTTTGAATTTTGTTTAGAAGAACTCTGAGATTTGAATTATTTAGTCATTTGAAATTTAACTTTGACATTTCTAATTAAGATCATTGAGTTAGACGACCTAATTTATTTGGGGTAGAAAAATAAGGAAAAAAAAAAAAGTGAACTAGGAAATAAAAGTACGGGATAAATGTGAGGTCAAAAGGCATATGATCCATAAAAGAAACAAAATGGACCAAAAGGGAAAGTGAGAAAAAAACATTAGAAATTCAATTAGTCTCTCTTAAAACATTAGAGGGAGTATTGTTGTTGACATACTTTATTAATTGGGGTTTTTATTTGATACCCCTGTGTTTTTTTAAATTCTACATGGTACCCCTCTGTTTTCAAAAACATCTGTGGTACCCCTTAGGTGATTTACTTATTCTACATCATAACCAAAGTTTAGATTTCCGTCAAATATTCCATTAAATCTAACTTTTTATCTAACCCACCTAGTTCATCCAACAATGTTCATCATTCTCCATATCAACCTTCATCTTCCTCCTTATCAATCTTCATTATTTTTCTCAAATCTTAATTTTTGTACACATATTTTCTCTATTTTCATATTATTCAATAATTTGTTTAATTTTCTCATTCTTTTTTATTGACTTATAACCTATATAATTTTCCTACATACATTGTTGCCTTCTATATCTTCCAATTAAGAAATTAAAGCTCATAAAAAATTGAAAGTAAAATCATAATATCATCTTATTTATTAATTAATTATGTTTCTAAACTTTTTATAGGGTTTGTTTATCTCATTTATATTCTACATTTGAAGTGAAACGATTACGAACGAGATCTCAATTTTCTGTATAAAGTATTAGAAAATTGAATTGAAGCGGAATTATTTATATCTCTTATTGATTGTATTTGTTTAATTGTGAGATGTATAATATGATTTACTTTATTAATTTTTTTAATTTTTTTTATTTTTTTTTATAATGGCTAAGTTATTGGTGGTGGCTATGGGGTGAACTTGGAGATTATCATTAAAAATAAATTATAAATGTTGAGTTTTTAGAGGTTAAAGAACAAACAAATGCATCTAACGGAATATTTGACGGAAAATATAGTTGAAGGTCACAGAATGTCTTAAATTAGAACTCAGGGGTACCATGGAGATTTCTTAAAAGTAAAAAGGTACTACTCCCTTCATTCACTTCCATTTGTATCATTTGCTTTTTCACGTTTGCCAACGTGAATGTTGGGACACAAATATATAGAGTTTTACGTTTTTAAAAATTATAAAATTTAGTTATTCTTGCTGTACTCATTAAAACCTATCAAACAAGATCCTACATGACTATATTTTATTTGATACGTTGTGAGAAATTCCGAAAATTACCCACCTGAATGAATAGTGGTTTTTTTCTCTTTGATGCAAATGAAAGTGAATGGAGGGAGTACATAGAAATCTTAAAAATACAGGGGCACCATATAGAATAACCCTTATTAATTTATTTTCTTGGAATTTTTCTAATGTTTCTGATTTAAAAGGTGAAAACAATTCAGCGGATATCCATTTCACCTTATATCCTAAAGGTAAGGATAAGGGCGGATGAAAAAAAATGAAAAAATGGTGTCTTGGGAGCAAATCTGTCAAGAGAAGAAGAGAGGTGGATTGGGGGTTAAAGACCTATGTATGTGGAATAGAGCTGCTATAGGGAAGTATGTGTGGTGGGTGGCGAATAAGAAAGATCATCTTTGGGTGCGTTGGATACATGCTGTGTACATAAAAGGAGAAGTTGGTGGCAGTATTTGTTGGAATAGGTTGTAAAAGAGGTAGTTATAAGTTGGTTATGTAAAGGAAAAAGTTGTTAGAAGTTTGTTAGGGTTGTTGAGTCAGTTACGAGTTGTTGGTTAGGGTTTGGCTCACTCTGTTTTCCGTAGCTCTCCCTCTATATATAGGGGCTATGTATGATGTTGTAAATCACGAAATTCATTCATAAAACTTCAATACAATCAAATCACTATTTTCTCTCTCAATTACAAAGTCTCTATCTTTCTAAAGTTTTCATCTTTTATTTGTCATTTTTCCTCTGCTCTCATGATCAATGGCGTACCATTCCAATATGGTATCAGCCTAGGTTTTTTTTTCTGTTTTCGATCCAAATTTCCGCTCCAATTCTCTGATTCTTTTGTTTGTTTCATACATCTTCAAACCTTCATCTTTAATCCTTCATATCTTCAAACTCCTTTCTTCATATCTTCAAACTTCCTTCTTCATATCTTCATAATTCTTTCTTTATATCTTCAAATCTTCAAACTTCTTTCTTCACATATTCATACTTTTCCCAGAAATCATTCTCACAACAAAATTCTCTAGATTTTCTGCAAACACAGTTATCACAATCATGGCAGATTCTTCAACCATCTCTTCAGCCTCAACTTCTGACGAAGCCTTCTTGATTCAATCCTCAGCTTAAAACTCGTTTCTCATGCTTTCGAGGGAACTGGGTATGGCAATTGGAAACGATCCATGTTGATTGCTCTCTCTGCTAAAAGTAAACTTGGATTCATTGATGGTACTTTGACCAAACCAACTCCTTCTTCTTCTGCTCAAGCAAAAGCGTGGCAGCGATGTAATGACATGGTGTTTTCTTGGATTCTCAACACATTGTCTCCCTCCATAGCAGATTCTATTCTCTACAGTACTTCAGCAAAAATAGCCTGGGATGAGCTTGATGCTAGACATGGCAAGTCTAATGGTGCTCAAATGTACACTCTTCAGAAGAAATTGGCTGAGATATCTCAAGGGACAGAAAGTATCACCTCCTACTTCACCAAGCTCAAGGCTTTATGGGATGAGATTGCAGCAACTAACACAATTTCAGTCTGTTCTTGCACGTGTTCTTGTGGGTCTAGAGAAGAACAATCTCAAAATGATGATCACAAAAGAGTGATTCAATTTTTGATGGGTCTTAATGATTCTTACAATGTCACAAGAGGGACTATTCTCATGCAAAATCCTCTACCAAAGCTTGCAACAGTATACAATAATCTGATTCAAGAAGAACAGCAACGAGAAATTCATCACAATGCACTATTTCAGATGGATTCTGCTTCGTTTTTGGCAAGAAACAACAGATTCAAGAACTATGTCAATGGTGGAAATACAAGCTTCAATCAGAAACAATCCTTTTCTACTGATCCAAGGAAGAATGGATACATTGAATGCAAGTTCTGCAAGAAGCCAGGTCATACGATTGATAAGTGCTACAGGCTGCAAAACAGGAACAAAAAGTTTGCTGGGAATGTGCAGACCAATGATTCTTCTGGTATTCTTGGTGCTTACAATCCTGAGAATCATGCTTCAACTTCTTCTATGAGTCATCCCTCGTCTGCTTCCACTTCTTCAGGTCTTACTTCTGGTCCTCATGACCATAATTCAGTGGTTACACCGCACTTCTCTGCTGCAAACTTCGCTGGTAATGTTTCTAATTCAAACTTTTTATCTTTGAATAATTCATGGATTATTGATACTGGTGCAAGTGATCACATGTGTTTTTGCAAGCATCTTTTTTCTGAATTACATGACTTACCTGTGCCTTACACTATTTCTTTACCTAATGGTCAAACTGTCATCATTAATTCTAAAGGAATCATTCATATTACTCCTGAAATTGTTCTCCATGATGTGCTTTATGTGCCAAATTTTCAATTTAATCTGTTATCTGTTGCTAAACTTACCAAACATGGTCAATTTTCTGTTGTGTTTACACACAATTCCTGTTCTCTGCAGGGCTCTTCTTTGAAGATGCCACTGACAATTGGTAAAAATGAGAGAGATCTTTATGTGCTCAGACCTGCTGTTTCATCTGTTGTCAATAATGGTGTTTTAGTTCACTCAAATAATGTTGTAAATAGTACTCCCTCCATTCCACATTGTTCTTCCCATTTCGATTTGGCTCAAAAATTAAGGAAGGTAGATTGTGTGGGTGAGATTAAAGTAGAAAAATAATAAAGTAAATTGTGTGGATGAGATTGGTTAAAAGTTGACAAAAATAGAAATGGGAAGAAGATAGTGGACTTTCCTTTTTGGGAAAGTGGGAAGAAGATAGTGGAATGGAGGGAGTACTACTTTATGGCATAATAGGCTTGGACATTTACCTTTGTATAAGCTGAGAACTCTATCTGTTTGTAATAAAACTTCACATCATCCAATGACATTGATTCTTGTTCTATATGTGCTAAATCCAGGCAACACAGATTAGCTTTTTCTGATAGTCTTACTGTTTCTGAATCTTCTTTTCAATTAGTCCATATTGATGTGTGGGGATCATATCATACACAAACCTGTAATGGATATAAGTACTTCTTGACCATTGTAGATGACTTCACTAGGGTAACTTGGACACATTTAATGGCCACAAAGTCTGATGCATCAGGGTTAATTCAGGCTTTTGTACAGATGGTAAAAACTCAATTCAATAAAACTGTGCAAATTATTCGTACTGATAATGCTTTTGAGTTGGGTAGCAGCAGTCTTATGTCTCAGTTTCTTAAAGATAATGGCATCATTCATCAGACCTCAGCCTCTCATACACCTCAGCAGAATGGAAAAGTAGAAAGGAAACACAAACATCTTTTAGAGACAGCTAGAGCATTAATGTTTCAGTCTAATTTACCTAAGAAATATTGGGGAGACTGTGTTTTATGTTCTACTTATATCATTAACAGATTACCTACTAGAGTCCTAGGATTTATTTCACCCTTTGAAAAGCTTTATGGTACCTCACCAAGCCTGCAACATCTCAGATCCTTTGGTTGTTTGTGTTATGCTACTACTCCCAAAGTAAATAGGGATAAGTTTGATCCTCGAGCTAGAAAATGTGTATTCCTGGGGTATCCCTTTGGAAAAAAGGCTTACAAGTTACTTGATCTTGAGAATCATAGTGTGTTTACATCTAGGGATGTGGTGTTTCATGAGCAAGTTTTTCCCTATGTCTCTCAGGATACATCATTCCTACCATTTCCTATCTTTGGCAATGATTTTTCTCAAAATATCCTTGACTCAGAAAATACTAGGACTGATGTTACTCAGGATGATCCTCTTGTCCCTCAGACTACTGTAACAGACCATGCTCAGACTAGTCCTATACATCAGAAAACCATTACTCAGACCAATGTCTCTATACCTATTAGACAATCATCTAGGGCATCCAGGCCACCATCATATTTGACAAATAACTATGTGTGTTTGCCTAAAAGAACTGCATGTTCTGTGCATACTACCTGTGATCATACTATTACTTCTTTTTGTGTTAGTAGTACTGCCTGCAATTCTCTGTGCTGTCATGTTTCTGTTCCAAATACATCCCCTGGTAACATCCATGTGCCTCAAGACCCCATTTCTTATGATCATGCCATATTATATCCTGAGTGGGAGGCAGCTATTCAGGCTGAATTTTCAGCCTTACATACCACAAACACATGGTCTTTAGTTCCTTTACCAAAAGGGAAGAAAGCAATTAGCAGCAAATGGGTTTTTAAGGTGAAACACAAGGCAGATGGGTCTATTGAGAGGTATAAAGCTCGCTTGGTAGTGAAAGGATATACACAAAAGGAAGGAATTGACTACAATGAGACTTTTTCACCAGTAGTAAAGATGACTACAATCAGAACACTAGCTGCTGTTGCTGTCAAAAGAGGATGGTTTATGACACAACTTGATGTAAACAATGCATTCTTGCATGGTGATTTAGAAGAGGAAGTGTATATGAAGCCACCACCTGGTCTGAAAGTTTCTGATAAATCAATAGTGTGCAAGTTACAGAAATCATTATATGGTTTGAAACAAGCCTCAAGACAATGGAATGCTAAGCTATGTTCTTCACTGAAAGCAAGAGGATATTGTCAGTCTTTGAATGATTACTCATTGTTTTCCAAGTTTAATGGGTGCAAAAGTATATTCCTAGCAGTATATGTAGATGATATTCTAATGGTGGGTGATGATGTTGAAGAAATGGAGTCCCTGAAGTCCTATTTACACAATGTATTCAAAATAAAGGATCTAGGTGCTCTACATTACTTCTTGGGTTTAGAGTTTGTAAATACTTCAAAAGGAATGGCTGTTACTCAGACCAAGTATGCTAATGATTTGCTGAGAGAGTTTTGTCCAAAAGGAGTTACAACAGTAGTCAGTCCACTTGACACCACCACAAAGTTGGACAAAGATTCTACTGAGCTTTTGGAAGATCCAACTGTTTACAGGAGACTGATAGGAAAACTAAACTTTCTAACTCATACAAGGCCAGACTTGTGCTTCGCAGTTCAGCTCCTCAGTCAATTCCTGTCAACACCAAGACAACAGCACTAGGATGCTGCTATGCACACTCTACAGTATTTAGCCAAAGATCCTTCACAAGGGCTTCTATTCAATAATGCTCCTGAACTTCATCTTCAAGCTTTCTGCGATGCAGATTGGGCTGCCTGCCCTTTGTCAAGACGATCTGTCAGTGGATTTGTAGTTTTGTTGGGAGGAAGCTTGCTGTCATGGAAGTCCAAAAAGCAACAAACAGTTTCCCTGTCTTCAGCAGAAGCTGAATATAGGTCTTTGAGAAGGCTGACAGCTGAATTGGCATGGTTGACACGGCTTCTACATGAGCTTCAAGTACAAGACATTGAACCTATTTCAGTTAAGTGTGATAGCCAAGCTGCTATTCACATTGCAAGAAATCCAGTCTTTCATGAGAGAACAAAACACATAGACTTAGATTGTCATTTTGTGCGTGAGAAATTACAAGAAGGATTGATCAGCCTATCCTACATTCCGACCACACAGCAACCAGCTGACATTCTCACCAAAAACCTCAATGGTGTACAACACAAGCAAATTCTTGGCAAGTTGGGTGTATTTTCAATACCTCCAACTTGAGGGGGGGTGTTGGAATAGGTTGTAAAAGAGGTAGTTATAAGTTGGTTATGTAAAGGAAAACGTTGTTAGAAGTTTGTTAGGGTTGTTGAGTCAGTTACGAGTTGTTGGTTAGGGTTTGGCTCACTCTGTTTTCCGTAGCTCTCCCTCTATATATAGGGGCTATGTATGATGTTGTAAATCACGAAATTCATTCATAAAACTTCAATACAATCAAATCACTATTTTCTCTCTCAATTACAAAGTCTCTATCTTTCTAAAGTTTTCATCTTTTATTTGTCATTTTTCCTCTGCTCTCATGATCAATGGCGTACCATTCCAATAGTATTCCCCTTCTATCAATACTAGCTGGGCATGGCGCAAAATCTGTCAGACTAGAGACTTACTAGCCCCTGGGTATGAGGGGGATTGGTGGAGTCACTGTGAAGAGGAGTACACTATTAGTAAAGGGTACGCATGGCTTGTACAACCATCTGAAGAAGTCCCTTGGTATAATCTAGTTTGGATCAAAGGTGCTCGGCCAAAACATAGTTTTATTGGGTGGTTGGCTGTGCACAAACGTCTCCTACCTAATGATAGATTGGCTAAGATGGGATACCCAAGTAATCTCGGTTGCTACTTGTGTAATGGGGGGATTGAATCCCACGATCACCTGTTTTTTCAATGTGATTTCAGTTGGCGTTGCTTGGAAATTTTGAATCGAGCTACTAAGTGTGTCATCCCTGTTCATGAGTTCGTGAATTGGTGGAGTAGCTATGCCTTCCCTTCTCAAGCTATCAAGGCTGAGATTGCCATCCTTTTGCTTGCAATTATCTATAGAATTTGGTGGTGTCATAATGAGAGTCGTTTGTATGGTATTGTAACTCGGCCGTCTGTAATAGTGGCTAGCTTATTACATGAGAGAAGCCTTAGCGTGAATTGAAATGATGACTAAGAGTATGCTGTAGGAGATATGAGTGGCTCTGTTAGCCTTGTTTTGCACGTTGTAACCTTGATCTTTTGATCTTATTAATGATAACTTACCTTTGCTAAAAAAAGAAAAAATGATTAATAGATCAGGATAGGATATGGTTAATCAAAAAATAATAAAAGGGTAAAGATAATGGTATGGCTTCACCTTAGCCGTTTCCTTATCCTCCTATTGTCATCCCTAACTTCATTTATTCACATATTTCCTCCATTCCAATAGATTCTATACGTTTGCTTTACGTATGTACATCAATACTCGTTTTGTTTCGTTCATATCTTTGGTTTTGTATTCTTGAAAATTTTAAATTAAGAATGTGCTCGATAAGATAATTAAAACAAAATCACACTTCACTGTTTTTTATTTGTATGTTAAAAGTTATATCGAAGATTTTGCACACTTATGAATAGTGTCAAAAATATGAAACGTATAGAACCTATACAAATTCTAGGGTGAGGCCGTCTCATAGTCTCATAGTATGAGACAATAAATCGATAGTTACTTTTGAAAAATAATTAAGTTACTTTTCAAATATAATGGCGTTACTTTTGAGCAAAGTAACTGAGCATAGAACGACGATAATATGATGGTTAAGGGAAATATAATTATTTTGGTCAAACAAGATATTGACATGTATTTGATCAATTTTTTCACAAATATTAATGGTCAAAGCATTAAGATTACAAAATTAGTAAAAAGGAAGTGAGAATTAATTTCATTTAAGTTAAATTTATTGAAATAAAATGTGTCTCATATTATGAGACAACCTCATAGTAGAATTACTCATGAATAATTCTATGGTGAGGCCGCCTCATAGTATGAGACATCATGAATGCCTCTCTATACTTATAGTACAATTCCACCCATACATAACAATATTATACACCTTATTTTATTTTTCGCCATTATTATCAATTACATACAATGTCCTTTCAATGCTACGATATTCATAAGCAATAGTAGCAAAAATGTACACAGATTGAAATTTTTTTATTCATATTTTATCGTAACCGGTAAAAATTTGTTTTTGTCGTACATTTTTTTAATAAAATATTGTTACGTTTCACGTACAATTACATTTGAAGCAAGATACAATTACTTTTCAAGTCAAATAATTCGGGTACTTTTGAAAAATAATATAGTTACTTTTGAGTTGTCTCATACTATGAGACGGATATACCATAAAATTTGTATAACCAGTAGTCTAGGATGGTTTCTTTTGGTTATTTAAACATACGAGTTTGTGGTCTTTGTGTGCTACTCCAAATTTTTTTATTCACTAAGTTGATTTCATAAAAAAAAAGAAAAAAAGAGAGATTTATTGTGTTTACATTTCAAGTATAAAGAGGAAGTACATACTTATGTGAAAAGGTTTACGATAAAAACTAAAACCATTTCATATCAATATTTGTAAATTAGAGTATTATCGTACTTCTATGAATAATAAGTCAAGGGTCAAATATGAACTACCACTCCATATTATTTAATTCCAACTTGTACAAAATGATATTTGACACTATTCATTAAACCATAATGTAACAACCCGGATTTTTAAACAAAATAAAATATGATTCTAAAAAGGCTTTAAATAAGAAAAATGAAAGTAAAAGTGAAAACCACGATGGCGGAAACACCGTGAATTCGGATCGTCACTCACAAACCAATCTAAACAAACCCAAATAGTAAAAGTAGACCTTAGGGTCTAAAGATCGGGAATAAATACCCGTACAATCCAACCCTCCAAAAACATAAGTATAAAACGAATGACAGGTCTAATCTAGCATATCCTAAACAAGTCCAAACAAAGTTCTCATCAAAGCTATCCACGGGGTCGACTATCCTCACAGCTTCTCACAAATCCCCATCCCCGCGCACACCTGCCGCAAAAATATGCAACAGCCACAGTCGGTGGGGAGTAACTAGGTACTCCCTAGTCAAATTTCAACATCATAAACATAACCCACAATACAACAAAAACTTTACCTGGCCTACGGCCTATGATCAGAGTACAACAACAATAATCAACAATAAAACGGTACAACGATCAAAGTACAATCTCAAAATGTCATCAACAAATGACATACAACAACCAGCAACACAAGAGAAAGCACGGAGCACTGGGTAGCCACATAACCGTGAACTACCCTGGACCTCACCCTAACCGGTGATACCTCCAAACCCTATGGCGGAACCACATAATCGTGAGTCCCCTTCAATGGATCCACATAACCGTGAAATCCAACACTGTCTTAATTTGGCCAAACCTCACCATAACCGGTGACGACATACAATTACCATAGTCTCTAACCATAACCGGTTGAGAACCCAAAGGGTGACATCCGTCCCAAAGGACGTTGTAACTCCTCACGCACGAGCCATAACCGTACCCGTACGCACACTAGTATCAAGCTTACAACCAGCCAATCCAATAACCTGAATTAACTCAACTTCAACATCAACCATCTTCCAACAACAACATACCAAACCATCATTATTACCAACACATTATAAAGGACTAACAACGGTGTAACACTAACTATATACGGAGTATTAATTACATTAGCTAATAAATGGGCATGTGATGTGTCCTATATTTATATATACTTATAGCCCCCTGTCGCTTGCGTTTCTTCGCGTTTCTTGTGCTTTTACATACGTTTCAGCTCCTATTTCTCTCCGTTTTGGCCCTGCTGCGTTTTTGTGTCCATTTTGCAGGTACACACGCATATTTGGAGGTTAGGATGCTATTCGAGAGGTTACGTGAAGTTTCGTGAAGTTTCGTGAAGTTTGAAGGTGATTCGAGTTGGTTTCGTTGCGTTTAAACGCGCATACGAGCCTCGTTTTTACCAATGAAGGTGTCCCGGGACCATGGGACGGGATTTCAAACTCACATTATCATCCGAGACCTCGTCCCTACTCATGAGCAAAGTACATTAGCCTTGGGACAACAAGAAGAAAGGAAGTTGGCTTTGCTGCAAGCCAAAAGAAGCGAAAACAAGAAAAAAAACTAAGTACAAAAGAAGCACAAAAGAGGACTTGAACTGAAGGCTCCGGGATGACCTTGTCCCGTCCGGGATGACCTTGTCCCGTCCGGGATGGCCCCTGTCCCGTCCGGGACCACCTAGGGACAGCTGAGAGACGCTTCGTTAGCTTAAAATGTTTCGTCTATTTGAGGGGGCAAAACATATTATTTTCGCACGAAATTTGGAGGGGATCTTCCTAACACTTTAAACTACTTTCTATCAAAAATTTAGGGTTTGATTAATTTTTCTTCTTGTACTTTGAATTCTCGACTCGGATTGCTTGTTTGATCGTCCTATTTCGGTATTGTTGACTTTGTTCTTCTCTTTCTCTTTGAATTTCTGATTGGTTTTTGTTATACTTCTCTCCTTTGTTTATCATTTCATCGTATATCATTGTTGATCATGTTTTCATCCATTGTTATTGCTTTTGTTGTTGTTTTCATCATGAGTGAGTAGTCCTTTATCTAGGGAGAAAGGGTGATCATGGGTGAGTAGTCTAGGTCGATTTTGGTGATGTTTTGATGAGGGTTTTGCTTGTGATTTTGGTTGTCTTGTTTTGTTTGTGTTTGTTGATCCTTTGGCCAAGGATTAGTGAGCCTTTGCTACCCTTAAACTTAAGAACGAAAGCCTAGTTTGAGGTAGGGCACGAGACTAACCATTAGGACCCTCATTTGTAAGTTGCGAGAGCCCGCACTTGAGACCTAGAGGACGCTTAGAACCGAGAGGTCGAGCCTATTCCTTAGCACATGCGATTCCCGACTCTTTTCTATCACCATCGTTCATCCTAGCTTTGCCTATGCTATCCCCGATTCCCTAGACTTTTTCCTTATCGTTTAAATCCCTTTTCCTTGCGCTCTAGCTCTAGTTTACCAACCTACACTCGAACCGAGACTAGAATCACCCAAAATAACCAACATAAGCGACTTTCTCCCTGTGGATTCGACCCCGACTTACCCTTGCTACCCATTAGTGTTTGTCCGGTCTATTTTTGATTAGGAGAGTGCGACTAAACCCTATCAGCATGATTAGGTTATTTAATAATCCAAGTCATCAACTTTAATCACCATAATATCACAACCAACAAACTCATAAGATCAAAAAGCGTAAAACATGCTTCTAGACTCACTAAGTATGAGGCCGACACCAAAACTTAGTCACAATCGCATAATTCATAGTCAAACATACCAAAGCTCGCATTTTTACAACAAAATAATCAACAACAGCATCCTGAACAATAACTAGGGCCTCACACATGTCAACATATCACTAGGGCTACACCTAGTTACCTTTTATGAAGCAAAATCGATGCTAGTCTTCTTCCTCCTCCACGTATATGGTGTCCTCCTCGTTGAGAGAACCTTATCCTTGATATAGAGCACATACAAGACAAAAAATATAAGCATACAAACAAATACACATAATGTAATGTAAAAACTATGAAAACAAAACCTAGAACGATGAGAGATTGAAAGAATACCAAAAGAGGTTGATTAGGAAGGAATTAGGGCTTAAAAGAGAAGAATTTGAGTGAATTTGATGGAGTTTTGAGAGAGTTTTTGATGAGCATTCAAGAGAGAGAAGAGAGGATTTTGTGTGTAGAGATACTGAATTAGGGTAGAATGATATAATTAGGGCTTAATTAGAGTTATTAAGATAGGAATTCGAGCCCCAATAAATTACGTTTTAAAAACACCTGTAATTAAGAATTGCAGAGGAGCGGACCGCTCCATGCCCAGAGCGAGTCGCTCCCTGCTCGCGCCCTGCTCGCGTCTTTTGGTCAGTTTGTCTCGGATGACTTCTCTCCTTCCCGCGTACACCTCTGCTCGCCCCTAGCTCGCCACAACCCTCTGGCCAGCCCCAAGTCCCTTTAAATGACTCCATACTCCTCCACATACTCACACACTTCGACAACCACCTCGAGCTACGCAATCCTCGATTCACGACACAACACGAAAACCTAAGAAACGACTTACTCGAGCTAAAAATGAGAAAATCACTTGAAATGGAATACGAATATTCGAGAAATGAATTATAAAATGTGGGGAAAAGATCGGGGTGTTACAGTCTCACCCCCTAAAAAGAAGTTTCGTCCTCGAAACTTGAGAACAACGAATTACCAGTAACGAAGTGGAATGGATACTTCACGCGCATAGAAGCCTCAGTCTCCCACATAACTTCTTTGTACTTCTGACTCCTCCAAAGCACATTCGCTAACGGAACCACCTTGTTCCTAAGCCTCTTCTCTTTGTTGTCCAAGATGCGTACCAGTCTCTCCTCATAAGTCAAATTAGTCTCTACCTCGAGCACATCGGCCTCAACCAGATGAGAAGGATCACTACGATACCTCCTTAATTGGGACACATGGAATACGTCGTGCACCTTAGAAATGTTAGGTGGTAACGCCCACCGATAAGCTACCTCCCCTATTCTCTCCAGCACATCATACGGTCCCACAAACTTAGGACTTAGCTTCCCTTTGATGCCAAACCTCTTCACACCCTTCATTGGAGACACTTTCAAGAACACCTTGTCCCCAACTTCAAACTTAATCGGCCTACGTCTCAAATCGGCATAAGACTTTTGTTCAATCCTGCGCCGCCTTCAATTTCTCACGGATGACCCTTACTTGCTCAATAGACTCCTGAACCATCTCCGGTCCTAGCACTGCAGCTTTAGTCACATCATCCCAACACATGGGACTTCGGCACTTCCTACCATACAACGCTTCAAATGGTGCCATCTTTATGCTAGCTTGGAAACTATTGTTGTAGGAGAATTCCACCAAAGGTAGACTCTTCTACCCATCCGACATGAAACTCCAAAGCATAAGCTCGCAACATATCCTCCAAGGTCTGAATGGTCCTCTTGGTCTGACCATCTGTAGCAGCATGAAATGCCGTACTCATCTTCAACTCACTACCCAAAACCTCTTGTAGCTTCTTCCAAAACTGGGAACAAAACATAGGATCACGATCGGAAATGATGTCCATAGGAACCCCATGCAAACGAACAACTTCCCGCTAATATGCACTAGCCAACTCCTCCATACTCCACGTCTTTTTCATGGGAATGAAATGTGCAACCTTTGTCAAGCGATCCACAACCACCCATATAGCATTCTAACCACTTGACGTTCTCGGAAAACTCATGATGAAATCCATGGAGATAGAATCCCACTTCCACATCGGGATCTCAAGAGGTTGTAACAGACCTCCAGGCCTTTGGTACTTAAACTTCACCTTTTGACACACCAGTCGGCGATCTCCCTCTTCGTGTTACGCCACTAAAAGTGTAGCCTCAAGTCCTTATAAATCTTATCTCCCCCTGGATGAACCGAGTAATGAGAACTATGAGCTTCCTTAAGAATATTTTTCTTCAGGAGACACCGTGAATCCGGATTTTTAAACAAAATAAAATATGATTCTAAAAATGCTTTAAATAAGAATAATGAAAGTAAAAGTGAAAACCACGGTGGCGGAAACAACGTGAATCCGGATCGTCACTCACAAAACAATCTAAACAAACCCAAATAGTAAAAGTAGACCTTAGGGTCTAAAGATCGGGAATAAATACCCGTACAATCCAACCCTCCAAAAACATAAGTATAAAAACGAATGACAGGTCTAATCTAGCATAGTCTAAACAAGTCCAAACAAAGTTCTCATCAAAGCTATCCACGGGGTCGACTATCCTCACCGCTTCTCACACATCCCCATCCCTGTGCACAACTGCCGCAAAAACATGCAACAGCCACAGTCAGTGGGGAGTACCTAGGTGCTCCCCAATCATATTTCAACATCATAAACATAACCCATAATACAACAAATACTTTACCTGGCCTACGACCTATGATCAGAGTACAGCAACAACAATCAACAATAAAACGGTACAACGATCAATGTACAATCCCAAACTGTCATCAACAAATGACATACAACAACCAACAACGCAAGAGAAAGCACGGAGCACTGGGTAGCCACATAACCGTGAACTACCCCGGACCTCACCCTAACCGGTGATACCTCCAAACCCTATGGCGGAACCATATAACCGTGAGTCCCCTTCAATGGATCCACATAACCGTGAAATCCTCAACACTGTCTTAATTTGGCCAAACCTCACCATAACCGGTGACGACATACAATTACCATAGTCTCTAACCATAACCGGTTGAGAACCTAAAGGGTGACATCCGTCCCAAAGGACGTTGTAACTCCTCACGCACGAGCCATAATCGTACCCGTACGCACACTAGTCTCAAGCTTACAACTAGTCAATCCAATAACCTGAATTAACTCAACTTCAACATCAACCATCTTCCGACAACAACATACCAAACCATCATTATTACCAACACATTATAAAGGACTAACAACAGTGTAACACAGACTATATACGGAGTATTAATTACATTAGCTAATAAATGGGCATGATTAGGTTATTTAATAATCCAAGTCATCAACATTAATCACGATAATATCACAACCAACAAACTCATAAGATCAAAGCCTAAAACATGTTTCTAGACTCACTAGGTATGAGGACGACACCAAAACGTAGTCACAATCGCATAATTCATAGTCAAACATACCAAAGCTCGCATTTTTACAACAAAACAATCAACAACAACATCCTAAACAATAACTAGGGCCTCATACATGTCAAAATATCACTAGGGCTACACCTAGTTACCTTTTATGAAGCAAAATCGATGCTAGTCTTCTTCCTCCTCCACGTATATGGTGTCCTCCTCGTTGAGAGCCTCTTCTCCTTGAATTAGAGCATATACAACATAGAAAATATAAGCATACAAATAAATACACATAATATAATGTAAAAACTATGAAAACTAAACCTAGAACGATGAGATATTGAAAGAATACCAAAAGTAGGAAGGAATTAGGGCCTGAAAGAGGAGAATTTGAGTGAATTTGATGGAGTTTTGAGAGAGTTTTGATGAGAATTCAAGAGAGAGAAGAGAGAGTTTTGTGTGTAGAGATAATGAATTAGGGTAGAATGATTTAATTAGGGCTTAATTAGAGTTATTAATATAGGAATTTGATAGGCTAAAATCGCAACGCCTAATCAAAAATAACCGGACACTCACACTACTAGATAGATAGGGTAGTCGGGATCGATTTCCACAGGGAGATGGTTGATATTTTATGTTATCTATGGATGGATTCTAGATTGGTCGGTTTGAGTGTTGGTTATAGTTACTAAAGGATAAAGCTCGGAAAGTGAAAGGGGTTTTAGCTAATAAAGAAAGGTCTAGGGATTAGGTTCGTTACGGGTACACGTGGTTAAGTGACACTCGGAATGGGAATGCTAAGATAGCTAGGGGTTTAACTCGTCTTCTCAGCTCCAGTCTCTCTCGAACTATACTAGCGTGCTCTCGCTCTTACTAATAAAGGTTTCGTTGTATGATTACGCTCTATCCTCAAGCTAGGCTTTCATTCTTAAGTTTGGGAATAAGGGATAGAGATTATGGCCAATAATCACAATCAATAAAGCACAAGCACACAAAACCTAGCATAGACATGATCATCCCGAAGCACCAATAGTCCACGTACACCGAACTTACTGTCTCCCTATAAGGATGACTACTCATTCATGATTAAAGTATAAACAAAGTAATTGAAACCATAAAAATGCATACTTGAGATCAATCAAACAAAATCGAATATAATAAGAGGGAGATGATTATTACTACCAAACAAGAAAGCGAAGTAGATGATGAATTAAGCAAGACGATAATGCGAACCGATGATTTTTTATTGAAATTATACAAAGGAAATCAAATTACAAGAGTAGTCTTTTTAGGTTTTTTCTCCTCTCTAAAACAAGCATAAAACGTGAAATAAAGCATAAGTCTCTCTAATTTTTTTTTTTTTTTTTTTTACAGCGGGTATATTACACGAAGAAAAACATAATGCCAAAAGACCAACTCGTCCCGAACCTCCGGGACGGGTGTCCCGATCAGGACGAGCTTCCCAGACTCACGGGATGCCAACCCGTGAGCCACAGCGAATTTTCTTCAATTTCTCTTAACTTTTACTTCTTCTTTTGTCGTCCCTAGACATAGGGTGTAACACCCCGACTTTTTCTAATTTATTTTATTCACTTTCTTTAATTCGTTAGTTTCCTAATTGATTGATTTTCCACTTTTAGCTCGGGAAATCATTCCTTAAATCGGTGAGGCGGGTCTTGGTCACGGGTGGAGGTAGGCCCGAGTACATGAGTGAACTTTGGAGAGTCTTATAAGCATAGGTAAGCAAGGGTATAAGTGAGGATAGACGAAAAGAAGGGAAGAAACGAGAAAATGCTTAAAAAGGGGCCAGAGCTAGCCGCTCCATCCCTGGAGCGAGCCGCTCTCTGCTAGAGCGAGCCGCTCCCACTACGCGGGATCAAATTCTAGGGTTTTTTTCAGTGTTTCTTTTGGCTCAAGTCATTATATTATTTCGTCCCCTCTTATCCTAGCTCCCTAAAGATCAGATTTACATCTCCCTCATCTCATCCCTCATCTCACATCATAATTCCTCACTCAAAACTCCCTCAAAATTCATTCAAACACCTTAATCATTCATCCAGTCTCTCATCTTGTGTGCCCTAATCTTTTCCTAATCAATTCCCTTGGTAAATCGGCCCTTTTAGTTCTTATATTTTTCTGTTTATGTATTATTTTATGTGTATTTATGTTGTATGCTTATTGCTTGTGTGATTTGGCTTGGAAACTCAAAGGAGAAGGAGATCTAGAGGAAAGAGACACCATCCTTGTGGAGGAAGAAGAAGAATAGCAAGGTTTTGGACTTGACTAAGGTAACTAGGTGTGATCTAGTTGTATTTTAACATGTATGAGGCCTATGTGTTGTTGATCTTGTGCTCTACAATGTTGTTCTATTGAGTGAATGCAAATTCATGTTGTTTGGATGTTGTTTGTCATAAAGTCATGCTAGATCTATGGCCTCATACTAGGGTTGTCATCTTATCATGTTTTATTGCATAATTCTCGTCATTTATGGCTAATCATGCTTGTAGAACTATGAAAATCGAATTAGTGTTGTAGTGATGATGATGCCGTGAGAATGAAGATGGGGGCCGTGGCCCTTGTCTTTGTTTCCTCTTGTTTTTCCTCTTGTTTTGGCTTATTGTTATTAAATCATGATGTTTGTAGGAGTTACCTAATGTTGAGTTATGAGTTAAGATGATTTGATTAAGTCTAAAAGTGTTTGTATGCATGTTTTAATGAATTGATCACATGAATCGTAAATGAGTCACAGGAGAATCGAGTGTATTGCATGACAATGGGTTTGTTGGTGTGTTGGCCGTGTGTATGCTCACAGGCCGTGAGGTGTGAGTGTGTGTGTTGGTTTGTTTGTCACTTGTTTGAGTTTTGGCATGTCTTAGGATGATAACTATGCTATATTGAATCGAGATACACTTTGTTTGATCACTAAATAATGAAATATGAGCATGTCAATTGAACTTATGACTTGTAATATGTTGACCATATTGTACTCCATATGTATGGTTGGTTATGATTGTAATGAGACTTGTGTATGTATGAGTATGGTTGTGTTGGAAGTGTTAGAGGCAGTTTAACAGGTTAACAGGTTGTGCTTGAGTTAAGTTTGCACATGGGTACTGTTCTGGCACATGTGTGAGGAGACACAACGTTCTTGGATGGACGGATACCGCTCATGGTCCCCTCGGCTATTCTTGTTGTTTAGCTAGAGCTATCGTGGGTTCTCAACCAGAAGGGTTAGAGACTATGGTTGTAAATGTCGTCACCGTTCTTGTTGCTCGGTGGAATTTGGCCAAATTTAGACTTGTGATTGAGGAACTTCTTGTTTCTGTTCCGCCATAGGGTTTGAGTGATTCTTGTTACTTCACTCGGGGTGATTCTTGTTGCTTCACCCAGTTCTCCGCGCTTACTCTCGCAATTGGTTGGAAGAAGGATCGTCATGAGTGCTCAGTTGGTTTAGGGCACGAATTGGTTGTTCCGTGTGGTTTGATTGCTTGTGTATTATTGTTCCATTGTCGTATGTTTGTTATTTATGCTTTTGTACCTTGGTAATAGGCCGTAGGCCAGGTGAGCTTGTTTGCATTGTTGTCAACGTTTGTTATGTTAAAATCTGACTGGGGAGCACCTAGTTACTCCCCACTGATTTGGTTGTTACCTCTCTTTTATAGGTATGTGCGAGATGGGATTGAGTGAGTAGATGCGAGGATGTGACCGTGTATTACCTTGGAAGAGATGTGATTTTGTTTAGACTCTTTTGGACTTGTAGCATGGTTTTGTTTTAGAATTTCTTTCGGTCTTTAGACTTTTGTTTTGGTTTTGGTTTGTACGGGGTATTTACTCCCCACTTCTAGGCCTCAAGGCCTACCTTTTTATCGTTGTTTAGTTGGTTTAGTGAGTAATGATCCGGATTCCACGGTGTTTCCGCCACCGTGGCGCTTTTATTTTCTTTTATTTATAAATCCTTTTTATTTCTTTATTTTATTTTGTTTGAAAATCCGGGTTGTTACATAGGGACGAGGCATGGTTCATCCCAAGGGTTAGGGACGGAGTCGTGAACGAGGATATGAGTTTCTTTCGTCGTCCCTAGGTCCCGGGACGGGTTTATATCACCGTTTCTTGGGTCGTATCATCCTCGGCAATACTTCCACGCACTACAACTTCACCTAGCGATCTCGGGAGCTCCAAATGTCGTCCCAAATAGCACAAATCCTCCTAAAATCGGCTATATCTTGCAAAACAAAGCCAAACAACGAAAACCAGCAATCTCGGAGGAAAAATATCGCATAAAGCGAATAAATGCACTGAATATAAATGAATCGCTAGTGAAACTGGGGCTAAAATCATACATCAAACTCCCTCAAACCGAACCGTTGCTTGTCCTCAAGCAACAAAGCGTGACAATAAGAACGTGAGGACAAAGCAAGACTAAAGTTAAAGTGCTTCCCAACGAAACCCAAACCACAAGTAGCTATAGCAATGACAATCGTTCCCGAATCAACGTGGGACATAAGAAATAGCTAACAAACGGTTGAGATTTACATGACGGCGCAGTATAGATGACATAGCTTAGACCTTCGGCTCTCCCGCGATCAAATTCCAGACTCCTCGCAGTTTTCACTCAACACACACTCGTGAATTTAGGCAATATAAATATAATGTGATTACGCTCACCAACTCAACTCATGGAAACGCGCCCGCAATCTAATGTGGAACCGATCTCGTATTCCCGTACATGAAAATGTCATAACAAACGAAGCATACACGAGGGCTTACATAGGACAATAGATGTGTAAAGGACGAGAGAGGTAAAAGGAAGAAGGTGGACAAATGATTATGGATTCGTGGAGCTAAAAGCCAACTAGAAACCACTAATGCAACTCAAGTGCTCGTCCAACCGATAAGAAACCCAACTCTCACAAGAACGGACCAAAAACAGCAAATCGGTCTCCTCTAACACATCCTCGCAACATTAGCAATACAAAACAAGTGCTCACAATTGCTCACAACACCAACAACAACTATGACATTATTGATTTTGATTTTTTTGATTGATTTTTTTTTTTTTGGTTTGATTTTTTTCGTGTTGTGTTTTTTTTTTTTTTTTTTACTTGTCTTTGATTTTTTTTTTTTTTTTGAACAAGAGCACACTTAATTTGTTGCGGAAACATCATCACATGTCGGGGAAGCAGCAATCCCGACTAACAATCACCAAAACTCTCACAAACACGACATCAGCAAGTCGTGTCAACCGATCAAAACCCAAGAACAAGCACAAGAGTATACAAAAGCGATAACTAGCTAGGTTAGGGTAGGCTATTTGGGCATGTAGCTAGCAACTCATGTGGGTAAGAGGGTAATAGATCAAAAATGAGTGGATATATCAATGTAAGTACATGGTGAAAATCACGATATCGACTAAGTCCTCGTACGGAAAACGTATGACAAATCACGGGAAAAAACAGAAAAGGGGCCACACTTATGCGTGTTGATGTTACGCGCCCCACAAGGAGACTACACATATTCCTAGAACGGGGACCGGGTATAGATGCACCGGCCACTGGAGGCTCTAAACCTCACCAAAATATGTAGCTTATCCGAAAAGTGATCAACCAAAAAAGTAAAAGCATGTCATTACACCACATTGTCAAGACATCCCCATTAGTGCTATTTCCGTCTATATAAATCATGTCAAAGCTAAAAGAAACAAGGGAAGGGATGTCGGAAAGCTAAAGGTAAAAACAAGCTCGCATACAACGATTCCAAGCAACAAGGTCACCATTTTTTTGAATGTTTTAGAATTTTTTTAATTTTTTTGGATTTTTGAGATTTTAAGATTTTTTTGTGTTTTTGTGGTTTATGAAAAATAATAATAATAAAAAAAAAGAAAAGAAAAGGAAAGCAAACAAGTCTCCCCTCCAAACCAAACATCACATTGTCCCCAATGTGACCAGCAGCACATCAACAGCAGAGACACATCAAAATATACGAGGGAAAGACGATAAAAGCGAAAAAGAGACAGAAAAACTTACAATATGTACATGAAGGCGTAACCCCCAAAACCAGCATCCATGTAGGGGGCCAAGCAGCAACCACCAGAAAGGATAAAACGTGGTATGCTCAGATGCACCACCACCACTACCACCAGCAGCTCCATCATCATCACCACCAACACTGCCAAAGTCCTGCTGAAAAGTGGCATCCATCGCACTAGGACCGGCCTGAGACGTAGCTGCAACATCAACACCAACACTCGGCGTAAATCCAAAATCACCCCCCTTACCCGCCATATCCTCCAGCGCTGCCAAACATACCACCGCCTTGGCCTCCCTGAGGAAAGCCACCGGGTGGATATGTATACCAAGAGGGATGTGGTCCCTCGAGCTGCACAATGCCCTGTCGCGCAAAATAATCTTACATAGGGTACATGTCTAGGTGGTGGTCGGTCTGTAAAGCGGCCATACTACTTCACATATCAGTGGCGAAAGAATCGAAAGCAGAAAGCATAGAGGCCTGGCCGACTTGGAGGTCAGGAAGGGTGTCATACATATAGTCCCCAGTTCGCGTATAAGGAGCGTGGGGGTCAAAAGCAGGGGGTGTAGTAGGCTCAGGCCCACGAGCACCAGCAGTGGAGGTCTCGTCGCACTTTCGTCGGTCGTAAGTGTGGATATGGCCTCGCTCAGGCATCTCAGGAACCACACCTCCCGCCGGAATAATCCAGTAAGTAGTAAGTGCAGGGCGTTCAACGCCCTCTTCGGCCTCCTCGTCATCATCATCATCGTGCCTAGGAATCCTAAACTCGAGATTAGGCGTCAACCTAGGGAGCGTGGCGTTGGGGAGCAGACACAAGCTAGTCCAATCGTTACCACTACCCCACCCCCTCCCCCCCCCCCCCTCCAATAATCACCTTGACGCCCCCCTCTGGTGATCCAATTTATCATCAATAAATAAGCCATATTCATAAGAATCCCCCCATTAACTGCAGGTTCTAAGTCAGTCTCTCGAAGTAAAAGCATCCGCCGCGCTATGTGGTAACCAAGCCACCCAAGACAATATCCCGAACCCTAGACCCCGTGCCTACGGCTTTAAGATGATGGACAAAGTGATGAACTAAATTTAACCTAAACGGTCGTCTATGATTAGGGTTAAGATAACCGCCAATGTGCTCTATCTTGACTTGGCGGACGGCGTGGGGTTCGGTACGACCAAATAAGGTATACCCCATCAAACGTTGCCATAAGCGGATAATCGAGTGGTGGATTAGGCCGAAGGAAAGATGCTTATAGTTGACGACATTAGGCACACCGGTAAGACTTAACCATGTATTAGCGAGAGAAAACCCGGTGCACTCAATAGGATCCGTAGTCCTAAGACCGAAGAGCTGGGCAAATTCATTGAAGGATTGGTCGAAGTCATTAATGCGTAGACGGTAGCGAATGGAAACGGGAACACCCTCCGAGTCACGTGAATACTCAAACGAACTCAAGAATTCGAGGGTGATGGATGCATAAGTACGGTATTGCATTTCAAAAAGGCCAACGGTGCCAGTGCCTATAAAGAACTCTCGCGTAGCCGCTTCAATACCAAAGTCGGCTAAAACCTTGCGATCCAACCACTGGGTTGGGCGCATTTTCTTACCCTTTAGCACTTGAAAACGATCATATTGCTCTTTATTAGCAAAGGCGATGTGTGGGTAAGTAGAGTCGGTGTATTGTTCGGTGGTAGAGCTAGTACCCTCATCGGTTCTTTGTTTCTTACCTCGAGGTGGATTTTTCTTAGGATCCATGGTAGATTGCTAGGTAAAATGAACTAAAGGGAAGAGGAAAAATAGAGAAAAGGGAAAACTAACTAGCAAACACTAAACTAAACTAATTAAACTAACTAGAAAAAGGGAAATTAGGGGAAGAGAAAAACTAGCTAGAAACCCAAAATAACTAGTAAAACCCTAATTAAACTAATAAAAATCGAAAAACTAAGTAAATGAAAAAATTAATGAAAAATACTTACAATGCGGAGTAGAAAAGATAGCAAGGAGTAAGATGACCCAAAAACCGACCCAAAAAGCTCCACTCAAAATCGTAGAGATTTTTCAAACAACCCGGATTGGGATAAAACTTAGTGTAGAACGAAGCTTGAAGTGAGCACAATCCGAATCCGGTGTTAAAATTGAATTTGGGTGAGTGGAAGTAGGTGTTTCAAAGGGTTTTAGGTGAGGTTTTAAGGTGTTTTAATGGAGGGTTTAGGAGAGAGGAAGAATAAAGAGTTTGAATGAGGGGTGAAATAATGAATAAAGAAAGAGGAGAAGAGAATTAAAACATAGAAAATCAGCTGTCCAACAAAGCCCAGCCCGGCCCTGGTCGTCCCGACCGGGATGCCCTGGACGATTTATTTCAATTTTTCTCAGATTCGTGCAAAATGGCTGTAACCATCGGGACAGACATCACGGAGCCTTGGGACCATACTCGTCCCGACCGGGACAGCCATCCCGGGTCACCGGGATGCCTCTAGTTTTTGCATGTTTCTCCGTCTTCAGCTGATCACCCTCCCCTGTAAATATGAACTTGTTCCCACATCTGCAGACCTCATAATCAGCAAAAATTTCAAACACGGTTAACGCTTCTAACTTAATTTCATTGCGTATCTGCGTCATTATCTCCAAAACACGATTAATTCCTCCCTCACATGCTCTCACAAAAACACAATTAACTAGAAAAATACTAATTAAAAACATGAAAACATCGGGTTGCCTCCCGTAAAGCGTTGGTTTTTAAGGTCCCGCTCGACCTATACAACCCAAATCAAGCATTGATCGGGAGGGGACAGAGATAGCACACCTCTGTCATAACTAAACGAGCATCCTCATGGTACAATTTCATTCGTTGGCCATTCGCTATGAAGCGCTCGCCATTGGCCATCTCGACCTCAATGTTACCAAACTTTCCCACAGTAGTGACTGTGTAAGGACTGGACCACTTAGAACGAAGTTTACCGGTAAACAATTTAAGGCGAGAGTTATAGAGAAGTACCTTATCACCAACCGCGAACTCGCGCTTTAAGATTCGTTTGTTATGCCATTGCTTTGTCTTCTCCTTGTAAAGCCTTAAACTCTCATAAGCACTAACTCGAAATTCATCTAGCTCGTTTAGTTGTAACAACCGCTTCTCCCCACTCAATTTAGCATCAAAGTTAAGCTCCTTAATAGTCCAATACGCCTTGTACTCGAGCTCCACGGGAAGATGGCAAGACTTGCCATACACCAACCTATACGACGACATGCCTATAGGTGTTTTGTGAGCGGTTCTATACGCCTAAAGTGTATCATCCAACTTCATGCTCCAATCCTTATGCGACTTTTTCACAACCTTCTCCAAAATACTCTTCAATTCACGATTAAAAACCTCAACTTGACCACTAGTTTGAGGGTGGTAGCCAAGCCCGGTTCTATGCATCACTCCGTACTTAGCCAAAAGAGCATCTAACTTCTTCTCGTGAAAGTGGGAACCTCCATCACTAATAATGGCTCGGGGCACCCCAAACCTTGGAAAAATTACCTTCTTGAAATCACCACCTTAGAGTCATTCGTAGGAGCGGCAACGGCTTCAACCCATTTGGAGACATAATCGACCGCCAAAAGGATGCATCGATTCCATCGATTCCCTCGTGAGGAGGGAAACGGACCTTGATATCAATACCCCATACATCGAACAATTCAACTTCCAAGATGCCCGTTTGAGGCATCTAATGTCTCCGTGAAATATTCCCGGTTCGTTGGCAAGCATCACAAGACATAACAAAAGCATGAATATCTTTGAACATAGTCGGCCAATAGAAACCGGATTGCAAGACCTTAGCGACGGTCTAGGAAGGGCCATGGTGTCCTCCATAAAGAGAATAATGACAATGCTCAAGAATGGAATTAACTTCCCATTGAGGCACACATCGTCGAAACATACCATCGACACATTCACGGAACAGATAGGGGTCATCTCAAAAGCAGTGGCGAACATCGGACATGAACTTCTTATTTTGTTGATAAGAAAAATCAGGTGGCAAAGTATTCCCAACGATGTAATTGGTATAATCGGCATACCATGGTGTATCGGCAACCACGGACATAAGAGCATCATCAGGAAATGAATCGTCAATAGGGGAAGAATCCCCTCCATCATAACGAAGCCGAGACAAATGATCGGCAACCACATTCTCTGCACCTTTCTTATCACGTATCTCCAAATCAAACTCTTGCAACAAGAGTATCCAACGAATCAGACGAGGCATTACCTCCTTTTAGCAACCAAGTATTTCAAAGCGGCATGGTCGGTATACACAAAAGATCCAACCTTATGGCGGCACTACAAAATGCCTCAATACAGTAGTCTATACTTGGCCAAGCCCACCCCTACAAAAGAGTGTCGACTTAAAAACCGCTACAAAATGGCAATCAATAACCATAGTCTCAGAGCCACTATAAAATGGATGAGAACCCATGACAGGCGGCATACGTCCTACAAAAGACGTTGTAACTCCTCACGCACGAGCCAAAACTGTACCCGTACGCACACTCAACTCAAGCATACAAGAATCCAACCAATACAATGCCAAAACAATCATCCTTTAGTTCAAAAATGTCAATACAACCAATACAAGACAATCTCAACACGAAATATGATCCTCAATACAATAACAAGTTAAATACGGAGTAATTATCAACAAAGCTTACATACATTCATAATGGAACCAAAACACAACTCAAGTTATCAACTTTAATCATCATTTTATCATAATTTATGTCAAACAAGTGATAAAACAACCTAAACATGCTTCTAGACTCAATAGTATGAGGCCAACACCAAAATTCACCACAAACAATCATGAGACAACTTCACAAGCCAAAGTTCACTACTTTACGATAACACAATCAAATACAACATCCTAATCAACATCTAGGGCCTCATACATGTCGAAATATAGTTAGAGCTACACCTAGTTACCTTTTCCAAGCGAATAAAATCAATTAGCCTTCCTCCTCTTCAATATAGATCGTGTCCTTGTCGTTGAGAGCCTCTTCTCCTTTGATTAGGGCACAAACAACACATAAAATATAAGCATACAAATAAGTACACATAAAATAATGTAAAAACTAAGAAAACTATACCTAGAACAATGAAAGATTGAAAGAATACCAAAAGGGATCGAATAGGAAGGAATTAGGGCTTCAAAGGGAGGAATTTGAATGAATTTGATAGAGTTTCGAGAGAGTTTTAATGGGAATTCAAGAGAGAGAAGAGAGGGTTTTAATGTTTAGGGAGATGAATTATGAGATTAGTGAAGCAATTAGGGTTTAGGAGAGGTTAAAAAGCTAAAAGATTGAGTTAAAATCAAACACGGACCAAAATACAAACAACACGCAAAACACAGTGTTGTCCGCGCGCTGACTGCCTGTTGAATGCCTGTTGTCCGCCCCCTGAACGCCTGCTGTCCGCAGATTACGCTCTGTCCAAACTTTGCTACGTTTTTTCCTTCCCGCGAACACCACCTCTCGCCCCTTGCTCGCCCCTGACTTGCCATACCTCCTAAACCACCTCTAACATCTACTAACTCACCCACACACTCGACAACCACCTCAATACACGCAACGTCGACTTCACGACACGACTCGCAAGCTAAGGAAACGACTTTCTCGTGCTAGAAATGAGAAAATCACATGATACAAAGTATGAATTCTAATTAGAAGAATTATTAAATATATGATAAAACTTAGCTTCATTTTTACTCGCAGTTCTCATATGAACTTCCATTTTGCACCAAAATGCATTGCAAATGATAAATAACTATACGAAGGAGATCTAGACTAGATACGAAAGTTTGAGACAACATCACTACAGAAACAAAATAATGAGGATTCACGACAACCTAACACCAAACGTCCGGTCGTAAACTTATGGTCCATTACTCTGTTGCTTTTGGAAGAGGATCCATTAATTGGAGCTCCACAGTGATCATAAAATTGATCACGACCAAAAGTAAGAGTATTCCTCAATCATCCACCTCGTACTCGATCGCGTGTCTCACAAGCACCTGAAATTGTTAGAGGAGTTTGGCGTGACAGACATACGATCACATGCGACTATCGAATTGCTAGGTCACACAGCTTCAACAACTTTAGTCAAAAGTCAAACTCAAGATAAAAAAAGCGTCGTAAATTCTAAAAAACAAACGAGAACACAAAATACGAGAAAACAAAAAAGAGCAAAAAGCCAAAAAAAAAAAAAAAAAAAAAAAAAAAAAAAAAAAAAAAAAAACCCACAAATAAGTGGCAAAGCCTTTGCATTTTTAAGTCAAAAACTAATAAACAACAACATTAAAAAACCTAGATCAACTAAAGAGAACATACCCTAAGGATGCAATATATCTATGTCAGTATCACAAACACAAGCAATCATACTTCACAAGCTGGCATGCCTCTTAACGTGCAACAAGCCGACATGCCTGTAAACATGCACTTTTGAACTATGCTAGTTTGATTCTGTCATCACAGTTACGTAAGCCGCTCACCTAAGCTCTACCAACCTGACGATCGCAGTGGAACTCATCCACGACCTACACATCGAAATTAAAATACAAAACCCACAGTCGAACTAGGGGCTCATCTACAATATTTATAATATGCAAAGATAACACTCATACTTTCCTAAGCAATGAACTCCTTATCACCATCGACAACCTAGGATCTAGGGGCTAGCACTCTATCTTAGGATTGTACTCTTACACAAAACACTATAGATTCCACAACAAGAAAACAAAAAGAAAAACCCTACCTCGACGGGCTCGCAAGTCAGACGTCCCTAGACAAATATCTTGCAACCAACATCCAAGCAGGATCATACCACTATACATGTAATCCAGAACTATGTTGGTTTGATTCCAAACACATGGATACGTGGCAGCTTCGCGAAAAGGAACAAACGATATTCAACACAAAAGCGACACGCCAAAAGCTTGGTTAGGTCAAGGTTACAATCGACTCAAAATTCTCGCTCAAAATCCTAAAAAGGCCGAGAGTAGAATTGAACACAAAACAGAACGCCCGAAGCTTAAAAAGTCGAGGGCACGTCCAACACAAAACTAACCACCAAAAACCTTGCAGTCCTAGAGCACCGAAGCATCAACATGCTCACCATAAGCATTAACGGTCTCTAGCACCATATGTCTGCCTACCCCTTGCCGAGATGACCTTGGATAACTCTTCCACAACCTCGCCTCTTCATACGACACCCACATGCAGGTGAAAAACCCTCACTAACAGGGTTCGAGGAGTCAAAATGGAATGCACGAAAACAACTTCTTCCCTAGAATACTGATGTCTCATATATTTACTTATATATAGCCCCTTGTTCGCGAGCTTTACTTTGCGTTTCCCGTGCTTTTACATGCGTTTCGCTTCCTATTTCTCTCCGTTTTGGCTCTGCTGCGTTTTTGTGTCCATTTTTCAGGTATAAGCAGCTATTTGGAGTTTAGGATGCTATTCGGGAGGTTTCGTGAAGTTTCATAAAGTTTCGTGAAGTTTCAAGGTGATTCGAGTTGGTTTCGTTGCGTTTCGGTTGCGCACGAGCCTCGTTTCAACCAATGAAGGTGTCTCGGGACCTTGGGACGGGATTTGAAGCTTGCATTATCATCCAAAGACTCGTCCCTACTCGTGAGCTTCGTCCCTTAGCCTTGGGACGACATAGAAGTGAAAATAAGCTAAGGCAAAGAAGAGCAAAAATGAGGCTCAAAACTGAACTACACGGGATGGGCTTCCCGTAGCTCAGGGATGAGCTGAGTGAGTGGTCCCGGACGGGACACCTGTCCCGGATGCCAGGGACGGGTTCGACTTTTCGTGTGCTTAAAATAAATCGTCTATTTGAAGGAGCATTGGAGGATTTTTCGTTCCCAACTTTTTACTGCATTTTCTAAACCCTTAAAACATTGTTCTCAAGAATTCCTAGGTTTCATACTTTTATAATTTTGTAATTTCAGTTCTCGACTCGGTTTAGGTTCGTTTGATCATCTATTTCGGTTTTGTTGCTTGAATTCATCCTTTTGCAATTGGATTTTATGATTGGTATTCTCATATACTTCTCTCCTTTGATTGTTAATTCATTATATATTGTTCTTGATCATGTCTTTCTCTATTGTTCTTGCTTTTGTTGTTGATTTCGATATGTGTGAGTAGTCCTTTATCTAGGGATGAAGGGTGATCATGGGTGAGTAGTCTAGGATGATTTGGTGATGTTTGATGAGGGTTTTACATGTGACTTTGGTTGTCTTGTGTTTGATTGTGTTTGTTGATCCCTTGGCCAAGGTTTAGCAAGCGTTTTCCACCCTTAAACTTAAGACCGAAAGTCTAGTTTAAGGTAGGGTACGAGACTAACCATTAGGACCCTCACTTGTAAGTTGCGAGAGCCCGCATTTGAGACCTAGAGGACGCTTAGAACCGAGAGGTCGAGCCTATTCCTTAGCACATGCGATTCCCGACTCATTTCTGTCACCATCCTTTGTCCTAGCTTCACCCTTGCTATCCCCGATTCCCTAGACCTTTTTCCCTAAGTTTAAACCCTTACTTTTCCGCTTTAGTGTTTAGAAAACCAACCTACTCGAACCGAGACTAGAATCGTCAAAAATAACCAACATTGCAACTTTCTCCCTGTGGATTCGACCCCGACTTACCTTTGCTACCCGTTAGTGTTTGTCTGGTCTATTTTTGATTAGGAGAGTGCGACCAATCCTATCAAATTTTGGCGCCGTTGCCGGGGAGACGGCTTTTGTTTCTGTTGTTTATTTGGTTTTTTTCTCATTGTTACTCTTGTCTCCAGGAACCTCAATTCCTTGAGGCCGCTTCTTACGTTGCCTCTAGTGTTGTGTATGGTCAGGAAAACTAGCAGGTCTCAAGCTAATAAGGACGTGCAATTCGATCCTGAGCCGGAGCGTACTTTCCTTGCGCGCAAAAGTCTACTAAAGCAACTTGAAGCTTCATTCTCCAAAGAAGCTCACACCGAACTTGAACCTCCACCGCATAGAATTATGGTGAAGCTTTCGGACCATTCTAGGCCGACCGCGGCTCAAATTCCTACGGGTAATGCTATGCCCAATATTGCCGCCAACAACTTTGAAGTAAAGCCCGCGTTCATCAACTTGATTGAGCGTAGTCAGTTTGGAGGGAGTCCCGGTGAGGACTCTAACTTACACATCCAAAATTTCTGCGACTATTGCTCAACGATAAAGCAAACGGGTGTGACTCAAGATCAAATCCGGGAGATGCTTTTCCCGTTCTCACTTCGGGACAAAGCGAAGCTATGGTTGAATGCCTTGAATCGCACTGCGCTTGCCATTGATGATTGGAACTCCCTCATGTTGGCATTCTACCAAAAGTACTTTCCTCCGGAGAAGACCGCCATGCTACGGAGTCAAATTACGAGCTTTAGGCAAAGGGGAGATGAGTCCTTGTTTGATGCGTGGGAGCAGTACAAAGACTTACAACGTCAATGCCCACATCATGGCATGGACAAGTGGTTTATCGTCATGCAATTCTATAACGGTCTCTACAACGAGTCCCGCCAATTGCTTGACTCGGCGGCGAATGGTAGGTTCGACAATATTGACGTGGATGAGGCTATGAATACGATCGAGGCCATGGCCATTCACAATGCGCAATACGGGAGCTCTAGAAATGTCCCTCGAAGCGGAGGTAAGAACGATGGTGATGCGGTGGCCATGCTTAGCTCTAAGTTGGATGCCATGATCGCAATGATGATGAGCGAAATCCGAGCGGGTAGTAGTTCCTCAAATGCTAGTGGACACACGGTGGCGGCTATGCACACTTCTCACGACGTGCCTTGCAATACATGTGGCGTTTTCGGTCACACTTCAAATGAATGCCGAGGTATGTATGCCCCCGTTCTTGCTTTTCAATCTCAACAAAATAACCCCTACTCTAACTTTTACAACGAAGGCTACAAAAACCATCCCAACTTGAGCTACAAAAGCCAAAACGTGTTAAATCCTTCACCACAACAACCACAATACCAAAACAGCCCACAAAATTTCAGCTACAACAATCCTCCACGACCTTACAACCCCCCGGGCTTTAATCGCCCCAATTTTCAACAACAACATGCTCCACCACCCGTGGAAGCCGCTCCGTCTTCCAGTGGTGATCCTATGATGAATGAAATGAGGGCCATAATGATGCAAATGGCCAAGACTCAAGAGACGATGATGGCTCAAATGCAAAAGAGTGACCAAGCGAAGGACGCGGCCATCAAAATGCTCGAAATGCAAATGGCTCAACTTGCTTCCTCAAGTTCTCAAAGGAAGCCGGGTTCTCTACCATCGCAAGACACTCAACCGCAACAACATGAGTCGATCAATGCCATTTCCTTGCGAAGTGGGACAAGCTACGATGGTCCTCCAATGCCTAAGGTGGTAAGTGAGGTAGACCCTTCTCTCTTTGCTAATGATTTTAGTGTGCCTAGTAATGATGTTGCAGGTACAAGCCATGGAGCAAGCACGAGTGGAGCACCACAAGGAGGAGGGGTGGCCGTGGGAGCCACCAAGGGAAGCCAAACCGTGGGGTCCTCACATGAAGAGCAGGCCGAGAATCATGGTGGTGGTGTGCACGTGGAGCATGAGGCCAAGGAGAGGGAAAATGAGCAAGCTCAAGTCAAGCCGGTCGAGCCGCCAATACAAATCAAGTTGCCATTCCCGAGCCGAGTGGTAAAGTGTAAACTTGACATGCAATTTGGTAAGTTCATGGAAGTTGTGAAAGACTTGAAGGTAACTGTGCCTTTCACTGAATTAGTCACACAAGTCCCTGCGTACGCTAAATTCTTGAAAGACATACTCACTCGTAAAAGATCGTTTAATGAGGTCGAGACTGTGGCTTTTACCGCAGAATGTAGTGCTCTTTTGCAAAACCAGTCTCCTCCTAAACTAAAGGATCCGGGTAGTTTCTCCATACCTTGCACTATCGGTACCGTTGCTATTTCTAACGCTCTTTGTCCTCTATTTTCTGTTATGCTTGGTTGCTTGAGGACAAGCAACGGTTCGGTTTGGGGGAGTTTGATGTCTCATATATTTACTTATATATAGCCCCTTGTTCGCGAGCTTTACTTTGCGTTTCCCATGCTTTTACATGTGTTTCGCTTCCTATTTCTCTCCGTTTTGGCTCTACTGCGTTTTTGTGTCCATTTTGCAGGTATAAGTAGCCATTTGGAGTTTAGGATGCTATTCGGGAGGTTTCGTGAAGTTTCATAAAGTTTCGTGAAGTTTCGAGGTGATTCAAGTTGGTTTCGTTGCGTTTCGGTTGCGCACGAGCCTCGTGTCAACCAATGAAGGTGTCGCGGGACCTTGGGACGGGATTTGAAGCTTGCATTATCATCCTAAGACTCATCCCAACTCGTGAGCCTCGTCCCTTAGCCTTGGGACGACATAGAAGTGAAAATAAGCTAAGGCAAAGAAGAGCAAAAATGAGGCTCAAAACTGAACTACACGGGATGGGCTTCCCGTAGCTCAGGGATGAGCTGAGTGAGTGGTCCCGGACGGGACACCTGTCCCGGATGCCAGGGACGGGTTCGACTTTTCACGTGCTTAAAATAAATCGTCTATTTGAAGGAGCATTGGAGGATTTTTCGTTCCCAACTTTTTACTGCATTTTCTAAACCCTTAAAACATTGTTCTCAAGAATTCCTAGGTTTCATACTTTTATAATTTTGTAATTTCAATTCTCGACTCGGTTTAGGTTCGTTTGATCATCTATTTCGGTTTTGTTGCTTGAATTCATCCTTTTGCAATTGGATTTTCTGATTGGTATTGTCATAAACTTCTCTCCTTTGATTGTTAATTCATTATATATTGTTCTTGATCATGTCTTTCTCTATTGTTCTTGCTTTTGTTGTTGATTTCGATATGTGTGAGTAGTCCTTTATCTAGGGATGAAGGGTGATCATGGGTGAGTAGTCTAGGATGATTTGGTGATGTTTGATGAGGGTTTTACATGTGACTTTGGTTGTCTTGTGTTTGATTGTGTTTGTTGATCCCTTGGCCAAGGTTTAGCAAGCGTTTTCCACCCTTAAACTTAAGACCGAAAGCCTAGTTTAAGGTAGGGTACGAGACTAACCATTAGGACCCTCACTTGTAAGGTGCGAGAGCCCGCATTTGAGACCTAGAGGACGCTTAGAACCGAGAGGTCGAGCCTATTCCTTAGCACATGCGATTCCCGACTCATTTCTGTCACCATCCTTTGTCCTAGCTTCACCCTTGCTATCCCCGATTCCCTAGACCTTTTTCCCTAAGTTTAAACCCTTACTTTTCCGCTTTAGTGTTTAGTAAACCAACCTACTCGAACTGAGACTAGAATCGTCAAAAATAACCAACATTGCAACTTTCTCCCTGTGGATTCGACCCCGACTTACCTTTGCTACCCGTTAGTGTTTGTCCGGTCTATTTTTGATTAGGAGAGTGCGACCAATCCTATCAAATACCTACATACGAAGTAATCCCAGGTCGTGCCAACAGGCGCTTGAGACAGGACTTCCACTTGCTTAACGACAAACGCAATCCAACAACTATATCTCCAGTGGATTTACCACATACATACAAAAGCAACCATCCCCAACAAAGACGAGAGCAAGCACTTCTCGATCATACATATGGCAAATTTCCTCAACAGATGCACCCTTAGCCTAAGTATAAACACAAAATCCCCAGCAGTCACACACTGACGAGAACAGCAAATACCCCACATCCCTGACGGATACGTAAACATAATCCAAGCAACAAGAAGCGTAAAGCGAGACCAATTCGAAATTGGCATCTGCTCAATCATTTTCACAAAACGGTACAACTAAAGTCCATGCATGACATCCTCAGAAGATACACAGAGAGACACTGGCATAACCAACTCAAAGTCGCCTTCAGTTCAATCTTTCTCATAAAATGAAACAACATGCACATACGTCCACGCTGGATATTGCCACAAGCGCACGCATTCTATCCGGAAAACAGAAGGCAACATGGCATTAGCAAAACGCTACCCCTTGCACTTTCCCACGAAGGAGCAAAGACGGTTCCAAATTTTCTTCTAAAAAAAAGCGTCAAAAAACATATACCCGCACGACAAAAGCGGATCTCCACCGGAACAGGCAAGTTGCAGCAGCAACAACGACGAATCCAAAAACCCCTACGAATTCCTCTAATCATAAATCACAATTAGGCGTTAAAAAAAGGTTCTAAACAAACACCCGTACATAAGTGTTAGCACGCAAACAAGACTTTAAGCACAAAAACGCAAACAAGTGTTCAAACACCAGCACAAACATCAAAGCACCCGAGCTTTGGTTTAAATATCTAAACACCTGAGCGTGGGTACAAACATCTAAACACCCGAGCATGGTCCAAACATCAAAGCACTAGAGCATGGGTTCGAGCACCTAGCACTCATACATGAGTCCAACCACCAAGAACCCAAACACCATTTCAAAACACGAAGACGGGTTCTCAGCCAAACGCCCAAAAGACGAGTTTCAAGCGAATCCAAGCAAAATTGACAACAAAAAGCAAAGGAATAACGACGATATTGCGCTTCGTGGCAAAACCAAGCGAAAAAACGAAGAATTTCAGCGGAAAAAATCTCGAGAATCAAATTTTTTCGAGTTTAAAATTGCGAAAGGAGTGATTGAATGCGGCCTTGAAGTCGCCATTCGGAAGAATCACTAGTTAACAGGCAATTTCTGGACCTGTTTTGTTCCACGTTTTCCTTACATGTGGGCTGATTTGTGAATCTTTTAATTCAATTTCCAATCCCAAGTAATTTCTTTGTACACACCAAAATTTAACAATTCAGGCGCCACAGATACAAACTACCACAAATACAAAGCTACACAACAACAGTAGTAGCAAACAACACTCGAACATGAGCATTCACGTAGGCACACAGCCATAACGAACCGCACTCAAGCATGATCATTCGCCTAGGCACACAAGTAATATCAAAAATCAAATCACACTCGAACACAAGCATCCACGTAAGCATGCAAGCACCAGCAATTTAACGAGACTCATAGTCGCCTCAAAGCAGTTCAACTAAACTACAAACTGCCACATTAAGCTTTTTAAATCTCCCAGGAGTCAACGATCGCTCAACGGACCGACATGTCCTTAAACATGCACCTGTTGTCTTTCCCTTCGAATTACCCTACGTTAAGTCCTCGTGAATTCCCTGATACACATGCTTTGCGCTGCGATGGTATCGAGACTACAATGTTCTGGATATTATCATCTCGTTTGACTAGTGCTTAGTCCAAAGCCCAGTCAAACAAGGGACTCTGTAGATGCCCCAAATTTTTTCCCCGCAAAACAAATCTAATGATGTAACAATACTTTTACTACATGTTGCAACGTAATGTAATCAATACAATATATCAATAATAGTTAAGTCGAATTAGTGCGTCAAATCGGGGTAAAATGACAATTGTCATTTAAATTGAATGTCTGCGTCATTCATTTTAGCTTCAGTCATCCTAATGCATCTACACGAAAGGCCCAAATACAAAACGGCCCAAAAAAAGCTATTTTTATACAAAATCCCAAACACAAAGCCTTCAAACTTTTAAATTAAGGCTCAATAATCTAAACTAAGAACCCGGAGCATCATTTACTTAAACTGAGTTCATGTCTAAACATGGTCTAAAATAATACACATTTTTAACCCAAGTCACTATTTTAGGTCCAAAACCAAATCCCGAGCCAAACTGGCCAGTGACTATAATCCTCTTTGACACCAACAAACAAAAAGGCTAAGATTAGAATAACATTTCCATTAACAATAGTAGTTCTCGGAAAATTGGGCCTAGAGCCCAAAACTCGAGCCCACGACATTTGGGCCTACATCACGAAACCCAAACTACTCACAAAATATCTCTAAACCCTAATTATGGAGTCGCTTGGCGACCAAAATCACACCGGCATAATCATAATCTCATAAATAAAGGAGAAAATATTGCACGAATAAAAACCAAGCCGAACACTAGGATTCGCCTGCTAGGAGGCAATTCTAAGGGTGAATCGCCAGAGTAAAGGTGATTTGAACAATGCTACCAACTGTTAATATATATAAAGGCCTTTCACCATGGGTTTTAGGGAGTTACTTATTTTCACTACGAATTAAACGATTAACAAAACTGTTCCATTCAACAAATACATACCACACATCTCATAAAATCGTATTTTCTACTTTTGTAAACTTAAAATTTAGATCTAGCCTATGCAAGGATTAACTATAATAGCCTGACTCACCACTGTCGTAATACACCCCACTTAAAGGTGAGATGCACATTTTTGGGCTAGTTGTCCTCACTTAAGCCCAAAAGCACCAGACCTTGTAACTAGGATGGTGAGTGAAATTTCTTATGAAATCATCAAATAAATTTTCCTTCCCCGATATGGGATATCCAACATCATGGTGTGTTACAAACTCCCCTACTTAGATAACACAACATATCTGTTGTGCTTCATAGAGCTCACCGTAACCAAGCCCACAATCCTCCCCTACTATGTTGGTGACGCTACCCATGACCACAGGTTCACCAAACGGTCGTAAGATTTCTCCGATATTATTTATAACAGCCCGACCCACTACCATCGTAATACACCCCACTTAAAGGTTAGATGCACTTTTTTGGATTCGTTGTCCTTACTTAAGCCGAAAAGCACAAGGCCTTGTTACTAGAATGGTCGATGAAATCACTTATGTTTGTAACCATTTTTGACATTATCTGTATGGCTTTTATTGTTAATTGTTGTATATTTTTTAATTTCTTAATTATTGATTTTAGTAAGTCAATATTATGCTTTTGTACTTCTTTATTTGTGATTTGTACTTTGGTTTCACATAAACCTGATGTGAGACCGTCTCATAAGAAACTTGCTCCAAAAATATAAGTTAATGATACTATAACCATGTTAATACGGAGTATTATATATTTATATTTATATCAGTGTACATATAGTCTCTTTTTGAAAGAAAACAAAACATGAAAAAATAAATTGAATGCCAAAAAGAACCAAACATGAAAAAATAAATGACTAAGTCTCAAATAAGACTGTCTAACACTTTTCTTAGTGTTAGACGACCTTGATTCTAGCATCAAGTATATTTATTTAATGATTATGAAAAAGAGGGAGGCATGCTACACATTAATTAGCATCATTTAGTGAATTTATTACCTTTTCAACAAAATTAATTAACCTCTAATTTTTTCCATATTATCATTAACTAATTTATTTTTTACCATTTAACTTTGTAAGAAGTAAAACTTTCATGTTACACCGTATAATTTACCGAGTGATTACTTATTTCATTGTTACCATATTTAAGCCCATTGTAAATAGGTATCAATTAAAATGTGACCACTTCTAAACATTTCAATTGTGGTCACCTTATGATAGATATTGGCCACATTGAACTTAAATCTATTCACGTTAAGAGTGTCTAATTATTTTGTTAATGTTAGACGTGTCAATAAATGACTTTACACATCTTAATTAACAAGAATATAATAAGCTGCATTAATGCTACTAATTGTTCTTATTTTATACACAATTCTTTAAGTACGCATTTATTGCTATAAAGTGAACTATGCTAACTCTTAATGAGTAAGTAACTTTAAAGTTTTAGTTTACGAAAAACGTGATAGATGAACATTTTTAGTATATAAAAATGTGACTACATTTAAACTAATTGTGACTACTATTGATTAATTCGTGTCGACTTTTATATGTCACAATAATAATCACAGTATGCTCAATAGTGGTCACGATAAACTTGAATGTGATCACCATCATATACATCATAAAACGTCACCACATTTAGTTGATCGTAACATGATATACACTAATGTTATATTTGGCGAGCACATGTATTCATAATGTGACATATATTTTTGTAAATGTGACCATAATAAACATAAATTTTAACCAATAAATTTAGAGGAAAAAATAAAATTTTAAAAAGTGGGTTGAAATAAATAAAGAAGTAAAGGTTTAAAAAAAAAAAAAAAAAAGAAAAAAAAAAAAGAAAATGTATGTTAAACGTTTTAAGTAGTAGTAGAGGAAATATTCATGAGAATGATGCCCAAATTCCAAACTGCGTTAATTAATACTTCTAGAATTTAATGTTACAAATATCAATCTTTACTTTATACGAGAGGGTAATTTTAGGATACAAGGTAGGTCTAATATTTTTTAAGTGTTAGACAGTTTATAGTACTTACTCAAAATAAATTGAAAGCCAAAAAGAAACAAGTTATTTTTTTTTTTTTGGGATATTTCCCAGCGTACCCTTGAGTTTTGGCAGTTTTCCCAGGGTATCCCTGGTTTCAAGTTTCTTCCCAAGGTACCCTTGCACTTTAGTTTAAGTTCCCAGAATGCCCTTATTTTTTTTTTTCAACTTAACGGTGTTAACTGAGGGTGAAACACCTTTTTGAAATTTAAATTAATAATTGGACATTGCCCATGGTACCCCTAAGTTTTGGCGGATTTGCCCATGGTACCCCTAAGTTTTATCAACTGTGCCCAAGGTACCCCTGAGTTTTCACATTTTGCGCATTGTAATCAGTTGTAAAATAACGGCTACTGTAACAGCCCGACTTTTCGTGACTTAATTAAACAAGGCGAAAAATTAATTAAGTACTTTATATATATAACAAAACCGGATGTTATCGTATTACAACTCAAAATACATAATCAGAGTTATTGATAAACATGGTCATTCAATTACAATCTCTCGAAAACCAAAATAAAATGTGCAATCTCCCCATGCTCCTCGGTAATGATCTCGGGGTACCTAAAGTGAACCCGTATTAGCGTCTACAATCCCGCACATAACCGTGATTGCTCATTGGCCATCATTAGTCTCATATCAAATGTACATAATAAACAATACATCTTATAACATATATGAATGTTGCATGTAGCAAATAATAACATTTCTCAAGTTATAATTCAAGTTATATTAAGCATGCGATTTAAAGCGATAAATCATATAAGCATGATATACAATTATAAAACAATTAAAACATGATATATAGTTATAATGCAATTAACAAGTAAATTCATAACAACAATATCATAAGCATTCAAAAGAATTACGAGGCGATATCAAATCACAAAACTATTAGACATACTATATCATTCTCATCATGCTGACTCGATTCACTTCAGAAATTTGTGGTCTTTAATTTTTAAAGATGTTCCGACTCACTTTCACATAATCACAAGACACATACTGCTTACAAGCCAGACCACTGAGTAGGCCTTTGTACTCTTTATCGCTTGCATCTCACTAAAATAGTGCAGCGACTTACTCGACTCGTAAACCACGCCAAATACTATAGTACTTGCATCTCATCTTCTAGTGTTCGAAATGATTCGAACTTCTGTTACAATCCCGTCAAGTGATCTTTACATGTGGCAAGAGTGAATGCTAGCGTCGCGCCCACTAAGAACGAAACGCGGCAAGGAGACAGAACCGCGTATCAGACCCAAATCCATAAAGCCGATATAAGACCCAAATCCATAAGGTCGCGGTGGCCCTGGTAACATTAGCGAAATAGGGGGATCAACCCTAGTCTAATATGCATATTCTAATATTCACTTTAAGAATGGGCTATGCTATTCATAGAGCACCTTAAGTCTGAATAAAACGACTATTTCCTAATGCATGACCCAAAAGAGTTGGCGTATTCATTATCTTGTACGGCTTAGGCAGTGCGACTTAAGGCGCAAAGGCATGGGCAGGATGGCTAAGCAATAAGGTCGCCGGCTTGAAAACCACACTATTCGGTATGACCAACGTTCAGGGACCGAGATAGTGGTATCCGTACAAGACTATCTTAACTCACTTCACTCACGATTGACGTTTTCATAACGGAGGCTCAAGCTTTTGACCTGTTCTTTAACTTACTCATGATATATTATTTTATTTGATATTTAATATCACATGTTACTAGACTCTCCTAGCATCATCGTCAAACGTTTAAGTATTTTATTTGATTTCATATGGTCACATAACATATTCGTTTATTATTTGAAGTGTTGTTAATTATTAACGTTTTTAAGTTTCTATATTGATACGTTTATTAATATGTCCAAATTTATTTAAGTGTTTTTCGAAACATTTTAAGTTATTTACTTATTCATTTTAGTTTTCTATACTTAGGTAAATTTTCAATTATTTACAATATTTCAAATTTTGAAATTTGAAATATCTTTGAATTTTGAGACGTAACTTGTTTAACAAGTTTAATTTCGTGAATTTTTCACTATTCACGTCTCGGGATTTGAAAAGAAAACTTATTCAACAAGTTACCTCTAATTCTCCTTAAAATAAGTTTTTAAACTTTTGGGCGTTACTTGTTTAACAAGTTTCGTCCCGGGTTACTATTCATCGGTCACTATTCATCTCAGTCACTATTCATTTCAGTCTTTATTCACATCGGTCACTATTCAGTTCTTAACTTAGTTACTAAGTTTAAAAAATCGAGTTTTGAAGTCGTTAAGTTCAGTTTGTAAAAGTGATAAACGATATAAAAATGACACTTAATTAAATTTAGTCATCTATTTACTAAATTTAGCGATTTTCATTTTTAATAATAGTATCGTGGTTTGTTCATTTAGTCCGTATCGTCCAAGTCCAAAAAAATGACACTTAATTAAATTTAGTCATCTATTTACGAAATCGATTTATACAAAAATTCAATTCTAATAACTATTAAATTTTAGTGACTTAGTGATAATTTCATTTTGATTAAATTTGGTCCATTTTAAGTGGAAATGCTGTGTGAATTTATATATATGTTATAATTCTTTTATTTCTTTTAAATTCTTAATTCTAACTTATTAACTAATAATTAAATTATTTTAACAATAAACTAAAAAAAATGATAAAAATGATTTTAACCCTAAAATAGGCAAGAATGCCGTGGGGTTTCATGGTAGTGGTCTAATTTCATTTTTTCGATTTTTATCGGTTTTTAGCTTAAAGTTTTTATATTCTAATTATTCTAATTATACTAAAACGATTTAAACTAAAATGAAAATTTCCCTAAAAATTTTATTATATTTATGAATAGTGTTTTTCAACACTTTAAATTTCTAACTTTTAAATCTGAAAGATTTAGCTTGTTTAATTCATATACTTACTAATATAATTACTTGTTAGTGAATTAAAACAATAAATAACAACAAACATAAAATCATTATGAATCAAAATTTGCATAAAGATGAAGAACACATGAACATCATCATGAACAACTCAAGAACACATGAAGAATACCATACTTTATCAAGAACACAGTTTTCATATTTTCCACTTAATAATTTATTTTTCTAATTTAATTTTTGTAACATAATAACAATCATTTTAACATAACTTAACATAACATATTATTTACAAAAATTAAAAGTAGAAATTCATCAAAAATAATGGGAATAGCCGTGGGTAATACATACATACATACACATATTTTCATTTTCAATTTTTTCTTCACTTTAAACTCATAATTAGTATATTCACATATTTTTATATATACTCATAATAATTTAAAACTCATAAAAAACATAACTAAATATACAACAACAATTTTAAAACCAATGTCACTTATATATACCCGGAAGGTCTTCACTCATAACACCCATGTTCTTCACCCAAATAATCCAAGAAAGTTAGCTCCTAAAACCCATTAATATAACTAGAACACTTAGGAATTATTAAGGTAATATTATAGGTTTTATTTAAGTTGTTTTAGGAAGAAAAATGGAAGATATAAAAGAGAGAAAATGGAGGAAGTAGTACACGACATTATGAGGGAGTAAGTTGTGATTTTTGCACTTGTAAAACTTTGAGGATAAGTTGTAAAAAAAATTTAGGTGATAAGGTTTAGGTTTTGATTTAATTAAAGTTTAATTAATTGAAATTAAAACATAATCATCACATTAAGCTACCAAAGTCCACTTCACTATTTGGCAAATAATTTGTCCCCCCAATGTTTTGAAATGTTTTATTTTCGAAAAACGCGTTACGAAATAAATCGGGTAAGAAAGACGGTAAAAGTTAATGTGTGCGCTTTTGACGATTTTTCTAATTATCTCTACTTTGGAATTCTAAAACTAAAATATTTTATTTATAACTTTAGAAAAATTTTAAAAGTGATGGAAATGAAAATGGTAGTAACATTTGTATTAATAATGTATTTTGTATGTATTATTATTATGGTGTATAAACTTTAAATTTAATTTTCTAATTAGAATGATGATGACTAGTATAAAGGTGTAAGTAAAATTGGATTTGTGTAAGTAAAGAAAAATGGAAGAGGATAGAATTTTGTTTTTGGTGTCCAAATGTCAAAGGTCTATTTTTCGGGCTCGATTTTTGTTTTCAAAATTTTCGATTTGCGCGATCGCAGAAAGTTTCGAAATAAAAGATATGATCCTAAAATAGTGTTTTGAAGTAAAATCGAAAATAAAAATAAAAATAATTTTCGAAAGGGCACTAAAAACAAAATCGAGTTTTAAATCTTGAATTTTCGAATATAATTTTCCTAAGTCGAAATCTATATTTTTTTCGTTGAATATTTTAGATTTAAAGATTTATATTTAGCCGTCAAAAAGTTAATTGATTTACATTAGGGGTTACTTCAAATTTCGATAATTTAGAAAAGAGTTAGTTTAATAGAAATGAAATAGTAATTTGATAATTGAATTAATAAAGATTAAACTTTATTTTTAATTAAGGAAACATAATGATGAAAAATCATTATGTTGGAATGACATAAAGTTCAGTCTTCCTCAACACACTTCATCTTGGTTTGCGTGTTTAAAATCGTTGATTTGAATTTCAAAGACGGGAAAAGTATAAGGGTTACTTTTATTTTTATGAATAGTTAACTTGACTTAACTCTTTTTGAAATTTGAAAGACGATATTAGTTTTGTGGTTGATTTTCATAAAAATTTGAAATGTGTTTCTTTTTGAATTCTAAGGATAATATATTTTATTTTATTTTTCAAAAATTTTAAATTTGGACTTAAGAAATTTAGTATTATTTGGTGAAAAAAATATTTAGACACATTTTTATTATAAGGAAAAGGATGAATTTAATTTAAGGAATTAAATTCTTTTATAATATTGTATTAAAATAACACGGGGTGTTACAACTACATTTGGAAAACTAGCCGTTAGAATGAGTCTTATAAGTACCTTCAAGATTTGAGACATGTCATTACTCATGTAATATATCTACAAATCCAAAAAAAAAAAAAAAAAAAAAAAAAAAAAAAAAAAGAACTCATACATTCAAAATAAACATGTCTTTTGGATCTCAATCAAGCTCATATCGTAGCGGAGTTTTAGTCGAAAATAAACAATGTCCGAGATGTACTAGAGGTCAAATATACGGTCTTCCGGACATACTGCGGCTAATCCTTATTAATTTACCTACTTAACTTAGCTTGCGGAAGGTCCGTCTTTCCTTGGCCTCTTCTTTTCAGTTCCACCAGCAGCCCCACTAGTCTTCTGACTTCCACCAACACTTCTCCCCTTGCTTTGACTCCCATCAGCATCTTCACCCTTCTTCTGACCAGCCCCACTGGTCTTCTGACTTGCATTTCAATTTTTGATTTGCATTACATTCTAAATCAAATATTGTGTTTCAATTTTTTGCGTTCATCACAATATATAATAAGACTACGTACAATATTGTTGCTAATTTTAGACTAATACGAAGTAATTTCAACATATCATCCACTTTTTTTTTTCATGTCACAAATAATTTGCACTTGCTCGTTCATGTGCCTTTTCAATTGTTGTAGATCAAACATTTGTTCAACTTTTTCATTTGCATTAGAATGCCAGCAATCTTGATTTTTAGCTTTGCACCATTGAAATCATCCACATTCATCACATTTGTAGTATAGCTTGTAAGGATTAGCCGCAGTATGTCTGCAAGACCGCATATTTGATCTTCTATTACATCTCGGACATTGTTTATTTTCGACTAAAACCCCGCTATGATACGAGCTTGATTGAGATCTAAAAGACATGTTTATTTTGAATGTATGAGTTTTTTTTTTTTTTTTTGTTTTTTTTTTTGGAATTGTAGATGTATTGCGTGAGTAATGACATGTCTCAAATGTTAAAGGTACTTATAAGACTCATCCTAACGGTTAGTTTTCCAAATGTAACCGTTATTTTACAACTGGTTACAATGGGCAAAATGTGAAAACTCAGGGGTGCCTTGGTCAAGGTTGATAAAACTTAGGGGTACCATGGGCAAATCCGCCAAAACTTAGGGGTACCATGGGCAATGTCCACTTATTAATTTAAATTTCAAAAATGTGTTTTACCCTCAGTTAACGCCGTTAAGTTGAAAAAAAAAATAAGGGCATTTTGGGAACTTAAACTAAAGATCAGGGGTATCTTGTGAAGAAACTTGAATCCAGGGGTATCATGGGAAAACTGTCAAAACTCACGAATACGCTGGGAAATATTTTTTTTTTTTTTAGGTAAGAAACAAGTTATTTAATGAACGAGTAATTTAGTTTCCGTGGGTGAAAATTGGAAAACACAGGTCTAGGGATTCAAAGGTACAACCGAAATCCACCTCGAAGTGTGCGAGAATGTTAATGTGTATGTTCGCTTCTTTGGAATCTTTGTCTACTCAAATATATTTTCTTGTTTGTTTCAAAGAAATCCACAATTAATGATCCAATTGCTTGAAATATGCAAAACCTACCCAACTCCTACTTTGTTCACGTTTATTTCAATGATTTACGACTACTCGCAACTTCTGAATTTAAATCTTCTATTCTTACCTAAGAACTGCATAGAAGGTGTTTAATCTGTCAATTTATTTCATTACCTTTATATATAGATTTTTCTCCTACTTTAATACGAGTAGATTTTAAAAATAAGAAAAATATTCTTATATAGTGATTAGATAGGGATATTGTGGACAACAGATCAAGATATCAAGATCAAATCTTCGTCGTTCGTTATAATTTCCCTCGGCGTAGTAATGACATTGTTCTGTTAATAAATAAAATAAATAAATTACAATAATAGATTTACAAAGACATAAATTATACCCATAAATTAATTTAAATTTTAATATATTATGTATACTTATAAAAAAAATTAATAAATTGACAAATCTCTCAAAACTTAAGTACAAAAATTAATAAATTGGTAGTGCCACTAGTCTACTTATCTAATTAAAAAAAATGTAATTAAAATTTAATCAAAGTGCATCAAAACTCAATCTAGTGTACCCTTAGAAATGGTTGATTAAATTTGACTAAGCTGGAATTAATGGTCAAAAGATCAAACTCGATATGACCCAATCCAATCAAAATTAATTAAATATCAAGGTCACACATGATCTAGACAAACAGTCTCACATAATTACAAAACATTTAATTTCCTTAATGTCAAATCCTTGCATCGGGTCTGCACTGTACCCGTTAAGAAATAAGAATACGTCATAAGCCGAACAACGCTACCCCCAGAACCAATTGGCATGGAAGCAATAATCGTTTAATTTAACTTATAAAATACCCCAACTCTTGTTAACTTAATCGATGTGAAAGTTTATCTGTGCAGCTCTTTTTCACACTTCACAATAATATAAATGATATCAATCTCATATTTTACTTGAATAATTTTATGACATTGACAATATTCACAATTGGCCTTATGTTAAGTCAAAAACTAAATATTCGCCAACAAAATAATCGACACTGATCTAATTCAAGATAATCTAAAATTGAAACTAGAATAATTATTGAAAAAATGCACCAACACATGTCCATTTAACCCTACAAAGTGCGATAACTCGATAAACACCATTAAATGTTTACCTTGTACTCATAGTCGAATATAATTATAGACAAAACCAAAGATGAAAAAAACTCAAATTAATTAAGTGACATAATAATATTACAAAACATACTTTATACTCCGTATTGATTATACCCAAAACCCAAAATAAAAACCAAAGCATAATTAGCATACAAAATCACTTAATTATGCCATCACCGTAACCAAACCCACACCAAACCAAACCCAATGCAGCAATAAAAAAAAAAGCTTGCACATTTACATTATAATAACATTAATAATTATATTAAGTGGTTTGTTTAATCCGCCACCAAAACGGTACCGTATAGTATTACTCAACAATCCGAATCAAACACCCGACGACGCCGTTTAAGCCGTTCCTCTGACCCGGACCGACTAACAATTCCCTTAAGCGCATCCCTCAAAAACACAGCGCATTCGTCCCCATGCCGTGTGTTCTCGGCGCTCACGACAAGCACGCTCTGGACTCGGCCGCCAAGGGTCGAGATCTCCGCCCGGACCGTCTTCAAATTCAAGGAATTAAGGACTCCGTTAAGGTCCGCGAACAAATCGGGTCTATCTTCACAGCATAATGAGGCCTTTAATATGACCTTACTATTATTATTATTATTATTATTATTATTATTATTATTATTATTATTATTATTATTATTATTATTATTGTTGTTATTATCGTTTGCGTCGTCATCCTCGTCGTAATCAATATTATTGTTATTGTTATTATTATTATCGACTTGGGTGTTAATAAGGTAGACATTAAACTCGTCGTTTTCAGAGGGAATGATGAAGGAGTGAAGGTCATTGATCTCCGAGGTTTGCCGTTTTAGTTCCAACACTCGCTGCACTACCTTGGAAAGTAGCGTTGCTTTGTCTGTCTGCAATTTTCACACGTTAAAATTACAATTTCTAGTTAGTATCAACTTTTATTATAAAAGGTAACATAAATGTCTCATACGTACGACGGAATATTTACAACTAAAATGTGTCTACTTTAAAATTTTAAATGACTATATTATATAAAGTAAAACTTTAAATTAAAGTGGTCACATTCAGCGTTAAAGAGGTCAATTTAAGTATTAAAATAGTCACAATTTAATTTACCGGTAAGAATTTCGTTGCACGCGTGATACGATTTTATACAAGACTTACTCTAAAAGGTACTCCGTAATATTCAGGAAATTTAAATGTACAAAAACAAATAAAAATATCCGTTCACTTTCGGTCATAGTGCGTACAGAGTGCATTTAAACTTTTTATTTTAAAAAATGGATATAATTTGACAATTTTCATTATATTATATATAGGGTGATATAAAAATGATTACTAAATTGAATTGGATAAATATCAGCTTTAGTTAAGATGGTTTGGAAAAATAGTTAAATCAAAATTTAATTCTATATAATTCTATACAAAGAAAATAATTTATTTACATTAATTATTAAAATAAAAAGATAAACAAATAACTTGGACATACTCCGTACGAGATACCAAATAATGTAATAAAATGTATAACAAGTTATCTAGTTAGTCGGAAGATGCTACATGTACAGGAAGCTGATACACTTACACTGAATGTACAAAGGGTTTTGTACACAACCATTGGAACGATGACACGTGGCAAATTAGAAAAAAAAAAAAAAAAAAAAAAAAACATTAAGCATGGGTTAGGCGGGATTAAGGGTGTTTGTTTGGGCAAGATTCTAATTTATTAATTGTGCGAAACTTTCATTAATTTCTACACAATTAATTTTATTCAATTACATTAACTTAGATTAATTGATTAATTAAATTAATTTTTGAAGACAATAAAATTAAATTTGATCAAAGATTTTCTATGTACCCTAGTCAAATTTTTAGTTCGATCCCTTGGGTAGTTTTTTTAGGTATAATTTTTTTTTCCTACTACAACAACACTTGTAATTTCCTAAATTTATCATTTTTTCGATCAAACATAACGATTCAATTACTCCACAAAATCAATACTATAACATTAATTTTTTCAATAATCAAAACATAAATTCTTCTACAAATTTTTCAGATTATACCAAAATTAAAGTTCAGCAACAACAAATTGGATTATTAACAAATCAAATTTAATCAAAGAAAATATTACAATTGAATCAAACTAACAAAATTTACAATAACATATGAATAACTAATTATAAAATTAATAACAAGATAACTATATTAAAATAATTTTTTTAGGATAAAACCTTAAATCGAAAAATTTAAACAATTTTTGGAAGAACAATAATTAAATTGGAAAAAATTAATTAAATTGGAAGAGAATAATTAAAAGGGGAGAAAATAAAATCATGTTGCTCAAAAATCTAAACAGAAAATAAAAAAATAAATAAAATTTAAAATTTAAAATCAAATTCAAAGGATTAGGAGAGGATTTAAATTCTTAAATTTTGTTCAATTACTTGATTACCCTTGCACATGTGGCGCGCGCTCATTGGTTGTGTACCAAACCCTTGGTACATTAAGTGTAATTGTAGTCTTCTTGTACATGTACACTAGGTGTACAATGAGGCTTGGTACACACCTAATGAAATGACGCCACATGGATTAGTAGGCCCAAAAAAGATATTGAAAAATCGATTTGGAATGTTTAGGTGCCTTAGTTAATACTCCATTAATGCCAAAAATAATACTCCGTATATTAATAATATTGCGCCAAGATTTTTTTTATATTAAATCAATATTTACTTAATTAATTGGTAACATAAATCTTTAATTTTGTTAACCTAATTCATGATTCTGGAAAAATACAACCCTAATTTATTTTAATTAATTTTATTTTCCAAACCCATATTTATCCTCAATTTTTATTAAAACATTAATCCAATTTTTTTTAAAAAAAATCACGTTTAAACCCTAATTTCAATTTAAAAAGATGACCACATAGTGGATTAGAAGATGAAGACGATATACACTCATCACATAGTAAATAAAAAAGGAAGTTGTAGAATTAAAAATGGAATATGGATGAAATTGTGAGAAGTTTGAATTAGTTTAAGATTTTAATTTGAAATTAATTAAAATAGAAGAAACTTAATCACCCATAATAAATTTATCTTTTTTTATTTATTTAGAAATCCACGTAGAAGCTCCTCATTGGTAATGTACCAAAGAGCTTGGTACACTAGGTGTAACTGTACCCTTTTTGCTAGTTAGTCACATCATAGATGATATTGCCTTCGTTTCATTACATAATCTACATATTTTTGTTTTACATTAGCTATAGCTAGCATTCATTTTGTCCTAAAAGTAAAAGCTAAAATAATTTGATATTTGTTTTTCAATGATAGTACTCCATTATTCTTTTTTAAAAGAATACTCCGTAATAAAATTTTCTAAAAAAAAGTTTACATGGAAATATGAATATTACATCTGAAATTACAATTATTTTCTCTTAGTACATATATAACGGCCATCTCCAAAACCACAACAAGTTTTAGATTTTTAGTTTCAAATTTTCAAATGCTTTTTTTTAGATGCCACTATTTCGCTCTTATTGACAATAAATTTGAACTCTACCACTGATCATAAATATTTATATATATGATCCTAATTATAAATTTCATTTGAGCTAAACAAATACTTTGTATTTTCTTAAATTTTATAATACGTATTCAGATTAAATACACGTTAGAAAAACCGAAAAATAAAGGCGGAGTACTTTACAAATAAATAAACATAGAGATTGCGGCGAGTCTAAAGTATGAACCCTAAAGTGTGCATGGTGGCGTATGGTTGAAATTGTATTAAAAAGCAATAAAAAATAATAATAAAAATAAAAGTATAAAACCACATTATTTTTTGTACGCTCTATTCTACGGAGTACTACTCTACACTAAACCCCATCAAACTTCTCGCTTCTTTTTTTTTTTTTTTTTTTTTTTTGCCTTCACGCCGTAATCATTGTGTTTTCACTTTCTTTATGAATGCTTATTTTACAAAACTCCAAATATTGTTATTGTTATTATTATTGCATTTGAAAAGTGAGACAATATTTAATCGAAAAAGTAGTACATCTGAGATTATCAGACGTCGAAGCAACTCTCTGCCAAAAAAAAAAAAAAAAAAAAAAATTGTTGTAGTGCTTTAAATTCTTAAAGTGGTTATAAAATTACAAAGAAAAGTGATCAAGAAATCATCAGAACATTTAATGTGTGGTGTTTTGGTATTATGGTTTTGTCTGGTGAAAAATAGTGTTGTTGTGTTATCCTATATATGTAGGTGTAACCATATAGTTATTGTTCCTATGTTAAAATTGGATTAAAATAGATTATTGTTTTTATGTTAAAGATCGTTTTATAATACGAGTATAAAATACTATACCACAAAATAAATATAAAATTCTATTCTATTAAAAAAATCATATCCATTAAAAATTTAAGGCGATAGTTAATGCCCAATAATAAGTTCTTACGTCTTATTAATAAAATTTACGAATAATTAGTTTTCTATATGTGAAGTGATTGCGTATTTGCGTATAGATATATACATTAGGCTGTTTAGTTAGATTTTGTTTCATGTAATTTTATTTGAAAACCCATACCAGCCTACTAGGAAACGCTCATTCCATTAATTCAAACTCATATGTACTCTGTCTCGTATATGCAATTCATGAAATTCTTTCATTTTTACAAGTTATAGCAATTAGGCTATCGATTAGATTAATTAGCCATCTTTTCATGTTTATTTTACCACAATGACAATAGATTGGTCCCAATAACTTAATCAGCTATCTTTTTAAGTTTAATTTACCTTAATGACAAATAGATTAGTCTGACAATTTCTATTTTTCTTGTATTCAGTTACTATCTTCTAATCAACTTTTCAATTTTCAACTATTATTTCATCTACTTTAACCGAATAAAAGTTTAAATTTGAATTAAATTTATCAATTAAATTAAATGCATAAATTAGTTTCAATATGAGTACACTCTAATTAGTACTCTATATCTATTTTACACTATTTTGAATAAAAAAAGAACCTAGATATCGAAACAAAATCTAAAAGACTTTGTAAGTTTGTAGTAAGGAACATAAAAGCCTAAAGAAGTTCATTTTGTATGCGAAAAAGTTAAATTAGTTGATCAAAGTCTTTGATTCCATTGAATCTTTAGAAGATCATGTTTTATTTGACTATTACCATATTCACATTCACATTTGATGTCCACCACCGCACGTCCGCACCCTAATCTTGAACTCAATATGTTGACCGAATAACTCTATCTCGTTGACTTAGGTCCACTTCTTTACTTGGTTCTCCATTTTCATCTTAAATAATTTACCGACTTTTTTTTTTTAATAATTAAACTAATAATTTCATCTAGAATTATTTAGCAAAACCAAAACGCTAATTATACTTTATTTCAAGAACAGAAAGTCAAACAAATATTGAAGTAAAAATTTGATATACTCATCACATACATACAATAACAAGAGATTAGTTATTAGTAAAGTTTTTGTGTTGAATGAAATGCAACATAAAAACAAAATACAATAAGTTAAGCCCTAATTCACCCAAATAGATGATGCCAATCAAATAATCATATTATAAAAACTATTTCTCAAGTAACCATATATGAAATGACAACACCTTTACCAACTCATTATCACTTAATACTTACTCCTATATAATGTTTTAGTAATATATATGTCATCTTAAATAATCATGTAATTAAAATTGAATTATTTATTGTGTTGCACGACCTTGTGCATTTACAATATGTTGATACCCCAATTTTAATCGATTGTTATGTATCGAATGTTTTATTACAATAACAAGAAAATCAATCTATTTTTTAAGATCAAACAATTTCTACTTCGTAATAAATAATAATACTAGTAACAATCGATAAAATAAGATGATTAGCTACTTATACCTAAGATCAATTAGCACGTTAAATTAATATGAGACGATAATTTAAAAAGCTAACCTTAGAAGTACAAGGGAGCAAAGAGCGAAGGCGATCGAGGTGCGAATTAATCCTCTCTCGCCTTCGCTTCTCGGCTTCCTTGTGATGAATCCTCGAGGCTGCCACCGCCTTAGCCTCCGCTGTCTCATCATCATTCATCAACCCCAACGCCACCGCAGCCGGGTAATACCCGGACATATTATTATTACTACTATTATTATTATTATTATTGCAATTACTATTATTTCCTCCACCACCACCGCCGCCATAGTTATAGGTCATCCCGGCCATAGAAGGCCACGCGCCACCGTGGCCGACACCACCACCACCACCACCACCACCACCTGCAGCTGCCAAGTAGCGGTATATCTCCATTTCTGATGAAGTGGAATTATTATTATTTATACTTTCCATGTAATGTTGCATATTTTTTGGTTTTTAAGTGGTTTTTTTGGGGGGTTATTATAAGGAGAATAAATTTGTTGTGTGTATTTATGCGTGTATGTGTGTATATATAGGTGGAGAAAATGTAGTTTTTATTAGGGTTTTGTGTAAATGAAGTGGGACTTTTGAGGCGGAAAAGGGTAGTATTTTCGGTGACCTTCTTTTTGTATGTATGATCATCCACATTCTTTATTACTGTATAGGATGTCATCGAGTGGTATTAAATATTATGGACTAACCATAAGTCTTAAAAAGACCACTCTTTAAATGTTTAAAAGTTATCATATTAGGTAAATAATACTCCGTAATCACTATTAAGTATATCGTGATCACTATTTAGAGGTATAAAAGTAGTTACAATTTAGTCAAAAGTGGTCACTCACAGCCTAAATATGATACTTCCTCCATTCCGTTTGATTCTATACATTTGACCAAAACACGATAATTAAGGTAGAAGAAAATCAAGTGGGGTAGATAATAGAATTACCAAACTACCCCTACTTTATTCTTTAAAAAAGGACATTGCAAGTGGGTTGGTGGGGTATTAATGAAGGGTATATTGGTCTTTTAGTTTAATAAAGTACGGACCAAAATAGAAATGTATAGAATTGATTGGAATTTCCGAAAAAGGAATATGTATAGAATCAAATGGAATGGAGGAAGTAACTTTTTTATGCATCTAGAGTGGTCTTTCACTTTCTTAATGAAAGATCGTCTTTCCTAAGACTTAGGACCTATTCTTTCCAAATTTTATTTTCACTCATTTGATTCGATTCACTCACTTGATTCGATTGATTAAGTTGATTCGATTCACTCCATTCGATTCGATTGATTCATGATTGATTAAGTTCACTCACTTCAAAGACAACTATAATATTTAATTGAACTTCATTCAATTGATTGATTGATTATTTCGATTGATTAAGTTATTTCGATTTAGCTCGATTCGGTTCAGTTCAGTTCAGATTTAAAAAGTCTGAAAGAACAGGTTCTTACTCATAGCAGTCAATACAAATTAGTCAATATTATGTTTATAAATTACATAACTTAAATGAATTATTGTTGTTTAAATTTATTGAACATTGATGTAACGATCTTATTATAAATTACACATTTAATAAAATATTACGTCAGTTCAAGTGAATTGTTAATACTTTGAATTTTTTTTTTTTTTTTAAGAAAGATTTGATCGATAAAAATGTAAATAAGTGACTGAGACAGAATGAGTAGTACAATGTAGTAATCCATTACATATATATAGTGATATTCCTTCTGAAATATTATACTACTTGTTAAATAAGGTTTAATATTACTCCGTATTTCATTATATAATATTATATTTATTTTATAATATCACAGACTCTATCTGACTCACTCAATGGTTTACAATTTCTTTATATTTTTTTATTTCTCTTACAAAATAACAAAAGATAGACAATTCACTAAAACAGATTGAAAGTGTACATCAAACAAATAGTCACCTTACTTACATGAAACATTTTAATCATACGGTGATGTTTTCATTTTTTATTTTTTTGGGTTAATTGAAACGCGCACAAATCGTATTATAATTATACGATGGTTTGTTAATAAAACAGTGTGAATATAGACTACGGAGTATATAGTAATGTGCAATTCAGTATAATTATCGGATGACACCGAAGTTGATAAAGTTAAGCATTCTCCATATTATTAATGGAGTACTCCGTATATTATAATTGCATAAAATGAAATTTTATAAAATGATCCATGGTTGGGATTTTGTGAATGAATTGAGGTGATGTATTCTATAATAAGGTAGGACCAACATTCCACTTACTTGATTTATAATCTATTGTTGTTGATCTTATTCATTCTCTTACTTTTTTGTTTCTTGCTTCTTTTGTTAGTATTATTTTTTTATTTTATACTCCCTCCATTCAAGTCTACATGGTAGTTATGCTTTTTGCACCAATTTTAAGAAAACAATATTATAGTATTAAAAGTATAATTAAAGGATGAAAGAGGTAATTAATGTTTGTTATTTATATTAAAAAAGTGGGCCATAGTAATATAATAATATTAAAAGTACAATCAAATAAGGAAAGTTGTAGAGTGGAGTTGAATGGACTAAAATAGTATAGTGGTAGTGTGGAGTTGAATGGAGGTAGTACTTCGTAATACTCCGTATATAGTATTTTATTATTATTTTTTTTAATTATTTTTGTGTGTGTGGAAAGTGGTAGTCGAACATGCGTTTTAATACGTGAGCTTTGCGTAGTAGACACGTCATAATGAAGTTGTAGAATGTTGGTGGTTTGAATGTGGCTATTCGGCTCCTTTTCCTAAATAATTACCGAAAACAAAACTATTTTTTTATTATTTTTTTTTTATCATTGTGTTATTTGTGTTACCATCTTATTTTAACTCAGAACAAAAATTAATATTTTTAATTGACTTAACATAATTTTAAATTTATCAATCATGCAAAATCACAAAACTACAATTATTTTCTTCCCATTTAATCGATTTCAAAGTATTAAGAAATAATTTTATTAAAAAAACAACAATTTTACCCTTATTCTCAAAATCGAAAAGTGAACAAATGATTGAACCAAAAAGAGTATAATGTAGAGCTAAAATTCTATAAAAACAGTTCATGTTTTGAATGTTACCAATTAATTATTTCTAAATATATCACTTGTACAATTTCCATCTTTTAAATATTTCATGTCTTTATAAAAAACTTAAATATAGTTCTTTGAGTTTTAATTAATATTAACTCTCCGACAAATAAAATATTCAGTATGTTCAAAAGATATTTTATATGAATTGTAACAACCTGATTTTTAGTCGACTTTAATTACTAAGGCGAAAATTAATTAAGTTTTAAACCAGCGTCATTACTTATACATAAACCCAAAATATTACATCATCGTTCAAGAGTTGAATTAAGCAACTCTAAATACAGAAGTTAAAAGAGTAAATTGTTATATATTACAAATCTCTCAAAAACAACTGAAAATAAAGCAATAAAACATCTCGTGGCCCCATCCAAAATCCAAATTTTCCGGTCCCACGGTTATCCTCAAGACAATAAATCGATGGGAGGGTGCTCATTGAAATGACAAAGTGACTAGCTATGCTCATACTTACCCTCGATTTCAATTACTTTGGTTTACTATTATCGCTTTATAACTATAACGTTATGATAAAAACATAAACATGCTTATTACAGATAGCATATAAAGACATATAAGTCATAATAAGCATGCGGTTTAAAGCGATAAATCATATAAGCATGATATTCAGTTATAAAAGCAAATATCAGATAATATCATAGCAATAATGTCACAACATATCAGCAGAATTGCAAAGCGATATTAGATTGCAGACAAACATACATATCGTATCACTCACATCATGCAGACTCGATTCACTTCAGAAATTTGTGGTCTTTAGTTTTCGAAGATGGTATACACTCATTCTCAATTAATCATACAATAGACAACACATACTGCTTACGAGCCTGACCACTGAGTAGGCCATTGTACTCTAGTCGCTTGCATCTCACTACCATAGTGCAGCGGCTTACTCGACTCGTAAACCACGCCGAATACTATAGTACTTGCATCTCATCTTCTAGTGTTCGAATTGATTCGAACTTCAGATACAATCTCGTCAAGTGATCTGTACATGTGGTAAGAACGAATGCAAGTGTCGCGCCCACTAAGAACGAAACACGGCAAGGAGACAGAACCGCTATAATCGACCTGAATCCACAAGGTCACGGGTGCCCTGATAACTTTAGCGAAATAGGGGAATAAAACCCTAGTCTAGTATGCATACACTAATATCCACTTTAAGAATAGGCTATGCTATTCATAGAGCACCTTAACTCTGGATAAAACGACTATTTCCTAAAGCCTGACCCAAAAGAGTTGGCATATTCATTATCTTGTACGGCTTTGGCAAGACGACTTAACTTAAGGCGTAAAGGCATGGGCAGGATGCTAAGCAATAAAGCTGCCGGCTTAACCACACTAACCGGGATGACCCATGTCAGAGACCGAGATAGTGGTATCCGTATCAAGACTATCTTAACCCCACTTCACTCACGATTGACGTTCCCTTATCTGAGGCTCAAGCGTTTGACCTTTTATTTAACTTACTCAAGATTTATTATTTATTTGATATTTTATATCACATGTTACTAGACTCCCCTAGTCTCATCGTCAAACGTTTAATTTGAATTGTAGGTTTCATATGATCACATAACATATTCGTTTATTATTTGAAGTGTTTGTTAATTATTAACATTTTTAAGTTTCTATATTGATACGTTTATTAGTATGTCCAATTTTATTCAAGTGTTTTTCAAACACTTTAAGTCATTTACTTATTCATTTTCAATTTTCTATACTTAGTAAAATTTTCAATTATTTTCAATATTTCAAATTTTGGAATTTGAAATATCCTTGAATTTTGAGACGTAACTTGTTTTACAAGTTTCGTAATTTTTTTCACTATTCACTTTTCACTATTCATCGTATTTTATACGTATTTTAATACTTCGTATTTTATACGTACTTTTATACGTATTCGTATTTTTATACTTCGTATTTTATACGTATTTTTATACTTATACGTATTCTTGTACTTGTACGTATTTTTATATTTATACGTATTTTATAAGTATTTTATAAGTATTCTTATACATTGATATTTTTCCTAAGTATAAACTTAGATTTCTTTTTATTTGCTAAGTATAAATTTCTAGTTTCAAAGTCGTTAAGTTCGTTTTGTACTTAGTGATTTATGAAAATATTTTAAAAGTCTAGTTTTGAAAATGTTAAGTTCGGTTTGTAAAAAGTGATCAATGATATTTATTTTAAAACGAGACTTAGTTAAATTTAGTCGTCTATTTCTAAATTTAGCGATTTTCATTTTAAAATAATAGTATCGTGGATGATTCATTTTAGTCCGTATGTCCAAGTTCAACAGTCCAATATTTGGAAAGGCAGTAGCACACATTTTAGTTCATTTTTATAACGGTTAATCATTTTTATCGGTTTAACATATTTCATTTATAAATAAATCGATTTATACTCAAATTCAATTCTACTAACTATTAAACTTTAGTGACTTAGTGATATTTTCATTTGATCAAATTTAGCCCATTTTATTTAGGAATGTCGTGTGGATTATATATATAACTAAATTCATTTATTTCTTTTAATTTCTTAATTCTAACTTATTAACTAATAATTAAATTATTTTAACAATAAACAAAAAAAAAATGATAAAACAGTTTTTAGCCTAAAATTAGGCCTAATGCCGTGAGCATGTATGTATTTGTCCAAAAATTCGTTTTACAATTTTTATCGGTTTTTAGCTTAAAGTCTTTATATTTTAATTATTCTAATTATACTAAAATGATTTAAACTAAAATGAAATTTTACTAAAAATTTCATTTGCATTTATGAATAGTGTTTTTCAACACTTTAAATTTCTAACTTTTTAATCTTAATGATTTATAATGTTTTAAGTTGTTTTATATCATAATACTAACAATATATAAAACAATAACTAAACATAAAGACAAATTATTAACAAACATAAACTAAAACAAAATCAAAGTGAGCAATAATGATGAACACACATGAAGATAATATGAACATCAAGAACATCAAAGTTTAAGTCAAGAACACATATGCATTTTTAATAACTTATAATTTATTTTCCTAAATTAATTTTTATAACATAACAACATCCATTTTAACCCTACTTAATCCAACATATTATTTACAAAAATTAAAAGTGAAAAATTAAATAAAAATAGAGGCAAAACCGTGAGCTTATACATACACATATAAATTTTTATTTTCGATTTTTAATCACTTTAAACTCATTGTTAATATTTTACATAATTTTTATATATAATTTGTAACAACCTGGTTTTTAGTTGACTTTAATTACTAAGGCGGAAATTAATTAAGTCTTAAACCAGCGTTATTAATTATACATAAAACCCAAAAGTTACAACATCGTTCAAGAGTTGAATGAAACAACTCTAAATACGGTAATTTAAAGGAGTAGCGTTATAGATTACATATCTCTCGAAATACAACAAAAGTAAAGCGTAAAAACGTCTCGTGGCCCCATCCAAAATCCAGCTCCTAGTCCACGAACGTCCTGCACAATAAACTATTGGGGGGATGCCCGCTGAGCGGACAGTGACTAGCTATGCTCATACTTACCCTCGATTTCAATTACTTTGGTTTATTACTATCGCTTTATAACTATAATAGTATGATAAAACGATAAACATGCTTAAAACATATAGCATGTAAAGACATATTAGTCATAATAAACATGCGATTTAAAACGATAAATCATATAGGCATCTTTGTTCAATTAGGAAGCAGATAATGAGATAACATCATATCATTTGTATCATAGATACACGGCGGGATTACAAGCGATATCGGATCGCAACAAACATCGTATTTTATCATTCTCCTCATGCGGACTCGATTCAATTGAGAAAGTTGTGGTCTTTAATTTTGAAGATGGTACACACTCGTTCTCGATTAATCATACAACAAACAACACATACGCTACGAGCACGACCAGCGAGTAGGCCTTTGTACTACGATCGATTGCATCTCACTTCCATAGTGCGAGGCTTACTCGACTCGTAAACCACGCCGAATACTATAATACTTGCATCTCATCCTCTAGTGTTGAAATGATTGAACTTGAGATACAATCTCGTCAAGTAATCTTTACGCAGGTAAGAACGAATGCTAGTGTCGCGCCCACTAAGAGCGAAACACGGCAAGGAGACGAGCAGTGAGATGACAATCGCAATAAGGTCACGGTGGCCCTGATAACTTTAGCGAAATAGGGAATAAAACCCTAGTCTAGTATGCATACACTAATATCCAATTTAAGAGTAGGCTATGCTATTCATAGAGCACCTTAACTCGGGATAAAGCGACTATTTCCTAAAGCGACCCACTAAGAGTTGAATTTTCATTATCTTGTGCGGAGCAGGCTATACGACTTAAGGCGTAACGGCATGGGCGGGATGCACAAAGCATATCTTCACGGCTATACCACACTATTCGGGATGACAATCGCAATAAGGCCGAGATAGTGGCGTCCGCTACAAGACTATCTTAACCCCACTTCACTCACGATTGGCGTTTTCATATCTGAGGCCCAAGCTTGACCTTTTATTTAACTTACTCAATATTCATTATTTATTTGATATTACATATCACATGTTACTAGACTCTCCTAGTCTCAGCGTCAAACGTTTTATTTGAATGGTAGGTTTCATATGATCACATAACACATTCGTTTATTATTTGAAGTGTTGTTAATTATTAATGTTTTCAAGTTTCTAAATTGAATCATTTATTAGTATGTCCAATTTTATTTATGTGTTTTTCAAACACTTTAGGTCATTTACTTCTTCATTTTAAATTTTCTATACTTAGTAAAATTTTCAATTATTTTCAGTATTTCACTATTCACTTTTCACTATTCATAAATCACTATTCACTTGACACTATTCATTGGTCACTATTCATCGTATTTTATACGTATTTTTATACGTATCCGTATTTTTATACTTCGTATTTTATATGTATTTTTATACTTAAGATATTTTAAGTATAATACTAAACTTGTTTTTATTTTCTAAGTACAAATTTCTAGTTTCAAAGTCGTTAGGTTCGTTTTGTACTTAGGCGATTTTTGAAAATATTTTAAAGTCTAGTTTTAAAAATGTTAGGTTCGGTTTGTATTTAGTCATTTATGAAAATATCTAAAAGTCTAGTTTTAAAAACGTTAAGTTTGGTTTGTAAAAAGTGATAATGATATTTATTATAAAATGAGACTTAGTTAAATTTAGTCGTCTACTTACTAAATTTTAGCGATTTTCATTTTTAATAATAATGGTATCGTGAATAGTTCATTTAAGTCCGTATGTCCAAAATCAACAGTCCAAATAGCAAAGCGATAACACGATTTAGTTCATTTTTATACTTGATTTACATATTTTTATCGGTTTATAATATTTCATTTATAACTAAATCGATTTATACTAAAATTCAATTCTAATTACTATTTAACTTTAGTGACTTAGTGATAATTTCATTTTGGTCAAATTTAGTCAATTTTAAGTGATGATGTCGTGTGACTTAATATATATGTCAAAATTGATTTATTTCTTTTAATTTCTTAAATCTAACTTATTAACCAATAATTAAATTATATTAACAATAAACTAAAAAAAGTGATAAAAATAAAAATTAACCCTAAAATGGCCTAAATGCCGTGAGCATGCAGTAGTATGTTCTAAAATTTCATTTTTCGATTTTATCGGTTTTTAGCTTAAAGTCTTTATATTTTAATTAATCTAATTATACTAAAGCGATTTAAACTAAAATGAAATTTACTAACAATTTCATTTATATTTATGAATAGTGTTTTCAACACTTTATTTTTCTAACTTTTTAATCTAAATGATTTATAATATTTTAAGTTGTTTTATATCATATTACTAATAATATATAAAACAATAACCAAACATAAACACAAAATATTAACAAACATAACATAAAACAAAATCAAAGTAAGCTAAAATGAAGAACACATATGAAGATACTCATGAACATAAGAACACCATATTTAAAGTTCAAGAACACACTTTTCATTTTTAACAACTTATAATTTATTTTCCTAATTTAAATTTTTTTACATGAATACATCTATTTTAACTAACTTAACACTACATATTATTTACAAAAATTAATAGTGAATATTTAGTAAAAAAAATGGGAAATGCCGTGTGATGTTATATGTATGTATAAATTTTCATTTTCGATTTTAATCACTTTAAACTTATTGTTAATATTTCACATAATTTTTATATATGATAACTACTCAAATCAAACATAACTAAACATAAAAATCATATGAAATAAATTAAAAATGCTCAAAATTAAATTAACTAACATATGAACATTTTTACTACAACTTAACTATTATCAAAAATACTTATTTATTATCATTTTATTATACTTCACATAACATACAAACACACACAAATCATGTTTAACATATTTTAGCACAAAAATCATACTCATAAAATTATAATAACAAAACAAATTAATTTACTAAAAAGATAATATAAGACAAGGCTAGTCACCTTAATTAGGATGTTAATCGTCGGGGATCTAAAATAAATTTTAGATCGGATTTTTCTTCACCCATAACCCATGTTATTTACCCAAATAATCCATGCAAGTTAGCCCCTAAAATACCCACTAATGAACTTAGAACACTTAGGAATTATTAAGATAATATTATAGGTTTTATTTAAGTGATTTTAGGAAGAAAATGAAAGAAAAATAATGGGAGAATATGGAGGAAGTCCCACGGCAAAATGGAGGAAGTACAAAGTGATTTTGGCTCTTAGAATTTATGAGGAAAGTTAGAGTAAGTTAGGTTAAATGAATTTAGAAAAAAGTTGGTTTTATTTAATAAATAATGTTTAATTATAATGAAATTAGGGAACATCTTGTTTTTAATTGGCTAATAAAGTCTTGGTTACTATTTGGCATTAAAAATGTCTTTTCGATGTTTAAAAATGTTTTCCTCGAATTTGGTCAGTTTTAAAAAGTGAGGCGTCAGCGATAAAAGTTAAAGTGTGCGCGTTTGACAATTTTTCGAAATATCTCTACTTTAATAATTTAAGACTAAAATATTTTATTTATTACTTTAGAAAAATTTTAAAAGTGACGGAAATGAAAATTGTAGTATTAAAGTAGTAGTATTGAAATTGTATTTATATTTTTATTAAAAGTATAAACTTTAAATTAAATACAAAATAAAAATAAAAATGATGATGAAAATATAAAGGTGTAAGACTTGTGTAAGAAAAATGGAAGTGGATAATACTTTGACTAAGGTGAGTCAAAAGTCAAAAGTCAAATTTTCGGGCTCGGTTTTCATTTCTCGAAATTTTCGATTTGCGCGATCGCGAAAGGTTTCGAAATAAAAGATATGATATTAAAATAATGTTTAGAAGTAAGATTGAAAATAAAAATGAAAATAAAACTCGAAGTGCGATTAAAATAAAATTTGGGTTTTGGCTCCTCGAATTTTGATTAAAAATTTACTAGTCCGAAATATATATTTTTTTGGATGAAAGTTAATGATTTAAATAATTAGAATCAAACGTCAAAAAGTTTATCAGTTTAAATTAAGTATAACTTCATATTTAGACAATTTAGGAAAAAGCTAGTTTAATAGAATTGAAATAGTAATTAGATTTTTAATATAATATGATTTATTAAAAATAATCAAAATGATTATATTTTTGATGTTAAGTTTACTTTTTGAAAAATAAAAAGAAAGTGGAAGAGGATAAGATGGTTTGATTTTTGATTTGCGTGTTTGAAATTGTTGACCCGAATTTCAGAGACGGGAAAAGTATAAGTGTTCATTTTTATAAAAATTTGAAATGTGTTTCTTTTTTTCAATTCTAAACATAATAGAACAAACTTTATTTTTTTTTAAAATTTTAAATTTGAACTTAAGAAATTTTAGTATTATTTGGCGAAAAAAATTCAGTCGCATTTTTATTATATGGAAAAAGGATGAATTTAATTTAAGGAATTAAATTCTTTTATCAAATTGTGTTAAAATAACACGGGGTGTTACATAATTACTACTTAACTAAAACATAAATAAACATATAAATCATATGAATCATAATTAAAAATAATTAAAATAATTTAAACTAAACATATTATCATATTACTACACAAATCTATTTAACACTTTATTTAGTTATTATCATTATTATACAACACATGAACACTCAAATGCATACAAGTGATGTTTGATATATTTTAACATAATTTTCATACTTATAAAATTATAATAACAAAACAAATTAATTTACAAAGAGGTTAAAACAAGACAAAGCTAGTCACCTTAATCGGCAAGTTTATTGGTTATCCGGATCGACGATGTTATCCAAGTCTAAGTCACCACCCAAATACCCGTCTTCACCTTCAAAAACCCGTAACAAGTAAGCTTCAAAACCCACTAAAAGACTAAGGAATACTAGAGAAATATTAAGGTAATATTAGGGTTTTAATTTAGTGTGTTTTAGGAGAAAAATGAAAGAAAAATAAAGGGAGAAAAGGGGCAAGTATTTCGGCTGATCTTAGAGAGCAAAATGGTGAGTTTTACACTTGTGAAATAATGAAGTAAGTTGTAAGGAATTAGGTTAAGTAATTAGATGTTAAAGTTGGTTTTTATTTAGTAAATAAAGTTTAATTAAATGAATATTAGGGAACCAAATTAATCAACTAGTATACTAGTGTCATAAAACACTATTTAGGTAAGAAAATGTTTATTTTGTGTTTTAAAATGTTTTTCACGAAATTGGTCAGTTTTAAAAAATCGGGTGTCAAAAGCGATAAAAGTTATTATGTGCGCGTTTGACGATTTTTCAAAATATTTCTACTTTTGAATTCTAAGACTAAAATATAAATTTCATTATTCAAAAAATTTCAAAAGTTTTAAAGGAGTCGATAAATTTTACAAAACGAAAGTTTTGCAAAAATTGTGATTTTGAAAGGCTAAAAGATTAGGAATTGATTTGAGACTTGAAATTAATAATTGATGGCTAATTATTGTTTTAAATTAACACGGGGTGTTACATGAATAATTTTGGTACCTTATACATAACAAAAATAATCTCTTCTTATTTTTAATTTCTAACACTTATGAGTAGTGACAATTTCAGGAGTTTTGATTAGGATGTTAGATCATTACTTACAATAATGGGTAATATTACTTAAAAAGATATTTTTATTTTGTGTTACTTACTACTTAATGGAATTTTATTATTATTATTATTATTATTATTATTATTATTATTATTATTATTATTATTATTATTATTATTATTATTATTATTATTATTATTATTATTATTATTTTTATTATTATTATTATTATTATTATTATTATTATTATTATTATTATTGTCTTTTTTTTTTCTTTCTTTTTTTTTTTCTTTCTTTTTTTTTTTATCATAATTTATTTTTAGCTGTGTTATATATAAATAATTTTTTGTATGCTTAAGTACTCCCTCCGTTTCGGTGATTTGTTTACATTTACTTTATACACATTTATCGATGTGAGGAGAGAGGTAAATAAAAAAACTATAAAAATAATAATATAAGTACAAAGTGGGTAAAATAAAACAATGTGATTGGTTAAGGAAGTTGGGTCTACCTCCACAAGTGGGTCACCATAGACATTTATGGAAAGTGTAAACAAATGACCCGTACACCCATAAATGGAAAGTGTAAACAAATGACCGGGACGGAGGGAGTACAAAGCTTAGGACTATTACAAAATTACTCAATGTTATATAAAAAGAAAAACTACTAAGGTATAAACATTAAAAAAAAAAAAACATTACACTATTAATAATAAGAGCATTTTCTTACAAAAATGTCATTGATTTCCAATTTATAATTTTGAATCAATTGCCCAAAATTAAAGTGTAAACCTGAAAATATATTTCATTTTTTTTTTTTTTTTTTTTTTTTTTTTTTGTTTTGTCATAAGAATGACATATTAAGTGAAAACAGGATAATATATTTCATTACTTTGATTACTTTACTATTATTTCTACCTTTTGTACTTATATTGTTTCTATCTTTTGTACTTCTAATCTAATCTAATCTAATCTAATTTATCTATCTAATACTATATATATAAAGTCGAAATCGTAGACTCTGTGGTTGACATTTGTCACTCAATTATTGATTGATAATATATTATTTTAATATTATGTAATGTAAGAATTTTATAGTAAGTTAATCTAATACTAATAATGTTGGATTATTCCCTTGTAATTATAGAGGATAATAAGCGTTTACTATACACTAAATTTAGTAACGTAAAATCTTTACTATTTATAGATTAAAATGAGAGTTTCTAGTAATGAATGTCATACAAACATTCTCGGAGAAATTATAGCTTTTAGAAACGTAAGAATATAATATAATACTCCGTAGTTATTTCTCTCATATTATTATATATAGGTGAAAATTTTCGATGTAATACAACACACACAATATTTATATCTATATCTATCTATCTATATCTATATAATCTATTAAAAAGCAAGATAAATGATTACAAAACTTAAAACATCAACTAAAACTTCATAATAAAGCGACATTTAAGCATTTTTAACTTCTTATAACGCCACATCGGATGCCACATGTCAATGGATTATTCGCACACTTGCCGCTTACGTCATTTATTTAAAAATAATTTATAAAACAAAAATAATTAAGTTTTTCATCTACCTTATTCCTAATTAAATGTACAATTTATTGATAAATAAAAATTATAAATTATAAATAAAAAAAAAAACAAAAATAAAAATAACTTGAACTATTAAAATATAAAACTAATGACTTCAACTATATTTAATTCGAGGTTTAAAATTTTGAAAATCCATATCTTAAATCATACTCCGTATAATTTTCATAATTCCATATTCCCTAAACATTTTAAAAATTTTATACCGTTGGGTTTTTTTTAATAGTAGTATATAGAAATTCTACAAAGAAAAATATTTAATAAATAATATATTTGATTTACAGTGCATAAGTTAGATTTTTGATTGTATTACCATCAACATAAAATATGTCATAAAAGTCACATGTCAATTTTTAGAAACTTCTTACATATAAATCCTTTAATCATTATTAAAATTTAAAAAAAAAAAAGGTTTTTGTCATTTCATCAACTAATCAATTAAAATAATTAATAGAATCATAATACATATATAAACTATTACAGATTACTTTATTAGCTTACTTAAATTTATATAATTTAAGAGTTAATCCCTAAAAAAGTACAAATTTCAGAAGTCATTTATCAGTCAAGTAACTAATTCTCATTATTTTTAATTTAATAAGTTTTTTTTTTTGCTTAAATTATATATTTTTAGTTTTCAATCCCCATCTAAAAGAAAAAGCTAATAAAAAATAGACAAACCTTTCGTCTTTTCTATCTTAAAATTCATATAACATCCATATTTATTTGAATTAATTGTTATGAACCAATTTATTAATATAAGATAATGAAAAGACATAAATTATTACTTTATAAAATCAATGCATTATTTACATTATTTTAAAAGGTACAAAAACACAAGTCATGTATCAATTAAACTATTAATTCTCATGCCTTGATATTTAATTATCTTTTATTTTTAATTCTCTTATATTAACCAACGTTTTATATGCATGCAGGATTAAATCTGAAATTCACAAAAAATTGGATGATTTTCAAGGAATAATATATTTGATCAAAAATATAAGTGTATTCGAACTATAGGGATAAGTACAAGTGATGAGGCTAAGTCGTAGTCGCCTATCAAAAATAAACCTAAGGACAACTAACTGGGTAGCTTGTGGCAGTAGGGTCGAATCCACAGAGAGACAGAGCAAGAATAAGATCGCTCAGCTAATATAGGTCAATCTCAAGGGTAACAAAATCGGTGTATAAGAGGACTAAACTAAGAACAATAAATAAGAGGGTGTAAAAGTATGTGAGAGGGAGATTAGGGCATCGGGATCAATGTGACATCGATTCAGGAACTCAACTCAAAAGGAAATAACAATCAATTGAAGCTATGCAAGTGACTAGGTTTAGGAATACGCTCTCTCGAGTCAATATTAACCTTAAGCAAATTTAGCGGGCTCTCGCAACTTACTAAACTTAACTTATCAAATACGCGTGAGTCTAGTTTCAATTCGGCTTTTGATCTTAAATTAAAACAACCTAAGTTCAATTCAATAAAGGCGTCCCTAAATTCAATTGATAATAAAACGCGTAGGAAGAAGTCAACTTGCACAAGTTCAATCAATTTAAGCAATTAAAACATGTTCCTAAATCAATATCACAAATCACCCTAAACCCTAATTAAGAAATTAGTTAGACATGGCTAGGGCAAGAGCAAAACAATTAATAATAATAAACATGATGAAATAAATAAGAACGATTGAATTAAACCTGGAAGTAATCCTGAATTGCAATGTAAAGATCGAATCTTGCGAAATAATTAAATCTAACCTAAGTGTTTTTGAGAGTTTTGTAAAAAGAGAGAAAACTAACTTGACCTAAAATTAAAACCAAAAAATAAAGCATAAACTAAAGATGATCTCCTAAATCTCGTCCTAGGGTATTTATATCACTTCCCAAACAATTACACACGAATTGAAACAAAACCCGACGAAAATAACGGGCCAGCCGGCTGTCGGCCTGACTGACCAGCCGGTCCCTCTTAGCTGGGCCGGCTCTTCACTTGGACCTCCTTATGACTTGGGCCTTGATCTTATTTCGTTAGCTTTGGCCTTCTTGCGTTTTAGTTCGTATTCCCGAGCTCTCGTAATAGCTCGAGCTTGGTCTCGTCGTCACGGTACTCAAAATGCTCCAATCAACTTAGGTTCTAGCTCAGGACCGCCAAAACCTGCAAAATATAAACGAGGAACAGCAGTACCGCAATATAAAGCAAATAGCTCATAAACTAGTAATGAACTCGAATAAATGCAAGCTAAATGCGACTAAACCGGGGGCATATAATCTATATAAATAGCACACATCAAACTCCCCCAAACCAAACCTTTGCTTGTCCTCAAGCAAACTATCCAAACATAGCACATAATCACGAGGACAAACTAGTACAGGAAAATGCAAACTCAAAGTCACAAGCATCGTCACCTCATACAAAACTGAATCAAATGAATACCTGCTTCCTCTTCAATAAATTAAAGAGTTAGGGAGCAAACTAAACAAACAAAAGACGGCGGAACATTATAACGTAAACTCCATGCAAAGACTTTCGACCGTATGCATCCACTAAAACGCTGAGACTATAAATAATCTCACAAACATCGACACTAGGAAAACTACTCAAACTAAGCATGTCGTCACCCAAAATGTCTCAAAATCACATCGAGCGAGGTTTCCAAGGGTTGTAATGTTAGGCTCGGGTTAAGAGGGTAAAAGGTGGTAAATGCATTTGGAAATGTGGAGCTCAACGGCTTAACAGCTACATCTAAAAACAACACCCACATCCAAACAAAACTCCTCCTCAACCGTATAACAATATGAATCACAATTCCCGCATAAGAATGATTAAACATCGCCTCCAACTTAACACTTCCGATCTTTTTATTGAAATAAAACAACGTATATACAACCAACTCTTTCTTTTTGTTTTTCTTTTCTCTTTTTTTTTTTTCTTTTGGATTTATTTTTGCTTTTTTTTTTTTTGAATAAAATGAAATGAGATCGGGTGAAACTTGAAACATGTAGGAAAGCGCAATATTAACGGTAATACTCGCATAACATCAACCCATAACTCCAACTCACATAGTAAACAATTACGGACTTAACCCACTTCTTTTCCAATCAAATATTCCGTGATAACTCAGGATCCCTAATGCAATTGATCAGCCAGGGTAAGATAATTCTGGAATGTAACTCATAATATATAATGTGGCTCAAGAAAATTAGGCTACAAAGGCTAGGACGGGCTACAAATGAGGGACCTAAGTCTAAAGGGTAAGAAAGATAGGCCATCTGGCTGTCAGTTTAGCTGGACTAATAATCAGTTAGGGAGGGACAGGAGTTGGTCTAAACTTGATAGAGCTCTTGTTAATACTGACTGGATTTCTCATCATCCTAATTCTCTTGCTAATTATTTGCCTTCTGGGATCTCTAATCACTCCCCAATTCTGGTTTCTTTGACTGATGCAGTGAAGAGAGCTCGCTCCTTTAGCTTTCTAAATTGTTGGATTAAGCATGAGAAGTTCCAGCAAACTGTTGCAGATGCTTGGGCTTTGCCTGCTCAAGGTACTCCGATGTTTACGTTGTTTGAGAAAATGAAGAGAGTGAAGCAGCAGCTTAGGTCCTTTAATGGACTCTATTATTCTAATCTGTCTCAGAGGGTGGAAAAATCTGAAAGTCTGTTGAAAGATCTTCAATCACAATCTGTGGCCAATCCAATGGATGATACTTTAATGTTACAAGTGAAGGAGGCAAAAGAGGCTTACATTCAATTAAAATCAGCTGAGGAGAGTATGTTGAGACAAAGGGCAAAGGTAACTCATATTTCTCAAGGGGATGGTAGTACTTCCTATTTCTTTAGGAAGATTGCTGAAAGGAAGCATTTCAATAATATTGGGCAGATCTTAGATAAAAATGGTGTCTGTTGTAAGGGTGAGGAGGGAGTTGCTCAAGCTTTTATAGACTACTACACTGATTTGCTTGGTACTTCTAAGGAAGTCCAGGCCCTTGATGAGGCCTTCATTATGAGTAAAGGTCGTTTAGATACTGTCCAAGCAGCTTCTCTGGTACAAGAGGTTACTACTGCTGAAATTCAATCTGCTTTGTGGAGTATGGATCCAAATGTCAGCCCTGGTCAGGATGGTTTTAACTCTGGTTTTTATAAGGCTGCTTGGAATACAGTCCAAGCTGATTTTGTGAAGGCTGTGCTCGATTTTTTCAGGTCCAAACAGATGCTCAAGAAAGCCAATGTTACTGTGGTCACATTAATTCCGAAAAAGGAGAATGCTTCTTCTGTAATGGAGTATAGACCAATTTCCTGCTGCTCTACTGTGTATAAGACTATTAGCAAAATCTTGGCTAATAGACTTAAATCTGTTCTTCCCTCTTTAATTGGTCTGGCGAGTGACCTTTGTCAGTGGTAGGTCAATTTTTGACAATATTATGCTTTCACAAGCTTTGGTTAGAGGTTATACTAGGAAACAAATCTCCCCTAGATGCCTAATCAAAGTAGACATCAGAAAGGCTTTTGACTCTACGAATTGGTCTTTTATTTCTTACGCTTTCTGCGTTGTTTTGGCTTCCCAGAGCTCTTTATTGGTGGTGATGGTGTGTATTTCATCCCCTCATTATACTCTGAAGATCAATGGATCGACTCATGGTTTTTTTGAAGGGAAGCAAGGTATTAGACAAGGTGATCCTATCTCTCCATACATTTTTGTACTTAGCATGGAGGTTTTATCAAGATACTTGAGAGACATCCCAAGGGTTAAGGGTTTTTCTTTTCACCCTCAATGCTCTAGACTTGCTTTGACTCATTTGGTTTCTTTGACGATCTCATGATCTTTACTCGGGGTGATGTACCTTCCATTCAAGCGATGGTTCAAGCTTTCTCTATCTTTGCCAAGACATCCGGATTAGTTGCTAATCCGGCCAAGACTGATATCTATTTGGGTGGTGTCAAAGTGAGGTAAAACAACAAATCCTCTGTCTCTAATTTGATGAAGGTTCTTTTCCTTTTCGATATTTGGGTATCCCCTTGCCTCTGTTAATATCGGATCCGATATGTATCATCGACTTCTTGATAAAGTCAGAAAGCACATTCTCAACTGGGCTAGCCACAATTTGTCCTACGCTGGTAGAGCTCAACTGATAAATTCTATGCTTTTTGGTCTTGAAAATTTCTGGTGTGCAGCTGTTCTACTTCCTAAAGGTGTTCTCAAGAGATTACTTAAGATGTGTAAGGATTTTTTCTGGCAAATTGGTGAAAACAAAAGGAGGTTTGTCTTTAAAAGTTGGTCTGATATTTGTATGCCAAAGGAAGAGGGTGGCTTTGGCATAAAGGAGTTGTTATCTTGGAATAAAGCTCTGTTATGTAATCACTTGTATGCTTTGGAAGCTGATTCCCTCTCTATTTGGACTCTCTGGTTGAAGGCATACAAGCTTCGGAAGGCTGACTTGTGGTCTGTTCAATCAAATGGCTCTTCCTCTGAAAGCTGGACTGATATGCTTATTGTTAGGGACTCACTGGTTCACTTGGCAGGTTCTATTCCTCAAGCTCGAACTTTGTTGAATGATTGGGGAGGTAAGGTCTCTAAAGCTTATGGGTTTTTAGGGGTGCTAGGCCACGGTTTTCATGGGCACCGTCTGTTTGGCAGCCCTCTAATATCCCTAAACATATTTACATTTCAGTTTTGGCTATACTAGGTAAGCTTCCCACCATTGATAACTTGGTTTCTCGGGGTATGTGTATGGTCAATTGGTGTATCTTGTGTAAAGCTAATTGTGAAAGCCATCTGCACCTATTTTTTGAATGTCCTGTGGCTAGTTCACTTTTACAAAGGGTGTTCCAATGGATGAGAGTGGGTCGACGTGTTAGGAGCCTGAAGCAAGAGCTGCGCTACTGTGATCATCTGAGGCGTTCTCATCATCAGAAGGCAGAATGGTTTGCTTGTAGTCTTCTAGCCACTATTTACCATATTTGGTTAGAACGAAATTGTCGAGTTTTTAATGATGTTTGTTTGTCTACGGATTGTTTGTTACGTAGTATCAAATCGGATGTAAGCATTCGGTTGTTATCTTGCTCTAAGGATGAAAATGAGCTTATCATTGTAAACGCCCTGAATGGGTGACTTTTGTAACTCTTTTGGATGATATGAATACAAGGAGCTAAATTCTTTCAAAATAAATAAATATCGTAACCAAAAACAAGTACCTCTTCGTGCAATGCTCGATCATTTAAGAACAAATAGGCTCAAACAATGACATAAATTCAAGTTTTCATTTCACTAGTACGAGTATATTGTAACAACCCGGATTTTCCAACAAAATAAAATAAAGAAATAAAAAGGATTTATAAAATAAAAGAAAATAAAAGCGAGCCACGGTGGCGGAAACACCGTGGAATCCGGATCATTACTCACTAACCAACTAAACAACGATAAAAAGATAGGCCTTGAGGCCTAGACGCGGGGAGTAAATACCCCTTACAAATCCAGCTCCAAAAATGAAAGTAAAATAATAATAATAAAACTAAACATCCTAACAAGCCTAGTCAAAAATCACTTCAAGGCTAGCTATAGATCATCCTCACGGCATCCTCACTTGACCAACCCGATCCCGCGCTAACCTGCCACAAAGAATGTAACAGCCACAATCAGTGGGGAGTAACTAGGTGCTCCCCAGTCATATTTCAACGTAACCAAAATAGACAACAATACAACAAACAACCCAAAGGTATAGTAACCATAATACAACCTCAAGCCAACTCATTAGCTACCAAACTCAACCAACTGTCACCCAACAACCTGTAAACATGTATAACCAATACAACTCGACAATAACTAGTCCACTGACATACAAGCTCAAACTGTCAACAACAAGATGACAGACAACAATCAACAACCTACAAGGTAAGCACGGAGCACTGGGTGAAGCAACAAGAATCACCCCGGATGAAGCAACAAGAATCATCCAAACCCTATGGCGAAGCAAAGAACAAGAAGTTCCTCAAACTCATTAGTCTAAATTTGGCCAAATTCCACCGAGCAACAAGAACGGTGACGACATTATATAAACCATAGTCTCTAACCAACATGGTTGAGAACCCATAGTCGCTCTAACTAAGCAACAAGAATAGCCGAGGGGATCATGGGCGGTATCTGTCCACAAAAGACGTCGTAGCTCCTCACGTACGTGCCAGAACAGTACCTGTACGCACACTCAACTCAAGCAATCAAACAAGTCAATTCAATAACCTGAATCAACTCACAATCAACAACAAATCAATCATCCTTTATTCAAAATCATCACAATGTCCATCATATACACAACTACAACATAATTGACCCCTTTTGTAACCAATCTCAACACTAACCATATTCAACATGTTAAATACGGAGTAATTACTATAAGAACTCAAGAGTAGCCATAATAAACCATTATAATTCCCAAAGTGATCATCTTTAATCAATTTAATAACAATATAACCCAAATTCAATATGACAAACATCCAAATTCGTTCCATTAGACACAATAGTGTGAGACCAACACAATTAAGACCAAAGAACATAATTTCATAGCACATCCAACCCAAGGTTCATATCTTCACATTCATAACACAATCAAACATCCTTAATTAATCACATGGTCTCACACAAGTCAAAATAGGTCTAGGGCTACACCTAGTTACCTTTTCCAAACAAGCCAAAGAAAAGCACAGTTTTCAACCCTTCTGTCCAGACGATCCAGAGCTCCAAATGAAATTCTGAACGGTGAAAAGGTAGCCCCAAGAGTCAGGAATATGCTGTAAAAATTTCGGCAAAATCGGACGGTCGGATCTCCGGCGATGTTCCGTTTAGTGAACCTGGGTCAGAGAAATTCGAACTTGGGGTTTTTTCTCCAATTCTCTCCTATTGATTAGGGCACACATAAATCATACAATACATTAGAACAACACCATAAACACATATAAAATAATGCAAAATCAAAAAAATAAAAGAGCTAAAAGAGATCATACACTAAGGGAAAGGCTAGGAAAGAGCTAGAGCACAAGAGATGAAAGCTTGGATGAAAACAATGGAGTTTTTAGGAGTTTTGAGAGAGATTTGTGAGAGGATTAAGGGGGATGAATGAGGATGAGATTAGGGAGAGGTTAGGAAGAGAGAAATCAGATTATAATGTTGCTATGATTAGGAGTTAATAGGATATTATAGTGCCTTGATCAAAAAGCTATCCAAAAACCCTAAACCCAACCCGAGCAATGGGGTTTCGGCTCGGTCCAGGGTGAACCGGTCCAAACTGGCTTCTGAAAATTTGGCAGTTGCAACGGCGTCGAAAAAATACGCAGTTTAGCCTTTTGAATCACCTGAATCGGAGTTCGTATGAGGAAATTACACCGTTTTTAAGCTAATTACTCCGTATTTAAGTTCCGACTACAGAGTAGCTTATCCACGCGACAAGAGAACTGATCTTCTTGAGCTAAAAGAAATGAGAAAATTAAGAGAAATGAATTACGAATATGATTGAGACGAATAATTAATATTAGGAAAAGTCGGGGTGTTACAATCTCACCACCTAAAAAGAAGTTTCGTCCTCGAAACTTGAGAACGAAAGAATACCCCCAAAGGATTAAGAAAACTACCTACTCCTATGGTCCTCAAGACAAGAATCGCTAACTCTACTCACCTCGATAACAACGGCATAGACACGCTTAACGACGCTTAAGATAACCCGACATCACATATCACCCGAATGATGCTCAACTCACTCATATAACCCTTTAATACTATTGGTGCATCTTATGCTCGACAATCCTCAAATTAGGCATATTAGCCTCACAAGACCATATCGTTCAACCAAGCATCTTACTCACCAAGTCTAACCAAAACCTCGGACGGGTTTTAACCCAAAAGGCACCATTACCCATGTTACCAAGATAACTATCGCGTAAGCTAATCCCCAAATCAATGCTAATGACAAACCTCATAACCTTAATCATAACGTGATCTAAACTCAAGTCAATATCGCTCCCCATATAGTTCCACATTTTCCACAACGAAATAACCATAAATATGTCATACCATACCATCTCATTCTCAAGTCACACGTATACTAACACGTAGCAATCAAAATGTATCGTTAAAAGCTTACTACTCTCTCCACCCATTATTACCATACCCAAGTCTATCCACACCTTTCTCGAATGTCACTTCCTTACTGACCTCAAATTCTCTCCTCTCATCAATGAGTTTCCTTGTACTTAAAACATACACAAAACCACAAAGATGCACACTGGTCATTCCTACATTATCCTTTAAAGTACAAACCCCAAAGTTTTATCGTGCTCACTATAACCTTTAAGTTTTCCTCAAAGCCGATTATTGCTCACCACAATATCACTTCCCAATTCTCACTAACTCAAGATTATCACAACTCATCTAGCAACATAACTAAGTCCTAAAAATACTCCCTATGCAGATACTATAATCTCCATAACGTTCACTCACCATAATTTAAATCATCAATCTCAAAGACTAAGAATCCTCAAAAGTTACAACGACCAACCATGTGCATTAGTTAGTAAACCACTCATACTATCAACTACTTATTAACCAAACTCTATCATCTATGACTCAAATAACAGCGACAGCCTAAGGATCAGATCTCGAGCTAGATACGGGTGAAGCACCTTACGGCTAGATGCCAAGGAGTACGATTATAGAAATTAATCAAGGATAAGATTGATGTTAATACATCAAGAGCTTTTACAAAATTGAGAACGTGAATAGCTACGGAAAGGAATGGAAAATAATAGAAGATCGACGTCTTAAAAGTCGGCTCAAAGGCAATAGAACTGAAGTAGCCACTAGAGGGAAACCTAAGGAATAAAGTGACATAAGACCCGAATGACAAGTCTAAAAGGTGATCGATAGGGTCATGGTATAAAAGTGATAAGTTATGAGGAATAAGAAAGAAAAGAAGGAATGAAACGAATGAAGTAAAAATGTGACATAATAAATCTTTTGTAAGAAACTGCTCAACAACCACCAATTTGACAAAAGAAATTTTTAAAATGAAACGATGAGAGAAGATAGAAATATTCTTTAAGAGTTCCCACATGAAGGCATAAGACTCGTTTCCAACTACTCAAATTGGTTTCGTTATGAAGGAGAGACGAAAAGGTGATTCTCGAAAAGTTTGACAGATATAGAATATGATCAGAAGATACGATTGAAAGGAGAAGTCTTAAAGTTGAGTTTCAAAATGACAGCGATTTTAGAAAAAATTAAGCTACTAAAATACCAAGAAGTAGAATAAATAATATTTAAATAAACTAAATGCTCAAATTAGAAAACTTAATAAAATAAGGTTTAGGATAACAAAGAGGTTTTGATCAAAAGTGGATGCAATAGATAAGTGTCAGTCATTTCAAATTTGATTGAGTAAAAAGCCATCAAAATGTATTAACGCGTTTAAAAAAATGAATGGAAAAGCAAAACAATACTAATTAAAATTTTCCTAAACATAGTTACAAAATAAGAAAGTACAAGAAGGATAAACAAACCATTATAGCACATATATACAAAAATAGGTTTTGTTCATAGTACTGACTGAAAACATTCTTGAAATAAAAGAGTTTAGAAATTATTTCAGCACGATCTATTGAAAAAGATGAGGACGAACATAATAAGAAATTTTATTGGGGCAAAAAAGAAACTCAAACTGTAATCACGAGCTGATAGTTTTAAAACAACTATATAATAAGATCAAGAACTAGAAGGATATACTAAGGGCAAGCGTAGCTAACAAGCTGAAAGACGTCCCTACGAATACGGTAGGTGACTTAGATTAGGAGCTTCCGCTGCGTGCTCTGATGGTAGGACCATACATTCGCAATTCGGCTTCAAGTTTCTTGCTCCAGCTGATCAATCAGTACGAATCAAAGACTTTAAGAGTTAAATTTGTAGATATTTCAAAAGGTCAGATGAAAGAGAGATTTTAAATTAGAATACTCAAATGATTAAATTCGTATAAACCAATAAATCAAAAAAAGAAATTAAGATAATAAATCATCAAGAGATAGATAAATTAAAATTCTCAAAGGAATTGAGTTGTCAAACAAATATTGTTAAAAGCAAGCGTCATTAATAATAAAGGGAAATGCAAAAATACATTTGAAAGGGAAATAGGAGTATTATCATTTGATAAGAAAACAGAAGTATAGGGTATTTAATCTTAAAAGATGAGTTTTGAGGAAACCAAAGATGTCGGATTATAACTAAGAATGTAATTTTCAGAGTGAAACATGTTCCAGTAAAGGAATAGGTTTAAAGAGAATGATTAAATCGAATAAAAAGACTTAACTATTTATTTTGGAGATAAACAAGGAATATTTAAAGACATATCGAGTCGGTACACAATCTCCCATGTCACCATTACAATTGTACCTGCATCCAAAGAAAACGTGTGGTCTAATGGTAGAGAATCTAAGTCCACCATTCTTACCACTACTCATACATATGCACAAATAACGTACACCCCCTAATGTGTCTACCCCAACACTCTCACTCGGTGTTCTAAGTCAAATCCTACTCACTCACCTAAGAGAGTTGGGAGCGTATTCGCTCTGATACCAACTGTAACAACCCGGATTTTCCAACAAAATAAAATAAAGAAATAAAAAGGATTTATAAAATAAAAGAAAATAAAAGCGAGCCACGGTGGCGGAAACACCGTGGAATCCGGATCATTACTCACTAACCAACTAAACAACGATAAAAAGATAGGCCTTGAGGCCTAGACGCGGGGAGTAAATACCCCTTACAAATCGGCTCCAAAATGAAAGTAAAATAATATTAATAAAACTAAACATCCTAACAAGCCTAGTCAAAAATCACTTCAAGGCTAGCTATAGGTCATCCTCACGGCATCCTCACTTGACAAACCCGATCCCGCTAACCCGCCACAAAGAATGTAATGACCACAATCGGTGGGAGTAACTAGGTGCTCCCAGTCATATTTCAACGTAACCAAAATAGACAACAATACAACAAACAACCCAAAGGTATAGTAACCATAATGCAACCTCAAGCCAACTCATTAGCTACCAAACTCAACCAAGCTGTCACCCAACAACCTCGTAAACATGTATAACCAATACAACTCGACAATAACTAGTCCATCGACATACAAGCTCAAATCACAACAACAAGATGACGGACAACAATCAACAACCTGCAAGGTAAGCACGAACCTTTGGGTGAAGCAACAAGAATCACCGGATGAAGCAACAAGAATCATCCAAACCCTATGGCGGAACAGCAACAAGAAGTTCCTCAAACTCATTAGTCTAAATTTGGCCAAATTCCACCGAGCAACAAGAACAGTGACGACATTATATAAACCATAGTCTCTAACCAACATGGTTGAGAACCCATAGTCGCTCTAACTAAGCAACAAGAATAGCCGAGGGGATCATGGGCGGTATCTGTCCACAAAAGACGTCGTAGCTCCTCACGCGTCGTGCGAGCGATGCACGCACACTCAACTCAAGCAATCAAACAAGTCAATTCAATAACCTGAATCAACTCACAATCAACAACAAATCAATCATCCTTTATTCAAAATCATCACAATGTCCATCATATACACAACTACAACATAATTGACCCCTTTTGTAACCAATCTCAACACTAACCATATTCAACATTGTTAAATACGGAGTAATTACTATAAGAACTCAAGAGTAGCCATAATAAACCATTATAATTCCCAAAGTGATCATTTTTAATCAATTTAATAACAATATAACCCAAATTCAATATGACAAACATCCAAATTCGTTCCATTAGACACAATAGTGTGAGACCAACACAATTAAGACCAAAGAACATAATTTCATAGCACATCCAACCCAAGGTTCATATCTTCACATTCATAACACAATCAAACATCCTTAATTAATCACATGGTCTCACACAAGTCAAAATATGTCTAGGGCTACACCTAGTTACCTTTTCCAAACAAGCCAAAGAAAAGCACAGTTTTCAACCCTTCTGTCCAGACGATCCAGAGCTCCAAATGAAATTCTGAACGGTGAAAAGGTAGCCCCAAGAGTCAGGAATATGCTGTAAAAATTTTGACAAAATCGGACGGTCGGATCTCCGGCGATCTTCCGTTTAGTGAACCTGGGTCAGAGAAATCCGAACTTGGGGTTTTATCTCCAATTCTCTCCTATTGATTAGGGCACACATAAATCATACAATACATAAGAACAACACCATAAACACATATAAAATAATGCAAAATCAAAAAAAATAAAAGAGCTAAAAGAGATCATACACTAAGGGAAAGGCTAGCAAAGAGCTAGAGCACAAGAGATGAAAGCTTGGATGAAAACAATGGAGTTTTTAGGAGTTTTGAGAGAGATTTGTGAGAGGATTAAGGGGGATGAATGAGGATGAGATTAGGGAGAGGTTAGGAAGAGAGAAATCAGATTATAATGTTGCTATGATTAGGAGTTAATAGGATATTATAGTGCCTTGATCAAAAAGCTATCCAAAAACCCTAAACCTAACCCGAGCAATGGGGTTTCGGCTCGGTCCAGGGTGAACCGGTCCAAAATGGCTTCAGAAAATTTGGCAGTTGCAACGGCGTCGAAAAAATACGCAGTTTAGCCTTTTGAATCACCTGAATCGGAGTTCGTATGAGGAAATTACACCGTTTTTAAGCTAATTACTCCGTATTTAAGTTCCGACTACAGAGTAGCTTATCCACGCGACAAGAGAACTGATCTTCTCGAGCGAAAAGAAATGAGAAAATCAAGAGAAATGAATTACGAATATGATTGAGACGAACAATTAATATTAGGAAAAGTCGGGGTGTTACATATATACAATGTCAAGTGGATGGTTAGTCTTAGAAACGCGCCCCGTCTACGTCACATGTCCCTATGTCAAATATAAGTCAGTTTACTCAAATCACCTCAAGGATGAAAGGAAAGGGTAAGCAAGCATATCCAATCAACACAATCTAGAGACTCAACATAGCGACTAAGAGCGTATCTCAAAGGATACTAAAGCTAATCCTGCACAAAAGGTTCCTAAGACGACCAAAAAGACTCAAAAGGACTCGTATTTTTGGGATTTTTGAAAGTTTTTAATTTTTTTTGGATTTTTTATGAATAATGCACACGAAAATGAAAATGCAAATGAAAAGCGCGAAAGTGCTTCCCTCCCCCAAACCAAAATTGCACATTGTCCTCAATGTGGAAAACAGCATAACCACAAGTAACAGAAAAGGACAAATAATAAACGGGCGTAGGAAAAATAAAAGCGAGAAAAAGAAGGTAAGAAGGCTCACATTATTAAGTTGGAGCTCCTCCAAACCGAAGCGAAGCATGGAGTGCGGATAATAGTCCACGAATATGCGTCCAAATCAGTCCAGCTATGAAGTATTTCAGAGTAACACGCGAGAAAAAATAAGGCAGAACAGCAGGGGGGACCGGCCGGTCCAGACCGGCGGCCGACCGACCGGCTGGGACCCTAATTTTCAATTTTTCTGCGTTCATTATTCTCAGCTCCAAATTTGAGCTATGGCCCCGGTCCAAGCCCGGCAGCCGGGAGGCCGGCTGGGTACCTCCCCGTGAGCATTCTCAAAATTTCTAAGTGCCAAAAATCGTAGAGTACCTGCGCACTAGAATCACATAATAATACTCTCATCCTCACGCGCTCAATAAAAACGTAAAATGTCAACAAACAAAGCAAACCAAAGTACAATTATTACAACGTCGTCGGGTTGCCTCCCGGAAGCGCTGGTTTTTACGGTCCCGCACGACCTTCTTCAAAGCATCAATCAACTCAAATAATCATGCCAAGGTCGCTGACCATTCGCGACCGGCTCACTCGTCGTAACAGCATCCGTTCGCCACAAAATTCTACCTTCTCGAGGTAGATCATCAATAATCAGCAAGCACAGGATTCCGTCGCGAAATGGCTCACCATATCGTCCTCGTGCTCCGGGCGACTCGACCGTGAGACGTCCATGTCCATCGCTAGCATCATATAAGTCGGTTCTGTAGGTACCGGGATTAACATGGAACCACTCGACGTCTTGCTAAGGGCGTAAAGTTAAAAAGATTAAATACAAAAAACCTTTAAAAACTGTTTTGGAGCCGCCACTAAATTATGAGGGAAATTTAGAACCCGCCTCCGTGTCCTCATGCTCAAAGACACGTCTTAGAGTTCAAGGCACGTCGACACCCATCCATCTAAGGTTATTGTGAAACCAGATTCGGATTCGGGTGAGGGTACTTTTCTAAAGTATAGTTCAAAATAATGTTTTTATGAAAGATCTTTTGGAAAAGCCTATCAAAAGATAGCCTCTACTAGACTTGAGAACAATGCAAAGAATGATACATGAGCCTAAGTAATTCGCTACGTACAAGTGCGATATGAATGTAAAAAGAATGCAAAAAGAGATTGTTTAAAACCCTCAGTTAAGCATGCTTAACTTATTAACGAAAACAGTTCAGTTAATGACGAATTCATTTTAAGTGATTTAGATGCAAGGTGAGGATTTGCTAGATGCATACAATAAAATAAAGTTCAATTGTCCATTGATTTATTTTAGAGAGGTCAGTTGTTTATGCGACTTTGGAAAGGTCTTACGAATAGGGTGTGTATTCGAGGTGCATGGCCGCCTTATGAAAAGAAGACTTGCGTACCAAAGTCGGGGTGAGCCTAATGTAGGCCCTTGTTAGTCTAAGAAGTAAAGAAAGACCTTAATCCATGTTAGGATTAAGTATTACCTGTCTCAAGTCAGGAAACCGGCAGCGCTTCGCTTCAAAGGGAAGAATTCAACACTAGAAAAATGAAGAATTCAAAGGGTGTTTATGCGTGAGGCTTTGAGAGGTTTGAGTTGTGATTTGTGTTAATTGTATTCTCCAATTGTGTGTTGAAACGAATGAATAGAGGGTTGTATTTATAGTGTAGAGCTTGTCAAGAATTAGGAAAGCCAGGGGATAAAACCGGACTTAGGAATCGCAAGGTCCCTTGCGAATGCTTGGGGCAATCGCAAGGACCCTTGCGGCTGCCTGCCCTAATCGCAAGGACTCTTGCGATTGGTAGGGCGGGCATTATCCTTTTATTCCGTATATTTCCAAATTATATTTTAGGATATACGGTATAATCTTGCTTGAGCTCTAAGTTACGTTGTTGTGGCTGTGTTTTAGGGTTTGACTAGGTTATCCTGGACCTTGGGAAGCGGGCCAGGTATGGGTTTGGGCTCGGATCTGGGCCCGAGCCCTGAAAATGTAAAAAGGGTGTATTTTGTAGCGTTTTGTGAAATAGGACATTCCGTGAGACTATCCTAGGTGTTTGCTAGTCCTAAAAAGTGGTTTTAGCGACTGAGCCTAAATTGAGGGATTTAGGAGAATCGAATTGAACCTTGTTAGTGTAAAAGGATCAATTAGGCTATGTGTTTAAAAAAGGGGTGTGCGCATGCCGATTAGGACCTGAACCTGAGACAAACTAGACTCTAGACCTAAGGACACTAAGAGTGATGACCCATAAAGAAACCTCATTTGCATTTTAAAACATTTAACTCGAATTCGTCATTAGTTAGAACCATTTAAGTTAACATAAAAGCATGCAACAAAAGTCCATTGTTACATCACTGGGTTTTTGGCGGGAGGTACAGATTTGGGTATCTACAAAGCCCCCAGTTTGACTGAGCTTAGGACTAAAGCGAAAGTCAAACTACACGACAACATCCGGACCATTACAGTCTCGATATCATCGTGGCTACGTGAGTATGTGTCCATGGGTGAGACGGGGACTCCGAACCGGGCTTATCCGGGGAGGGACAAACATGTTTAGGGACATGACGGTCCTTGCATACATGTAAGGGCATGCCTGCCTGCCAAATGCCTTTGCGTACTATTGCTTTTGCTTGGTCTCGTAAAAGAGCGCGTATGCTTGATCTCGTAAAAGAGCGTGGATGCTTCATGCTTCGTGCTAGCGCTTGTGTTGGTGCTTATCTCGTAAAGAGTGCTAACGTCCGCCGGGAATTATCGTCCGAGGAAAATGCTTATGCTTAGTGTATACGCAAAGGTTGTGTATAGTGCTTCAAACTCGTTCAAGAGTGTGGCGGACTTTAGGTGACGCCTTAACCGAGCGACGTAACGTGAGAAAGTGTCTACAAGGGCTATAAGTGGATTATAAATCCAAATTAGACCTAAAAACAGGAAAAACACTGATACACGTTATTTATATTCATTTTATGCCCCCGGTTTAGTCGCATTTAGCTTGCATTTATTCGTATTCGTTATAATCTTATGAGCTATTTGTTGTATTTCTCGATACTGCTGCCTTTTATTTACATTTTGCAGGTTTTGGTGGTTTTGAGCCAAAACCCGAGACATTTGGAGCAAGTACGAGATTCGAGACTACGAGACCAGACTCGAGCTCGCGCAGGAGCTCAGAATTCAAATTAAAGACCAAAGACTAAGAAAGGCCACGAATAATAAAGCCCAAGGGCCTTGAGCCCAAGTCAAAGGAATAAGAGCCCAGCCCAGCTCAGCCAGACCGGCCGGTCTGGTGGACCGGCAGCCGGCCGGCCGGCTCTGGCGCTCAATCCGTCGAGTTTTGTTTTATTTCGTGATTTATTAATTTGGGAACTATATATATAGCTTTAGGTCGAGATTTCACTCTCATGCTTTATTTTAGATTGTTCTCTTAGGTTAGTTTTACTGCTTTATATTTGCTCTACATTAAAACTCAATTTTAGTTTTAGTTTTCAAGGTTTATTCAATTGTAACCGTCGGTACTCCGTAAAACTCCAGGTTTAATTCAATTGCAATTATTTCTTTTTATCATGTCTTCTTCTTATTATTGCTTTGATTTAATTCCCATTATGTGTAGCTAATTACTTGTTAGGGTTTAGGGTGATTTGTGATAGTTGATTCAGGACATGTTTTAATTGCTTATATTGATTGAACTTGTGCAAGTTGGTTTCTTCCTGCGCGTTTTATTATCAATTGAATTTAGGGACGCCTTTATTGAATTGAACTTAGGTTGTTTCAGTTTAAGATCGAAAGCCTAATTGAAACTAGACTCACGCGTACTTGATAAGTTGAATTTAGTAAGTTGCGAGAGCCCGCTAAATTTGCTTAAGGTTAATATTGACTCGAGAGAGCGTATTCCTAAACCTAGCCACTTGCATAGCTTCAATTGATTGATTTTCACTTTTGAGTTGAGTTCCTGAATCGATGTCACATTGATCCCGACGCCCTAATCTTCCTTTTATATTTTCTTATATCATCTTTCTTGCTGCTCTTAGTTTAGTTTAAAACAAACCCTTTTTCACACCTTTGAGTTAGACCTGTTTACTCCGTCTTTAGCTTAAAACTGCACCGTTTCTCTGTGGATACGATCCTGCTTGCCGCTAGCTACTTGTTAGTGTTTGTGTAGGTTTATTTTGATTAGGCGTGCGACTTTAGCCTTATCAATTTTGGCGCCGTTGCCGGGGAAACGGCTTTGTTAGTTTTAGTTTTTGTTAGTTGTTACAGGTTTTACTCTCTTGTCTCAAGGAACCTGGTTCCTTGAGACCGTTTCTTATCATTTGCTTGTAGTTTTGTTTATGCACAGGTCACCTACAGGTTTAGTTCCATTTGAGCCTGAACCTGAGCGAGCATTTCACAGGCTACGTAAGGAAGCATGTAAATTAATCGATCTTGATTTTGAGGAAGCGTCGCATTCGGAGTCTAGTGCAGCGCAATCGTCCTACGAAGAGGACACACCACCTATTACTCCAGTTGCTTCTCCGCCACGTGTGACTATGCCGAAGCTTTATAGTCACTCGTTGCCCAAGACCGAGTCGATCCCGCAAGGATTCACGATACCAAATACGGTCCAAAGGAACTTCGAGATTCGCCCTGCTTTTCTTTCTTTGGTGGAGCGTAATCAGTTCGGCGGCAATCCTACTGAGGATCCCGGGAAACATATGCAAGTTTTTACGGACTACTGCTCGACAATTAAGCAGAATGGGATCACTCAAAACCAGATTAGGGAGATGCTATTCTCTTTTTCTCTACGTGATCGAGCGCGGGATTGGATCACGGATCTTGACAAAATTGCTGCGGGAATTACGGATTGGCCAAGTCTCGCTCTTGCTTTCTATCGCAAGTATTATCCTCTGGAGCGGACTAACCAACTCCGTAGTCAAATTCAAGGATTCCAGCAGAGTTTTGATGAGACGTTAGCTGAGGCATGGGACCGTTACAAACGGTTGATTCGTGAATGTCCGCATCACGGACTTGGCGATTGGTTAGTAATTATGACCTTTTACAATGGGTTGTTTGCTGAGAGTCGCGCTATTCTTGACTCGGCCGCGGGAGGCCGATTTGCTAATAATACCGACGACGACAAAGCATGGGCGTTGATCGAGGAAATGGCCATCCATTCATCTCAGTTTGGTAAGCCTAGGGGTAATTCACGGTCCGCGCACAACGACCGTGGAAATGAGAGCATAAGTGCAGTTATGAGTCAACTTTCTGAGCTGAATAGGAAGTTTGATGCTATGCAGGGGAGTGGTTCGTCGAGTGCCCAAGTTAATGCTATTGCGGAGCACGATTCAGGTTCTTTTACAGGGTATGCTGCCCCCCAGGAGCAGGTTTACGCTTACCAATCATATAATCAGAACCTGCCGTACCAGAATCAACCCGGTTACGATCGCTCGCTGTTATCTTACCGTAACCAAAATGTCCTCAACCCAACCACCCAACCTCCACAAAATGCCCCCTATCAACCCCCTCACAAAAATTTCCAACCACCTCCACCTAACTACCAAAAACCTGCCTACACACCACCACCCCCTCCTACACAGGTACCCGATCCTATGGCCGAGATGAAGGCCATGATGATGCAGATGTCGCAAGTAACGTTGTCCGTGCAAAAGTCGTAAGAGATGATGCTGCAGCAGATGCAAAAGGACGGGCAAGCTAAGGACGCTGCGATTAAATTGTTGGAGAACCAAGTGGCGCAGCTCGCCGCTTCGCAAGCATCACGCCAACCGGGTACCCTTCCACCCCAAGGTAATCCTCCTAGACCCCCGCATGATACGGCATGTGCGATTACGTTGCGGAGTGGGTCAATGTATGGGGACCCTGTGAACTTGGAGGAAGAGGAGAAGGATGGGGATGAGTACGGTGAAGCTTAGTGTACTCGAAGTCCTGGCCGGTCGGCCGTGAAATCGGCCAGAATTTGGACCTGCTGCCGCGAGGAAAGATGATTTGGGTGTTAATTCGGGTGTTCCTGTCGCTACTCCAACGCCCCTGATTCAGATCAAGCTCCCGTTTCCTGGTCGTCAATGAGGTGCAGAGCCCGAGGCTAAGTTCAGGAAGTTCGTCGACGTCATCAAGGCCCTTCAGGTAAACGTCCCTTTTATTGATCTTGTGACTCAAATACCTGCGTACGCTAAGTTTTTGAAGGAAGTCTTAGCTAGGAAGCGTACGTTTGATGATGTGTCGACCATAGCTTTCGTGGGGGAGGCTAGTACTAGGCTGCAGGGTAGTAAGCCCCCTAAGCTTAGTGACCCTGGGACATTTTCTATTCCCTGCTCCATAGGTAGGTTTGAGATCAAAAAAGCTTTATGTGACCTAGGAGCAAGCGTCAGTGTCATCCCGTACTCTATGTGTAAGAAGATGAATATGACGAATTTGGGTGTCACTAGTCTCACTTTGCAAATGGCTGACCGGTCTGTTAAGCGTCCTTTAGGTATACTGCAAGATGTCCCCGTACAGGTAGGAAAGTTCTTTATCCCTGTGGACTTTGTAGTACTTGATATGCCCGAGGATGTCCACATTCCCATTATTTTGGGGAGACCCTTACTGCACACTGCTGGTGCAGTCATTGACGTGGGTAACAAGACCTTAGTCTTTACGGTGGGGGGTGAAAAGCTCACTTTTACGCATTCTGATACCCCGCGGTCACCCATGCGTCTCGAGTCGGTTTGTTCTATTAATGCTATACCTCCGTCTCACTCTACTGGAGTCACTTTGGAGGTCGTTTCTGTTGTCTCCCCGTGTGCAGGTTCTTTACAGGATGGCTGCAAGGTTGGTTTGGGGGAGAGGAAATTGCTGCGAACCGATTTGTTTGACGCTAGTGATGGAGGAGGATCTATGGTTCAGCCGCTTGGAGCATGCGGGCGATTCGGAGAGCCATTTCGTGATCGAGGACCTACGATGATGGATTATGCTGCGCTGCCTCGAGACGGAGAAGTTATTTGGCGAACGACTGCTGTTTCGCCTAGTGAAGCTGTCGCGAATGACCAACAACCTTGGCCTAATTTGACTTGATTTTCTTTGGAGCTTTGAAGAGTCGTGCGGGACTATAAACCAGCGCTTCCGGGCGGCAACACGATGACGTTGTATTTTGATTGCACTTTGTACTTTTGTTTGGTTTGTTGTGTTGACATTTTACGTTATTTGAGCGCGCGAGGACGAGGGTATTATTTTCTGATTTTATCGTGCAGGTACTTTAGGACTTTTGTCCTTAGTATTTTTTTGAGAAGACGCTACGAAGAAGAATTCCAATGGCCGACCGTAAATGCTGCTCGACCGGCAAGACCGTAGCTGAAATTTGAAGCAGAGGAAAAAGACGCAAAAAAAGAAGAAAAATGCACCCCAGCCGGCCGGCCGGCCGCCGGTCTGGACCGGCTGGAGTGTTCTGCTGCTCAATTTCGTTTTTTCTCGCGTGCTAATCCGAAGTATTACATAGCTGGACTGATTTGGACGCATATACGTGGAGTATTAGCCGCACTCCATGTTTGACTTCGGTTTGGGGGAGCTCCGACTTTATAATGTGAGCATTCTTTACCCCTTTTTACCCTTAATTCTCGTTTCATTTTCCTACCCCCTCTTTTATTTGTCCTTTTCTGCTGCTGTGGTTGTGCTGTTTTCCACATTGAGGACAATGTGTGATTTGGTTTGTGGGAGGGAAGCACTCTCGCGCTTATTAGTTTAGTTGCATTTCATTTTGTGTGCGTTTATAGTAAAAACCCAAACAAAAAATTGAAAAATTTCAAAAATCTCATAAATACGAGTCTTTTTGGCCTGCTTTGTCACGTTTGGCGAATTGATTAGTGCGCTTACTTTGATCTTTAGCATCTCCGAGTCGACTTTACGTAAATCGTGTTGCACTATATGTTTGTTTCCTATTAATAGATTGCGAGTCTCAAACACTAGCCCACTTGTATTTGCTTAATTCTTATCGCTTTTCGTTTGTTTACTTTCGACTTTGACATTCGAGCTTGGCAATGGTTTGTGGAACGTTTGGTTTGTTGGTTTGCGGTATGATTGGAAAGATTTATATATGTTGGAGCAATGCTTCGATGCTTTCGGAGGGGACTCATTGATTTGAGTAACCACAGTGGCCATGAATTTGGTTGCGACCGAGAGTATGAGCAATAATGTAACCCTTAAGGAAATATGTGTACCCGAGCGCGATCTTTACCGAGTGAATGTCAAGCTAAACGGTATTACATACGAGGGATGCTCCACATTTGCGAGAAAAGAAAAAAAAAAGGCAAAAGAAAAAGAAAAAGAAGAGAAAAGAATGGATTGTGGTAAGAATTGGTTGATGGAAAGTGGTACGTTCGGTTGGCCTTGCTTGAATTGAAAATGTCGTCAGTTTTACTTTTGCGATAGCATTAGAGGCTAGTAATACGATGTGGTGTGAACGGTTGAGACTTGTGCTCTATTTTCGGTGAAATAGGCTATGGTTGTTTAGTTTATGTGCATAGGTCGTCCACTTTGAGATACTAGCGTGATAAGTTTCTGTCACTTTGATTTTCTCCGACGCTGTTTGCTTGAGGACAAGCAAAGGTTTGGTTTGGGGGAGTTTGATACACGTTATTTATATTCATTTTATGCCCCCGGTTTAGTCGCATTTAGCTTGCATTTATTCGTATTCGTTATAATCTTATGAGCTATTTGTTGTATTTCTCGATACTGCTGCCTTTTATTTACATTTTGCAGGTTTTGGTGGTTTTGAGCCAAAACCCGAGACATTAGGAGCAAGTACGAGATTCGAGACTACGAGACCAGACTCGAGCTCGCGCAGGAGCTCGGAATTCAAATTAAAGACCAAAGACTAAGAAAGGCCACGAATAATAAAGCCCAAGGGCCTTGAGCCCAAGTCAAAGGAATAAGAGCCCAGCCCAGCTCAGCCAGACCGGCCGGTCTGGTGGACCGGCAGCTGGCCGGCCGGCTCTGGCGCTCAATCCGTCGAGTTTTGTTTTATTTCGTGATTTATTAATTTGGGAACTATATATATAGGTTTAGGTCGATATTTCACTCTCATGCTTTATTTTAGATTGTTCTCTTAGGTTAGTTTTACTGCTTTATATTTGCTCTACATTAAAACTCAATTTTAGTTTTAGTTTTCAAGGTTTATTCAATTGTAACCGTCGGTACTCCGTAAAACTCCAGGTTTAATTCAATTGCAATTATTTCTTTTATCATATCTTCTTCTTATTATTGCTTTGATTTAATTCCCATTATGCGTAGCTAATTACTTGTTAGGGTTTAGGGTGATTTGTGATAGTTGATTCAGGACATGTTTTAATTGCTTATATTGATTGAACTTGTGCAAGTTGGTTTCTTCCTGCGCGTTTTATTATCAATTGAATTTAGGGACGCCTTTATTGAATTGAACTTAGGTTGTTTCAGTTTAAGATCGAAAGCCTAATTGAAACTAGACTCACGCGTACTTGATAAGTTGAATTTAGTAAGTTGCGAGAGCCCGCTAAATTTGCTTAAGGTTAATATTGACTCGAGAGAGCGTATTCCTAAACCTAGCCACTTGCATAGCTTCAATTGATTGATTTTCACTTTTGAGTTGAGTTCCTGAATCGATGTCACATTGATCCCGACGCCCTAATCTTCCTTTTATATTTTCTTATATCATCTTTCTTGCTGTTCTTAGTTTAGTTTAAAACAAACCCTTTTTCACACCTTTGAGTTAGACCTGTTTACTCCGTCTTTAGCTTAAAACTGCACCGTTTCTCTGTGGATACGATCCTGCTTGCCGCTAGCTACTTGTTAGTGTTTGTGTAGGTTTATTTTGATTAGGCGTGCGACTTTAGCCTTATCAAACACGAAAATGCCCAAAGGTGGAATCGCAAGCGTCCTTGCGGCTATTTCCCCAAATCGCAAGCGTCTTTGCGATTAGGGTCTTGGGCTTTTTACTCGTTATAAAACACGGAAATACCGAGTTATAACTTTATTTCCCAATTTTCGACTTTTCTCTCTTAAAATCGATTCCTTGCGATTTTAAGATCGTTTTCGCTCGTTTTTCTTGCTTTGCTTCAAAATGGATCAAGGTAATATTCCATTTAACTTGTTTTTATGCATTTTGATGTTGTAAATTGTTAGATCGCTCTTGAAATGTAGAAAAGACGTTTTTAGTGAAAAACCGTCTTTTGTCTTGAAATTTGCCGTTTGATTACTAGAGAACGATACCATTCCCTTGTATTATGCTATTCTTGAATGTATGTGTGAAATGTATATGGTTTGAGGCGTTTTTGGACCAATTTCGCTTGAAATGGCCCCGACCCAAAAATCGGACCCGGATTTTCGGTCTCGGAATTGCAATCAAACTTCGCCATAGGTTCCCCTTGGTTAGTATAGTATGTGTAAGGTGTTAGTTTTTGAAAAAGGCTAGTAATCGTCCCTTAAATTGAGGTTTAAAGTCGATTAATACGGAGAACTTAGGTCAAAATTAGGGGTTTTTGATCGACAAGTCCAAAATGCAATTAATTGTTTTGGGGTGTAATTGAAGGTCAATGTAGTGTATAGAAACCATCAAGCTGAAATTTTGATGTGTGTAGAGCGACTTTCAGAGAAATTGTGAATTAAACCTGAAAGGGCCTTGTGAAGGGTGTTCTTGGTTGGATTGTTGTTACTTTTGTGTCTTCGTCTGGTGTCTTCGACTGGTGTCTTTGTCTGGCGTCTTGGTCTTGTGTCTTGTAAATGTTTATGTTCTTGAAATGTTGCAGATGAGGGTTGGTCTGGACCTCCTACGACGAGGGCTCGGGCTCGTCGGAGTACTGGTTCTAGTGCTGAGGAGCCTACTACTCCTGGTGGTACGAGTTTGCGTCGTACGTTTAGTGCGAGGGATCCTTCTCCTGGATCCGTTAACTTGCCGACCCGAAGGAGTCGTGGGCGAGGCGTGGGTGCTCGTAGCCACCATGGTGATGTGGTTGGCGAGGAGGAGCGAGAGGTAGAGGCCATGGAGGAGGGTGAGTCTTCACGGGCTTCAGGGTCTCGTGCTAGGGACCGTGCAAGTCATGGTCTGCGTGTTAACCGTCCTTTTGCGAAAAATTGGGATGGTCACACACTGTTGGCGGACCGTGAGCGTCATTTGTCGTACCGGGCCCTTACTGGGCTTGAGGTAGGGTATATGAGGACGTTTTCTGGCATTTCGTCCGTCATTTGGGCATATCGAGAGGTTCTATCTCCCAGGGCGAGAGAGAGGATAGAGAGGTGCGCTTTAGGCCCGTTGGTTGGGCGTTGGATCCAGATCATAGAATCGCGGACTACGGCGAACTTGAGGATCGTTCGTGCGTTCCTTGACCGATATTGGGATACGACCACGACGTTCCATTTGCCGGAGTTCGAGGCAGGCATTACCTTGTCTGCGTATGCTATCATCACGGGTCTGCCCTTTGGCGACCGTGATATGGACTTTAGTTTGGCGCCGTCTATTGACGACAGCGCGGTGCTTGCGGCTATTGGAGCTGTTTTGGAGGTGCCTTATCAGGGAAAGGCGCCTAATTCCGTTAAGACGAGCTACATCCTGGAATACTTCGAGGGGAAGACTGAGAATGGCCCCGGAGCTTGGAGTGACGAGCAAAATGCTCGTATGTGGCTTTGGTGGTTCGTTAGCTCCGCCTACTTTGGCGAGAAAGGAGAGCGGGCTGCTACTTCAGTGCTTATGTATCTTCTGGACTGGAGTGCGATCGGGACATATGACTGGGTGTCCCCGGCCTTGGGCTTGTGCATCCGTTTCTCCATGGATGCTGTTAGGCCACGAAAGATGGATGGATGGTCTAGGATTCCCCTAGTATCCCCTGACTTGTTGATGGAGGTACGTCGTTCTTGTCTTCAGTTGATTTGCTTAAAGTGTTGATTTCTCGTGCTAACTTGTTTTATGTTTCTTGTATAGTGCTGGATCTACAGTCACTTTCCTTTCTTCCTCCCCGAGCCGGCTATTGCTATGGAGAAGAAGTATCCCGCGGTGTGGACTTGGGGTACGTGCAGCCGTATTGGGTACGACTGGTCGTATGACCGTTCGTCGTTAAAGCGAGCAGTGAGGAGTGGTTAGGTATGTATTGAAACCTTCTAAATAGCATGTACTTAGATGATGTTGCTTTGATATGTGTTTGTCGTGGTTTTTCTTTGTTGCGATTCGCGCGTCCATGGGAGCGATGCAGGCGTTCTGAGGGTTGTGGAGTGCGTTTAGGGGCGTGACTCGGCGGTTGTACTTAGCTACGCCGTATGGGTATGTTTGGTACTTGGGTGGCGTCGGCGGTTGACGAGGTACCCTGACTTCGTCGTGCCTTTTGATCCACCTAAGGTTCTTTTCGAGACGCGGGTCCTGAGTCGGCAGCAGAGGCAGCTGCATCTTGAGGGGGAGTCGGAGAATCTTCTCCTTCGTCAGCTAGATTACTCGCAATTTGCGTGGGGTAGGCTTGCTAGTGGGCCTATCGAGGTATGCCTTGTTCGTTTGTGTAGGGTAAGAATTTGTGAAAAATTTTCCCTAATTTACAACAAAATTTTCCTAACTTTGTTGTGTTTCATGTCGTAGGTTCCAGATGCTGACTTGGCGTTCCAGCCCCCAGATTTTCCTACGACTGTGGAGTGGGAAAACGCTGGGACACTGGAAACTTGGCACGTGCCCGAGTATCTGCCGGTGATTACGGATGCTGGGATGGATAGTTGGGGCGACAAGGTGAAAAAGGTATGACTTCTTCGGTGGTATATCTATGTAAGCCCCCAGTTTGACCGAGGTATGGATAACGAAGGGCAAACTTTTAGTGTAGGCATGTTTTTGTGTTAGTCCCCTAAGTTTGTCTTAATTGGTATAAAATTAAGGCAAAATGGAGCAGAGAGGGTTTTGTTTGTGGAGAAAGGTTTGAAATTACCCCCGTAGTTTGGCTTAAATTAGTGTATATTTAAGGCAAAATGGAGTAAAATGGTCGTGTTTTGGGTTTACCCCCGTAGTTTGACTTAAATTAGTGTATATTTAAGGCAAAATGGAGTAAAATGTGCTTGGAAACGTCTTGTGCAGGTTGCGAAGGATGTCCACAAGAAGTTGTGGCGGACAGCCCATCATTTGGAGGATGGCCTGGCGAGCAAGACACCTGGTGTGTCAGAGCCGGGCGGAGGTGGCTCGGCTTCAGGCGGAGGTCGAGGAGCTTCGTCGTCGTCATCCTTAGTCGCTTCATGTCTTTGTACCTTGAACTCGTAGTCGTTGTCGTTGTACTTTCTACTTCTTCATGTACCTGTTTAGTTAGTAGCTAGGAAAAATTTGAAAATGATTCCCGAGTGGGAGACTCTGTTTTGAAAATGCTTTGTTGAAAATGTGTTTAAAAATGTTCATTTTAGTTGTTGAAAATTCGAAATGAGCTTTAACGAGTTATAAAATGAAGCGTGTTGTGATCGGATTAGTCATCGTTTTGTGATGGATCCATGTTCGATTATTGCTTAATTAGGCCCGAATTTGAGAGCCCAACTAGGATGTACGTCGTAATTGTATGCATGCTAGGATTTGAAAAGTCGGAAATATGGAAATTTAGGGATAAAGCCGCCCTTAGGAATCGCAACACTTGTTGCGAATGGGACGAGTAATCGCAAGGTGTCTTGCGATTGGCACCTCCAATCGCAAGCCTTCTTGCGGCTTGGACTGCCGGTTTTATCGTCGAATTTTCCTAATTCGAGATTTTGTTTTCCTATATAAGGAGGGGAGGTACGAGGTATGATCCCCATTCAATCTCAACTCTTTTCTTTGTTTTGTTTTGTATTCTCTTAAATAGCTTAGTATTTTTAAGAATATTTTTTTGTGTTTTTTGAAAAATGGACCATTTTGATGGTCTTTTGAAGCGGTGGACGTCTTCCCTTAGTGAGTCGGAGAAGAAGGCGTTGTCTTTGACTGGTGCGGGTGTCTTCATAGGTTTTAGGCAGATGCGCGTCGAGGTGGACTTCCTTGACGCTTGTCTTGATTATTGGGATCCTAGGGTGCATGTTTTCAGGTTCCCGGGAGGCGAGATATGTCCGTTACTAGAAGAGTTTTCGGCCATTGCTGGATGGTCTAACCGTACTACCCCAATAGCGGTTAGGAGTGAGTTTGGTTATAATGGGAGATTGCGACAATATCTCTCAATGACCAATGCTCATGCGGATAGATTGTTTGAGGGAGGCGTAGTGAACATGCGACGTTTGTGCGAGCGTTACATGAACTTGAGTGACGTGAGCATTTCTGCTCGGTCTAGGAGGAGAGCTCTAGGGTTTTGCTTGCTACACCGGTACTGTTTTGCTGGGTCGATGGAAGATGGTGTGCATGGCCATGCTAGGTATGCACGGGTCATGGAGGAGATGGAGCTGGGTCACGATCCCTCAGCGCTAATCTTGGCTGAGACTATTTTAGGCTTGGACGATCGCCATGCGAATCGTCTAAGCTCGTATCGTGGATGTGCTAGGATTCTGCAGATTTGGCTGATGGAGCGTCTTCGTGTGTTGGCCCCTCCTGGAGGTGATGTGTATTTTCCTGCCGGGTTGACTACTCGTTCTCTTCATTGGGCTATGTGTAGGTACCGGGATCTGACCATGGAACCACTCGACGTCTTGCTAGGGCCGTAAAGTTAAAAAAGACTAAATAAGAAAAACCTTTTAAAACTGTTTTGGAGCCGCCACTAAATTATGAGGGAAATTTAGAACCCGCCTCCGTGTCCTCATGCTCAAAGACACGTCTTAGAGTTCAAGGCACGTCGACACCTATCCGTCTAAGGTTATTGTGAAACCAGATTCGGATTCGGGTGAGGGTACTTTTCTAAAGCATAAATCAAAATAATGTTTTTATGAAAGATCTTTTGGAAAAGCCTATCAAAAGATAGCCTCTACTAGACTTGAGAACAATGCAAATAATGATACATGAGCCTAAGTAATACGCTACGTACAAGTGCGATAAAGATGTAAAATAATGCAAAAAAGAGATTGTTTAAAACCCTCAGTTAAGCATGCTTAACTTGTTAACGATTCAGTTTAATGACGAATTCATTTTAAGTGATTTAGATGCAATAAGAGGATTTGCTAAAATGCATGCAATAAAATAAAGTTCAATTAGCCATTGATTTATTTTAGAGAGGTCAGTTGTTTATGCGACTTTGGAAAGGTATTACGAATAGGGTGTGTATTCGAGGTGCATGGCCGCCTTATGAAAAGCAGACTCGCGTACCAAAGTCGGGGTGAGCCTAATGTAGGCCCTTGCTAGTCTAAGAAGTAAAGAAAGACCTTAATCCATGGTAGGATTAAGTATTACCTGTCTCGAATCAGGAAACTGGCAGCGCTTCGCTTCAAAGGGGAGAATTCAACACTAGAAAAATGAAGAATTCAAAGGTGTTTATGCGTGAGGCTTTTTGAGAGAGTTTTGAGATGTGGATTGTGTCTTCTGTTCTGAATTATTGTGTATTATTGTGTGTTGAACGAATGAATGAAGGGTCGTATTTATAGTGTAGAGTTCGGCAGATTTTAGGAAATCTAGGGATAAAACCGGACGTAGGAGCCGCAAGGCTCCTTGCGACTGCCTGGGGCAATCGCAACATGTCTTGCGATAGCCCTTACCAATCGCAATGCCCCTTGCGATTGGTAGGGCGGGCAAGATACTCTTTTCTCCGTATATTTCCAAATTATCTTTTAGGATTATACGAAATAACCTTGCTTGAGCTCTAAGTTACGGTTTGCTAGGGTTTGTTTTAGGGTTTATCCTGGACCTTGGGAAGCGGGCCAGGCATGGGTTTGGGCTCGGTTCTGGGCCCGAGCCCTGAAAATGTAAAAGGGGTGTATTTTGTAGTATTTTGTGAAGTAGGACATTCCGTGAGGCTATCCTAAGGGTTTGCTAACGCTAAAGGATGGTTTTAGCGACTGGTCCTAAATTTAGGGTTTTTTTAGGAGAATCGAATCAAACCTTGTTAATGTAAAAGGATCAATTAGACTTGAGGTGTGTAAAAAGAGTGTGCGCATGCCAGTTAGGACCTGAACTCGAGACGAGCTAGACTCTAAACCTAAGGACACTAAAAGTGATGACCCATAAAGAAAACTCATTTGCATTTTAAAACATTTAACTCGAATTCGTCATGATTAGAACCATTTAAGTCAACATAAAAGCATGCAATAAAAAGTCCATTATTACATCACTGGGTTTTTGGCGGGAGGTGCGGATTTGGGTATCTACAGAGCCCCCAGTTTGACTGAGCTTAGGACTAAAGCGAAAGTCAAACTACACGACAACATCCGGACCGTTACAGTCTCGATGCTATCAGCGGCGCGGAGTATTTGTCCATGGGTGAGACTAGGACTCCGAACCGGGCTTATCCGGGGAGGGACAAACATGTTTAGGGACATGACGGTCCTTGCATACTCGTAAGGGCATGCCTGCCTGCTAATACCTTTGCGTGCTATTGCTGTTGCTTGTCTCGTAAAAGAGCGTGCGTGCTTAGTCTCGTAAAAAGAGCGTATATGCTTCATGCTTCGTGCTAGTGCTTTTGCCGGGAATTATCGTCCGAGGAAAATGTTAGTGCTTAGTGTATACGCAAAGGTTGTGTATAGTGTTTCAAACTCGTTTAAGAGTGTGGCGGACTTTAGGTGACGCCTTAACCGAGCGACGTAACGTGAGAAGGTGTCTACAAGGGCTATAAGTGGATTATAAATCCAAATTAGACCTAAAAATAGGAAAAACACGAAAATGCCCAAAGCTGGAATCGCAAGCGTCCTTGCGGTTCTTTCCCCAAATCGCAAGCGTCCTTGCGATTAGGGTCTTGGGCTTTTTGCTCATTATAAACACGGAAATACCGAGTTCACTACTTCATTTCCCGTTTTCGACTCTTTCTCTCTAAAAACCGATCCTTGCGATTTTCAAGACCGTTTTCGCTCGTTTTTCTTGCTTTACTTCAAAATGGATCAAGGTAACACTCCATTTTACTTGTTTTTATGTACTTTGATGTTGTAAATTGTTAGATCGTTCTTGAAATGTAGAAAGAGCGTTTTGGTGAAAGCAGTCTTTTGGCTTGAAATTCGTCGTGTGATTACGAGAGAACAAAACCATTCCCTTGTATCATGTTGTCCTTGAATGTATGTGTGAAGTGTATACGGTTTGAGACGTTCTTGGACCATTTTCGTATGAAATGGTCCCGACCCAAAAATCGGACCCGGATTTTCGGTCTCGGAATTGCAATTAACCTTCGCCATAGGTTCCCCTTGGCTAGTATAGTATGTGTATGGTGTTAGTTTTTGAAAAATGATAGTAATCGTCTCTTAAATTGAGGTTTAAAGTCGATTAATACGGAGAACTTAGGTCAAAATTAGGGGTTTTTGATCGACAAGTCCAAAATGCAATTATTTTGAGACCATCAAGTTGAAATTTTGATGTGTATAGAGCGGCTTTCGGCCAAATTGTGAATTGAGCCTGAAAGGGCTCTGTGTAGGGTGTTCTTTTGAATTGTTGTTACTTCTGTGATCTGTCTTGTGTTTTCGTCTCGTGTTTATGTTCTTGGAATATTGCAGATGAGGATTGGTCTGGACCTCCTACGACGAGGGCTCGTGCTCGTCGGAGTACTGGTTCTAGTGCTGAGGAGCCTACGACTCTTGGTGGTTCGAGTTTGCGCCGCACTTTTAGCGCGAGGGATCCTTCTCCTGGATCCATTAACTTTCCGACCTGGAGGGGTCGTGGGCGAGGCATGGGCACCCGTGGGCGTCCTGGTGGTGCCATTGGTGAGGAGGAGAGAGAGAGATAGAGGCCATGGAGGAGGGCGAGTCTTCACAGGCTTCAGGGTCTCGTGCTAGGGGTCGTGCGAGCCATGGTCCGCGTGTTGACCGTCCTTTCGCGAAAAATTAGGACGGTGACACCCTGTTGGCGGACCGTGAGCGTCATTTGTCATATCGGGCTCTTAGTGGGCTCGAGGTTGGATATATGAGGACGTTTTCCGGCATTTCGTCTGTCATTTGGGCATATCGAGAAGTTTTGTCTCCCGGGGCGAGGGAGAGGATAGATAGGTCTTCCCTGGTCCCGTTGGTTGAGCGTTGGGTCCAGATTATAGATAGCCGGACCACGGCGAATTTGAGGGTTATCCGGGCGTTTCTTGATAGATATTGGGACACGACCACGACGTTCCATTTGCCGGGGTTCGAGGCAGGTATTACCTCGTCTTCGTTTGCTATTATCACGGGTCTACCCTTTGGCGACCGTGATATGGACTTTGCTTTTGCGCCGCCTATTGACGATAGGGCGGTGCTTGATGCTGTCGGTGCTGGTTTGGAGGTGCCGTATCAAGGGAAGGCGCCTAATTCTGTTAAGACGAGCTATATCATGGAGTACTTCGAGGGGAAGACTCAGCATGGTCCTGGGGCTTGGAGCGACGAGCAGAATGCTCGTATGTGGCTCTGGTGGTTTGTTAGCTCTGCTTACTTCGGCGAGAAGGGCGAGCGGGCTGCTACTTCGGTGTTGATGTATCTTCTGGATTGGAGTGCGATCGGGGCATATGACTGGGTGTCCCCGGCCCTGGGCTTGTGCATCCGTTTCTGCATGGATGCTGTTAGGCCACGGAAGATGGACGGGGGGTCTAGGATTCCCATCGTGTCTCCTGGCTTGTTATTAGAGGTACGTTGTTCTTTGTCTTCATTTGATCTGCTCAAAATGTTGTTCACTTGTGCTAACTTGTTTTATGTTTCTTGTGTAGTGTTGGATCTACAGTCACTTCCCTTTCTTCCTCCCCGAGTCGGCCATTGCCATGGAGAAGAAGTACCCTGCGGTATGGACTTGGGGTACGTGCAGCCGTATCGGGTACGACTGGTCGTATGACTTCGTTCGGGACCAGCTGAACCGGTTGAGAGGTGGTCAGGTACGTGTTGAATCCCTCTAAATAGTATGTATTTAGATGATTTTGCTTGAAAAAGGTGTTTCACGTGTTTCTTCTTCTTCTTGTAGTTCCGTCCGCGTCCATGGGAAGCGATACGGACGTTCCTGAGGGGTTGTGGGTGCGTTTCCGGGAGCGTGACTCCCAGCGGTTGTACTTGGCTACGCCGTATGGGTATGTTTGGTACTTGGGTGAGCGTCTGGCAATTCAGACGAGGTATCCTGACTTCGTCGTGCCACTTGATCCTCCCAAAGTTTTTTTCGAGACGCGGGTCTTGAGTCGGCAGCAAAGGCAGCTGCATCTTGAGGGAGAGTCTGATAATCTTCTTCTTCATCAGCTGGATTACGCGGATTTTGCGAGGGGTAGGTTGGCTAGTGGACCCATCGAGGTATGTCTTGCTCTTGTGTAGGGTAAAATTCAAAAATTTTCCCTAGTTTTTCAACAAAATTTTCCTAACTTTGTTGTGTCGTGCTTCATGTTGCAGGTGCCTGACGCCGACCTGGCGTTCCAGCCCCCAGACTTTCCTTTGACGGTGGAGCATGGTGACGCCGGGGCACGGGAGACCTTAGCGTGCACTGAGTATCTGCCGGCAATTACGGATGCAGGGATAGAGAGTTGGGGTGATAAGGTGAAAAAGGTATGGCTTCGTCATTGATATCCTATGTAAGCCCCCAGTTTGGCCGAGTTAGTGGTTAACGAAGGGCAAACTTGAGCTTTTGGGTTGGGTTTTGTAGTACTCCCCTTAGTTTGACTATAGTTTAATGAAACTGTAGTCAAAATGGAGTCTTCGTTCTTGTTTTTGGTTTGAAAGTTCAAGTTCGAGGTTTAGCCCCCGTAGTTTGTCTTAATTTAGTGTATAATTAAGGCAAAATGGAGTAAAACGTGCTTGAAAATGTCTTATGCAGGTTGCGAAGGACGTCCACAAAAAGTTGTGGCAGCGACCCATCATTTGGAGGATGGCTTGGGCGGAAGCGGTAGTGAGCTTTGTCAAAGTCGGGCAGAGGTGGCTCGGCTTCAGAGGGAGGTCGCGGAGCTTCGTCGTCGTCATCCTTAGTCGCTTCGTTTCTTGTTACTTGAACTAGTAGTTGTTTTTGTCGCACTTTCTATTTCTTTATGTACCTGCTTAGTTAGTAGCTAGAAAAGATTTGAAAATGATTCCCGAGTGAGAGACTCTGCTTTGAAAAACGTTTTGTTGAGAATGCGTTTGAAAAAGTTTATTTTTAGACGTTTAAAAATTCGAAATGAGCTTTAAAACGGACTATAAAATGAAATGTGTTATGATCGGATCGATCATTGTTTGTGATGGATCCATGTTCGATTAGTTGTAACTAGGCCCGAAATAGGGAGCCCAATTAAGATGTGCGTCATAATTGTGTGTATACTAGGATTTTGGAAAGTCGAAAATATGGAAATTCAGGGATAACGCCGCCCCTAGGAGTCGCAACATCTGTTGCGGATGCTACAGGTAATCGCAAGGGGTCTTGCGATTGGCACCTCCAATTGCAAGCCTTCTTGCGGTTTGGACTGCCGGTTTTATCATCGAATTTTCCTAATTCGAGATTTCGCTTTGCTATATAAAGAGGGGAGGAACGAGGCATAATCCTCATTCAATCTCAACTCTTTTCTTTGCTTGTTTTGTATTCTCTTAAATAGCTTAGTATTTTTAAGAATATTTTTGTTGTTTTTTGAAGAATGGACCATTTTGATGGTCTTTTGAAGCGGTGGACGTCTTCCCTTGGCGAATCGGAGAAAAGGGCGTTGTCTTTGACTGGTGCGGGTGTCTTCATAGGTTTTAGGCAGATGCGCGTCGAGATTGACTTTCTTGATGCTTGTCTTGATTATTGGGATCCTAGGCTGCATGTTTTCAGGTTCCCGGGGGGTGAGATATGTCCATTGTTAGAGGAGTTTTCGGCTATTGCGGGATGGTCTAACCGTACTTACCCCAGTAGCGGTTAGGAGTGAGTTTGGCTATAATGGGAGATTGCGACAGTATCTCTCAATGACCAATGCTCATGCGGATGGGTTGTTCGAAGGGGGTGTAGTGAATATGCGACGGTTGTGCGAGCGTTACATGAACTTGAATGACGTGAGCATCTCTGCTCGTTCTAGGAGGAGAGCTCTAGGGTTCTGCTTGCTACATCGGTATTGCTTTGCTGGGTCTATGGAAAATGGTGTGCATGGCCATGCTAGGTATGCACGGGTTATGGAGGAGATGGAGCTGGGTCACGATCCTTCAGCTTTGATCCTAGCTGAAACTATATTAGGCTTGGACGACCGCCATGCGAATCGTCTAAGCTCGTATCATGGATGTGCTAGGATCCTGCAGATATGGTTGATGGAGCGTCTTCGTATTTTGGCTCCACCGGGAGGTGATGTGTATGTTCCTGCTGGGTTGACTACTCGTACTCTTTATTGGGCTATGCCTCGGGAGCGGTCGGTAAACTACTTCCAAGGGTTTGTTCGGGAGAGGACGATAAGGTGGGTCGTGTCGTGGTGGTCCATTCGACACATCACGGCACCATCGGTTACGGATGCGGCTAGCGGGATAATGCTGTGTGGATTTGAGCGAGGCGTGTGGGTCCATCCACATCGGTTAAGGAGGCAGGTCGGCCTGGCTCAGGTTATTCCAGCGCAAGATACTCGGATATGCGAGTCGGTTGTTCTGAACAACCGGATGATTGACGCTTGGGTGCAAGGGTGGTCTAGCCGAGTGACTTGGGTTCGGCCGGCTGGTTCTGAGACCACTCGTGTCTCGGACTTCTATCGGAGATGGTGTATTTCTTTGGATTCTCAGGATAGGGAGAATATGCGAAGACGCGAACAGACGGGCCCAAGACCGTCGTTGGCGCATCTTGGCTGATGCGTGGAAGAGCGGGACTCTGGCTGACTTGGCGAGCTCGAGTGTGGGAGAGTCTTCCTCTAGGCCACTTGAGGAACGACTCGGGCCTAAGGTGACGGTGCAGGATCGCTTGGGTGAGAGGGTCGAGGCTGTGGATGATGAAGGCCCTGTTGAGCCCCTAGGATTCGAGAGGAGTATTCCGAACCCAGTGATTGCTTCGGTAGTTGTTCGTGCAGATCAGACGTTTCAAAAGATGAAGAGGATTCTCCGAAGCGTCGTAGGAAGAGTACTTAGGTTTAGACTTTAAATGTTTTATTCAAAGAAATTCTGCTTATTTAATTGTTCAATGAATAAAATGAGTTTGAAAGCTAGTTTTAAACTCTTTATCTAAAATGTAAACATTTTCAACATTCATGACTAAATAAAGAAAGTGTTTGCCTATTGTCTCGTCTCTTTGCTTATTTTGCATATATTTGTTCGTTTTGAGTCTTCGACCTTTTTAAGCTTTAGACTTGCATTTTGTGTTGACTATGCTCTCGACCTTTTTAAGCTTTGAACGTGTCATTTTGTGTGGACTATGTTCTCGACCTTTTTAAGCTTTGAACGTGTCCTTTTGTGAGTGCATCGCCTTCGACCTTTTTAAGCTTCAGGCGTGCGTGCAAAGAAGGTCGGTTGTGCCTTGAAAGAGCTGCCCTACGATCAGTGCTTTACACAGAATCAAACCGGCGTAGTTCGTGGGTTTGGTTGAATCTTTTGCAAGATTGCCTACGTATCCACAGTGCGTGGAATCAAACCGAGCGTAGTTCATCCATGCGAGGTGTTGTTTTTTTTTTTTTTTTTTTTTTTGAATACATCGCAAAGTTAGCCTAAGGGTAGTATTTCTTAAGCTGATCAAGGTTGGTGGGTAAGTTGAATTCTTCACCGTCGAGGTCGGTCAATCTTGCAGCTCCTCCGGGAAGGATTTCCTTAACCAAGTATGGTCCGGCCCAGTTAGGTTTGAATTTCCCTCTTGGATCGACAGGTAGCGGGGCCCTAACCGATTTGAGGACTAGGTCACCTACTTTAACGTTGCGTGGCTTGATTCGTTTGTTGTATGCGCGTTGTAATCTTGATTGGTACATGCGAACGGTGCTTAGTGAGTGTAAGCGCCTTTCGTCTAGGAGAATGAGTTGTTCGTATCGTTCGCGTGCCCACTCTGCTTCTCGAATGTCTGCTTCCATTAGGATTCGGAGTGATTGCATTTCGATTTCCACGGGCTGTACGGCTTCCATGCCATAAGTTAGGAAGTAGGGTGTCATCCCGGTTGGTGTGCGTATTGTGGTTCGATATCCCCATAGGGCGAAGGGAATCTTGTGCGGCCAATCGTGATAGGTGTCAATCATCTTTTTGAGGATGGTGACTACGGTTTTATTTGCAGCTTCTACCGCTCCGTTGGTTTGGGGTCGGTATGGTGATGACTTGTGTATTTGGATGTTGTACTTGGTGAGGATTGGTTCGACTTCTCCTCGGAAGTGTGAGCCTTGATCACTGATCAGCTCATGAGGTATGCCGTATCTGCATATGATATTGTTTTGTATGAAGCGAGCGACCTCCTTTGTGTCTAGGTTACGGTATGACGCGGCTTCGACCCATTTCGTAAAATAGTCGATGGCCACGAGGATGAAGCAGTGTCCTCCTGCTCCAACCGGGTGTACTTTTCCTATGACGTCGATTCCCCATGTCGAGAATGGCCATGGCGATGTGAGGCTGTATAGAGGTGAAGGGGGTACATGTTGCACATTTGCGAAGATTTGGCAGTTGTGACAGTGTTTGACATATTTTGCACAGTCGGCTTCCATGGTGGTCCAATACCATCCTAGCCTGAGGAATTGTTTACATAGGGCTCGTGCGTTCATATGAGGTCCGCACTCGCCATCGTGGACTTGAGATATAATCTCTCGTCCTTTTTTGTGGTCAACGCACAGGAGTAGTGTACCCTGGGGCGTTTTCTTGAGGAGCTTGTCAAGCACAAATTGTGATGCTAGAAGTCGAAGAGCTCGTCTGCCACGTTTGTCAGTATTTGGCGGATATTCTCCGTCTCGTTTGAAGTTGATTATGGCTTGGTACCAAGGTTCATTTTGTTCTTCCTCGGCTTCGATGTCACATATGTACGCGGGCTCGCGGCTCCGTTCCACGACAATGGGAATGGTTTGCATTCCTGGGGGGATGTTTAGTAGTGACGCTAATTTAGATAGGGCGTCTGCGAATTGATTTTTTTCGCGAGGCAAATGTAGGAACTCTACACGGTGGAATTTGGCGATAAGTTCTTGAATTTTGCCTTGGTATAATGCGAGGTTTTCGTTGAGTATCTTCCATGCTCCAGATACTTGGTTGATGATTAGTGAGGAGTCTCCGTATACTCGTAGATTCCTTGCGTTTAGTATGAGCGCGGCCTGTAGTCCGTGTAGGCATGCCTCATATTCTGCGGCGTTGTTTGTCACCTCAAAGTCTAATTTGATTGAAAGGGGTGTATGTTCACCGTTCGGGGAAATGAGTAGTATTCCTATCCCACAGCCTCGGTAATTTGATGAACCATCGAAGTACATTTCCCATTGTTCTTCGTCGATATTGTATATTCCTTCGTCGGGGAATGATGTGGTGTCGGTGATGTGTTCTTCGTTGATTGCATGATTGGCGAGAAAGTCTGAGACTGCCCGTCCTTTGATGGCTTTGAGGGGAACGTAAACAATATCAAACTCGGCTAAAAGCAGGGTCCATCGTGCCATGCGTCCATTTGGCACGGGTTTCTCAAAAAGATATTTGACGGGGTCCATTTTTGAGTAGACCTTCGTTTGATGCGCCAGCATATAGTGACGGAGCTTTTTGGATGCCCACACTAATGCTAAGCAACTTTTCTCGACGGGCGCGTACCGAGTTTCATAGTCGAGAAATTTCTTGCTGATGTAGTAGATCGGATGTTCTTCACCGTTGACTTCTTGGGCGAGCATGGCGCCCATTGCAGTTGACGTTGTTGTAAGGTAGAGTGATAAGGGTAGGTCTTTCTGTGGTGGTCTTAAGACTGGGGGGTTGGATAACAACTCCTTCACCTTATCAAATGCTTGCTGACACGCTTCGTCCCATTCCACGTGGTCAGTTTTCCTCAGCTTTTTGAAGATAGGTTCGCATGTCATGGTTAGTTTGCTTATGAAGCGGGAGATGTATTGGACTTGACCCAGGAAGCTTCGAATTTCATCCAGGTTCTTGGGTGGTTGCATCGCCATTATTACCTTTATTTTCGAGGGGTCGACCTCGATGCCTCTTTGGCTTACTACGTGTCCTAGTAGCTTGCCGGATTTAACTCCGAATGTACATTTTTGGGGATTGAGGCGCATTTTGTCTTCGGGCGAGTCGCGTGAAGAACTTGCGGAGGTTTGTGATGTGATCATCTCTTTCCTTGGATTTGACGATCATATCGTCCACATATACTTCGACCTCTTTGTGCATCATGTCGTGTAGGAGTGTAGTCGCGGTGCGTTGGTAGGTTGCACCTGCGTTGATTAGGCCAAAGGGCATGGCGTGTAGCAGTATGTGCCCCATGGCGTGATGAACGTCGTCTTGGCCATGTCTTCACGGGCCATTTTGATTTGATTGTATCCTGCATACCCGTCCATGAAGGATAGAAGGGCAAGATCGGTGGTGTTGTCAACTAGAACGTCTACGTGCGGTAGTGGGAAGTCGTCCTTTGGACTTGCCTTGTTTAGATCGCGGAAATCGACGCATACTCGTATCTTGCCGTTTTTCTTCAACACTGGGACCATGTTTGAGACCCAATCCGAGTACTCGACGACTTGAATGAAGCCGGCTTGTAATTGCTTCTCGATTTCTTCTTTGACCATAAGGGACCATTCGGGTCGTAATCTCCTTAGTTTTTGTTTGATGGGTTTGAAGCCGGGTTTGATGGGGATGTGGTGTTCGGCTATGCTTCTGTCAATGCCGGGCATGTCCTTATATGACCATGCAAAGACGTCCTTGAACTCGGTTAAGAGCTGGGTGAAGTTGGTGCACTCATCCTCACTTAGTGAGGTGCCTAGTTGTAGTTCCCTTGGTTCTTCGGGGGTTCCTATGTTAATGGTTATAGTTTCCTCGACGATTGGGTTCTGTGTTGGGTTGTTTAGAGTGTTTGCGATGTATTTAGTTAATGATTTTTCATTTGTTAATTCATTTTTGTTGCACGGATTTGTTTGTTGTGTTGTTTTGTTCGTTTGTTCGAGTTTTGTTTGTTGTTTATTGTTTAGTTGTTTGTTTTTAGTTTGAGACGAGTCATAGGCAAACTTATCTGTATTATTCATTAAAGAAGAAGAATTGTTTGACAAATTAGGAGAAGAGCTGGAGCTAGCCTCCGAAAATAAAAAGTCTAAGCTAAAACTAGAAGATGGGTCGACAGATGACCCGACACTTAGAGAATTAGATCCTAGAAGAATTTCCTCTTCTTCATCGTCTTCGGTGGTGTGGCTGCTTGAGGTGTCCTTACTTGAATCGTCGCCATTTTGTGAGGTCACTGAGGTGTTGTTCTTGAGGATTGTTGTGGGCTGTGTGTTTTATAGAAGAATTGTCGATGCTGGCTTGTACATTCACTGCCCTAGGCTTTTTGATTTTTCCTTGATCAATGAGATCTTGGATGGCATGTTTGAGTTTGAGGCAACTTTCAGTGCTATGTCCTGCGCCTAGGTGGTATGCACAGAAGGCATTGGGGTCCCATGACTTGGGTTTCTTACTTGTGGGAGGCTCGTTGATGGGGCCGACCGGCTGGAGATACCCTTTTTCGATTAGCTTTTGTAATGCTCTAGCGTAGGGCATGTAAAGTTTGTCAAACTTCCTTGTGGGGTGGTCTACGGCGTAGGTCTTTTGGCATTTTGAGAGACCATCCTGGCAGGTGGGATCGTCGTGATTAGCCGTGATGTCTTTCTCGATTTGGACGCCAATCTTGGTGAGATGTTCAAGTTTACGATATTGCAAAAGTGAAAGTAATAACGCCCGGTGGAGTCATGAACTATGGAGGAACGTAGATGTAAGTTGGTCCTCGTGTGGGTGGTTCGGGACTTGAGAGAGTAGCTTTCTCCATCGAGCAAGATATGTGTGAAGTTTTCGTTGTCCTTTGTCGTAGGGCGTTAAGGGTGTCGGCGAGACATGATCATTGACCTTGTTCTTGATGCGTCGTTCTAGGTGTTTGACTTGACGATAGGCGACCATAAATTTGTTAATGTCTTTGGCGAGTAGGTTGACGTGAGTTATTACTACGTCGGTGGGTAGCCAATTTTCGTCTTCATCATCAGTGGACCAAACCGCATTGATTTGGCCATCGGAGGCTGGGATAAGGTAGGAGCAGTCGATGAAGGGTGCGGAGTCCACAAAGATTGCATGGCTAGCCAAAGGATTGTCTTTGTTGGATGGCTTGCCATTTGCAGTTGGCTTGTCGAGCTTTCCTTGGTCGATAAGGTCTTGGATAGCATGTTTTAACTTGAAGCGATTCTCGATGTCGTGACCTTTGCCTGCGTGGTAGGCACGGTAAGCATTAGAGTCCCACAATTTGGGCTTCTTGTCTTGGTGGTTGAAGTGGGCAGATGGGTTGTAGATAGTTCTTGTCGACCAGTCTTTTGAATGCCTTAGTGTAAGACATGTAAAGTTGATCGAAGTTTCTCCTAGGCTTGAAGGGAGAAGGGTGAAGGTTGCACATGATTAGAATCACCAAGTGACTCTAAATTTGGCGACGGCGCGGTTCTCGTCGTTCTTAGTAGTGCGCGTCGATTTAGATGAACTTCCTTGATATGCATGGCCGGTATATTTGGCCATGGTCCCAGTTCTGAGGTCGTCTTCGATCTGGGTGCCAACCTTAGTAAGTTGCTTGAAAGTTTGTATGTTGCTATACCGCATGTAAAATTGGTACACGGGTCGCAAGTTGTTGACGAATTTGGGCACAAGTTCGTCCTCCCTTGGGCGATTTGGGATTTGTGCACTAAGCTTCTTCCACCTAGTAAGGTACTCGGTGAATCCTTCGTTGTCCTTTTGTGATAGGACCTCCAGGTTACGGATAGAGACCTGGGTGTCATCATTGTCCTTGTATTGATGGTCGAACTCGACGGTGATTTGTTCGAAAGAAGAAACCCGCTCCGGGTTTAGGGAGTAGAACCAGGTCTTCGGTATGGCTGCGAGGGAATGTGGGAACAATGATGGCCAGTGCTCTGGATCAACTCCTTTGATGCCCATTTGTGATTTGAAAGCCCTGATGTAGGTAATCGGACTTTCGTGACCTTGGAAGATTGGGAGGTCACTGAGGGCGAGCTTGCTTGGTAGTGCATTCCTGATGTTCTGGGGGATGCTCTCATTCTCCTTGTGTATGGAGTAACCTCCCGGAGTACCGAGACGTTCTTCCATAGCCTGGAGTTTCTTAACGTGCTTATCTGCCTCATCCTTGATTTTCAACTCCATTCGATCGACTTCAGTTTGGTGGTAGGCCATTAGGTGTTCAAGGTCATTGGTTAGTTTGGTAACTTTTTCGCGGAGTGCGGTAACATCTTCGTTGCTGGCCATTTTTCGCTTGTAGGTTCGTTTCTTGTAAGGGAGGACGGCTCGGTTCTTAGTGCGGCGGGTATCCAGTTGAGGTTCCCCTACATTTGCATAGGATGCATCAGCTATTTGACAGACCCGACTGACACATTCATTTATGTTTGTTTTTAGCTCATTTCGTTTGAAAAGGACTCTCTTTAGTTTTTGGAAAAAAAGGAAGTTTTCGAAAACAAGCTGGAAGTGTTTTTGAGATGAGAATGCGTGCGCGCAGCTCACCTCGATGTTAAAAGGTTTTGCTTTGCGCCCATTCAGCCCGAATGACGGTATGTTGTCGTGGGCTAAAGATAGATGCGTAAAAGGAACCGACTTGGGTTTAGTCAAGTCGAGAAAGTTTAAAAAGGATTTAAGCAGTGAGGCTTAAAGAATGAAATCCACGAGTCGGGGTCTGAAGACCTTGACTCGGGTTTTTGCTAATTTTGTAAAGGAAATTTTGAAAGATCTTTATTTCAAAAGTTCGTGATTATTTTATTTGAAAAGATGTTAGCTGGTTAGTCTGTTAGGTTGATTATTTTCGAAAATTTTAAGTGAGTTTTCGAAGATATGCAGATTTTGAAAAGGACTATATTGTATAGCCTCGCACTTGTACGTATGACTCTTGGTCGTTTGGTCAGGTCTCGTACGCCTCCAACTGATTTGAGTACGCTTTGGCAGGTGCCTTTAACCCTTTGCCCACATAGTATAACATGTAGGATACAAAGGAGGCCCTGGGGCGGTCAAATCAGTTTGCTACGGCAAGCCGTGGAGGGGTGAGAGGAAGGTTAGTCCAGAACGTGCTTTATCGAGTGGACAAGCCTGCGTTTGGAACCACCTCTCAAGGTATTTGTGTGTGAATCCGGATTCGACTCTAACGGATATGCTTAACTCATGTATGTTGATTGTTCTCAAGTCGTTCAAGTCTCATTTTTATTTTTAAAAAGAAAAAGCTAATTTTAGTTTCAAAAATAAAACCTGTCCCAATGAGTTGCCAGCTGTAGTCTTAGGGATCGACCATGGAACCACTCGACGTCTTGCTAGGTAGTAAAGTTAAAAAAGACTAAATAAGAAAAACCTTTTAAAACTGTTTTGGAGCCGCCACTAAATTATGAGGGAAATTAAGAACCCGCCTCCGTGTCCTCATGCTCAAAGACACGTCTTAGAGTTCAAGGCACGTCGACACCTATCCGTCTAAGGTTATTGTGAAACCAGATTCGGATTCGGGTGAGGGTACTTTTCTAAAGCATAAATTAAAATAATGTTTTTATGAAAGATCTTTTGGAAAAGCCTATCAAAAGATAGCCTCTACTAGACTTGAGAACAATGCAAATAACGATACATGAGCCTAAGTAATACGCTACGTACAAGTGCGATAAAGATGTAAAATAATGCAAAAGAGATTGTTTAAAAACCTCAGTTAAGCATGCTTAACTTGTTAAAGAAAACAGTTCAGTTTAATGACGAATTCATTTTAAGTGATTTAGATGCAATAAGAGGATTTGCTAAATGCATGCAATAAAATAAAGTTCAATTAGCCATTAATTTATTTTAGAGAGGTCAGTTGTTTATGCGACTTTGGAAAGGTATTACGAATAGGGTGTGTATTCGAGGTGCATGGCCGCCTTATGAAAAGCAGACTCGCGTACCAAAGCCGGGGTGAGCCTAATGTAGGCCCTTGCTAGTCTAAGAAGTAAAGGAAGACCTTAATCCATGGTAGGATTAAGTATTACCTGTCTCGAATCAGGAAACTGGCAGCGCTTCGCTTCAAAGGGGAGAATTCAACACTAGAAAAATGAAGAATTCAAAGGTGTTTATGCGTGAGGCTTTTTGAGAGAGTTTTGAGATGTGGATTGTGTCTTCTGTTCTGAATTATTGTGTATTATTGTGTGTTGAACGAATGAATGAAGGGTCGTATTTATAGTGTAGAGTTCGGCAGATTTTAGGAAATCTAGGGATAAAACCGGACGTAGGAGCCGCAAGGCTCCTTGCGACTGCCTGGGGCAATCGCAACATTTCTTGCGATAGCCCTTACCAATCGCAATGCCCCTTGCGATTGGTAGGGCGGGCAAGATACTCTTTTCTTCGTATATTTCCAAATTATCTTTTAGGATTATACGAAATAACCTTGCTTGAGCTCTAAGTTACGGGTTGCTAGGGTTTGTTTTAGGGTTTATCCTGGACCTTGGGAAGCGGGCCAGGCATGGGTTTGGGCTCGGTTCTGGGCCCGAGCCCTGAAAATGTAAAAGAGGTGTATTTTGTAGTATTTTGTGAAATAGGACATTCCGTGAGGCTGTCCTAAGGGTTTGCTAACGCTAAAGGATGGTTTTAGCGACTGGTCCTAAATTTAGGGTTTTTTTAGGAGAATCGAATCAAACCTTGTTAATGTAAAAGGATCAATTAGACTTGAGGTGTGTAAAAAGAGTGTGCGCATGCCAGTTCGGACCTGAACTCGAGACGAGCTAGACTCTAAACCTAAGGACACTAAAAGTGATGACCCATAAAGAAAACTCATTTGCATTTTAAAACATTTAACTCGAATTCGTCATGATTAGAACCATTTAAGTCAACATAAAAGCATGCAATAAAAAGTCCATTATTACATCACTGGGTTTTTGGCGGGAGGTGCGGATTTGGGTATCTACACTATGTCTCGGGAGCGGTCAGTGAACTACTTCCAAGGGTTCGTTCGGGAAACGACGATAAGGTGGGTCGTGTCGTGGTGGTCCATTCGACACATCACGGCACCGTCGGTTACGGATGCGGCTAATGGGATAATGTTGTGTGGGTTCGAGCGGGGCGTATGGATCCACCCTCATCGGTTGAGAAGACAGATCGGTCTAGCACAGGCTATTCCTGCGCAGGATACTCGGATATGCGAGTCGGTTATTCTGAATAATCGGATGATTGATGCGTGGGTGCGAGGGTGGTCTGATCGAGTGACTTGGGCTCGACCAGCTGGTTCTGAGACTACTCGTGTCTCGGGCTTTTATACGAGATGGTGCATTAGTCTGGATTCTCGTGATAAGGAGAATATGCGGAGGCGCGAACAGACGGGTCCAAGACCGTCGTTGGCGCATGCTGCGGTGCGTGGAAGACGGGACTACAGTGACTTGGTGAGCTCGAGCGCGGGAGCGTCTTCTTCTAGGCCACTTGGAGAGCGACTTGGACCTAGGATGACCGCGAAGGACCGTTTGGGTGAAAGGATTGAAGATGCAGATGAAAAAGGCCCTATTGAGCCCCCAGGATTCGAGAGGAGTGTTTCGAATCCAGTGATTGCTTCAGTGGTTGTTCGCGCAGAAGCTTCGAAGGATGAAGATGAAGAGGATTCACCAAAGCGTCGTAGGAAGGATGTTTAGACTTAGACCATAGATGTTTTATTCAAAGAATTTTTGTTCATTTATTTAATTGTTCAATGAATAAAATGAGTTTGAAAGCTAGTTTTAAACTCCTACTTAGAATGTAAACATTCTCAAAATTCATGATTAATAAAGAAAGTGTTTGCCTATTGTCTCGTCTCTTTTTGTTTTATTTTGTGTATCCTCGACCTTTTTAAGCTTTGGATAAAAATTTTGTTTTAAGTCCTCGACCTTTTTAAGCTTCGGACTTATGTTTTGTGTTGACTGTGCTCTCGACCTTTTTAAGCATTGAGCGTGTCGTTTTGTGTTGACTGTGCTCTCGACTTTTTTTAAGCTTTGAGCGTGTCATTTTGTGAGTGCATCGCTCTCGACCTTTTTAAGCTTTGGGCGTGCGTGCAAGAAGTTCGGTTGCGCTTTGAAAAGCTGCCTACGTATCTATGTTTTACACAGAATCAAACCGGCGTAGTTCGTGATTTTGGTTGAGTCTTTTGTGAGACTGCCTACGTATCCATTTTTGTGGAATCAAACCAAGCGTAGTTCATCCGTGCGTTGTGTTGTGTTCGTTATGAAATACATTGCAAAGTTGTGTAGAGCCTAAGGGTTGTATTTCTTAAGCTGATCGAGGTTGGTGGGTAGGTTGAATTCTTCACCGTCGAGATCGGTTAGCTTTGCAGCTCCTCCAGGAAGGATTTCTTTAACCAGGTATGGTCCGGCCCAATTAGGTTTGAATTTCCCTCTTGGATCGATCGGTAGCGGCGCCCTTACTGATTTAAGGACCAAGTCACCCACGTTGATATTGCGTGGTTTGACTCGTTTGTTGTATGCGCGTTGTAATCTTGATTGGTACATGCGAACGGTGCTTAGTGAATGTAAGCGCCTTTCGTCCAGGAGGATGAGTTGTTCATATCGTTCGCGTGCCCATTCTGCTTCTGGTATGTCTGCTTCCATTAGAATTTGAAGTGACTGCATTTCGATTTCTACAGGTTGTATAGCTTCCATGCCGTAGGTTAGGAAGTAGGGTGTCATCCCTGTTGGTGTGCGTATTGTGGTTCGATATCCCCATAAGGCAAAAGGAATCTTGTGTGGCCAATCATGGCATGTGTCAATCATCTTCTTGAGAATGGTGACGACAATTTTGTTTGCAGCTTCCACCGCGCCGTTGGTTTGGGGTCGGTACGGTGATGATCTATGTCTTTGAATGTTGTACTTAGTGAGGATAGGTTCGACTTCTCCTCGGAAATGTGAGCCTTGATCGCTGATCAGCTCGTGGGGTATACCATACCTACATATGATATTGTTTTGTATGAAGCGGGCGACCTCCTTGGTGTCAAGCTTACGGTATGACGCGGCTTCGACCCATTTCGTGAAATAGTCGATAGCCACGAGGATGAAGCAGTGTCCTCCAGCTCCAACTGGGTGTACTTTGCCTATGACGTCAATTCCCCATGTAGAAAATGGCCATGGAGATGTGAGGCTGTATAAAGGTGAAGGGGGTATGTGTTGCACGTTTGCAAAATTTGGCAATTGTGGCAGTGTTTGACATATTTCGCGCAGTCGGCTTCCATGGTGGTCCAGTACCATCCTACCCTAAGGATCTGTTTGCATAGGGCTCGTGCGTTCATGTGAGGTCCGCACTCGCCATCGTGGACTTGAGATATAATCTCTCGCCCTTTTTTGTGATCAACGCACAAGAGTAGTGTACCCTGGGGCGTTTTCTTGAGTAGTTTGCCCACTTCCAAAGACGGATCGTGATGCCGGTCGGAGAGCTCTTCTGCCGCGTTTGTCAGTGTTTGGCGGATATTCTCCGTCTCGTTTGAAGTTGATTATGGCTTGGTACCAAGGTTCGTTTTGTTCATTCTCGGCTTCGATGTCGCATATGTATGCGGGTTCGCTGCTTCGTTCCACGACGATGGGAATGGTCTGTATTCCCGGGGGGATGTTTAGTAGTGATGCTAGTTTTGATAATGCGTCTGCGAATTGGTTTTCTTTGCGAGGTAAATGCAAGAACTCTACGCGGTGGAATTTGGCGATAAGTTCTTGAATTTTGCTTTGGTATAGTGCGAGGTTTTCGTTAAGTATCTTCTATGCTCCAGACACTTGGTTGATGATTAGCGAGGAATCTCCGTATACACGTAGGTTCCTTGTGTTTAGTATGAGTGCGGCCTGTAGTCCATGCAGGCATGCCTCATATTCTGCGGCGTTGTTCGTTACATCAAAGTCCAATTTGATGGAGATGGGTGTATGTTTACCGTTCGGGGAAATGAGTAGTATTCCTATTCCGCAGCCTCGGTGATTTGATGAACCGTCGAAATATAATTCCCACTGTTCTTCGTTTATGTTGTATATTCCTTCGTCGGGGAATGATGTGGTGTCAATGATGGGTTCTTCGTCGATTGCGTGGTCGGCGAGAAAGTCTGAGACCGCTCGTCCTTTGATGGAATTGAGGGGAACGTAGACAATGTCAAACTCGGCTAGAAGTAGGGTCCATTGTAACACCCCTTATTTTTATTAATACTAATTAATTATTTTAACAAAATTCTTAAGTTTAAATTTATATAATTTAACTTTTATTCAATTACTTTAAAAACGCGGCTGAAAAATTTCGATTAAATAAACTTTCTCAAGGTATTTCTAATTAAACTTTTTTGATTTCTTTTATATTAATCTGTATTATATTTTTATTTCTAAAATACGTGTCGAACTAAAATTTACTTCCGTTACCATTATTGAATTTATAAATTTGCATTATATATTAAGATTATTACTTTCATAAAATTTAGTGTTATAGAAATAATCTTTCAAATAAACAGACCGTTTGAAATTTTATGAGACCGTGATAAAATTTATAACTGACAACTTTCATACATTTTATATTTTCGAACTATAAATTTTATAATACTAACAATGAAACTAAAGTTTAAAACAAGTAATTTTAAACATAAGATATTTTAAAATAATTAAAGGTTTATAAATAAGAGTAAATGAAATGGAGCAAATCGGAAACTAAATCTAAATACTCCCTACCTTATGTCGACATTCACTTCCACCTCCCTCACTTGTACCTTTTTTTTTTTCTTTTCAGATATTTTGTTCCCAAAGCTTCCCTCACACACTTTATACTATCTTACTTCATTTCATTTTCAATTGCAAAATGAATGTGAAAATCATTTCCTTCAACTGCTCTCCTTCTTCCTTTGTTCATTTTATTTTCTCTCTTAATTTCCTCCATTAAAACCATCATCAACAACAACAAACAAAACAACTCAACAACAACAATAACATCGACAATAACAACATAAAACAACTCCTCAAACACCAACAAAAATAGACCGACAACAACTGACGACGACGACAACAACAGCAGCACCACCATCACCGTTGACGTCATCACCACCGGAACACCGCCTGGAGCCTCACCACGGCTCGCTGGAGTCGACCACCGTGGCCCCCTGCTATTTCCCCTGTTTTCTTCCTCTTTTCGGTTTCGTTTACGACGCCGGAGTTAAGCCCAGTAACACCACCACCGGAGTCCCACCGCAACCGCCTCTCGTCGGAGTTTTAACCACGGGTAAGCTATCCTTGTTCACCTCTTCTTCGTTCTCCCTCTCTCCTTGTTCTCCTTCTCATAACTCACCCTCTTTGTCTCGCCGGAAAATGCCCTCGCCGGAGACGTCACCGGGGAACTCGCCCTCAGCTCACTCGCCACCCTTGCTCACCGTGGTATGCCCTGCTTCTCTTCTTATTTTCGTTCCCTTTTCTTTTTATTTTCCTCTGCTCTTTTTCTCACCTCTCGCTCTTATTCTTGCTGGAGCTCCGACCACCTGAGCCGACCTCTGACCACCGTCGTAAGCCCTCACAGTTCATCCCTTCTATTTCGGCCATCGTCGCCGTTGATGGTCACCACCATGGACCCTCTCACTCTCTGCTCCCCCCTCCTCTGTTTCTGCCGTGGTTCAGCTCCGGCCACCGTGTCGACGACCACCTCGCCGGAGCATTGCCGAGTTGCGCCTCACGTTGAACGTTCTTGGAGTTTCGAGCTTTATCGGTCGCTCTTGTTAGCCTCACCACGTGATTCTGTCGACTTATAATCGACTTCGCTCTCTCATTTTGACCGTGAAGACCACCCTCTCGTTTTTCGCTGCTGCCCTGGTCACGCCTGCTGTCATCGTCGTTGTCATGACTCTAGCTATTGCGTGGTCACGTAGCAGTCAGCACGACCTTGTTTAAATGGTGAGCCGTCTTTTATTTCTCCGTCTTTGTGTTTTGATTTCAACTTCTTAACTTATCTACTCCCGACTCGTATTCCACTTACTAACTCGCTCTATAATTCTGACTCATGAAATTGTTGTTGCTGTGGAGTCGTGGTGCTACCATGGTGAATAAAACAAGGCCTATGACCGGGTAAACGAGTTAGTTATGGGTCTCGGGTTGACAAAATTATGGATCCAGATGAGCTACAGAAATTCGTACCGAGCTAACATAAGGTGCCCCCGCACACTAGTTTCATTTTTTGTAAAATGCATGCTATAAATGATTTATGTGTTATAGTAATTTGTGTTATGATCACCTAGTATTACGTCTTAAATTAAAAGAGAAAAATCGAAAATGAAAAGTCTCTAAATACCTTTGAACCTCACGACATACCCTTGATATTTCCCTTAAATGTTTTATTTTCATTTTGTTAATCACATGGTTAAAAAAAAAGGGGCTATATACAATAGGTTAGTATACCTTATTTTAATTCCATGGAGTTTATGATTATTTTCATGTAAGTATTATAAATTAATTTTGTGAAAAATAATTAACATACAAATAAAATTTCACTCGGCCAAAATAATAAACCACTCTAAGTTTTCATTTCTAAAATATGTATAAGTATAAAAGTGTTAAAATGAATATGGATGTAAAAACATAAAAATTGAATTAAGGAATAAAAAGGAGTAAAAATGAAAAGAACCAAATGGGCCAAACCACCCTTAATCACACGGCTATAATAGGACGAAATAGTCGATTTTTGCAAATTTATCACTAAGCATAATTTCGGTTTAAATAAATACTAAAACATACTAAATAAAAATAAAAGAAAAGGCCAAATGAAAATATAACTAAACATGAAGAATTAAGTTAAAAGAGTATTAAGTTCAAATTTGGATTAAATCAATTTAAAAGTAAAGTTCATTTTTAATATACATAAAAGTTACTCGTATCAAATATCTAAGATAAACAGTCGTATAAAAACTCATATATCTAATTTAATATAATAATTACCTTATTTAGAACTTTAAAAGATTAAAATGAACTTAAAATATACTAAATAGGTATTTGGTTAAAATACCAAAAGGAAATAAAGAACTTGAAATTTAAAATAAACCTAAGTAAAGCTATTATCGAATAAAGTTAAAAATTAATATCACTAACAAGATTTTTGAAAATAAAATGAAGTTAGGCGAAGTAGCGTAAAAAGGAATTTAAGAACTAACGTCACAAATATAAATTAGGACACAAATAAAGTGTCAAGAAATTTGCTAAGTATAAAAATGTAAGGATTAAAAAGATTATCGAATCATATAAATAACTTAGTAAGTATAACATTTTATATGAAAAGATTAACTTAAAACAAAGCTCACAAATTTAAACAATATCTTTAAAATTAGGAATTTGTCTTAAAACCGATAACTCACTAAATAAATGTAGGTCGTATAATAAAAATAAAACATATAAAACGTAAGACATTATAAAAAGATACGAATGATTTCATAAAAGTAATGTAGAAAAGATTTCTAAGTTATACCAACTTAAATAAAATTCTACGATCAACTTATACTTTCACTTTAATCGAATAAGTTAAAATTATAATACAAAGTTGTATTAAGGAATTAAATCACCTAAAAGGAATTTAACTAAATGTCACTTAATTATATTTTATCAAGAATACTAAAACGTGTCAAGTATCGTTAAATAATATTTATAAATGAAAATGAATATTATAAGATTCATATAACTAACCAACCTCACTAATTAAATTAGTTAGGTAATGATTATAAATTGAAAATGAAGTTTAGAAAATTTAAAATCAATACCTTACTTAATTTTAAAACGAAACTAAATCACTTAACCTAATTAAATAAAATACTTACACTTGAATAAAATAAATTAGTTACTTAAACCTATTTAAGTTATTCGAAATAAAGAATTTTAAAGTAAACTAAGTAACGAGAATTAATATTTAAAAGAAAATGATGAATAGTAAAATAATGAATAGTAGAAATATTTAAAGTATACGAACGGACTCAAAATAAATATTTAAGTTTTCTATGTGCTTCCGTTTACCTGAAGAACTGCTAGAACTAAAATTTCATTATACAAGTTCGACGATGTTATAACTAATAAAAATTATAGAATGTGTTATGAATAATAAAAGAAGGAATGGATTAAGTGTTGAATACTTGGTGTTACCGTTTTTCCTCACATGTATAAAATAATACGCACCTCTCTTTTGAATTGCCCTTTCGATGACTTCTCTTTGACCGTCCGCTCTAACTTGGGAACCCTAAGAATCTCCGCGGTTGTTTGGGTTGAATCCGACAGTGATGAATATATTCCTCATACTCGATATTCCTTCGACAACTTAGGATAATGAATCAAAAGGCCCGGCCCGACATGAGATTATACCCCTCGATTATAACGTTGTATGATTAGTACTCGGGTGTCTGCGATGTTAAACGCTATAGGGTCAGGGTTGGTAAGGTAGCCGCATATGGGGACACTATCATCGCTATTTGGTGCTAGTGGTAATCTAATGACTCTCCTAGTCGTTATTTAACGTGATTTTCGCCCTGGGTAGTGATTCGTTCACGGGCCCATATGAGGTAACGGAAAATAGCCATTCCCATCCGGGGAATCTGTCGTAGTGTAATAGTCGCACCAATAGGGTGGTGTATGCATGCAAAAGACAAGGGACTGATCCTCCTTATTACCTGCTTGATATCTTCAGCATTTAAAGTCCGTTGATGTGGCCAAAGACGTCATTGTCGCGCGTTAACATGCTATTTGTGTTAGCGCATGTTTCCATCCTTACTGGTTTGTTGGCTTATGGTCGTGTTTCATCTTAGATTATCCATGTTGTATTCGATGTTAGGTAGCTGTATCGTATGCTACTTAGTGTTTGATCTGATGTACGAGTCTGAGTAACTAGTGCACTTTGATAGAAGATTATATGGGTAATTGTCTATGAGAGTACACAAGCCGCTCTGTAGTCAAGACTCGCGAGTATATGTTGCTATATGAATATAATTGAAAAGGGTCGACTACCCCGAATATGAATGAAATGATAATGATTTGCCTATATGATTATGAATGGAGATGATTTGATGATTCAATTGCTATGTTATATGATTTATGATATGTTATGTTTTATGAATTGCATTATTGTATGTTTTATTTGCGCTGATTTAATTACATGAACATATGTTAATTATTATGTGTTTACCGCTATGGGTTTTATGTGGCTTAGCGTGTGCGGGGTCATAATCGAGTTTTAGCAGTGCGTTCAGTAGGTACCCCGAGGCTTTATTGACGATCTACACAAGGGGATTGAAGGCCTTATTTTATATTTTGAGAGAATGTAATCAATTAAACTCTGTTTTTATCTATAACTCTTATTATGTATAATGAGTTGTAATACGATGACAGCTGGTTTTAGTAATATATGAACTTAATTAATATTTCCGCCTTAGTTTAATTAAGTCACGAAAAACCGGATTGTTACATCCATCGTGCCATGCGTCCATTTGGCACGGGTTTCTCGAAAAGGTACTTGACGGGGCCCATTTTTGAGTAGACCTTTGTTTGGTGTGCCAGCATATAGTGGCGGAGCTTTTTGGATGCCCATACTAATGCTAGGCAACTTTTCTCGACAGCGTCTGCATCGAAGTTTCGTAGTCGAGAAACTTTTTGCTGATGTAGTAAATTGGATGTTCTTCGCCGTTGACTTCTTGGGTGAGCATGGCGCCCATCGCGGTTGATGTTGTTGTGAGGTAGAGTGACAAGGGTAGGTCCTTTTGTGGCGGTCTTAGGACTGGGGGGTTGGATAACAACTCCTTAACCTTATCAAATGCTTGTTGACATGCTTCATCCCATTCTACATGGTCAGTTTTCTTCAGTTTCTTGAAGATCGGTTCACATATCATGGTTAGTTTGCTTATGAAGCGGGAGATGTATTGGATTTGACCTAGGAAGCTTCGGATTTCATCCAGGTTCTTGGGGGGTTGCATTGCCATAATTGCTTTTATTTTTGAGGGGTCGACCTCGATGCCTCTTTGGCTCACTACGTGTCCTAGTAGTTTGCCGGACTTTACTCCAAATGTACATTTTGGGGATTGAGGCGCATCTTGTATTGGCGGAGACGTGTGAAGAATTTGCGAAGGTTTGTGATGTGGTCGCCTCTTTCCTTGGATTTGACGATCATGTCGTCTACATATACTTCAACCTCCTTGTGCATCATGTCGTGTAGAAGCGTGGTCGCGGTGCGCTGGTAAGTCGCACCTGCGTTGATTAAACCAAAAGGCATGACGGTGTAGCAGTAAGTGCCCCATGGTGTAATGAATGTTGTCTTAGCCATGTCCTCACGTGCCATTTTGATTTGGTTGTATCCTGCATACCCGTCCATGAAGGATAGAAGGGCGTGATCAGCGGTGTTGTCAACTAAAATGTCTACGTGCGGTAGTGGAAAGTCGTCCTTTGGACTTGCCTTGTTTAGATCGCGGAAGTCGACACATACTCGTATCTTGCCGTTTTTCTTTAGAACTGGGACCATGTTTGAGACCCAATCTGAGTACTCGACGACTTGGATGAAGCCGGCTTGTAATTGTTTCTCGATTTCTTCCTTGACCATGAGGGACCATTCGGGTCGTAGTCTCCTTAGCTTTTGTTTGATAGGTTTGAAACCGGGCTTGATGGGGATGTGATGTTCGGCTATGCTCCTGTCGATGCCGGGCATGTCCTTGTATGACCATGCAAAGACGTCTTTGAACTCGGTTAAGAGTTGGGTGAAGTTTGTGCGCTCGTCCACACTCAGTGAGGTGCCTAGTTGCAGTTCCCTTGGTTCTTCGGGGGTTCCTATGTTAATGGTTACGGTGTCCTCGATGATTGGGTTCTGCGTTGGGTTGTTTACGATGTTTGCAATGTATTTATTTAACGATTGTTCGTTTGTTGGTTCATTTTTATTGCACGGATTTGTGTGTTGTATTGTTTTATTTGTTTGTTTAAATTTTGTTTGTTGTTTGTTGTTTATTTGTTTGTTTTTAGCTTGAGATGAGACGTAAGCAAACTTATCTGTATAATTCATTAAAGAAGAGGAAATGTTTGACAAACTAGGAGAAGAGCTGGAGCTAGCCTCCGAAAATAAAAAGTCTAAGCTAAAGCTAGAGGATGGGTCGACAGATGACCCGACACTTAGAGAATTGGATCCCAAAAGAATTTTCTCCTCTTCGTCGTCTTCGGTGTCGTTGTTGCTTGAGGTATCCTCGCTTGAGTCTTCACCATTTTGCGAGGTTATTTTGTCAAAGAGGGGTCCTTCCCCTGCGACAAATTGGCATCGGTGGCCCTGAGAGTCGGTCCACTTGGTAATCTTGTACCAAGTGTGTTTTCTGCCCTGGGTTTCTTGATTTTCCCCTGATCGATGAGGTCTTGGATGGCGTGTTTGAGTTTGAGACAGTTTTCTGTGCTGTGCCCCATGCCTCGGTGGTATGCACAGAAGGCGTTGGGGTCCCATGACTTCGGTTTCTTACTCGTGGGTGGCTCGCCGATGGGACCGACCGGCTGGAGGTACTTCTTTTGGATTAGTTTCTGCAATGCTCTGGCATAGGGCATGTAAAGTTTGTCAAAATTCCTTGTAGGTTGGTCCGCGGTGCAGATCTTTCGGCTTCTTGAGGGATTATCTTGGTAGGTGGGATCGTCGCAGCTGCTTGTAAGATCATTTTCGATTCGGATGCCAATCTCGGCGAGGTGTTCGAAATCTCGAGCTTTGCAAAAATGAAAGTAGTATCGCCAGACGGGTCGCAGACTACAGAGGAACGTAGACATAAGTTGATGCTCATGTGGGTGGTTCAGGACTCGGGCGAGTAGTTTTCTCCATCGAGCGAGATATTCGACGAAGTTTTCGTCGTCCTTTTGTCGCAGAGCGTTGAGGGTATCGAGGGAGGCATGATTGTTGGCCTAGTTCTTAGCGCGCCATTCAAAACGCTCAACTTCGATCTGATACGAAGTCATCAAATTGGTGATGTCTTTGGTGAGCCGGTCGATGTGGGCTATCACCTCGTCCGTAGGTAACCAATTTTCGTCTTCATCATCAGTAGACCAAATTGCATTGACTTGGTCGTCGGAGGGTGTGATGAGATTGGAACAGTCGATGACGGGTACGGAACCTACGAAGATTGCATGGTTAGCCAAAGGGTTGTCTTTATAAGACGGCTTTCCATTGGCCGTCGGCTTATCGAGCTTTCCTTGGTCGGTAAGGTCTTGAATAGCGTGCTTCAGTTTGAAGCAGTTCTCAGTGTCGTGGCCTTTGCCCCTGTGGTATGCACAGTAAGCATTAGAGTCCCACGATTTAGGCTTCTTGTCCTCGGGCGGTTCAGTAGTGGGCCCGATGGGTTGTAGGTAGTTCTTGTCGACCAGTCGCTTGAATGCCTTAGTGTAAGACATGTAAAGTGTGTCGAAACTGCTCCTAGGTTTGAAGGAAGAAGAGGTAGTAGTGGCGAATGACTCTGAATCGCCAAATGATTCTAAGTTGCCGACAGTACGACTTTCGTCGCTCTTGGTTGTACGTGTTGATTTGGATGAGCTCCCTTGATATGCATGTCCAGTGTACTTGGCCATGGTCCCAGTTCGAAGGTCGTCTTCGATCTGGGTGCCGACCTTAGTAAGTTGTTTGAAGGTTTGTATGTTGCTATACCACATGTAAAATTGGTACACGGGTCGCAAGTTGTTGACAAATTTGGGCACAAGTTCGTCCTCTCGCGGACGATTCGGAATTTGTGCACTGAGCTTCTTCCACCTAGTAAGGTACTCAGTGAACCCTTCGTTGTCTCTTTGTGATAGGACCTCCAGGGTACGGATAGAGACCTGGGTGTCTTCGTTGTCTTTATACTGATGATAGAACTCGATGGTGATTTGTTCGAATGAAGAAACCCGCTCCGGGTTTAGAGAGTAAAACCAGGTCTTTGGTATAGCTGCGAGAGAGTGCAGGAACAGCGATGGCCAATGCTCCGGATCAACCCCCTTAATTCCCATTTGTGATTTGAAGGCCCTGATATGGGTGATCGGACTTTCGTGACCTTGAAAGATCGGGAGGTCACTGAGGGCGAGGTTGCTTGGTAGTGCGTTCTTGATATTTTGAGGGATGTTCTCGTTTTCTTTGTGTATGGAGTAACCCCCTGGGGTACCGAGGCGTTCCTTCATAGCCTGGAGCTTCTTAGCGTGTTTATCCGCCTCATCCTTGATCCTCAGCTCCATTCGAGTGACTTCAGTATTGTGGTGGGCCAGCAGGTGTTCGAGATCATTGGTTAGTTTGGTGACTTGTTCGCGGAGTGCGTTGACATCTTCGTTGCCGGCCATTTTTCGTTTGTAGGTTCGTTTCTTGTAAGGGAGGACAACTCGGTTCTTAATGCGGCGGGTATCCAGTTGAGGTTTCCCTACATTTGCATGGGATGCATCAGCTATATGACAGACCCGACTGACACATTCATTCTAATGTTCGTTTTTAGCTCATTTCGTTTGAAAAAGACTCTTTTAGGTTTTGAAAAGGGAGGAAGTTTTCGAATACAAGCTAGGAGTGTTTTTGAGACGAGAATGCGTGCGCGCAGCTCATCTCGATGTTAAAATATTTTGCTTTGCATCTATTTAGCTCGAGCGACAGTATGTTGTCATGGGCTAAAGATGGATGCGTAAAAAAGAATCGACTCAAGTTTAAATCAAGTCGAAGATGTTAAAAAGGATTTGAGCCGTGAGGCTCAAAGAATGAAATCCACGAGTTTGGGTTAAAAACCTTGACTTGGGTTTTGCTAAATTTGTAAAAAAAAGGAAAGTTTGAAAAAAAATGTTTATTTCAAAAACTTGCGATTATTTTGTTTGAAAAGTGTTAGCTTGTTAGTTTGTTAGGTTGATTATTCTTAAAAATTTTAAAGTGACTTTTCAAAAATATGCAAATGAATTTTGAAAAAGACTATATTGTATAGCCTCGCATTCGTACGTATGACTCTTGGTCGTTTGGTCAAGTCTCGTACGCCTCCAACTGATTTGAGTACGCTTTGGCAGGTGCTTTTAGCCCTTCGCCCACACAGTATAACGTGTAGGATACGAAGGAAGCCCTGGGGCGGTCAAATCAGTCTGCTACGGCAAGCCGTGGAGGGGTGAGAGGAAAGGTTAGTCCAGTACGTGCCTCGTCGAATGGACGATGCCTGCGTTTGGAACCACCTCTCAGGGTGTTGGTGTGTGAATCCGACTAGATTCGACTCTAACGGATATGCTTAGCTCATGTATGTTGATTGTTCTCAAGTCGTTCAACTCTCATTTTTATTTTTAAAAAGAAAAAGCTAGTTTTAGTTTTAAAAATAAAACCTGTCCCCAGCGGAGTCGCCAACTGTAGGTACCGGGATTAACATGGAACCACTAGACGTCTTGTTAAGGGCGTACAGTTAATAAGATTAAATACAAAAAACCTTTAAAAACTGTTTTGGAGCCGCCACTAAATTATGAGGGAAATTTAGAACCCGCTTCCGTGTCCTCATGCTCAAAGACACGTCTTAGAGTTCAAGGCACGTCGACACCCATCCATCTAAGGTTATTGTGAAACCAGATTCGGATTCGGGTGAGGATACTTTTCTAAAGTATAGTTCAAAATAATGTTTTTATGAAGAGAAAATTGTTCATTACACCCTTATAAAAATCACTGTTTGTAAATTACACCCTTGTATAATTTTTTTTGAAACTTACATACAAAATTTTACTTTTCTTCTAAAATTGCTCCAAAATGAAATTTTAATAGTATTTTAATGTTCCTTTTTTACGATTATTTGCTTATATTTGAATAATTAAATCAATATTAATCAACGGCTTGTGTAATAAAATAATTTAATCGATACAAAAGAGTGTTTTAGTTCATCGAAAACCTCATTTTGGGGTAATTTTAGAAGAAAAGTGAAATACTGTATGTAAGTTTCAAAAAAAATTATACAAGGGTGTAATTTACAAAAAGTAATTTTTATAAGGGTGTAATGAACAATTTTCTCTTTTATGAAAGATCTTTTGGAAAAACCTATGAAAAGATAGCCTCTACTAGACTTGAGAACAATGCAAAGAATGATACATGAGCCTAAGTAATTCGCTACGTACAAGTGCGATATGAATGTAAAAAGAACGCAAAAAGAGATTGTTTAAAACCCTCAGTTAAGCATGCTTAACTTATTAACGAAAACAGTTCAGTTAATGACGAATTCATTTTAAGTGATTTAGATGCAAGGTGAGGATTTGCTAGATGCATACAATAAAATAAAGTTCAATTGTCCATTGATTTAGAGAGGTCAGTTGTTTATGCGACTTTGGAAAGGTCTTACGAATAGGGTGTGTATTCGAGGTGCATAGCCGCCTTATGAAAAGCAGACTTGCGTACCAAAGTCGGGGTGAGCCTAATGTAGGCCCTTGCTAGTCTAAGAAGTAAAGAAAGACCTTAATCTGTGTTAGGATTAAGTATTACCTGTCTCAAGTCAGGAAACCGGCAGCGCTTCGCTTCAAAGGGAAGAATTCAACACTAGAAAAATGAAGAATTCAAAGGGTGTTTATGCGTGAGGCTTTGAGAGGTTTGAGTTGTGATTTGTGTTAATTGTATTCTCCAATTGTGTGTTGAAACGAATGAATGAAGGGTTGTATTTATAGTGTAGAGCTTGTCAAGAATTAGGAAAGCCAGGGGATAAAACCGGACTTAGGAATCGCAAGGTCCCTTGCGAATGCTTGGGGCAATCGCAAGGACCCTTGCGGCTGCCTGCCCTAATCGCAAGGACTCTAGCGATTGGTAGGGCGGGCATTATCCTTTTATTCCGTATATTTCCAAATTATATTTTTGGATATACGGTATAATTTTGCTTGAGCTCTAAGTTACGTTGTTGTGGCTGTGTTTTAGGGTTTGACTAGGTTATCCTGGACCTTGGGAAGCGGGCCAGGTATGGGTTTGGGCTCGGTTCTGGGCCCGAGCCCTGAAAATGTAAAAAGGGTGTATTTTGTAGCGTTTTGTGAAATAGGACATTCCGTGAGACTATCCTAGGTGTTTGCTAGTACTAAAATGTGGTTTTTGCGACTGGGCCTAAATTGAGGGATTTAGGAGAATCGAATTGAACCTTGTTAGTGTAAAAGGATCAATTAGGCTATGTGTTTAAAAAAGGGGTGTGCGCATGCCGATTAGGACCTGAACCTGAGACAAACTAGACTCTAGACCTAAGGACACTAAGAGTGATGACCCATAAAGAAACCTCATTTGCATTTTAAAACATTTAACTCGAATTCGTCATTAGTTAGAACCATTTAAGTTAACATAAAAGCATGCAATAAAAGTCCATTGTTACATCACTGGGTTTTTGGCGGGAGGTACAGATTTGGGTATCTACAGGTTCTCAAAAGCTTTCTCTCCCCTAAACCAGTCTTGCAGCTGCTCATCGACGAACCTGAGCAAGGAGAGACAATTGAAAAGACGTCCAAGGTGTCTCCAGTAGAGTGAGACGGAGGTATAACATCAATAGCATTAACCGACTCTAACTGCATAGGCGATCTCGGGATACTCGACTGCGTATAAGACACTTTTTCACCCCCTATTGAGAACGTTAAGGTCTTATTACCCACATCAATAACAGCTCCGGCAGTATGCAGGAAAGGTCTACCCAAAATAATCGGGATGTGGACATCCTCAGGCATGCCTAACACTACAAAGTCGACAGGGATAAAGAACTTTCCAACCTCTACAGGGACATCTTGTAGGATACCTAGGGGACGCTTAACAGAACGGTCAGTCTTCTGCAAAGTAAGACTAGTGGTTCCCAAAGTCGTCATATTCATCTTTTGACACATCAAGTATGGTATGACACTAACACTAGTTCCAAGGTCACATAAAGCATTCTTAACCACAAACTTACCTATGGAGCATGGGATAGAAAAAGTCCCGGGGTCACTAAGCTTAGGCGGTTTACTACCTTGCAACCTAGTACTAGCCTCCCCCACAAAAGCAACAGTCGAAACATCGTCTAACGTACGCTTCCTAGCTAAGACTTCCTTTAAAAACTTAGCGTAAGCGGGAATCTCTCTAATCAAATCGATAAAAGGAACGTTTACCTACAAACCTTTGACAATCTCGAAGAACTTACTAAATTGGGAATCCACCTTAGCTTGACGAACACGTCCCGGAAAAGGAAGCTTAATCTGTATTTCCGGAGCCTTGTCCTTAGAAATATCACCCGTGTGATCGCCGCTCGCTGGCCGTCCGGACCGGCCTTGGCCGTCACGCTGGCCGTCGCTTCGCCTTTTCACCAGATCCTTCTCCTTATTACCCACGGTACCCTCCTTGACCAACTCATCCAACCCGGGCATTGCAGGACCATCATAAGCTCTCCCGCTACGTAACTGGATCGCATTTACATGCTCAATATTCTTCGGCTGGTCGCCCTGCGGAGGTAATTGCCCCTTTTGGCGGGTTGCCTGCGACGTAGCAATCTGGGCAACCTGCGTTTCAAGATGCTTAACGACCTAATTTGTCTTCATTTGCATCTTTTGGATGGCCATCATCATAGTACGCATCTCAGCTAGAGGATCAGGTCTCGGGATAATTTGTGGTGGAGGGACGTAAGGTGGTTTTTGGTAAGTGGGTTGTGGTTGGAAAGTCTTGTGAGGGGGCATATAAGGGGGGTTTTGAGGTGGTTGGGTGGTCGGGTTAAGGACATTCTGGTTACGGTAGGATAAGAGTAACCGATCATAACCCGGCTGATTTTGGTAAGGCAAGTTCTGTTGGTAAGATTGGTAAGCGTGAACTTGCTCGTGGGGTGCAGCATAACCCGAAGAATAGTAATCAGAATCGTGCCTCGCGACAGCATTCACATGAGCACTAGAAGAACTACCACCGTGTATCATATCGATCTTCGTAGTCAGCGCAGCAAGCTGACTAGTAATCGCACTCAAGCTCTCCTTATCATGGTCCTGGTGTGCAGACCGTGAATTACCCCACGGCTTCCCAAATTGTGACGAGTGCACCGCCATCTCCTCAATTGTGACGTTATTATCAAGAATAGCACGGCTCTCAGCATATATACCGTTATAAAACGTCATGATCACCAACCAGTCGTTCAACCCGTGGTGAGGACAATCCCGTATTAGCTTCTTGTACCTCTCCCATGCTTCAGCTAAAGACTCATCGTAAGTTTGATTGAAGCCCTGAATCTGACTGCGCATTTGATTAGTGCGCTCTGGAGGATAATACTTAGAATAAAAAGCAAGAGCAAGACCGTTCCAATTTGTATTTCCCGCAGCAGCCTTATCCAGGTCAGTGATCCACTCGCGGGCTTGATCTCGTAAGGAAAAAGGGAACAGCATCTCCCTAATCTGATGCGTAATCCCGGTCTGTTTAATAGTCGAACAGTAATCCGTAAAAACCTGCATGTGCCGACCAGGATCTTCGGTGGGATTGCCACCAAACTGATTGCGCTCCACCAAATTAAGAAAGGCGGGGCGAATCTCAAAGTTGACCTGTAGAGTGACGGGCATCGTGAATCCATTAGGAATGGACTCCGTCTTGGGTAACGAGTGACTATAAAGCTTCGGCATAATCACAGGTTCCTCTAAATTAACAGCAACGTGTAGATTGTCCTCTTCGTAGGACTGTTGTTCCGCACGAGATTCCTCGTCAAAACTTTCTACAATCTCAGGTCCGTAAGCCTCAGCGATCTCCTTGAAGAAATTACGCGTACGGTGAAAGGTACGCTCAGGTTCAGGATCAAAAGGGATTAAACCTGAAGGTGACCTGCGCAAAAATAACTCAAAGAAAAACGGTGAGAACGGTCTCGAAATAAACCGAAACTAAGCAAACAAAACTAGCTAAACCGTCTCCCCGGCAACGGCGCCAAAATTTGATGAGGCTAAGTCGTAGTCGCCTATCAAAAATAAACCTAAGGACAACTAACTGGGTAGCTAGTGGCAGTAGTGTCGAATCCACAAAGAGACAGAGCAAGAATAAGATCGCTCAGCTAATATAGGTCAATCTCAAGGGTAACAAAATCGGTGTATAAGAGAACTAAACTAAGAACAATAAATAAGAGGGTGTAAAAGTATGTGAGAGGGAGATTAGGGCATCGGGATCAATGTGACATCGGTTCAGGAACTCAACTCAAAAGGAAATAACAATCAATTGAAGCTATGCAAGTGACTAGGTTTAGGAATACGCTCTCTCGAGTCAATATTAACCTTAAGCAAATTTAGCGGGCTCTCGCAACTTACTAAACTTAACTTATCAAATACGCGTGAGTCTAGTTTCAATTCGGCTTTCGATCTTAAATTAAAACAACCTAAGTTCAATTCAATAAAGGCGTCCCTAAATTCAATTGATAATAAAACGCGTAGGAAGAAGTCAACTTGCACAAGTTTAATCAATTTAAGCAATTAAAACATGTTCCTGAATCAATATCACAAATCACCCTAAACCCTAATTAAGAAATTAGCTAGACATGGCTGGGGCAAGAGCAAAACAATTAATAATAATAAACATGTTGAAATAAATAAGAACGATTGAATTAAACCTGGAAGTAATCCTGAATTGCAATGTAACGATCGAATCTTGCGAAATAATTAAATCTAACCTAAGTGTTTTTGAGAGTTTTGTAAAATGAGAGAAAACTAACTTGACCTAAAATTAAAACCAGAAAATAAAGCATAAACTAAAGATGATCTCCTAAATCTCGTCCTAGGGTATTTATATCACTTCCCAAACAATTACACACGAATTGAAACAAAACCCGACGAAAATAATCTGCCAAATTTCCGGCTCGATCGACCTGGCCGTCCTCTTAGCTGGGCCGGCTCTTCATTTGGGCCTCCTTTTGACTTGGGCCTTGATCTTATTTCGTTAGCTTTGGCCTTCTTGCGTTTTAGTTCGTATTCCCGAGCTCTCGTAATAGCTCGAGCTTGGTCTCGTCGTTACGGTACTCAAAATGCTCCAATCAACTCAGGTTCTAGCTCAGGACCGCCAAAACCTGCAAAATATAAACGAGGAACAGCAGTACCGCAATGTAAAGCAAATAGCTCATAAACTAGTAATGAACTCGAATAAATGCAAGCTAAATGCGACTAAACCGGGGGCATATAATCTATATAAATAGCGCACATCAAACTCCAATTATTTATTTTATTTATTTTTATTTCATGGTTTATTATTTTTTTAAAACTTGATATACCAATTTGATGTTTAAGAGGATTTAAAATGTTTGTAATGCATTTTTTTATATACACTAGTGATTCTTAAATTTGAGAGAAAACGAATAAGGTAAATACCTCCATCAGAATTTGTATTTTTTACATTGACTCAAAAATCAAACAAGAAATTGTTTTAATTTGATAAACTTTTCTTGTAAATAATTAAAAATTATATATTTATAATATGGTATACTTACATATGAAATAAGTAAATCATTCTCATTATTTTAATTGATTCAATTACACTACAAGAAAATCTATTACGGGCTACCGCAAAATGCCGACTGAATATAGTAGTCGCCAAAAGGCTACCGAAATATTGATTGGGCGACTGAAATTAGTCGACCAAAGGCGACCAAAAGGGCGACTAAATAGAAATCCTCAGGCGACCGAAATCGGTCGCCATATACTAAGGCGGGCGACTGATTTCGGTCGCCAAGTCGGTCGCCACGCCTAAAAACAGACATTAAACCCGCAGCTCTCCCCAACCCCCTCATTTCGTATGTTACTTAGAAAAAAAAAAAACGCAGCAAATCCTACCCAAATCCGGTGCAAGTTCGATCAAGTTTTCAATTTTCGGGTTTAAATTTGGTGTATTCTTGCTTTGCCACTTCTAATCCTACCCTATTCAGTTCAATGTATGTTAATTTTTAATTTTTTGTTTTATGTTTTGTGTTGTAATTATATTATGGTTAATTTAGTTATATTGTTTAGATTTTGTAATTATTTTAGGTTGTTATGTTTGAATGATGTTTGGTTAATGTTTGTTAAATATAATAAGTGTTGAATTTGTTTATAAGTAGAGAATGATTGATTTTAATTGAAATTAGGGTTTGTGAAATTGGGTGTATTTGTTTAAGTTTGAAATTGGGGATATTTAGTAATGTTTGAGTTAAGTTTGATAAGTGTTAAATTTGTTTAAGAGTAGAGAATGATTGATTTTAATTGAAATTAGGGTTTGTGAAATTGGGTGTTTGTATTTAAGCTTGAAATTGGGGGTTTTTAGTAATGTTTGAGTTAGGTTTGATAAGTGTTGAATTTGTTTAAGAGTAGAGAATCATTCATTTTAATTGAAATTAGGGTTTGTGAAATTGGGTGTTTTTATTTAAGCTTGAAATTGAGGGTTTTTAGTAATTTTATATCTTTAATTATTTTTAAGTCATCATTCAATAAATGAAACCTATAAAGTAATAGATGGACCGTTTTTTTTTTTTTTTTTTTTTTTTTAAAGTAATATGGAGTAGATAAATTTGTCTCAAGCTGTAATACCCTGTGTTATTTTAACACAATATTATAAAAGAATTTAATTCCTTAAATTAAATTCATCCTTTTCCTTATAATAAAAATTGCGTCTAATTTTTTTTCGTCAAATAGTATTATCTTTCTTATGTTCATATTTAAAATTTGTGAAATATAAAAATAAAATATATTATACTTAAAATTCAAAAAGAAACACATTTCAAATTTTTATGAAAATCAACACAAAACTAATATCGCCTTTCAAATTTCAAAAAAGGTTAAGTTATGTTAACTATTCATAAAAATAAAAGCAAAACCTTTTATTAATAAAATTCAATTTCGGACATTTTTGATTTTCGAATAAAAATGGACCCTTTTATATTTTTCCTATCTTTGAAATTCAAGTCAACGATTTCAAACACGCAAATCAAGGCCAAGCCATCTTATCCTCTTCCAATTTTTCTTCTTATTTTTGAAAAGTAAACTTAATATCAAAACTTTGTTTAAAAAGGTAATCATTTTGATTTATTTTAATAAACCACTTTATCTTAATATCAAATTACTATTTCAATTCTATTTAACTAACACTTTTGTATATTATCAAAATTATAAGTCACACCTAAATTAAATTGATTAACTTTTTGACGGTTGAATATCATTCTTTAAATCTATAACATTCAACGAAAAAAATAAGTATTTCGACCTAGGAAATTTCTATTCAAAATTTCGAGGACTAAGACTCGATTATTGTTTTAGTACCCTTTCGAAAATTATTTTTATTTTTATTTTCGATTTTATTTCAAAACACTATTTTAAGATCATATCTTTTATTTCAGAACTTTTCGCGATCGCGCAAATCGAAAATTTCGAGAACGAAAATCGAGTCCGAAAATTGTACATTGAACCGTGAAACTTGGACCCTAAAGTCCAAGTTCTATCCTCTTCCATTTTCTTTACTTACACTAGACTAACTTCTCTTACACACCTAAACTTATCATCATTATTTTAATTAGCTGTTTTAAATTTATAGTTTATACATTTTAATAACAAATACATATACAAATAGAATACTACTATTTTCATTTATCCACACAAACACTTAACATACTACACTTTTCTCTCTAAACAAATCTATTCTAAACACACTAAGTAAGAACATATTCATCTTCAACCTTGAGCAACCTTGAAGATCTTCATCTTCTACCTTTCATTTTCTCTTTAAAAAATTTCTTTTCTTTGTTTTTAATTTGCTTATCACTTAAATTACTGCTCCACCCTTTTTATTAAATAATCACTTCCTCTTTTATCTTATAAACATTTAAGAACATAAATCATGTTATAAAAGAGAAAAGAGAATAGTTTAGAGAGAATACAATGGGAAAAAGTTCTTATCATTCATCCTCTCAAACATACAATGAGCCAATACTTATATAGGCTTAGAGATAGGGTTATCTCATACACATATTTGGTAATAGGATATTTTCCATATTATACTTAACATAATTGTGTTTATAACACTCCCCCTGATGACCGTATGTCTAATACATAATGATTAAAAGACTGAATGACGTAATACATAAAATATGAACCCCAAGGAGTAGGACATACTTATTCTGCCTAGTTAAAACCTTGACAAGGAAAACCCAGTGGGACAAAACCTTGACGAAGGAAAAAGAGTACAGCATAGTAAGTCCAATAATAATACTCCCCCTGATCAATAGTCACTAGGAATTTTGGGTCTTAAGTCCTTCAAACGGCGCATTCCTATACAGTAAACCAGTTTCTTGAAAGTTGAAGTTGGTAATGCTTTGGTAAAAAGATCAGCTAAGTTGTTGTTCGAGCGAATTTGTTGAATGTCGATTTCTCCATCTTTCTGTAGATCATGTGTGAAGAAGAATTTAGGACTAATGTGCTTCGTTCTATCGCCTTTGATGAAACCTTCCTTTAGTTGTGCAATACAAGCAGCATTATCTTCGTATAATATTGTGGGTGAGTCCTTGATTGAACGAAGCCCACAAGAGTCTTGAATATGATGTACCACAGATCTTAACCATAAGCATTCGCGGCTTGCTTCATGTATTGCTAGCAATTCAGAGTGATTAGTAGAAGTGGCTGCAATGATCTGTTTTACAGATCGCCATGATATGGCTGTACCTCCATAGGTAAATAAATATCCAGTTTGTGACCTTCCTTTATGTGGGTCAGAAAGATAACCCGCATCTCCGTATCCAACTAATTTTGATTTGGAATCATAAGGATAAAGCAGACCTAAATCAATGGTACCACTGAGATAACTAAATTAATGTTTAACTCCATGATACACGTTATTTATATTCATTTTATGCCCCCGGTTTAGTCGCATTTAGCTTGCATTTATTCGTATTCGTTATGATCTTATGAGCTATTTGTTGTATTTCTCGATACTGCTGCCTTTTATTTACATTTTGCAGGTTTTGGTGGTTTTGAGCCAAAACCCGGGACAATTGGAGCATTACGAGAATCGAGACGACATGACCAATCCCGAGCTCACGTAGGATGTAACACCCCGACTTTTTCTAAGTCATTTTTTTTGTTCACTTTCCATAATTAGTAAGTTTCCTAATCAAGCGACTTTCTATTTTTAGCTCGAGAGCTACATTGTTGTCAGAACTTAAAGAAACGGAGTAATTTAGCTTAAGACGGTGTAATTTCCTCTTACGAACTCCGATTCAGGCGATTCAAAAGGCTAAATCACAGATTTTTTCGACGCCGTTGCATCTGCCAACTTTTCAGAAGCTAGTTTGGACCGGCCCACTTTGGACCGAACCAAAATCCCATTTGCACGGGTTGAGGTTAGGGTTTAGATGGCTTTATGAGCAAGATAAGTAATTATCTTATTATCTCCTAATCTTGGCATATGATAATTCTGATTTCACTCCTTAATCTCTCATTCCTCTTTCCCATCCACATTCATCCTTCATTCATCCCTCAAAATATCTCTCCAAAATACATTCAAACTCCATTGATTCTCTTGCAAGCTTTCACCTTATTCATCCTAAGTCTTTCCTAGCCTTTTTCCTTGGTGTATGGTCTTATTATTCTCTTTTTATTTCTGATTTCTTATTATTTTATGTGTTATGTTGTTGTGTGTATTCATTATTTGCTTGTTTGGCTTGGATATCAAAGGAGAAGAAGGGTTTGAAGAAGGAGATACCATCCTTGTTGAAGAGGAGGAAGAGTAGCACGAGTTTGAGGCTCTACAAAGGTAACTAGGTGTGATCTAGTCATGTTTTAGCATGTATGAGGCCTTGCTTGTGTTGTTGTTGTTGTTTTCATTATGGTGTTGTTAATGGTTGATGTTTTGATCATGATTTCATGCTAGTTTCATTGGCCTCATACTAGGGTTGTCATGTTATCATTCATATTATCATCATTATATGCATAACTATCATAATTCATTGCTATTCATGTTTGTGGAGTCATAAAAATTGATTTGGTATAGTGGTGATGATGATGCCGTGAGATTGGGTTGAGGGCCGTGGCCCTTGACTTGGTTTCTCTTGTTTTTTTTCTTCCTTGTTTTGGCTTAATTATGATTAATCTTGATGTATGCATGATCCACCTAATGATGAGTATGAGTTAAGATGGTTTTGATTGAGTTTAAAGTATATGAATGCATGGTTTAATGAACTAATCACCTAAATCGATTATTGGTCACATGATAATTGAGTTTGATGCATGAAATCGTGATTGTGATGTGTTGGCCGTGTGGTATGTGTGTTGGCCGTGAGTTGTGAGGGTTGGCCGTGTGTATGTATGTGTGTGGAGTCTTGGTTTGTCGCTTGTTTGAGTCATGGCATGTCCTAAAATGTTAACTATGCTATAATGAATCGAGTTACACTATGTTTGATCACTAAATGATGATTTATGAGCATGTTAATTGAATGTATGACTTGTATAGCATGTTGATCTTATGGTACTCCGTTTATATGGTTGAATATGATGATATCGTGATTTGTGTGAGTGTGTGTATGGATGTTGTGGTTGTGTGGTTGTGTTGGAGTGATGGAGACAGGTTACAGGTTATGCTTGGGTTAAGTTTGCACATGGGTACTGTTCTGGCACATGTGTGAGGAGATACAACGTCCTAGGATGGACGGATACCGCCCATAATCCCCTCGGCTATTCTTGTTGCTTAGTTAGAGCGACTATGGGTTCTCAACCAGAAGGGTTAGAGACTATGGTTATATTTATGTCGTCACCATTCTTGTTGCTCGGTGGAATTTGGCCAAATTTAGACTTGTGATTATTGAGGAACTTCTTGTTGCTGTTCCGCCATAGGGTTTGGGTGATTCTTGTTGCTTCACCCGGGGTGGTTCTTGTTGCTCCACCCAGTTCTCCGCGCTTACTCTTGCAATTGGTTGGAGGAAGGATCGACTTGAGGGCAGATGGATTGGGTCACAACATTTGGTTGTGCCGTGTATTTGTTGTTTGTGTTGTATTGTTGTTTTGTCGTTGCTTGTCTTGTTGATCATGTATTTGTACTTTGGATTAGGCCGTAGGCCAGGTGAGCTTGTTGCATTGTTGTTGTTGCATTCGTTATGTTAAAATGTGACTGGGGAGCACCTAGTTACTCCCCACTGATTGTGGTTGTTGTTTCTTTTTTATAGGTATGCGCGTGACGGGAATCGAGTGAGGAAATGCGAGGATTTGACCGTGCTTTACCTTAGAAGAAATGTGTTTTGTTGGACTATTCGGATTTGTGTTTTGGATTTGTTTTAGACTTTATCTTTTTGGACTTTGGACTTTTATTTTGGATTTGGTTGTAAGGGGTATTTACTCCCCATATTTTGCTAGGCCTCAAGGCCTACTCGTTTACTTTCTGTTTCGTTTTAGTAGTTGTTTAAGTAATAATCCGGGCTACGGTGTTTCCGCCACCGTGATTTCAGTTTTAAAACCTTTATCTTTTGCTAAAACCTTTTTAAATCGTATTTTGTTCTTTTGAAAACCCGGGTTGTTACAGTTGGTATCAGAGCGAATACGCTCCCAATTCTACTAGGTGAGTGAGTAGGATTCGACTTAGAACATCGAGTGGAGTGTGGGGTAGACAAATTAGAGGGTTGCGTTGTTTGTCTTTGAGTAGTTGTTTGTAGCGGCATGTATAGTTGTTGCTGCTGTTAATCATACAATTGTATTTCAGATGGCCAGAAATGGAAATGCCGCGCAACAGGACCTTCAACGCATGCGCCAAATTGAGGATGCAATCTTAGCTTTGACGGAGGCACGTGAGAACAACCAGTCCGTCTTTGATCGTTTTAACCGTCATCATCCACCTACGTATGATGGCAAGGCAGATCCAATTTTGCTCGAGAGCTGGATTAGGGAGATCGAGAAGCTGTTCGTGGCAACTCGGTGTCCCGAGGCGCAGAAGGTGGATATCGCCACCTACTATCTGAAGATGGAGGCCGACAACTGGTGGGCCTTATCTAGAGCTGCTCTCCAGGCTCAGGTTGGATTCAACTGGTCGTGGTTGAAGCGCCAAGAAGCGCTTCTATCCTGATGAGCTCCGCTGGGAGAAGGAGCAAGAATTCATTAATCTTGTACAGGGTACCATGTCAGTGCAGGAGTACACTGACAAGTTCACGGCTTTGGCTCGTTTTGCGCCACACGTTATTCCCGACGAGGCTGCTCGCATCCGTCGATATGAGAAGAACTTGTCCTTTGGAGTTAGGACTGTGCAAGCTGGAATGCCTTCCACTACTTTCCAGCAGGCTTATGACCGAGCTTTGAGTGTGTACGCGTCAGTCCAGGCTGAGGAGGCCGATGCTGCTGCTAGAAGTCGCTTGGAGAAGAGGCATTCGGATTCGCAGGAGCACTTTCGAGTTGAGAAGAAGGGGAGGTTCGAGCCCAGGCCGATGGGAACCCATGCTCAGGATGCTTCTAGGCCAGGTATGCTATGCTATCGCTGTAACAAGGCTTACCACCCGGGTAAGACTTGTGATGGGAGGACGATTACGTGCTTTGTCTGCAAGGAACCGGGGCATAAGTCCAACGTTTGCCCTAAGGCCGTGAGATCTACTGGTGTTGCTGCTGCTGGTTCTTCTTCAGCTATTGCTCCTTCTAATGTTGCTACGAAGGCTAACCCTCCTGCTCTGAAGGGACGCATCTTCGTCATGAGTCGAGCTGAAGCCGAGCGTCATCCTCTTGTTGCCACAAGTATATATCTTACTACCTCTGTACCTATTTCCTTGTCCTTTTGATACTAGTACCTCTCTGTCGTTCATTTTTCCTTCATTGAACGACCAAAACTCAACTTACTTCCTTTATTTCCCTATATATATTCTCATCTCTCTCTCCGCGAGTGTAACAGTTCCATGTTCACTCCTATTTGAGGGTGTCCCTACTTCTTTTGGGGAATCCGTCCTAGCTCCCTTCCGTGTGTGTTTGGGTCCGACCAAGTTAAGTGTCTTTGGGGTATGTGAGGCTTGGTGGAGTTGACCTAGGCTAGGAGAGCTATCCTTTCGTCATTGGGGCAGGTAGAGTTAGTTGTTCTTAGGATGGACATCGTAGTGGTAGACTCTTTCCACTTGTTTTGGGTGTCACTTTGATCTCAAGTTTCGAGGACGAAACTTCTTTTTAGGGGGTCGGATTGTAACACCCCGACTTTTTCTAAGTCATTTTTTTTGTTCACTTTCCATAATTAGTAAGTTTCCTAATCGAGCGACTTTCTATTTTTAGCTCGAGAGCTACATTGTTGTCAGAACTTAAAGAAACGGAGTAATTTAGCTTAAGACGGTGTAATTTCCTCTTACGAACTCCGATTCAGGCGATTCAAAAGGCTAAACTGCGTATTTTTTCGACGCCGTTGCATCTGCCAACTTTTCAGAAGCTAGTTTGGACCGGCCCACTTTGGACCGAACCAAAATCCCATTTGCACGGGTTGAGGTTAGGGTTTAGATGGCTTTATGAGCAAGATAAGTAATTATCTTATTATCTCCTAATCTTGGCATATGATAATTCTGATTTCACTCCTTAATCTCTCATTCCTCTTTCCCATCCACATTCATCCTTCATTCATCCCTCAAAATATCTCTCCAAAATACATTCAAACTCCATTGATTCTCTTGCAAGCTTTCACCTTATTCATCCTAAGTCTTTCCTAGCCTTTTTCCTTGGTGTATGATCTTATTATTCTCTCTTTTTATTTCTGATTTCTTATTATTTTATGTGTTATGTTGTTGTGTGTATTCATTATTTGCTTGTTTGGCTTGGATATCAAAGGAGAAGAAGGGTTTGAAGAAGGAGATACCATCCTTGTTGAAGAGGAGGAAGAGTAGCACGAGTTTGAGGCTCTACAAAGGTAACTAGGTGTGATCTAGTCATGTTTTAGCATGTATGAGGCCTTGCTTGTGTTGTTGTTGTTGTTTTCATTATGGTGTTGTTAATGGTTGATGTTTTGATCATGATTTCATGCTAGTTTCATTGGCCTCATACTAGGGTTGTCATGTTATCATTCATATTATCATCATTATATGCATAACTATCATAATTCATTGCTAATCATGTTTGTGGAGTCATAAAAATTGATTTGGTATAGTGGTGATGATGATGCCGTGAGATTGGGTTGAGGGCCGTGGCCCTTGACTTGGTTTCTCTTGTTTTTTTTCTTCCTTGTTTTGGCTTAATTATGATTAATCTTGATGTATGCATGATCCACCTAATGATGAGTATGAGTTAAGATGGTTTTGATTGAGTTTAAAGTATATGAATGCATGGTTTAATGAACTAATCACCTAAATCGATTATTGGTCACATGATAATTGAGTTTGATGCATGAAATCGTGATTGTGATGTGTTGGCCGTGTGGTATGTGTGTTGGCCGTGAGTTGTGAGGGTTGGCCGTGTGTATGTATGTGTGTGGAGTCTTGGTTTGTCGCTTGTTTGAGTCATGGCATGTCCTAAAATGTTAACTATGCTATAATGAATCGAGTTACACTATGTTTGATCACTAAATGATGATTTATGAGCATGTTAATTGAATGTATGACTTGTATAGCATGTTGATCTTATGGTACTCCGTTTATATGGTTGAATATGATGATATCGTGATTTGTGTGAGTGTGTGTATGGATGTTGTGGTTGTGTGGTTGTGTTGGAGTGATGGAGACAGGTTACAGGTTATGCTTGGGTTAAGTTTGCACATGGGTACTGTTCTGGCACATGTGTGAGGAGATACAACGTCCTAGGATGGACGGATACCGCCCATAATCCCCTCGGCTATTCTTGTTGCTTAGTTAGAGCGACTATGGGTTCTCAACCAGAAGGGTTAGAGACTATGGTTATATTTATGTCGTCACCGTTCTTGTTGCTCGGTGGAATTTGGCCAAATTTAGACTTGTGATTATTGAGGAACTTCTTGTTGCTGTTCCGCCATAGGGTTTGGGTGATTCTTGTTGCTTCACCCGGGGTGGTTCTTGTTGCTCCACCCAGTTCTCCGCGCTTACTCTTGCAATTGGTTGGAGGAAGGATCGACTTGAGGGCAGATGGATTGGGTCACAACATTTGGTTGTGCCGTGTATTTGTTGTTTGTGTTGTATTGTTGTTTTGTCGTTGCTTGTCTTGTTGATCATGTATTTGTACTTTGGATTAGGCCGTAGGCCAGGTGAGCTTGTTGCATTGTTGTTGTTGCATTCGTTATGTTAAAATGTGACTGGGGAGCACCTAGTTACTCCCCACTGATTGTGGTTGTTGTTTCTTTTTTTATAGGTATGCGCGTGACGGGAATCGAGTGAGGAAATGCGAGGATTTGACCGTGATTTACCTTAGAAGAGATGTGTTTTGTTGGACTATTCGGATTTGTGTTTTGGATTTGTTTTAGACTTTATCTTTTTGGACTTTGGACTTTTATTTTGGATTTGGTTGTAAGGGGTATTTACTCCCCATATTTTGCTAGGCCTCAAGGCCTACTCGTTTACTTTCTGTTTCGTTTTAGTAGTTGTTTAAGTAATAATCCGGGCTACGGTGTTTCCGCCACCGTGATTTCAGTTTTAAAACCTTTATCTTTTGCTAAAACCTTTTTAAATCGTATTTTGTTCTTTTGAAAACCCGGGTTGTTACATAGGAGCTCGGAGTTCAAATAAAAGACCAAGAGACTAGAAAGGGCCACGAGTATTTAAGGCCCAAAACTAAGGAATGAAGTGGAATAAGGCCCAAGGTGAAGGGAAGAGCCCAGCCAGGACTAGCCGGCGGTCTGGTGTGGCCCGGCGGCCTACGCTCTGGGGTTTATTTCGTCGGATTTTGATTATTTTCGAGTTTTAATATTTGGAAACTATAAATAGGACCCTTAGGTCGTACACATGTTTTTATGCTTTATTTTCCTTAGTTCTCCAAGTTTAGTTTACTGTTATTTTATTTCTCTCTTTTACAAACTCTCAACTTTAGTTTAGATTCAAGATCGTTTTACTTTGTAACCGTCGGTACTCCGTAAGAATTCCAGGTTTTAAATTCAATTGCTTTTCATCCATCATGTTTATTTCTTATTATTGTTTTGCTTTGATTTCTACCATGTCTAGCTAATTTTCCAATTAGGGTTTAGGGGAAATTGTGATATCTGGTCCAGGAACATGTTTTAGAATTAAACTGGTTGAATAATTTGTGCACTTGATTTCTTTCTACGCGTTTTATGCCAATTGAATTAGGATTATTTCGCCTGATCAACGATTTGTCTGAGTTTAATTGAACCTGAGTAAGTTTTGATTTAAGATCGAAAGCCGAGTTAAAACTAGACTTATGCGAGATTGATAAGTTGAATTTAGTAAGTTGCGAGAGCCCGCTAAATTTGCTTAAGGCTAAAATTGACTCGAGAGAGCGTTTTATAAACCTACTCATTTGCACAGTTTATCGCTTCCTTCTTATAAATTTGAGTTCCTGAATCGATGTCACATTGATCCTGACGCCCTAATCTTCCTTTTATATATTCTTATATCATCTTCCTTGCTGTTCTTAGTTTAGTTTAAAACAAACCCTTTTTCACACCTTTGAGTTAGACCTGTTTACTCCGTCTTTAGCTTAAAACTACACCGTTTCTCTGTGGATACGATCCTGCTTACCACTAGCTACTTGTTAGTGTTTTTGTAGGTTTATTTTGATTAGGCGTGCGACTTAGCCTTGTCAATTTTGGCGCCGTTGCCGGGGACACGGCTTTGCTAGTTTTAGTTATTGTTTAGTTACAGGTTTTTCTCTTCTGTCTCAGGGAACTCTAGTTCCTTGAGACCGATCTCACCGTTTCCTTTGAGTTATTTATGCGCAGGTCACCTACAGGTTTAGTCCCGTTTGATCCTGAACCTGAGCGTACCTTGCACCGTACGCGTAACTTCTTCATGGAAATCGCCGAGGCCTACGCAACTGAGAGTGTGCAAAGTTCAGACGCGGAAACTCGCTCAGAACGATCGTCCTGCGAAGAGGACAATACACACATTGTTATTGATTTAGAGGAGCCCGTGACCATGCCAAAACTCTATAGTCACTCGCTTCCTAAGACGGAGTCCATCCCGAATGGATTCACGATGCCCGCTACTCTTACGGGCAACTTTGAGATTCGCCCCGCCTTTCTTACTTTGGTGGAGCGGAATCAGTTCGGAGGCTATCCTACGGAGGATCCTGGTCGACATATGCAGGTTTTTACGGACTATTTTTCGACTATAAACTAGGCCGGGATCACGCAGGAGCAAATAAGGGAGATGCTGTTCCCTTTTTCTTTAAAGGATCGAGCTCGTGAGTGGATCACGGACCTCGACAAGCTAGCTGCTGGTATTACAGATTGGAGGAGTTTGGCTCTCGCGTTCTATTCAAAGTTCTATCCTCCAGAGCGCACAAATCGGATCAAGTGATCAGGGCTTCAAGCAGACATACGATGAGACTTTAGCTGAAGCTTGGGAAAGGTATAAGAAGCTCATACGGGATTGTCCTCACCATGGGCTGAGCGACTGGCTCGTGATTATGACCTTTTATAACGGTTTATATGCTGAAAGCCGTGCGATTCATGATTCTGCTGCGGAGGGACGTTTTGCTAACAACGTCGATGATGATAAAGCTTGGACATTAATTGAGGAGATGGCGATACATTCGTCACAATTTGGGAAGCCGAGAGGTAATTCACGGTCCGCACATGATGACCGTGATAAGGGGAGTATTAGTGCACTCACTAGTCCGGTTGCTGCGCTGACTGCACAGATTAGTATGATGCAGGGTGGTGGTTCATCTGGTGCTCAGGTAAATGCTATTGCAGGGCACGATTTGGGTTATTCTACGGGGTATGCTGCGCCCCAGGGAAGCGAGGTTTACGCTACCAATCTTACAACCAAAACCGCCTATCAAAACCAACGATTCACGATCGCCGCTTCTCATATCGTAACCAGAATGTCCAAAACCCAACCACTCAACCTCCCCAAACTCAACCCTACCAACCTCCCTACAAAAATTACCAACCACCTCCACCAAATTACCAAAAGACAGCCTACACTCCACCACAACCTACCCCCGTACCCGATCCTTCAGCTGAAACCAGAGCTATGATGTTGCAAATGCAACAAGTGATGATGGGTATGCAGAAGTCGCAGGAGACAATGATGCAATACATGCAGAAAAGCGATCAGGCTAAGGACGCAGCGATTAAGAATTTGGAGAATCAAGTGGCTCAACTCGCCACTTCGCAAGCTGCGCGTCAACCAGGTTTCTTGCCATCGCAGGGCCAACCTCCTAACCCTCCTCCCGATACTGCATGTGCGATTACTTTGCGGAGCGGTGCGTTTTATGATGATCCGAGGCCAAAGGCAATGATGGTCGGCCTAAGAATGGCCGTCTAACCTAATAACCCGGGCCGCGAGGAAAGATGATTTGAGTGTTAATTCGGGTGTTCCTGTTGCTACTCCTTCGCCCCCGATTCAGATCAAGCTCCCATTCCCGGGTCGGCTACGTGAAGAGTCCGAGGCTAAGTTCAAGAAGTTCATGGACGTCATTAAAGCTCTGCAGGTAAACGTCCCTTTTATTGACCTTGTGACTCAAATCCCTGCGTACGCTAAGTTTCTGAAGGAAGTCTTAGCTCGTAAGCGTACATTAGAGGATGTCTGGACTGTTACATTCGTGGGGGAAGCTAGTACTAGGCTGCAGGCTAGTAAGCCTCCTAAGCTTAGTGATCCAGGTACCTTTTCTATCCCCTGCTCCATCGGTAAGTTTGTGGTTCGCAATGCTTTATGTGACCTTGGAGCGAGTGTGAGTGTCCTACCCTACTCCCTTTACTAAAAGATGAACTTGTCAGCTTTGGCACCCACTCACATTACCTTGCAAATGGCTGACCGGTCTGTTAAGCATCCCTTAGGTATACTGCAAGATGTCCCCGTACAGGTAGGAAAGTTCTTTATCCCTGTGGACTTTGTAGTACTTGATATGCCCGAGGATGTTCACATTCCCATCATTTTGGGGAGACCCTTCCTGCACACTGCTGGTGCAGTCATAGATGTGGGTAATAAGACCTTAGCGTTCACGGTAGGGGGAGAAAAGCTCACTTTTACGCACTCTGATACCCTGCGGTCACCCATGCGTCTAGAGTCGGTTTGTTCTGTTAATGCTATACCTCCGTCTCACTCTACTGGAGACACTTTGGAGGTCGTTTCTGTTGTCTCCCCGTGTGCAGGTTCTTTACAGGATGGTTGCAAGGTTGGTTTGGAGGAGAGGAAATTGCTGAAAACCGACCTTTACGACGCAAGCAATGGAGATGGAGGACCTACGGTTGAGCCGATTGGAGCACAAGGGCGATTCGGCGAGCCATTTCGTGATTGGGGACCCACAATGATGGACTATGCTGCGCTACCTCGAGAGGGAGGAGTTCTATGGCGGACGAATGCTGTTTCGCCGAGTGAAGCTGTCGCGAATGGCCAACAACCTTGGCCTAATTATACTTGATTTCTAGAGCTTTGAAGAGTCTTGCGGGACTATAAACTAGCGCTTCCGGGAGGCAACCCGATGACGTTGTATTTTTATTTGCACTTTGTACTTTTGTTTGGTTTGTTTTGGATGATATTTTTATGGTTTGATTTTGAGCGCGTGAGGATGAGGGATTATATGTGATTTTAGCGCGCAGGTACTTTAGGACTTTGTCCTTAGTTTTTTGAGAAGACGCTACGAGGAAACGTGCGGTAGTCGGCCGGTACGCTCGAGCCCAGTCAAATGAAATTTGAAATTGGTGAAAAAGCGAAAAATTGAAAAAATGCACCCAGTACCGGCCACGGCCGGCGTCTGGACCGGTGGTGTGTTCTGATTACATTTCGTGTGTTCTCGCGTGCTACTCCGAAGTACTACATAACTGGACTGATTTGGACGCATATTTGTGGATTTTTCGCCGCACTCCATGCTTCGCTTCGGTTTGGGGGAGCTCCGACTTTATAATGTGAGCATTCTTTACCCCTTTTTACCCTCATTTCTCGTTTTATTTTCCTACCCCCTCTTTTATTTGTCCTTTTCTGCTGTTGTGGTTGAGCTGTTTTCCACATTGAGGACAATGTGTGATTAGGTTTGGGGGAGGGAAGCACGTTCGCGCTTTGCATTTTCATTTTGTGTGTGCATTTATTATGAAAATCCAAAAAAAATTGAAAAATTTCAAAAAAATACAAAACTACGAGTTTTTTTTGGTCTGCTTCATCACGTTTGGAGAATTGATTAGTACGCTTACTTTGATCTTTAGCATCTCCGAGTCGACTTTCTATCGTCGTAGCTGCACTATATGTTTGTTTCCTATTAATAGATTGCGAGTCTCAAACGCTAGCCCACTTGTATTTGCTTAATTCTTATCGCTTTTCGTTTGTTTACTTTCGACTTTGACATTCGAGCTTGGCAATGGTTTGTGGAATGTTTGGTTTGTTGGTTTGTGGTTTGTTTGGAAAGATCATTTAATGTTGGAGCAATGCTTCGATGCTCTCGGAGGGGACTCATTGATTTGAGTAACCACAGTGGCCATGAATTTGGTTGCGACCGAGAGTATGAGCAATAATGTAACCCTTAAGGAAATATGTGTACCCGAGCGCGATCTTTACCGAGTGAATGTCAAGCTAAACGGTACTACATACGAGGGATGCTCCACATTTGTGAGAAAGAAAAAGACAAAAGAAAAGAAAAAAAGAAGAGAAAAGAATGGATTGTGGTAAGAATTGGTTGATGGAAAGTGGTACGTTCGGTTGGCCTTGCTTGAATTGAAAATGTCGTCAGTTTTACTTTTGCGAAAGCGTTAGAGGCTAGTGGTATAATGTGGTGTGAATGGTTGAGACTTGTGCTCTATTTTCGGTGAAACAGTCTATGGTTGTATGTTTATGTGCATAGGTCGTCCACTTTGAGATACTAGCGTGATTAGTTCGTGTCACTTTGATTTTCTCCGACGCTGTTTGCTTGAGGACAAGCAAAGGTTTGGTTTGGGGGAGTTTGATACACGTTATTTATATTCATTTTATGCCCCCGGTTTAGTCGCATTTAGCTTGCATTTATTCGTATTCGTTATGATCTTATGAGCTATTTGTTGTATTTCTCGATACTGCTGCCTTTTATTTACATTTTGCAGGTTTTGGTGGTTTTGAGCCAAAACCCGGGACAATTGGAGCATTACGAGAATCGAGACGACAAGACCAATCCCGAGCTCACGCAGGAGCTCAGAGTGCAAATAAAAGACCAAGAGACTAGAAAGGGCCACGAGTATTTAAGGCCCAAAACTAAGGAATGAAGTGGAATAAGGCCCAAGGTGAAGGGAAGAGCCCAGCCCAGACTAGCCAGGCCGGCCGGTCTGGTGGACCGGCAGCCGGCCGGCCGGCTCTGGGGTTTATTTCGTCGGATTTTGATTATTTTCGAGTTTTAATATTTGGAAACTATAAATAGGACCCTTAGGTCGTACACATGTTTTTATGCTTTATTTTCCTTAGTTCTCCAAGTTTAGTTTACTGTTATTTTATTTCTCTCTTTTACAAACTCTCAACTTTAGTTTAGATTCAAGATCGTTTTACTTTGTAACCGACGGTACTCCGTAAGAATTCCAGGTTTTAAATTCAATTTCTTTTCATCCATTATGTTTATTTCTTATTATTGTTTTGCTTTGATTTCTACCATGTCTAGCTAATTTTCCAATTAGGGTTTAGGGGAAATTGTGATATCTGGTCCAGGAACATGTTTTAGAATTAAACTGGTTGAATAATTTGTGCACTTGATTTCTTTCTACGCGTTTTATGCCAATTGAATTAGGATTATTTCGCCTGATCAACGAGTTGTCTGAGTTTAATTGAACCAGAGTAAGTTTTGATTTAAGATCGAAAGCCGATTTAAAACTAGACTTACGCGAGATTGATAAGTTGAATTTAGTAAGTTGCGAGAGCCCGCTAAATTTGCTTAAGGCTAAAATTGACTCGAGAGAGCGTTTTATAAACCTACTCATTTGCACAGTTTATCGCTTCCTTCTTATAAATTTGAGTTCCTGAATCGATGTCACATTGATCCCGACGCCCTAATCTTCCTTTTATATATTCTTATATCATCTTCCTTGCTGTTCTTAGTTTAGTTTAAAACAAACCCTTTTTCACACCTTTGAGTTAGACCTGTTTACTCCGTCTTTAGCTTAAAACTACACCGTTTCTCTGTGGATACGATCCTGCTTGCCACTAGCTACTTGTTAGTGTTTTTGTAGGTTTATTTTGATTAGGCGTGCGACTTAGCCTTGTCACTCCATTCCAATGTCTTTTTGTTGGCGCAGAACTATATCTAGCTAATAAGTTGACTGAAAATGCAATATCAGGTCTGGTACAATTAGCTAGATACAAGAGAGCACCAATTGCACTTAAATATGGTACTTCTGGACCAAGAAGTTCTTCGCCATCTTCTTTAGGTCGAAAAGGATCTTTATTAATATCCAGTGATCTCACAACCATTAGAGAGCTTAATGGGTGTGCTTTGTCCATATAAAATCGTTTTAAGATTTTTTCAGTATAAGTAGATTGATGAACAAATATTCCAATTGGGACATACTCAATTTGTAGACCAAGACAAAATTTAGTTTTACCAAGATCTTTCATTTCGAATTCTCTTTGTAAATAGTCAGCAGTTTTAGTGACCTCTTCGAGAGTTCCGATGAGATTTAGATCATCAACATACACCGCAATGATAGCAAATCCTAAATCGGATTTTTTAATAAAGACACATGGACAAATAGGATTATTAGAATACCCTTCTTTCAGTAAGTATTCACTGAGGCGATTATACCACATTCTTCTAGATTGCTTTAGTCCGTATAGAGCTCTTTGCAGTTTTATTGAGTACATGCTGCTTTGTTTGGATTTATATGTTTCAGGTACAGGAAGTCCTTCGGGAACTTTCATGTATATATCACTATCAAGTGATCCATAAAGATAAGTTGTAGCCACATCCATAAGATGCATATTAAGCTTTTCTGAAGCTGCCAAACTAATAAGAAAACGAAATGTGATGGCATCCATCACTAGAGAATAAGTTTCTTGGTAACCAATACCAGGTCTTTGAGAAAAACCTTGTGCAACGAGTCGAGCTTTGTATCTTACTATTTCATTTTTCTCATTGCGTTTTCTTACGAATACCCATTTGTATCCAACCGCTTTTTCAGTTTTTGGAGTTTCAACAATAGGACCAAAAACTTCACGTTTTATTAACAAGTTAAACTCTGCTTGAATTGCGTCCTTCCACATTGGCCAATCTTTTCGAGATTGACATTCTTTTACAGATTGTGGTTCATGATCATCATTATGTTCCATGATATCTATAGCAACTGTAATAGCAAATACATTATCTGGGATAACTATATTCCTATCCCAATTTTGTTTTGTACCGACATAGTTTACAGATATCTCATTATTTTCGGGTGCATGTACTTCATCATATGCGATTTCTATATGAGTATTAGTTTGCTCAATTGAGGATTCTAATATAGCATCATTTTCTGATGTGCTAACTGGCAATCTTCTTTTTCGCGGAACTAAATCTTTTGCACCAAGAGGTCTCCCACGTTTTAAACGTGTTTTTGACTCAATTGTATTATTGTGATGGCCTTCAGGGATACACACTTTTGCAGGAGTGTTTGCAGCAGGTATGTGTGATTTTGTGACCCTTGCTATATCTATAAATGCATCTGGGATTTTATTTGCAATGTTTTTCAAATGTATTATCCTTTGTACCTCAAGATCACATTGATTTGTACGAGGATCAAAATGGTTTAGTGTTGATGTATTCCACGAAATTTCTTGACGTTCCTCAATTTTTGGTTTCTCTCCCCCTAACGGCGGGAAATTTGACTCATCAAACTGACAATCGGCAAATCTTGCTTTAAAGACATCTCCTGTTAGAGGTTCAAGATACCTAATAATGGATGGAGAGTCATAGCCAACATATATGCCAAGTCTACGTTGGGGGCCCATTTTTGCTCTCTGAGGTGGAGCTATGGGAACATACACCGCACAACCAAAAGTCCTAAGATGTGAGATATCAGGTTGATGCCCGAATACAAGTTGTACAGGCGAGTACTTCTGATAGCTGGTCGGTCTAATGCGTACTAATGTTGCCGCATGTAATATTGCATGTCCCCATGTTGAGAAAGGTAAATTTGACCTTAAGAGTAATGGTCGAGCAATTAATTGTAAGCATTTAATAAAAGATTCCGCCAAACCATTTTGGGTATGCACATGAGCAACTGGGTGTTCAACGTCAATGCGAATTGACATGCAATATTCATCAAATGTTTTAGATGTAAATTCACCAGCATTATCAAGTCGAATAATTTTAATAGGATAATCAGGAAATTGAGCTCGCAGTCTAATAATCTGTGAAAGGAACCTAGCAAATGCAACTGTGCGAGTTGATAGTAAACAAACGTGAGACCAACGAGTTGAAGCATCAATTAAGACCATAAAATATCGAAATGGTCCACTCGAAGGATGAATTGGTCCACAAATGTCACCTTGGATTCGTTGCAAGAAGGAAGGTGACTGAATGCCAAATTTCAACAAAGATGGTCTAATGATCAATTTTCCTTGATAACATGCATTGCATAGACAATCATTAGTGGATAAGACCTTAACATTTTTTAAGGGATGACCATGTGAGTTTTCTATAACTCTACGCATCATTGTTGATCCTGGGTGACCTAACCGGTCATGCCAAAGCTTAAAAATATGTGCATCAACATTTTTAGAGTATTTAACAAAATGAGATTCAAAAAGAATAGTGTGATATGTAACAACCCGGTTTTTCGTGACTTTAATTAAACTAAGGCGGAATATTAATTAAGTCTATTTATTACAAAACCAGCTGTTATCGTATTACAAACTCTATATACATAATATGAGTTTAAGATAAACAGAGTATTCGGTTACAAATCTCTCAAAGGAGTACAAAATAAGGTAAAACCATCCCCAGTATTCATAAGCTTTAGTCTCGGGGTACCTGCAATTTATTATCATTTTCTCGCATCACTCTTTCGATACATGCAAATCTAAAACGTATGCAATATAGGAAATAAATAAATAAAACACATTGCAATTAGGCAAGCAAAACATATAATGTAACACCCCGGCCCCAACTAAAGGCCGAAATGTCATTCACGGTAGCTCGCCCATTTGCGTACATAAGCCCATGGAACCAACACGGGCCTTTCAGGCAAGACTTTGTCTCACTCGTGCGCATCCTGAGAACTTCCCAGGAGGTCCCCCATCCTAAGACTACCCTCCAGCAAGCACGCTTAACTGAAGAGTTCTTAAGATGAGCCACCAGAAAAGAAGATGCATCTTATTTTCTGGTGGGTCATCTTAAGAACTCTTCAGTTAAGCGTCTTAGCTGAGAGTAATCTTAGATGGGTGACCTCTGGAAGTTCTCGAGATGCGACGCAGTGAGGACAAAGTGCGCTGGAAAGGGCTCGTGTAATCCTTTTAAGCACAATGTCACTTGAGCCAACACATGAACCTCTTCAACGGGGTACCCGACCCGAATAACCTCAGACAACACCGGGTGTACACCGCCACTTGAAGAACGCAACGTCCTCGTTGCGCCTGGTCGCTACTTACAATATAGAATTCCAGAATCCTCCCCAGCTAGGTGCGTACCTGGCCAACAAGACACAGGATTCGACCACACGGTCGCCGGGTTGCTCTGATACCATTTGTAACACCCCGGTCCCAACTGAAGGCCGGAATGTCATTCACGGTAGCTCGCCAGGCTGCGTACATCGCCCACAGACCAACACGAGTCCTTTCCAGCGCACTTTGTCCTCACTCGTGCGCATCCTGAGAACTTCCCAGGAGGTCATCCATCCTAAGACTACTCTCAAGCAAGCACGCTTAACTGAAGAGTTCTTAAGATGAGCGACCAGAAAAGAAGATGCATCTTGTTGATATGAGTAGCACTTACAATCCCTTTAAGCACAATGTCACTTGAGCCAACACATGAACCTCTTCAACGGGGTACCCGGCCCGAATAACCTCGGACAACACCGGGTGTTACATGGCATGGTGGATTTATACTCAACCAGAGAAATTATGGGTGCAATGGGTTAGTCACGTGTATTTGAATGGAGTTTCCTGGGCAGATTATTCTGTTCGTGGTGATGTGTCTTGGGGATGGAAGATGGTATGTAAAGCTCGAGACAAGGTGGCTGACGGTCTTGACAATGGTGAATGGGTTTTGGATTCAAAGGGATACACTGTTGCTTCAGCATACGACCTTTGTAGGGAATATTTTCCTAAAGTTCAGTGGTGGCCTTTTGTATGGAGCGTGTGGTCTGTTCCTAAACATCGTTTTATTTCTTGGATGATGCTTAGGGCAGCCTTGAGTGTGAAAACCAAGTTGTATGCTTGGTCTGCTTGTGATGATGAAATATGTCAGATGTGTGGGGTTGAAAAAGAGGACCATGAGCATATATTTTGGCGATGTCCTTATACAGTTCAGATTCTGGATAAGTGGTCTGATTGGACTGGTTTGATCTATTATACGTGGAAGCAGAGGAATCTGGCCTGGGCTGAGGGATTAGTTCTTCGACCTGAAGCTGTGATTGATATAGTTGATTGATATAGTTGATATTGATGTGTCCACCTATAATTGGCTAGTTAGTATTGGCTTGAAATAGCTAGAGTGGATTGATTGTACTCCAAATTGTATAATGTTTGGTTATTAATATAAGTGCTTACATTTTACCAAAAAAAGACGAAGAACCAAGTGACGGGTTGGATTTGGGTCTTGGGTGGACAACATCATGGATCCAGACGAGCTTAGGAAATTCGTATCGAGCTAACATAAGGTGCCCCCGCACACTAGTTTATTTTCAAGTATTATGATATAGTTTGTGTTTGAAATAAATAAATAAATTGTTATAACATATATGTATATATATATATATATATATATATATATATATATATATATATATATATATATATATATATATATATATATATATATATATATATATATATATATATATATATATATATATATGAGTAGAGGATCACATGAATCCCTTATATATGGTGCATCCTTTGTACCATCTTAGAGCCCTTAGATCTAATTAAATCAAGGGTCAAGATTAAAAGATGAGATGAAGTCATCAAAATTGAATAGGGGTCAACACAATCATTCATTCATTCACGTCATTAACCACCACCCCCAATTCTCTCTCTAAAAAATATATTATCTCATTCTCTCACTAAACACATGAAAATCCCAGAAATTAATCATAGAAAAACCCTAAACTACATCAATCATCATTTAATCTCGTTGAAAATTATTAATACTAAGATGCAATACATCTAGTATTATGCGCAATCATCAATTCATCATCGTAATCGTGCGAATTTTGTCAAATACAATAGTTAAATCATCACTAATTTCAGCGAAATCATTTATTGAATGTCAAATTCGTGATCGAAATCGACAAATCTCCAGAAAAATCGACTTGTAGCACAAGTTTCGACGAATTGTTCTACTTCGAAGACGACGAATCTCCAGAAAAATTCAGGTGCAATTTTACCGAAATAGTCAAAGAGGTCAATAATATCGACAAAACTACAGGTAAATTTCATTATCATTCATTCAGTTTTTTATTTTATTGATCTTTGATTATAAATTTTGTTACATATGAAGTCTAATTGAATTTTTATGATATGTAGACTTGTTGAATCTGGAGAAACTCAAGAACATCAATTCTTTCAGCAAAAAGTAACACATGGAGCTGTTAAAAGAGAATTGTCATAGTAACATTCAAAATGTACTAATATTTGATAAAGTAACAGAAAATTTGTTAAAGTAACAGTCAAATTGAACTGATGTAACAACAGTTAAACGTTAAAGTAACAACATATTATAGTGCATTGTAGTCGTACGTTTTTAAGTTAACTGACATATATGAATATAATTGTCATCAAAAAATCGTTAAAGTAACACCATATTTCACTAGAATAACATTAATTTAATGTTGAAGTAACATGAAAATTGTAATGTGTTGTATTTGTATATTAGGGATTTTGTTTTGTTATCAATATCTAAAACTGTCAACTAAAATTTGTTAAAGTAACAGTGAAATGAAATTAATGTCACATAAATTTAACGTTAAAGTAACATTAGGTTATAATACTAAAGTAACAAGTTTAAAGTACTAATATAACAGAATCTAAATTAAAGTAACACTGAATATATATTAGAGTAACAAAGAATATATATTAAAGTAACAATACTCAAATACTAAAGTTTTAACTTTCAAAACTTGAATTCTAAATTTTAGTTTCGTATTACAAAGTAATGTGGTTGACTTTACAACAATAATCATTATTGCTTCAAATAAGTTTGATACTCTATTAAACAAGACTGCAATTAAAGTAACATTAAAAATATATTACAGTAACAGTGAAAATATATTACAGTAACACTGAACATATATTACAGTAACATGACTCAATTACTAAAGTAACACGACTTCAAAACGAATTTTTTTTTGCTTCGACTAAGTATAATACAATAGGCTTGTTCTACTTGAGTAGAAAGAGATTCGACGACGAGTGGACGACGGTCACTGTTATATGTTGTCTTTGCTTAGAACGAGCTTATCAACAGAGCTATTCTCCACTAAATTTCTAATCTAAAGCAAAGAAGAGATTCGACAACGACTGTTAGCTCTTGTCTTCGCTCGGAATCATGCTTATCAACGGGGCTATTAACTTCTTTAATTATGTGATTTAGCCATGTGTATGTGCTGCAAAAAAAAAAAACAACGACAGACATCAAATTTATCAGAAAAACAACATCAGATGCTACAACTTTTGATTAAAACTTCGAAACGCAAATAAAACAACATAAATAAAAGTCAATATTGTTGCATAACTAATATAGTAACAGAATAGTACATTACAGTAACAAGAAATATAAACTAAAGTAACAAAATATATGCTGTAGAAAAAAAAAAAAAAACATCAATTAATCTTAATTACTTGAACATAATTGTCATCATTACTTAAAAATACATGCTAATTAGTTTAAAATCATCATCTAAACATAAAACAGCAGCAATACATCAAAAAAAAACTACAAAAATTAACCAAAATTTCTAATACAATAGGAATTGTTGGCAGAAGGAAACTATCGTTCTTTAATGGCACAGCTGATGATTTGTGCAACAATTTTTCCACGCAAGTCTTTAATCTAGAGCACATTCAAGCTATATGTGCACTCTTATATCGACTTCAATTTAAACAAAATGTGAAAGTTAAAATGCTTTCACTGGATTGGGCTGTTCTGGATTCGTAGTTAACACACTTTTTCGAGCTGAAGCAAGTCATTGTCGTAATTTACCAATTACCATAGTGTATTAGTGTTAATCAAGGCCGAATTCAGAGTGCACAAGGATCATTAATGATGAATCATGACTACCTATGGAGCTTACATAGGGTAAGGGCCTCGTTAAGTGCGATGGAAATCGAAGGAAAGGTGCTAGAAGGGATAGTACTCCCTAGAGTACACAGTACAGATATAAGTAATCATCAGAAATATGAGCACCTTGTTGTTTCGCGTTGTGCCAAAATTCAAAATGGAGTGCACAGAGTCGCCTAGCTGATGTGCCGTCTTAGACACGGGATGCTACCAAATTTCAAGAAAACATACATCAAAAGTAATCAAATCACTTCGTTGATCTCAAATTACACATAAATAACTTCGAAATTCTTATACAGCAATGTTGCACCAATCAATTCATCCAAAACATCAAATTAACTTCACATAACAGCATTCCAACTAAATTTAACATTAAATCAAAAACCTATAACATCAACAACAATTTACCTGATAAACATAGGGTTGAAAAGGTGTATTGAAGAATGGAGCAGCCATAATCAAATCAAATTCAAATAATTGCAGAATTTATTCACAATGAACACATTAAACCTAAAACAACTGCAAAAAAAAAAAAAACATCAATTAATCTTAATTACTTGAACATAAGAAAACCTAAAGAAATAAGAAAACCTAAAGCAAAAATACAAAATGCAGTTGAGTAACAACGAAAAGAAATAAAATAATAGATTTACAAATTAAAACTAACAAAAATTGAAAATTAAAGTTGCAACAAACAAAAATACATTGAAAACGAAGAATACGATTAATAGAATTACCTCGGAAGTTGTAGAATACGATTAATACAGAATAAAAGATGATCGAAAACCAAAATCGAACTGAAAACCGACAGGAAAACAAAGAAGACGATCGAAAATAGCTTGAAAACGAAGAAGGAATGACGAAGAGCGAAGAACGAAGGCTGAAATCGCAGGGGAGAGAAAGAGGTAGGTTTAGAGAGAGAAAATTAAAAGACGTTATAAGCTTTGAAATCTGATTTTGTATCATTATATTGGGGAGTGGGAGGGGCGACGTGGCACAATCTGGACGCTCCAAATTAATTAGATCCAACGGCTGCTATGAGGATGCAGGACTCACCAAATTTGAGGGGATTCACAGGATCCTATTTCTATATATATATATATATATATATATATATATATATATATATATATATAGGGTTAAGATCCGGTAAGAACACTAGCTTTGGTAAGAACGGTAAGAACAGTCAAAGTACATGATAAATATACATAAGGTACATTTAACTAACACACAAAAAGTATATTTCTTAAGGTACAATATAAATATATGTTATGTACATTTCAAAATAATGAGTTATTTTCAAAATTTATAGGTATATTCGAAGTTCAAAAATTAAATGTACTTTTGGTATAGTATAAATGTACCTTAAAATTTTGACATATATCTACAATATAAAGAGATTATACGTTATAAATTTAAAATTTGTGTCACATATTTTTCATTACTAATATGAATGATAAATTTAAAATGTACATCATGTGTATTCATCATGTATTTTGAATGTTCTTACCGTTCTTACCAAAGGGCATGTTCTTATCTGATCTTATTCCTATATATATATATATATATATATATATATATATATATATATATATATATATATATATATATATATATATATATATATATATTTTGTGCTAAGTTATCATATGTGTGTTTATGTGTTTATATGAAGTATAATAAAATGATAATAGCTAATAATTTTATAAGTATATTTGTTGTAGTTATTATGAAAAGCATGTTTAGTATCATTTTTATCATACACTTTAAATTTGTGTTTATATGTTTTATTTATGTTTTATGAGTTTTAAATATATAAGTTTATATGTAAAGTTATGTTAAATATTAACTATGAGTTTAAAGTGGAGAAAAATAAAAAATATAAATTTTGTGAACAATTTTAAGGGCCACGGCATTTTGCCCATTTTACATATAATGTTTTTTATGTTTGTTGTTATCTATTGTTTTTAATTCACTAGTAAGTAATTACAATACTAAATATATAATTTAAAGTGTTATAAAACACTATTCATAAATATAATAAAATATTTAGTGAAATTTGAAAACTAGTTTAAATCAATTTAGTATAGTTTAAATAATTAGTATATAAAAACTTTAAGTCAAAAATCGATAAATTAGAAAACGAAAATAAAATACCTAAGTATTAAAAGACCACGGTTTTTAGCATCATTTTAGACTTAAAATAAATTTTGTCACTTTTTTTTTTATCACTAAAATAATTTAATTAGTTAAGTAATGAATTATAATTAAAAACAAAAAGAAACAAATGGAGGCCAAATCAGGCGCTACTAGCGCCCAATTATTGCTGAAATGTCAAACTAATGCACTACTGGTGCTAAATGATGCGCTACTGGCGCCTTGAACAATCTTGCTTGTCGTGTCAATGCGCTACTAGCGCTGAAACTTGCGCTACTGGTGCACCTCTCTTGTCAGTTTTGCCGTGTCTATGCGCTGCTAGCGCATGTTTTGCGCCACTGGTGCATGCTAATCTGTATTTAGGAAATTTTACCATCTTTTATTTTTATTTTATTTTTAGGAAATACTTTAAGGAAAATTTAGGTTTTAATTAGACTACTACTTTATTATTACTGCTACTTTCTTTATTCTATTTTTAGACCTAGTTTGAGTTTTAATTCAAGTTGGAAGAATTCAAGAATGAAACTTTTGAAAAATTTTGTAACCGTCGGTCATGAGTAGCTAACTCCCTAATCTCAATTCAAGTGATTTAAACAGTTTGACTTTTATTGTGAGTTTGAAAGTTCTTATCTTTATTCTTGATTATTGATTATTGATTATTACTTTGATATAATTTTTACTTGCGAGATTGATTTTGATTGCTAGGTGTACAACTAGTCGTCTTATTAATCCCGTAATCGTTAGTTTCGTTAATTGAACTGGATTGTTGATTAACTTAACGCTAGTAACAACAAGGTTTAATTGTTGAACCGGATACGTTAATAGTTAATCCTAAAAGCAGTTTTCATAACATCTAAAGTACAACTGGATTGTATGTGCTATTTGTTCCTTATCGATTCTCTTGTCATTAAAGCTGCTAATTGATTAAATCTTTAACTGGATTGTTAAGATTGCCTTTTGGTTAGGGTCGATTAAGAATGGGATACGTTTTAATTAACTAAACATAAGGAGGATTAGAATTGCATGATTCACGATAAGGTAGTCAGGAATATAAATTTGAACAGAATAACTGTGATCGATTAACTTTGAACCGCGGATATGAACTTGAGTTGAGACCGTTAACATCTTATACTTCACCCTTTTATTCACTTTACTTGCTTTACATCTTGTTTTGATTAGCTTAGTATTACAACACAAAACCCCCCCAATTTTGGTTACCTATTTTCTATACTTGGTATTTGCACTTAATCTATACTTAGCTTTGATTCGATTAGCCTTATTCCCTGTGGTTCGACCATTTACTTCCGCTTTACTATTTATTTAGTATTAGGATTTAAGTGTTATAAATTGTTAATTTGCGGCATACGACTTAGGACCGCCAGCGTTCCCGTTCAAGAATTGGTTTTAGCATAGCTGTGCTCAAGGGTTTTGTATTTGGGTTGTGTAAGAAACGGTTTTAGCTTAATGGGCCAGCTTGGCTCGTGATTCAGGTTCTAGACCAGAAAAAATGACTTTGTGTAACAACCCGGCTTTTCGTGACTTAATTAAACAAGGCAGAAAATTAATTAAGTAATCTAATATATATATATAAAGCAGAACCCAGGGGGCTCCAATGTACGACATTTGTCATATAATTTATAAAATTATAAAATAATATTATATATTAGATATTGAATAGATATGTACTAGAGGTAATCTTTCCAAATTTTAGGTTAATAAATTTTAAGTTGATTAACTAATTTAATAAATATAATTTTTAAAATAATAATAATGTGCAAATAATATAGTATAAATATATGAAATTGATTAGAAATTATAATATAGTATATAAATATAGTATAATTATAATTTAATAATATGTGCAAATAATGCAATTGATAAGAAATTGGAAGAATATATGAAATTGAGAATGCACAAGACCACAATATGAAAACATGGTAATCTTTCCAAATTGATTAGAAATTATAATATAGTATAATAGCAGAACCCAAAGTCTCCAATTTAGTAAATTAAAATAAATTATTAATTAATTTAAAAAAATTAATTTAAAAAATTAAAAGTATATATTTTCAAAATCTACAGTTTGAATCCTAATAATATAAGGATACCAAAATTGAAATACATATATTGTTGCCTTAAATCATGTTTAATTTAGTAAATAATTTAATTGAAAACAAATATAAATAACTAAGTTATATTTTAAAATATGAGGAAAAAAGAGCAAAAGAAATATGGTATTTCATAGAATTTTAAAATTGAAAATAAATAATACACACATAATTTCCTTATTTAATTATGATACATTAGATAATTTTTAGGTAATTTTTCAATCCTTTTTGTATATATACGTCAAAATTTTAGTTTGGTCTTCCTAGGTACTATTTATATGGTTTTAGTTTATTATGCTTTAATATGGTTACGATTTATGTTATTTCTATTTTTTTAAGGTGTACTTGATTTGATAAGAGAGTTTAAATTTTAACAGTTTTATTTTTTAGTCACCATGTTTGTTACTTAAACATAGCTTAATTAAATTAATGATTTTTTTTTCATTGTAGGCTGCAGATTTAAATTTAAAGTTCAAGATTTTAAATTCTCATTGAAAAAACAGGCTACAAAACAAATAGCAAAACTAATGAATATGTCACGTGAAAGGTAAAAGAGATATAGATCTATTAATTATCTTATTCTTAAATCAAGTCATTAGTTATGATTATATAATAATAGTTATAATAATTTATAATGTTTGATCTCTAAGTTAGTTTTATCGTAGTAAATTTTGATTTTATTGTTCATGTTAATTTTATAGGAAAATTACTGAAAATTAGGTTACAAAAATAGCATGGGTAGTATAAAGATAGGATTTACGGTGTATTTGATTTGATAAGAGTGTTTAATTTTTAACAGTTTCATTTCTTAGTCATCATGTTTGTTATTTAGACATAGCTTAATTAAATTCCTGATAATTTTTTTTCTTTGCATGTTACAGATTTAAATTTTAAGTTCAAGATTTTGAAATCTAATTGAAAAAACTGGTTACAAAATCAATAGCAAAACTAATTAATATTTCACGTGAAAGGTAAAAGAGATACAGATTTATTAATTATTTTAATCTTAAATCGAGTAATTAGTAATGGTTATATAATAGTAGATATAATAATAATTTATGATGTTGATATTTAAGTTAGCTTAATCGTAGTAAGTTTTGATTTAACTGTTCACGTTAGCTTTATCGTATTAAGTTTTGATTTAATTATTCACGTTAATTGGTCGATATTTATCCTAACATAATTGGTTGATAAAAAATTTATTATTTTAATATATATAATCTAAATTATTATATTAATATATAAAAGAACTTATTAATTTTAATATAATTGGATATTTTAATATTATTAGGATTCTAAAATAAGACAAGATTTTTTTTAGTAGAACATTAAAAAAAAAACTTATCTTAAACGAAATCTAATTAATTATACTTAAAAATATCTAATCAAACATTATAACAAAAACTCTATATTTTCAAAAATAAAATTGGGAAAAATAGATATTTTTTTTGGAAGGTGTGAAAACTAACAATAAAATAAAAATAAATAAAATCTTGAAGTAATATATTTTTTTTAAATAGTTTGTATGTTAAACTAACAATAAACTCTATATCTTTGGCTTCCTAGGTTATATATTAAATAGTTTTGGTTTATTATACTTTTATTATTATTAGGATTTGTGTTATTTCTATTTTTACGGTATATTTGATTTGATAAGAGTGTTTAATTTTAAATTGTTCTATTTCTTCATTATCATATTTGTATTTAAACATAGCTTACATTTCATGATGATCATATTTTAAGTTTAAGATTTGAAATTCTCATTGAAAAAACTTGATTACAAAAAAAATAACAAAACTAATGAATATACCAAATGAAAGGTAAAAGAGATATTTATACAAGATTCATTGATTATCTTATTCTCAAATCAAGTCATTAATTATCATTGTAAATAAAACTATAATTATAATTTATAATGCTTGATCTTTTAGTTAGTTTCATTTTAATAAGTTTTGATTTAGTTGTTCATATCAATTTTGTAGGAGAACATCTGAAAACCAGGTAAAAATAAAATAAAAATAAGTGTGATTTAATATAATGATAAAGTAAAGTTAAGCTTAATAACAATATTTAAATTTCCTTTATAAATTATTTCTTTTCTGAATTAAAATTCAAATTATATATACTTCATGTTAAATTATAAGACTAACTACTATATACGTAGATCAGTACCTGTACACTCTAATGATCGACATTTTGAGGATACCGGACTCGGGGTGATCCCTTCTCGACGCCCCGCTCGCGCCCGCCCTCGAAGAATGTCATGGGGCGGAATGCACGGCGCGGGAAAGATGAATAAATTTTGCAAGAAGCTCGCGGGCGCTGGAGCTTCGCTTCTTAGGGCGTTGCTTTGCTCAGCTCGCTCGAGCGTTCTTTTGTTTAAAGGGGGAATGTCATTGCATGTGAATATAATAAAAAGAAATATAAAAATCCTTTTAAAACGTGTTTTTAGAGTCGCCACCAAATATTTAAGGAATTTGGAACCTATTCAACGCATCTTAAAATCATAAGACGCGAAGGTCTCAGATTTCAAGGTGCGTCGATACCTATCCTTCTGAGGCTATTGTGAAACCAGAGAGGATTCGGAGTGAGGTTACCCTTCTAAAGTTTTGACAAAGTATATTGGAAACTGCAATAAAAAGGCCTACTTAAAAGTAGTCTTTACTAATTTGAAAACATATGCTTTAATTTCGATATTTGGGCTAATAGGACGCTACGTACAAATGCAAATATATGACTCGATAAATATGTAAAATAAATGTGAGCCGTCAAAGCTATGACGATTTGCTATAGGAAATATACGTAAAATTACTAATTCATTGTATTTGAATTAATAACTAAACGTTATTCTCCGACTTGTGTTTAATTCTAAGATTTTGTAAAACCCTCGGTTTTGCATGTTTAAAAGACTATATGAAACGGTACAGTTAAATGTTGAATCCGTGTTTTAGTCGTAATTTAATGCATGAATCGAGAATTTGCATAATGTAAAAGTGGGTGCTTAATTTAGTGATTTTGAGTCGTTTATTTATGCGATATTGGCGAGGTTTAGACCAATCATTTGGTTCGAATTACTCTGATCGTATTGCGAATCTGAGTTCGTTAATGCCAATATCGGGGTGGGTTAAAGTAACCCTATAAGTCTCAAACGCCCAATCGGAAGGTAAAATTTCTTTACCTTGAAATGCAAGGACGGTTTTTAGAGTGGAAATTTATAAGTGCGAGAGGCTTTTTGTGAATATAAGTATCGGTTTTGAATGTTGTTGTAATTGTTGTTGTTGGTCGAATTCATTATTGATTGAATAGGGGCTGCTATTTATAGCAAATGCTTCGTGTTTTATGCCTAATCGCCGAAAATCGCCAAAGGAACCAGCCGATTCACCAAACAATCGCCAGAATGTCGAGTAGGAAGGAAAATCGCGGAGGTCGGTGATTTACGAAAATCGCCACTATTACAGCGATTTTCTCTCGCTATTTCGACAAAATTGTTGCCGTAATACACGTTATCGTAGGTGTGTAAGTCGTAGCGCTTGTCGAGTAACTTGTTTGACATTTGAGGTGTGTGATTGTCAACTTGTACAAGTTGATTTAGTCAACTTGTTAAAGTTGATTCTTTGGCTTTCAGTTTTTCGTATTTCGTGTTTCGTGTTTCGGTTTTTAAATCGTGTTTTTCGATCTTGGCACGAAGTAAAATAATATTGTAATGCATTATTTTACGACTTTGTGGGATTTTGTTTTGTAAGAATGTGACCCGGGACGCATTTTGGCCCGCTCGGGTGCTTGGGCCATTTTGTGTGTTTTAGGCCGTTTTTGTGTGCTTGGGTTGTTTTTGTATTCTAGGGTCATTTTGTGAGGCGTGTATGTCTCGTGCTTGTGTGTATTGTGTTGACTTACGATTTAAAATGACTAAATTAATACTCATTTTTACGAAATATGCAAATTCAAATTAATACGTTAAAAATGACTAAAATGTTTTAGACACTTATGTACCGTTTTGTCTCATTTTAAAACATGCATGAAAGTCCTTTTCGTCATCGGGTTTGCTTTTGGGGGGTACGGATACGGGTATCTACAGAGCCCCCAGTTTGACTGAGCTTGGACTAAAGCGCTGGTCAAACTTAGAAGATAGTATCCGGACCATCACAGTCTCGATACTACCTGGCGACGCTAAGTATGTGTCTCGGGGAGAGACGAGGACTTGGCGCCGGGAATGCGGGGAGGGACGGCATGTTTAAGGACATGACGGTCCTGCATGTTTAAGGGCTTGCCGGCCTGCTGTTGCTTAGATGTCATTTGATGGCGTTTTGTAGCTTGGCCATATCCTGCGTCTCGCATGTTTGCTGCGTGCTTGCTTGTGTATCTGTGATTTGCCTTTCCTTCTCGCAGAGAGAATGGGTGTTAGCGTTCTTGATATGTAAAGAAAATCTGTGTTTCTGCATCCTTGATTTGGAATAAGAAGTGTATATTTTGTTGGCGTAAAAAGTGTGTGTATTTGAGGAATATACGTATTTAACTCGTGAGGAGTATGCGTATTTTGATTTTGTGACTCGTAAAAGAGTGTATTTGTTTTTTTTTTTTTTTTTGAAAATCTACGTATTTAACTTGTGAGGAGTGTACGTATTTTGATTTTGTGACTCGTAAAGAGTGTATTTGTTTTGAAAAATATACGCATTTAACTCGTGAGGAGTATACGTATTTTGATTTTGTGACTCGTAAAGAGTGTATTTGTTTTTTGGAAAATATACGCATTTAACTCGTGAGGAGTATACGTATTTTGATTTTGTGACTCGTAAAGAGTGTATTTGTTTTTTGGAAATATACGTATTTAACTTGTGGGAAATATACGTATTTTGATTTTGTGACTCGTAAAGAGTGTATTTGTTTTTGAAAATATACGTATTTAACTCGTGAGGAGTATACGTATTTTGATTTGTGACTCGTAAAGGGTGTATTTGTTTTTGAAAATATACGTATTTAACTCGTGAGGAGTATACGTATTTTGATTTGTGACTCGTAAAGAGTGTACCTGTTTTTGAAAATATACGTATTTAACTCGTGAGGAGTATACGTATTTTGATTTTGTGACTCGTAAAGAGTGTACTTGTTTTTTGAAAAAATACGTTTTTAACTCGTGAGGAATATACGTATTTTGATTTGTGACTCGTAAAGAGTGTATTTGTTTTTGAAAATATACGTATTTAACTCGTGAGGAGTATATGTATTTCGATTTTGTGACTCGTAAAGAGTGTATATGTGTTGTTATTTTGTGAAATTCGGGCTCTCGGTTTGTAACGAGCATGTGCATTCTCGTGTTTTATCATAGTAGCGCATAAAAGATTGAATTAATAGCGTAATGGACCGTAATAACCAGTCCAAGCTAAAAATTAAGCTGTGCCTGACCACTTAATCGCCAGACCTCTGGCGATTTAGTGTGTGTGTGTGCTTTTTTGTTCAAAAACACGGGAAGGAGGGAGGAAGAGCATAGCAGCCGAAACACAAACACACACCACCTTCAAATCGAAAAACCTGTTCTCAGCGATTTTTCAACCAAAATTCTTGATTCCGCCTCCTACGATTCACAATGGACCAAGGTATGCACTCAATCAAGTTGCTAATTCGTGTTTTGAAGTCGGTTTGAGTCGGTTTTAACTGAAAATTCGTTTTTTAGGGTTTATGTTAAACCGTCTTGCATGATTCGAATTTTGCTATCGTTGTTGCTTGAAATCAATGCTTGAGAGTAGTAGGAGGCTTGTCTCGTGATTGTTGATGATTGTGTGTGAAAAACCCGTGTACTAGGGCTGTTTTTCGTGTAGGAGGTCTGGGGCGTTTTGGTCATTTTTCGCTTTTGGTCTCGGAGTACGCTCAAAATCTCAATGTAGGCTACCCATTAGTAGTATAATGCTTGGGTAAATTCGTTTTGTTGAAATTGTCGCGAAAGTCGGGTTTTTTGGGCACAAAACCGTGTGACAGGGGGTTTTATCGGGGTTTTGCTCTGTTTTTGTCGTGTAAAACGACACTGATTGGCTCGGTTGTTTTTGAAACGTCGTTGTATGCTAGTGATGAGGCCATGGGTGTTTTGTGTGCGAAAAACGGTTTGGAAATCCGTAATTTTCGTGTGTTTTTGTGTGAGATACGGTTTTTGGGTTGAGATTTTCGGTTCCGAAACTTGTCGAAAGTTTTTTTTGTCTTGGGTCATGATGACTCGTATGGCGTATGGCTTGCCCATTTTTGTTGAGCATGCGTGATTTGGAGGTGTTTTGGAGCGTTTCGGAGCGTCTTGGAGCGTTTTTGTGTAATTGAGCTAGGCTTCTTGAAACCGTTTTCCTTGCTTCATCGGGTTTGTTTCGAGTCTAGGACGTATTGTCATGTAAGCTGTTTGGGTTGGCTAAAGTGTTGGTTCGTGGGAGGTTAGGGCTTACGGTCAAGAAAAGGCCATAAAAGGTCATTTTTGTAGTTCTTGCGCGGTTTACAAAAGCTATTCAATGAGGTGTTCGGGACATGATTTTTGTCTGAAACTTTTTGTGGGTGTTCGTTATGACTTGTATGTCGATATCGTGTCATGCCTTTCAGGTATTTCTGTGTCTCTGCGCCTATTTTAGCCTTATCTGTCAAAAATAAGCCTAAAGCGCATTTTCTGTTGTTTTGTTTGGTTTCTAGTCATTTTTATCCTTTCTAGCTCTTTGTCTTGGTTGTGTATGACGTATACATCGCATACGTGTCATAATATATGTATTTCTGGTCTCCCACATTGTTTCTGCCTTATCTGTCAAAATTTGGCCTAAAGTCTGCTTTTTGCTGCTTCCTTTGCTTCTTCTTTGCTTTTGCATATCGTTGCTCTTCAGGTTTGCTGTGCATGTCGTGCATATTGTATGTTTGCTACGAGATATGCATTTTTGGGTCTCTGCTTCTTTTTAGCCTTTTCTGTCAACGATAGGCCTGAGGTTCGCTTTTTGCTGTTTTGCTTGGTTTTTCTCTGTTCTTTGAGCATCCTCGTCTCTTGGATTAAATGTGTATGACGTAGGTAATCGTGGTCTGCGTCATGAAAATGTATCTCTGTGTTCGCTTCTCTTTTAGCCCTCTTCACAAAGATAGGCCTGAAAATTGCTTTTCTGTTGCCTTTGCATATGTGTATCCCTCTGTTGGTCATGAATTTGCTTTGATTGAATTGCACTTTGTCTTATCACATGGTTGCATTGCTTAAGAATGTTTCTTGATTCGGTGCAGGCGACCCTGATTTCGTGATACCTACTACCAGTGCTATGCATGATGTCATCGAGAACATTGACTTCAATGTTACCGGGGAGGAGCTTACTCCCATTTCTGAGCTGCGTCATCATTTAGCGACTTCTGAAGGTCCGTCTCAGTCTGATTTGTTCAAGACTCCTCCTATTTTGACGCCAGGGAATGAGGTACAGGGGGCTGTTCCAGAGTCCCCTATGCCTTCTATTAGCGAGCATAGCACTACCGTAGAGCCGACAGGACCTTCTGTTGGTGATGCGGGGCGCGCTGCAGATATGACCGGGGTTCCTGTGGAGCCGGCCGTGGAGTTACCTATGCCTTCCGTAGGTGGACGTGGGGTTACTGTTGAGTTGCCTAGGCCCTCTGTTGGCGAGCGTGGAGTTGGTTCTGTACCTTCGCCAGGTGTTGGGAGTGGACGAGGGGTTCCTGAGCCGTTGGTGTCCGCCGGGAAGGGCCGAGGTAGAGGTCGTGGAGGTGGACGTAAGAATGATAGGCCTAGTAGGAAGCGTAAAGTAGCTGATGTTGCTGGTAGTGCTGAGGGTGGTGTTCGGACGCGTGGTCGTCGTGCAGCAGAGGCTAGTGGTAGTTGTGAGCAAGGTGAGGATAATAGTGCTAGTGTTTCTGACGAGGTGAGCTTTGATGAGGCTGGAGATGATCCTGCTGTTGATAGGCCGAGACGTGGTCGTTCTCGTCAGCTCGAGAATGCTTTTGAGAGTGATCCTGAGCCCGAGGAGGAGCAGGATGACGAGGAGCCTGTAGCGGTTGATGATGTTGGAGGCGATGCTGCTGCCGGGCCGGGCGTGTGGGTGGTGGTGGTGCCGATGTTTCACTCGGGCCGCGCAAAATATGTTCATGGGCGTGGTCGATGAGCTAGGCTTGAGGCCATCGTTTCCCCATGGTCCGAGATTGTGGGCCAAGGTTGCTAAAGACTGGGATGGTGTGAGCTTAGTTTGGAGCCAATTGGAGCACTTGTCCACTCGGGTGAAGGTAGGCTTCAAGTTGGGGAATATGAGGACATTCTCCGGTTTCCGTACTTGTATAGATGCTTTTAACAAGAAGTTGTCTCCCGAGTCGCGGAAGATAATCCTCGGCACAGCCTTTGGTCCGTTGGTGACGAAGTGGAAGGAGGCGCGTAAGAAGAATGTGAATTCGCACCTTTCTGTGCTTCGAGCGTTGTTAGATAGATTCTGGGACACTACTAACACGTTCCATATGCCTGGGTACGAGGTTGGTATTACCTTCTCGTCTCTTGCGGTTGTTTCGGGGCTTCCTCATGGAGAGGAGATGATTGAGTGGGACAGAGTACGCCCTGCTATCTCGAGCCCTACGGTCGTTCGTTTGATCGGAGGCGGTATTAGGTGTGCGAGGGATGAGAGGCACACTTTTCAGCCTCGGACATCATGGTTTGATGATTATTTTAAAGGCAAGGGGAAAAAGCAGGTGAGCGAAGTTAGTCATGAGCAGAACGCTCGATTGTGGCTATGGTGGTTTCTGACGTCCACTCACTTTGGAGATAAAGGAGAGCGGGCGTCGACTGCTGTTTTGATGGCGCTGCGGGACTTGTCCAGATTGGGTGCTTTTGACTGGGTTACTCCTGCTATGGGTCTCCTGATCCGATTTTGTAGGGACGCAGTTCGTCCTGATCAGATCGATGATGGGTCCCAACCGTCCTTGGTCGGCCCTGGCCTGCTGATGGAGGTATAATTGCTTTTTGTGATGCTCTGTTATTTTATTTTGTTTTGCTTTCTCTTTTGTGACATGTTTTTGGCTTCATTGTAGTCCTGGTGCTATGCACACTTCCCGTCGTTGCTCCCTGCTAACTTTGCCGTGAAGGCGGAGTACCCTGCTTTTCATGCTTATGCAACGGCAAACAGGAAGGGTATTCGCTTGACTTATGACGATGCTCGAGTGAAGTTTAACGAGATGACTGTTGATAAGGTAAGAAAAGTTCGTATTTCTTATATGCCTTGCGTTTGTGCTTTTGCAGATGTTTATTCCTTTTTTTTTTTGTAGTTTGTTCCCAACCCTTGGGCGAATTACGCGGATGTCCCTGCGTCAATTACGACTCGTTTTGCTACTCGCGATACGCAGAGGTTGTACATTGCGACTCAGTATGATTCATACTGGTTCTTAGGCGAGCGTCTGTCAGCTCAGACGATTAGGGGTAAGTTTGTTGTGCCTGAGGCCCCTCCTAAGGTTCTCTTCGCATGACGCAGGATCTCGATGTTCGCCGCGATGTATATCACGAGGGTGAGTCGGAGTCCCTGTTGAGGCTAGATGAGGATTATACGTCGTGGGCGCGCCTTGCTTTGGCGCCTGCTGTCATTGAGGTTTGCTGTTGTTTTCGCGTTTGCTTGTGTATGTTATTCGCTTAAAAGCAAAAATTGGTCGTGATTTTTGTATCTTGTAGCCACGTAATGCTTGTGTATGTTATTTGCTTAAAAAGCAAAAATTGATCGTGATTTTTGTATCTTGTAGCCACGTGACCCTGACCTTGAGGTCCAGCCTCCTCCTTTCTACGAGAGCTTGGATTTTGAGCATGATGGTGGCTGTAGGCATTCGATACCACTACCGCAAAGATTTATCTGCGGTGATCGATGTGGCATGGATAGTTGGAGCCCTCGGGTGAAGCAGGTATGACTCGTCTTCTATGCATGCGTGTTATGTGGTATATAGCCCCCAGCTTGAGTAAGATTTTGTCCTAAAATCATTAGTCAAGCTTTGTTGAAGCTGCTTTTGCTTATAGCCCCCAGTTTGAGTTAGATTTTGTCCTAAAATCGTTAGTCAAACTTGAAATGAAGTCGCTGATTATAGCCCTGATTTGAGTTAGATTTTGTCCTAAATCGCTAGTCAAACTTGAAATGAAGCTGCTTTTGATTATAGCCCCCAGTTTGAGTTAGATTTTGTCCTAAAATCGTTAGTCAAACTTGAAATGAAGCTGCTTTTGATTATAGCCCCCAGTTTGAGTTAGATTTTGTCCTAAATCGCTAGTCAAACGTGAAATGAAGCTGCTTGTGATAGCGTTAGTCAAACTTGAAATTGTTTGCAGGTGGCCGTGGATGTCCACAAGAATTTGTGGAGGGTAGCTAACCGGTGGCGCGTGGCTTTTAATGATAAAGCGGTTGCGCTTTGCAAGGCGCAGAAGTATGCTTCAGAGTTGCAGTCGCGATCGCAGAGCGGATAGAGCTAGGGCGGGCCAGGGCTGAGGAGGCACGTCTGCGAGCGGAATTTGAGCTACAGCGGGAGCAGGAGCTAGCTGGTTACCGTGCTCAGATTGATTCGTCAGCAGCGGAGCTCACCGTCGAGATCAAGCTAATTGATTTGGGATGTATGCTAGGATCGTGAGGCTTATTCTTATGGACTTGTTTTATGTTGTGGTTGTATTTGTATGTATTTGGACATGTAGGAGTCCACGTGAGGTCCATTTTTGTGGATCGCGGCTTGACGAAAAAGCCCCGTGACCTCGCGGCGTCGTCGATTATTTTGTATGGTTGGACTTTGCAGGAATCGTATGACGTCGATTTATGGCCATAGCCTGATGCAAGTATGTTCCGCGGTCTTGTATGCGTGCTTTGGTTATGTAGCAGGTTCACTCGTCGATTATAGTAATCGTCCATGTTGACGTAGTTTTCAAAATTGATGAGCCCGTGTCTTTGTGTTATGAGCCTCGTCGGTTATTTTGCCTCGCTTTTGTAGTATGACCGCTTGTGTCATCGTTTGCGTTCGAAGTCCTCGCGACTTGCTTACTTAGTGTTCCTGCAATTAGATTGTTAGTCGTAAAAAGAACACAAATCTCGATTGAGATTTTTCTGACCCGTAATAAGAGTATGCATACGTAAGATTTTTATAAAACATGCATTTTGAAGAAAGTATTTTGAGTCCGTAAAAGACGCTTTTGACGCTCATAGAAGTGTTAATTGAAAATGTCGTGTTTTATCGTAATCTTGCGAAAAATGACGATTGAATTTTGTGAGACCGTAAAGGCGTTTTTGAGGTTCGTAAAAAAATGTGAATTAAGAACGTCGTGCTTTAACGTAAGCCTACGAAATGTGGCGGTTGAATTTTGCGAGACCGCAAAAGGTGCTTTTGACGTTCGTAAAGATGTGAATTAAGAACATCGTGCTTTAACGTAAGCTTACGAAATGAGACGGTTGAATTTTGTGAGACCGTAAAAGGTGTTTTTGAGGTTCGTAAAAATGTGAATTAAGAACGTCGTGCTTTAACGTAAGCTTACGAAATGAGACGGTTGAATTTTGCGAAGCGTATGTGCAAAACATTAGTCGAGAGTCGATCACAAAATGACCCAATACGACGTAAAGCCGGGTATCGGAAACGTAATCGATAATGCGTCAGAAAAGTAAAAACAATGGCGGCGTAGGGGTGAAAAACTTTACGCAACTCGTAGGTCGCAAGGCGGTGTCGCGATCGTCGCACAAATCTGTTTAAAGCATAGAAAATCGTCAGATACCAACGATTCTCACAAAATCGCTAAAAACAGCGACATCGTGAAAAATCGCCAGGATCGGCGATTTTTGTGTAAATCGCCGATTTTCCGGCGATTTTGGGTTGTTTTTGGCTTTTGTTTTGATTTTTTGGTTAATCATTTGGTTCACTAGCGATTATATGTTGTGTTGTTGCATCTAGAAGACGTTGCCTATAAGAAGGATGCTCGTGTTAGTTCATTCATCCATCTCTCCAATCACATTTCAAACTTCGTCTTATTTTGCAATTTCATTACTCGCATTATAATAGTATTTGTAAGATTCAAAGAGGCGTTGTCTTTTGTGAGTAATGGAGCATTTGGAGGGACTTGTGAGGATGTGGTGTGCTATGCTATCTGGTATCGAGAAGAGGAACCTCAGGGATTGTGGCTTGGGCATATTCCTAGGTTTAAGGCAGGTTCGGATGGAGCCGGAGTTTCTGGATGCCTGTCTGCACTATTGGGACTTGGCATACCACGATTTCGCTTCCTCGACGGGGAAGTTTGCCCCCTGGTCGAGGAGTTTGCTGCTATTGGAGGTTGGAACCGCTCTGTTACTCCGGTGTGTGTCCGCCAGGAGCTTGGTTATCAGCGAACCATGCAAAACTTCCTCATGATGACGAGGCCCGAGACGGAGGACTTGTTCTAGATGGACGCTTGAATGTCATCCGACTTTGCCCGATTCATGGATTATGATAATGGGCTCATTGGCGCATTGTTCGCAGGAGAGCCACGACCCTTGTCTTGTGCCTTTGTTTCATGTTCCCCGATTCGGTTGGGCGGGATGGGGTTTGGCGAGGCTCGCTTGGTCTGCGTTGTGCGTGAGATGGAGATGGGGTATGACCCTGCGGCGTTGATCCTAGCGGAGACAATCCTTGGCCTAGATGATCGGGCGTGTAATAGAGTGCATGCTTATCGTGGTTGTCCCGTCATTTTGCAGGTTTGGCTGATGAAACGTTTGAGCATGCTTGGAGCCATCCCTTACTACAGATCTCTACACTGGGCGGCAGCGTAACTGGCCGGGCCTGAGGTGGATGGGTCCCAATGGCCGTCCTCGTGACTATTTTTCCACCTTTGTGAGGGCGTCGGCTATTCGTTGGGTTGAGCGATGGTGGGAGGGTACCTCGGTGGCGGGTAGTGCAGTTGGCGATGGTCCTTCCGGGGTTATGTTATGCGGTTTTGACATTGGAGTGTTCATTCACCCGTTGAGGGTGAGAAGGCAAATGGGCTACGCCCAGTTTATCCCAGGGCAGGATACCACGATCCAGGATTTGGTCGTACTTAATAACCAAATCACTGATGCGTGGTCGCGAGAATGGGCTCTGCGTCCCCGGTGGCAGGTGGCAGGGATACCGGCCACGGTGAGGGTTTCGAGGTCGTATATCCGGTGGACTACGGCCACAACTACTCGTCGAGGGCCCGCCGCGCTTATAGAGCGTAATGAGCCGCCGACGCGTCGCCTTTCCACCCAGTGCGTTTTGGCCGTGGAAGTCGGGGAAGTTCGAGTTCTGGAAGCGCACCGTCCATGGAGGCGGAGCTTAGTCATCTCGGCTTCATCATGGTTAATGCTCCGGGCCAGGATGGTAGTGATGGTGCTTCTCATATGGGTTGAGTTCTCCTCTCAGTCGAAGAATGTTATCTGAATGCTTGTTGTTAGTTGTTTGTTTGTTTTTGTATTCCCTAAACCCGAAGATAATGCCGGGATCATGTAATGCTTGTCCGTGTCGTGTGCGCCAGTAGTGTAATGTTCGTGCTCCCATTTGCAAAATCCAAATGTAAATGTTTCCCTTTCCAGCATAATAAAACAAAAATCTCTTTTGTGTAACTTGCCTTGTTTCTTTTAAGGTTAGAGACATGCGTGTTTTGCGTTTTGAATCCTGTTATGTTTGCCATACCCTTGAGGCGTTTTGAGTATGTGATTTTGTGTTGAATGTCGGCTGTGCTTTTGAAAAAGCTGCCTACGTATCCATATAAATGGAATCAAGCCGGCGTAGTTCGGAGTTGTATTATTTTGAATGCAAGTTTTAGGGGCATGCCTGCCCGTAGAATTGTGTTTTGCTTTTTTTTTTTTGTGATGGATGTGCATGTTTAGGGGCATGCCGGCCCGTGGAATTGTGTTTATGCGCATGTTATAAACACATTGCAAGCGTTTCAGGGGTAGTATTTCTTTAGCTGGTCGAGATTGGTGGCTCGATTGAACTCTTGACCGTCTAGGTCAGTTAATTTGACCGCTCCTCCTGTGTAGATTTCTTTGTGAGTAAGGCCGGCCCGGTTGGCTTGAACTTTCCCCTGGGTCAGCAGGAAGTGGCGCACAGATCGATTTCAACACTAGATCTCCACTTTTATGTTTCGTGGTCGACCTGCTTGTTGAATGCTCTTTGTAGCCGTGCTTGGTACATTCGCACAATGCTTAAAGAATTTAGCTGCGTTCGTCCGAGAGCATCGATTGTTAAGTAGCGTTCGCGAGCCCATTCGCTTACGGGATGCTACTTTACATCAGTATTCGTAGGGATTTCATTTCTATCTCCACTGGCTGTACAGCTTCCATGCCGTAGGTGAGAAAATAAGGCGTCATGCCTGTGGGTGTGCGTATGGTAGTGCGGTATCCCCATAGTGCTAATGGAATTTTGTTAGGCGATCCAGGCAAGCGCCGATCATTTTCTCAGGATGGTGACTACTGATTTTGTTTCTTGCCTCCACGGCTCAGATTGGTTTGGGGTCGATGAGGAGGATCCGTGATGTTGTATCTTTGTATTTGGCGAGTATGGCTTCTGCTTCGCCTTGAAAATGTGAACCTTGGTCGCTTATAAACTCATGCGGTATGCCATATCGGCATATGATGTTTGTTTGTATGAATTTGGCAACTTCTTTTGAGCCGAGTGCGAAAGAGCGCCGCTTCTACCCACTTTGTGAAATAGTCGATTGCTACTAGTACGAAGCAGTGTCCTCCTGCTCCGATGGGATGGATTTTGCCTGTCACGTCAATGCCCCAGGTTGAAAAGGGCCATGGAGACGTGAGGGTGTATAGTGGTGAAGGAGTGCGTGTTGCACGTTACTGAATATTTGACAATTATGGCAGTGTTTGACATAGTGAATGCAGTCTGCTTCCATAGTCGTCCAATACCATCCTAGTCGTAAGATTTGCTTGCATAGGGCTCTTGCGTTCATGTGTGGGCCACATTCGCCGTCGTGTACTTGGGCAATGATTTCCTGCCCTTTCTTGTAATCGACACACATGAGTAAGGTGCCTTGTGGTGTCTTTTTGAGTAATTGTCCCATTTCTAGCACGAATTGGGATGCAAGAAGTCTAATGGCTCTCTTACCTCGCTTGTCGGTGTTAGGTGGGTAAGAATTGCTTGTTTTGTAGTTGAGTATGGCTTGGTACCATGGTTCTGTATGCTCAGCTTCGTCAATGTCGATGGTGTGGATGTATGCGGGCTCACCACGTCTCTCGACGACAATGGGTAGTGTGTCCACATTTGGTGGCATGTTGAGAAGGGATGAAAGCTTTGACAGCGCGTCGGCAAATTGATTTTCTTCCCTTGGGAGGTGATAGAATTCTATGCAGTCAAATTCTGTCAGGAGTACTTGTATTTTTGCCTGGTATTTTGCTAGGGTTTCATTCATGATTCTCCATGCTCCTGTTACTTGATTTATGATTAGGAAGGAGTCTCAGGTGTACCACGAGGTGTCTTATGTTGAGGGCCATGGCTGCTTGTAGGCCGTATGTGCAAGCTTCATATTCTGCGGCATTGTTGGTGACGTTAAAGTCGAGCTTGATTGAAATGGGTGTATGATCACCATTAGGAGATATTAAGAGTATTCCTACGCCGTAGCCGCGGTAGTTTGAAGCTCCATCGAAGTAGAGTTGCCAGTACTCAGTTTCGACAGCGAAAATTCCATCATCAGGAAATGATGTTGTGTCAATTTTAGGCTGTTCAATGATGGCATTCTCTGCGAGAAAGTGCAAGCGACTCTTCCCTTAATGACTTTCAAAGGCAGGTATTTGAGCTCATATTCTGCTAGCAGTAGCGTCCATCTGGCCATGCGGCCGTTTAGTACTGGTTTTTCAAATAAGTACTTGAGTGGATCCATTAGGGAGTATACTCTGGTTGTGTGAGTGAGGATGTAATGTCTAAGCTTTTGGTGGCCCAGACTAGAGCGAGGCAGCTTTTCTCCACAGGTTCGTAGCGAGTCTCGTAGTCTTGGAACTTCTTGCTAATGTAGTAAATTGCTCTTTCTTCGTTGTTAACTTCCTGAGCGAGCATGGCGCCCATGGCGTTTGGTGTAGTCGTTAGGTAGAGCGAAAGAGGTAGATCTTTCTGGGGTGGCATCAGAACAGGTGGATTGGTAAGTAGGGTTTTGACTTTGTCGAATGCTTGTTGTGATTGTCGTCCCATTTTGTGTGTTCTTCCTTTTTTAGCTTCTTGAAAATTGGCTCGCAGACCATTGTGAGCTTGCTAATGAATCGAGAGATGTATTGGACTTGTCCCAAGAAACTCCTGATCTCATCAATGTTGCTTGGAGGTTTCATCTCCAGTATTGCTTTGATTTTGACAGGGTCGATCTCGATTCCACGTTGGCTTACGATGTGACCCAATAACTTGCCTGATGTAACCCCGAAAGTGCATTTCTGTGGGTTGAGGCGCATTTTATATTGCCTGATTCTGGTGAAGAACTTACGAAGGTTGGTAACGTGATCTTCCCTCTGCTTTGATTTCACAATCATGTCGTCAACATAGACCTCTACTTCTTTATGCATCATGTCGTGTAGCAGAGTAGTTGCGGTGCGTTGATAAGTGGCGCCGGCGTTAATGAGTCCGAAAGGCATGACAGTATAGCAGTATGTGCCCCAGGGTGTCACAAAGGTAGTCTTAGACATGTCATCTATTGCCATTTTGATTTGGTTGTAACCCGCATACCCATCCATGAATGAAAATAATGCGTGGTCGGCCGTGTTGTCTACAAGTATGTCCATGTGGGGCAATGGGAAATCATCTTTTGGGCAAGCCTTGTTTAGGTCCCGAAAGTCTGCACATACTCGTATCTTTCCGTTTTTCTTCATGACTGGGACCATGTTTGATACCCAATCTGAGTATTCGATGACTTGGATGAAGCCTTCTTGTAGTTGCTTTTCGATCTCTTCCTTGACCATGAGAGACCATTCTGGTTTAATGCGGCGTAGTTTTTGCTTAATAGGTTTGACACCTGGTTTGAGTGGGATGCGGTGTTCTGCTATTTCGCGGTCAATGCCAGGCATATCCTTGTAGGACCAAGCAAAGACGACTTTCAATTAATGAGTAGTTAGATTGTCTGTGACCTTTTCTTCCATGCTCAAGCGAAGCCCCCAATTTGTAGTTTTTCGGGGTTCTTCGGGTGTTCCCATATCAATGATTGTTGTGTCTTCAATGATGGGGTCCTGTTCGGGTTTTGAAACGATACTTGCAATGTATTTATGTAATGCAATGTTATTGTGCTTAATGTTATTGTGAGTATTAGAAAATGCAGTTTTTAGAGGAAAACAAGGCAAGTAGTAACCAGAAATGTTGTTATTATTGTTTTCGAAAGCAGTTACATTTGAAGACAGCTCAGACAGAGGAGCTTTAGATAACCTTAGAGACTCTAACTCTTTGTCTATGTCTATCACATCAGGGATATAGCCCGGAGGCTTAGTTGGGGCGAGAGACTTGAAGTGACGACGTGGGGGCCTGAATTCTATGATGGATTTGCCGTCAGGGTTCTCGTCTTCGCTTGCTTCCGAGTCAGAGTTCTCGAAAGTGTAGCCTTCTCCAGTAGTGATTCTGAAAGTACGACCTTGTTCATCAGTCCACTTGAGGGTTTTTGACCATCCGTCGTGTGTCTTCTCCTCAAATGGGACAATCAGGTCGGTGGGGTTGAAGTTGTGGTTGCGCATGATGTCGGAGACAAGTTCAATCCCTGCGATGGTACAAGAGAAGTAGTCGATTGGGTATTTTGCTTGTACCCTCTTTGGCGAAGTACTTGTCTGTGAATATATGATATGGCTCTATGTGGAAATCACGACCTCTTTTACGGTCATTGAATGCCTGTTCTCCACGAGTAACTTCGTAGGACCATGGCACGTATCCTAGGCCCATGGTTGGCCATTTGTTATCGTTATCCTTCACATAGAGTGCTGCAATTTCCTCCTCGCGAGTCAATGTGCAGATGTCAAAGTCGAAATCGAAACCACATGTGATGTCCGGGGTCTCGTTGCTTATTCTTGCGGTGTCATTATCGAGCTTCTGTTGCTGCAGGGAAGCTCGAAAGTTTGATGCGTGGGTAGGGTCGACTTCATCGCCCAGGGAAGTTTAACCTTTGGTGTAAGCTTGAGGTGTTGCTTTGGTTGCATGGATCGAGGTCTACCCAATAACATGTTGTATGCTGGGGGTATGTCGATTATCTGGAATTCAGTTTCCCTTATGACGGGTCCTGTCATGATAGGAAAAGAGATGGTCCCTTTTATGCTGCGGCGGGTACCGTCATAAGCCCTGACGCCGTCTGCACAGGGGATGAAGTCGTTTTCTTTGATTCCTAGCTTTTTAGCTGTTTCTAAAGGCGGGGCGTTGATCGCAGATCCGTTGTCGATGAGGACAACGGGTAGTGTCATGCCATGGCATTCTACGTTAATGTAGAGTGCTAGGTTGTGAGTGCCTCCGAGATGGCGGGAGGTCTTTGTCGAGAAAGTGATGGCGCTAGCTTGCCATTCCGCGGGTGATGTGGTGATTAGTTTTGAGCGACATCTCTGTTGTAATAGGGTGACTGCAAAGCTTCGGTAGAGAGCTTCACGGTGTCCCAATGGTTCTCTTTGGAGCTGCCAGATTGAGATATCTGCCTTTGGTTTTAGGAGATGTTTTTGTATTGAGTCTCGATTTCGGGCATAGGTCTTTGAGTGGCGCAGACGATGCTATGTTAGTTTGTGGTTGGGCCAGTGTAGTAGGCTGCGGCGGGCGTAGCTACTTGAGGTGATGGTGTAGTCATTGTGGGCGGTGTTGTAGTCTCGCTTATGACTACGCCTTTGTTTTGTCTTGGCTAGTGGTTTTTGACGGAAAACACAGGGGTTCAGCAGACTTCGTGAGGCTCTGTATGGACGGCCGAGCGAGTTAAGTAGGCTATCTCATCGTCACTATCGAACAATCGATTGGGTATTTGTGGGGCATTTTCCGTATATCCTGTGGGTTTCGATCTTCCTCCTCTTCGTCTTCCTGGCGGGAATAGGTAACCGGTATTGTCTGTGTGATTGTCCTCTTCATCCGAACTGTCCCAGATGCCATTGATTTCGGGGTCTTTCGAGACGATCAGGTGAGAGCAGTCGAGGATGGGGTGGGTACCCACGAAGATGGCATGGGTGTCAGAAGGATTGGTGGTTCGAGGTTTAGGACTGAGGTAGGCTTCTCGATGGTATTGTCATCGATGAAATCTTGGATTATGTTCTTTAAACGGAAGCATTGTTCAGTGTCATGTCCTTTTCCCCTGTGGAACTCACAGTAAGCGTTCTGATCCCATGATTTAGGCTTTTTGTCTTGAGGAGGCTCGCTAGTAGGTCCCAAGAGTTGAAGCACGTTTCGGCTCACAAGTCTCTGTAGTGCCTTGGAGTAAGTCATGTAGATCGGGTCAAAACTCCGTCGTGGCTTTGACGAAGTCTGGCCTGCAGATGAGTATGACGCCTTAGTAGGAGGTGTGGTGTACTTTGCTGGTGTGGTGTAAGTTGGGGAAGGCGCTAGTTCTTCCAGAGCGTTAATCTGATGGCTGGTTACGCTTTGGTGACGGCTCGTGACGAGCTACCCTGATAACCTCGGCTTGCGACCTTGGTCTTTTCTTTACGGAGGTCGTCTTCAATCAATTGACCCACCGTCTTGGCGAAAGCAAAGCTATCGAAAGTTGCCGTAGCAAATCTTTGCCTGATATGCAGGGGTGAGGTTATTAATGAACTTGGTGATCAGTTCTGCGTCCTTGGGACGGTTAGATATCTGGGCACTGAGTTTCTTCCAACGCGTGAGGTATTCACTGAAACCTTCATTGTCTTTTTGTGACAGAACTTCCAGGGTACGTAGCGAGACTTGAGTATCGTTATTGTCATGATACTGATTGTCGAACTGGACCGTAATTTCCTTGAAAGTAGTAATCTTGTGTGGGTCCAAGGCATAGAACCAGGCCCTAGGTTGTGCATCCAAAGAATGCGGGAATAGAGTAGCCAGTGAGGATCGACGCCCATGCGGCCATTTTAGCCTTGAAATCCTTGATGTGTACATGCGGACTTTCATGACCCTTGAAGATGGGGAGGTCGCTGAGCGAGAGCTTAGCCGGTAGTAAGGACTTGACGCTTTTTGGGACATGTTCAGTTTCCTCATAAATGGAATATCCGCCAGTGGGTGGCGTTCTTCCATTGAGCGAATTCTTTTAGCATTTCGTTCGACCTCTTCAAGAAGGTACTTGGCGTTTTTCTCGCCTCGAGTTTACGCATTGTGGCCATTTGTTCGATCGCGTGATGAGGCTAAGAATTTTCTTTGTTGGTTGAACATGTTCTGCGGTAACTCTTGACGGGGAGGAGTAGGGATTCCTCAGGCATTTTCTTCATTGTTGAGTGCCATGGTAGCTTTTGGTTTCGATCTGTTGTAGAGTGCGTTTCTTTGGAGGTGGCGGAGGGTTCGGATAGCGGTCCTTAGTGCGTCGCGTATCCAGGACTTTTTAGGGGATGGACTGCGAGTTCTAAACCTTAGTGACCTCGAAAGAAAATAAAGACTCAAAGAAAACCATATTTGTAGTAAAGAAAAAGCAAAAGTGTAAAAAGTGTGTGCGAGGACTCGACTCGTGTTTTTGGCTTAAAAGACACGGGAAGTTTTGAGGTAAGGATCGTCGGCGCGTCCCGACCTCGATGTAAATAAAGTTTGTATGATCACAACTGTCAGTTAACCCAAATTAGCGGTATGTTGCCAGGGGTTTATCGTTAGATTGTGATGTAAATAGGAATCAAAGCGGAAGTAGCGATAGGCTAGTCGGCTGAAGATGTTAAATTGGGTAAAAAGCGGTCGTTGTTCGCTACGTGTGACTGAGGTGTCAAGCCGTAATGACGATAAGTCACGGGCGACATGTAAATCAACGGATTCGTATTTGAACGAGCCCGCGTTTTGTTTATTTTTGAGAGAGATAGTTTGTTTAAGTCGGGGTGACTAGCAAGTCACTCGACTTAGAGCTATCTCAAAAATGTAAAAGTGTACGCTTCATTGAAATATCCGAAATGTATTGACATATTCGGGTTTTGCTTTGTGAAATGTTTTTGCGATAAATGTATTATGACGATACGTCAGTCGTATAATGCATTTATGTTTTGTAAAGGATAGGAAATGTAGTGATTATTTCCGATCGGTTTTGAATATCGTGATGTAATGTTAGTCAGGTTCAGTTGACTATAGGTCAATGACCCTGACTGTATGCTTAAAAGTATGCTTTTTTGAAAAATGTTTGAAAATGTACTCTCAAAATAGACGTCTTTTGAAAGTGTAATGCTCTATGAAATGTTTTTTTTTGCATGCATTTTGTTTGGAAGGCGACCATAGCGAGTGCTATAGCTTTGGATTTGTATGCGTATAGACGCGGGTTTTTGGCTTTAGGGTAAGGTTCCTTCCGGTCATTCCCGCAACGTTTGTGTAGAGTTATCCGCAAGATCACACACATCAGTGTGGATTCAATACGGGGTCTAGAGCGTTCGAGTTTGACCTGCTACGGTTCACTTATGCGGAATACGGTACTTGTGATCGTGGAAGGGTGAAGATCGGCGTGTCCAGTATACACGTTTAGGAAGCGTGTTTTTACTTGGGGCCGTCCCTCGAAGGGTGTGGTTATGAATCAGGAGGATTCGACTCAAACGTACTATTGCCCAAATATCGAAAGCGGAAATGTTTTCAAAGTTTCAAGTTTCACTTCTTTATGTTTTTAAAATAAAATGAAAAGTTAATTTTCAAAATTAAAAAAAAACATGCTCGTCCCAGTGAGTCGCCAATCGAGGATCTGGGACTCGGGGTGATCCTTCTCGGCCTTCTCGCGCCGCCCTCGAAGAATGTCATGGGCGGAATGCAGCATGAGGAAAGATGAATAAATTTTGCAAGAAGCTCATGGCGGCTGAGCTTCGCTTCTTAGGCGTTGCTTTGCTCATTTCGCTCGAGCGTTCTTTTGTTTAAAGGAGGAATGTCATTGCATGTGAATATAATAAAAAGAAATATAAAAATCCTTTTAAAACGTGTTTTTGGAGTCGCCACCAAATATTAAAGGAATTTGGAACCTATTCAACGCATCTTAAAATCATAAGACGCGAAGGTCTCAGATTTCAAGGTGCGGCGATACCTATCCTTCTGAGGCTATTGGGAAACCAGTGAGGATTCGGTGTGAGGTTACCCTTCTAAAGTTTTGACAAAGTATATTGAAAGCTATGATAAAAAGGCCTACTTAAAAGTAGTCTTTACTAATTTGAAAACATATGCTTTAATTTCGATATTTGGGCTAATAGGACGCTACGTACAAATGCAAATATATGACTCGATAAATATGTAAAATAAATGTGAGCCGTCAAAGCTATGACGATTTGCTATAGGAAATATACGTAAAATTACTAATTCATTGTATTTGAATTAATAACTAAACGTTATTCTCCGACTTGTGTTTAATTCTAAGATTTTGTAAAACCCTCGGTTTTGCATGTTTAAAAGACTATATGAAACGGTACAGTTAAATGTTGAATCCGTGTTTTAGTCGTAATTTAATGCATGAATCGAGAATTTGCATAATGTAAAAGTGGGTGCTTAATTTAGTGATTTTGAGTCGTTTATTTATGCGATATTGGCGAGGTTTAGACGAATCATTTGATTCGAATTACTACAATCGTATTGCGAATACGAGTTCGTTAATGCCAATATCGGGGTGGGTTAAAGTAACCCTATAAGTCTCAAACGTCCAATCGGAAGGTAAAATTTCTTTACCTTGAAATGCAAGGACGGTTTTTAGAGTGGAAATTTATAAGTGCGAGAGGCTTTTTGTGAATATAAGTATCGGTTTTGAATGTTGTTGTAATTGTTGTTGTTGGTTGAATTCATTATTGATTGAATAGGGGCTGCTATTTATAGCAAATGCTTCGTGTTTTATGCCTAATTGCTCAGAAAATCGCCAGTGAACCAGCGATTCACCAAACAATCGCCAGAATGTCAGAGTAGGAAGGGAAAATCGCCAGAGGTCAGGCGATTTACCTGAAAATCGCCACTATTCTGGCGATTTTCTCTGCTATTTCTGACAAAATTGTTGCGCCGTAATACGTTATCGTAGGTGTGTAAGTCGTAGCCTGCTTGTCGAGTAACTTGTTTGACATTTGAGGTGTGTGATTGTCAACTTGTACAAGTTGATTTAGTCAACTTGTTAAAGTTGATTCTTTTGGCTCGGTTTTTCGTATTTAGTGTTTAGTGTTTGGTTTTTAAATCGTGTTTTTCGATCTTGGCTCGAAGTAAAATAATATTGTAATGCATTATTTTACGACTTTGTGGGATTTTGTTTTGTAAGAATGTGACCCGGGACGCATTTTGGCCCGCTCGGGTGCTTGGGCCATTTTGTGTGTTTTAGGCCGTTTTTGTGTGCTTGGGTTGTTTTTGTATTCTTGGGTCATTTTGTGAGGCGTGTATGTCTCGTGCTTGTGTGTATTGTGTTGACTTACGATTTAAAATGACTAAATTAATACTCATTTTTACGAAATATGCAAATTCAAATTAATACGTTAAAAATGACTAAAATGTTTTAGACACTTATGTACCGTTTTGTCTCATTTTAAAACATGCATGAAAGTCCTTTTCGTCATCGGGTTTGCTTTTGGGGGGTACGGATACGGGTATCTACACATTTGTCAAATAATTAATAGACATTGATTTATTTAATAGAATTAATAATAATATCAGTAAGGAAACTATTAGAAATTATCAAAAGATAATCTTAATATTATATATATGAACTTTCTATAAATTAGTAATTGAAAATATTTCTAAATAACTATAGAAAAAATTATAATTTTTACTATATTTCTAATAAAAATAGTACGCTTAAGAATACCACTAAAAGTTAATAATTAGGTAATCTAAATAATTGAAAAATAAAAATAATATTTTTTTAAAATATATAAATTAGTAAATATATGAAAATATTCTATTAGTATTACGACAGTAAATAAAAAATTAATCTACTATGGAGTATTGTATATATTAACCAAAATCCAAAGGTTCAATTGATATGTGTAAAAATTAAGTGTGAATTCATTTAATAGATAAAAACATGTAATGTAATTTTAATAAAATATCCTTTTTATCTTAGTCAATTGCTTGCAGTTGCTTCATTTTTTCTCTCACAAAATAGAGTAAGATAAACAACTTTCTAATACAGATGAAATAAATTAGATAATATTACGTGAACAACGACCATAGTAAACGGAATAGTAATCACCTATGTGACTATCATTATAAAATAATAGTAATAATATAATTAATGGTGATAGAACTGAAGGTACAAAACTGATAGTAGTAGTAATAGTAGTATCAATAAAAATAGCAACGATAATTATATAAATTATGAATAGTGGTATCAATATCTTTACTAGAATAATGGAGAAGTATTAAATAGTGAACACAAATTTTCTAATTAGATGGTCTATCAATAAATAAATTATGATACGTCTTACTCAAAAAAAAAAAAAAAAAAAACAATTATTTAGTTATTGAAGTGCTCATGATATAAGACAGTCTCACATAAAACCAACTAAATAGTGAATATGTTTTAATGTGTTTTAATCATTTTATCCTATTAAGAATGTCTAATAAATATTCATTAAGTTTGGTTAATAATTTAAAAGATAGAGTTTAATGAAAGCTCATTATAATTGCGAGATATCTAATTCATACATAGTTTAAATATAATAAGTAAGCAGTGTATAATTAATATTGAAATATTCGCGTGTTTTTAATTTCCATAGTTACTTACTCCGTATTTCGATAAATAAATTCAATATATTTTATTAATTAAGAGTTTTTTATTATAGATAGGGAGCCCGGCGGGGCGGGCCCCAAAACTAGTTTATATATATAACAAAACCGGATGTTATCGTATTACAACTCAAAATACATAATCAGAGTTATAGATAAACATGGTCATTAAATTACAATCTCTCGAAAACCGAAATAAAATATGAAATCATGATCAATGACAATATATAATGAATTGACAAACAAAAGAGAGAAGAAATTGAAAATACTAATCAGAAAATTCCAAGAACAAGAGGATGAATTCAAGCAACAAAACCAAATAGACGATCAAACGAACATAAACCGAGTCGGGAATTGAAATACAAGAAGGAAAATTAATCAAACCCTAAGTTTTTGATAGAAAGTAGTTCTATGAGTCTAAGAATTGCTAAGAAAAATTCGTGCGAAAATATAATGTATTTGGCCTTCAAATAGACGAAGTACTTAAAGCACACGAGGAGTCGGAGGGCGTCCCTGGGGTCCGGGACACCCATCCCGACCGGGACACCAAGGGATCAGCTCCCAAGCACACGGGACATGCTTCCCGGATGGTTCAGTTTGCAAGCCTTTTTTGGCACTTCTTTTCCTTAGTTTATTTTTGCTTTCTTGTCGTCCCAAGGCTAAGGGACGAGGCTCACGAGTAGGGACGAGTCTTAGGATGATAATGCAAGCTTCAAATCCCGTCCCAAGGTCCCGAGACACCTTCATTGGTTGAAACGAGGCTCGTGCGCAACCGAAACGCAACGAAACCAACTCGAATCACCCCGAAACTTCACGAAACTTTATGAAACTTCACGAAACCTCCCGAATAGCATCCTAGACTCCAAATAGCTGCTTATACCTGAAAAATGGACACAAAAACGCAGCAGAGCCAAAACGGAGAGAAATAGGAAGCGAAACGCATGTAAAAGCACGGGAAACACAAAGTAAAGCTCGTGAACAGGGGGCTATAAGTACGTAAATATATGACACATCAAACTCCCCCAAATCGAACCGTTGCTTGTCCTCAAGCAACCAAGCATGACAGAAAATAGAGGACAAAGCGAGCAAAAGAAAACTTCCCCGAACCAATCACCAAACCGCAAGTAGCTTAAGCAAATGGCAATCAATCCCGAAACCGCATGGGACGTATGGAATTAGCTAGCTAACGGATAAGAATTACAAGACGGCGCAGAATGAATAGCATGGCTTAAACTTAGGCTCTCTAGCAATCAAATCACGGACCTCTCGCGGTTTCCACTCTACTCAAATGATGAACAAGGTGATATATGTGATGACACTCATCTACTCGACTTGTGGAAGCACGCCCGCAATCTAATGTGGACCAAATCTCGTATTCCCGTACACAATAATGTCACAAAAACGAAGCAAACATGAGAGCTTACATAGGAAATGAGGGTGTAAAGGCCATAGAGAGGTGAAGGGTGATAAGGTGGAACAAATGATTATGGAATCGTGGAGCTAAGCCACTAGAAACCACTAGTACTACTGAAGTGCTCATCCAACCAAAACGAAACCCAACTCTCATGAAAAACGGACCGAAAGCAGCATATCGGTCTCCTTTACACATCCACGCAACATGACAACAAATTTCAAGTGCTCACTCATGTAACAACAACAACAACTTCTTTATTTTTGTGCACACAATTCTTTTCTTTTGCATTTTGTGTGTTGTATTTATTTTTCAGATTTTTGTGTTTCTTTTTTTTTTTTTTCTTTTGAGCAAAGAGCACACTCACATAGTATAGTTGCGGAAATACCTCATAAAAGGTCGGGAAAACAGCAATCCCGACTCAAATTCACCAACTCTCCAAGCAAACGACATCAGCAAGTCGTAGCATGATCAAAACCCGAAGAACAAGCACAAGAGTAAGCAAAAGCGGTCACTAGCTAGGCTAGGTTAGGCTATTTGGCAATGTAGCTAGCAAACTCATGTGTATAAGGGTAAAGGGATCATATATGAGAGGAATAAAAGCAATGTATGAACATGGTGAATAATAAGAAATCGACTAAAGCCTCATATGCATAAACAAGTGACAAAATCATGGGAAACACGGGATAGGGGCCACACTTATGCGTGTTGATGTTACGCACTCCACGAGGAGAACTACTCACAATAAAGCACGGGGACCGGGATAGATGAACCGGCCGCAGGAGGCTAAAAACCTCACGATATAAGTAGCTATAGTCCGTAAAGAGATAAAGCCAACAAGTAAAAGCACATGCCATCATCTGCAAACGCGTCTAAACATCCCCGAAAGCGCTAATCCAACAATGAAAATCATGCCAAAGCTCAAGGCAAACAAGGGAAGGGATGTTGGGAAAGAATAAGATCAAAACAAGCTCGCAAACAACGATCGGGATACGTATTTTTGGTATTTTTTGAAATTTTCTGATTTTTTTGTGATTTTTGTAATTTTCAGATTTTTTTTTGTGATTTTTTGAAAAATGAAAAACGAAAAAAAAAGTGCAAAAATAAAGCAAAGCGTAAAGCAAAGCGTTTCCTCCCCCCAAACCCAGACAACACATTGTCCCCAATGTGTCCTAAAGCACATCAACCAGGGACCATAAAAATTAGGGGAGAAAAACGAACAAAAAAGTCTCAAAAGAAAACAAAGTACATACATGCTATATACAAAGCAAAACGTCCCCCCAAACCAGCTTCAAACGGGGGGCTCAACAGAGGGTACTAGAAGTACCACCATCCATGGGTCTCGTCGTAGACGAACCCACATCCATCATCCTCTTCGTCGGCATATCCATCATCATCAACAGCTCGGCCATCAACATTCGCAACACCATGCATGTCGTCTTTGATCACACTTCTACCCGCGTCCGTCCTCCCTAAAGTACCTGCGATCACATCACAACAAAGCATGGCCTCAAGAGGATCCCTCTCGAGGACTTGAGCTAAGTACTCGTCCACACAATCGTCGATAACGTCTAAAGAAAAGACATGCTCCTCCAACATTGGGCGTTTTAAAGCATTGGAAAGGTTGAAAGTAACTTTATCACCTCCTATGTCCAACGTCAACTTGCCGTTCTTGACGTCTATGATTGCACCAGCAGTGTGCAAGAAAGGCCGACCCAATATGATAGGAATTTGGGAGTCCTCGGCCATGTCAAGAATGATGAAATCGACGGGAATGAAAAACTTACCCACTTTGACGGGAACGTCCTCCAAAACGCCTAGAGGCCGTTTGACAGAACGATCCGCCATCTGGAGCGTGATATTAATTACTTTCAACTCGCCCATGTTGAGCTTCTTGCATACGGAGTAAGGCAGAACGCTTACACTTGCACCTAAGTCACATAAAGCGTTAGGAATCGAAACTGTACCAATAGTGCAAGGTATCGAGAAGCTACCCGGGTCCTTCAGCTTAGGAGGAGACTGGTTTTGTAAAAGTGCACTACACTCGGCAGTGAAAGCCACAGTCTCGACCTCACTGAACGATCGCTTACGGGTGAGGATGTCTTTCAAAAATTTTGCGTAAGCAGGGACTTGAGTAACGAGTTCAGTAAAAGGCACGGTTACATTTAAGTCTTTCACTACCTCTATAAACTTACCAAACTGCGTGTCTAGCTTTGACTTTACCACTCGACTCGGGAATGGTAATTTGATTTGAATTGGCGGCTCAACCGGCTTGCTCTGCGCTTCCTCGGCCTTGTCATTTTCGGCCTCCTTGGCTTGGCCTCCTCCATTCACGGCCTTGTCCACAGGGGGACCCACGACTGCTCCACCACCTTCAAGGGTCTCGGCCACTCCTCCATTGCCGGCTCCATTCGTACCTGCTCCTGCAAAACCATCACTAGAAGCACTAAAATCGTTAGGAGAAAGAGAAGGGTCTACCTTACTTACCACCTTAGGCATTGGAGGACCATCGTAGCTCGTGCCACTTTGCAAGGAAATGGCGTTGACGGTATCGTGAGGTTGTGACCCTTGTGAAGGAAGATTACCCGGCTTCCGTTGAGAGCTAGAGGAAGCAAGTTGAGCCACTTGCGTTTCAAGCATCTTGATGGCCGCGTCCTTTGTTTGATCGCTCTTTTGAATGTGAGCCATCATTGTCTCTTGCGTTTTGGCCATTTGCATCATCATGGCTCGTATTTCACTCATCATAGGATCACCACTCGAAGACGGAGCGGCTTGCACAGGTGGTGGAGCATTTTGTTGTTGAAAATTGGGGCGATTAAAGCCCGGGGGGTTGTAAGGTCGTGGAGGATTGTAGCTGAAATTTTGTGGGCTGTTTTGGTATTGTGGTTGTTATTGAGGTTGAGGGTTCAAAACATTTTGGCTCTTGTAGCTCAAGTTCGGGTGGTTTTTGTAACACTCATTATAGAAATTGGAGTAAGGATTGTTTTGTGAATGGGATTGAGATTGAAAAGCAAGAACGGGGGCATACATACCTCGGCATTCATGAGAAGAATGACCGGAAACGCCACAAGAATTGCAAGGCATGTCATGAGAAGTGTGCATTGCCGCTAGCGTTTGAGGAACCCGCTTGCACTTGACTCATCATCATCGCGGTCATAACATCCATCTTGGCATTAAGCATGGCCACCGCATCTCCATCGTTCTTACCTCCGCTCCTAGGAATGTTCCTAGAGCTCCCGTATTGCGCATTGTGGATCGCCATGGCCTCAATCGTATCCATAGCCTCATCCACGTCTATATTATCAAACCGACCATTCGCCGCCGAGTCAAGCACTTGGCGTGACTCGTTGTAAAGACCGTTATAGAATTGCATAACGACGAACCACTTGTCCATGCCATGATGAAGGCATTGACGTTGCAAGTCTTTATACCTTTCCCACGCATCAAAGAGAGATTCGTCTCCCCTTTGCCTAAAGCTTGTGATTTGACTCCGTAGCATTGCGGTCTTTTCGAGTGGAAAGTACTTTTGGTAGAATGCTAGCACCAAGGAGTTCCAATCGTCAATGGCAAGCACAGTGCGATTCAAGGCATTCAACCATAGCTTCGCTTTGTCCCGAAGTGAGAATGGGAAAAGCATCTCCCGGATTTGATCTTGAGTCACACCCGTTTGCTTTATCGTGGAGCAATAGTCGCAGAAATTTTGAATGTGGAGATTGGGGTCCTCACCGGGGCTCCCTCCGAATTGACTACGCTCGATGAGGTTGATAAAAGCGGGCTTCACCTCAAAATTATTCGCTGCTATGGTTGGCATAGCATTGCCCGTAGGAATTTGAGCGACGGTTGGCCTAGAATGGTCCGAAAGCTTCACCATTATTCTAGGAAGTGGAGGTTCGAGTTCGGTGTGAGCTTCTTTGGAGGATGAAGCTTCAAGTTGCTTTAGTAGACTTTTGCGCGCAAGGAAAGTACGCTCCGGCTCAGGATCGAATTGCACGTCCTTATTAGCTTGAGACCTGCTAGTTTTCCTGACCATACACAACACTAGAGCAACTATAAGTAGCGGCCTCAAGGAATTGAGGTTCCTTGAGACAAGAGTAACAATGAGAAAAGAACCAAATAAACAACAAAAACAAAAACCGTCTCCCCGGTAACGGCGCCAAAATTTGATAGGCTTAGTCGCGTCACCTAATCAAAAGTAAATCCGAACAAACTCTAACGGGTAGCAAGGGTAAGTCGGGTATCGTATCCGCAGGGAGAAGGTCGAATTGTTGGTTACTTTGAATGATTCTAGTCTCGGTTCGAGTGGTTGTGGTTACTAAAGCTAGAGCGCAAGAGTAAAGGGGTTATTAAACGATGAAAGAAAGGTCTAGGGAGTCGGGTTAGGCAATGGGTAAGTCAAGGCCAAGGATGATGATCGGAATGAGTAGGTATCGCACATGCTAAGGATAACGCTCGGCCTCTCGGTCTTAAGCTCCTCTAGGTCTCGAATGCGGGCTCTCGTAACTTACAAACGAGGGTCCTAATGTTTAGTCTCGCGCCTACCCTAGAACTAGGCTTTCGTTCTTAAGTTCAAGGGTGCTAGATACTCGCTAAAACGTGATCAAGGAATCAACAAGAGCAAACAAGCAAAGACTAAACAAAGCATGACAAAACCTAACTCAACAAGATCATCAAACTCAAGCAAAACCAACACCCATGCTTCACCCTCTCTCCCTAGATAATAAACTACTCACTCATAGCGAAAACAACAACGAAAACGAAAGCAATAGATGAAATCATGATGAATGACAATATATAATGAATTGACAAACAAATTAAAAGAGAGAAGAAATTAAAAATACCAATTAGAAAATTCCAAGAACAAGAGGATGAATTCAAACAACAAAACCAAATAGACGATCAAACGAACATAAACCGAGTCGGGAATTGAAATACAAGAAGGAAAATTAATCAAACCCTAAGTTTTTTAGATAAAGTAGTTCTATGAGTCTAGGAAATGCTCAGAAAAATTCGTGCGAAAATATAATGTGTTTGGCCTTCAAATAGACGAAGTACTTAAAGCACACGAGGAGTCGGAGGGCGTCCCTGGGGTCCGGGACACCCATCCCGACCGGGACACCAAGGGATCTGCTCCCAAGCACACGGGACATGCTTCCCGGATGGTTCAGTTTGCAAGCCTTTTTTGGCACTTCTTTTCCTTAGTTTATTTTTGCTTTCTTGTCGTCCCAAGGCTAAGGGACGAGGCTCACGAGTAGGGACGACTCTTAGGATGATAATGCAAGCTTCAAATCCCGTCCCAAGGTCCCGAGACACCTTCATTGGTTGAAACGAGGCTCGTGCATGGCAAACGCATAGCGAAACCAACTCGAATCACCCCGAAACTTCACGAAACTTTATGAAACTTCACGAAACCTCCTGAATAGCATCCTAGACTCCAAATAGCTGCTTATACCTGCAAAATGGACACAAAAATGCAGCAGAGCCAAAACGGAGAGAAATAGGAAGCGAAACGCATGTAAAAGCACGGGAAACGCAAAGTAAAGCTCGTGAACAGGGGGCTATAAGTACGTTAATATATGAAACATCACATGTTAAAATCCAGGAATCTTGTGGAAGGGTTACCTTCCGTAAAGTTTGATCGTGAAAAAGTTTGTGATACATGCATTCGGTGCAAGCAAGTAAGAGTTTCATTCAAACCAAAGAAGGTGGTAAGTACCTCACGAGCTCTTGAGCTAATTCACATGAATCTTTGTGGTCCGATGAAGGTAAGAAGTAGACGTACACTACTACAAAACAACATATAGATTTGTGGTTTTTTTACTAATAGACATCAAATTTACAACTGATGTTAAGTTGAGTGATGTCTATTGTAATAAAATATACATCGTATTTATGTTTGATGTCTATTAGTTTAATAGACATGGGTTAAAAAAGCACTGATATCTATCATATAAATATGCATCTAATTTTATCAAATGTCCGATGTGTATAAGATACACATCAAATTTTTCTAAATATCTGATGTTTATTAGAATAATAGACATATATTCAAAAAGATCTGATGTCAATTTGTCTTGTGTATGACAAATTCTTGTGAAACTCTGATGTCTATATTTTTAATAGACATTAGTTGTCTTCATAAATCTGATGTTTATTTGTTAAATAGACATTAGTTTAAATACGATAGATGTCTATTTATCACATATAGTCATCGATCAGTTTTACGATCGTCTCAATCATGGACGTTAAAACATTTATAAAATAAAAATGCGACTAAAAATATAAACAAAATATCATTGACCCAAAATTCTTATAATTGTTTTTTGCAATATCGCACTACATACGTTAAAGTATAATATATATTACTACTTGTTCTAACAAATTAAAACTATTTCAAAAATTCAAAAAAAATTACAATATCGCCAGTTGCTAAATACTAAGAAAATAATCTGCCCAAAGGTCTCGAACCTCATCAATGTCTTGTTGCGAATATGCTCTTGTGTCATAAAAAATCTGCAACACACACACACACAAAAAAGTACACATGAACATCTATATATCGATCGTAACTTACAACACTATCAATTAAGTGGCCTAGCTAGCCACTTATAAGTTGTTTGATAAAAATAAAGAGGTTAAACGTACTATTATTACCTCATCAATTGGTTGATCCGGATTAGTACGAGCCACAAGCTCAAGCATGTACCTCATTACGTAATAGCCACATTCAGTCCCCCCCGGGTTGACGAGCACACTAAATTTAAAACAATGTAATATAAGCATATATGATGCATTTGTAAGATTAATTAAAAGGTACAGAAATAAAAACACTTACGTTCACTTGCACCCATTTTGGTGGTGTAGTACTCTTTTCGTACCCCCGTTATACCTATATACTGTTATACACCTATATCATAGTATGAATAATAATATTATACGTATGAATTTTTATGCATCATTATATCAGTATAAAAAAAATTACAGAGAACTCACATACTAAGGAAGTGCTTAAAATTTGAACGCTCTGGTTGTCCTAATGGATCAAACCAATGAACACAATTGTTCTTAACAATGTCAACCACTGCGAGCATCCAATGACCACTGTAAAGTTGAAACAAGGTGCAAGCTAAGCAATGTGAATAATAAAGATCAAACTGAATTATATTACATTCAACAATATTTCAAGTATGGTACTTACTTATTAATATAAGGAACCATATATGTAAACCGACTTTCTTTCCTTGTTCATCCAATTAGAGACATAAGTTGTTGCTTTATCATAGTTTTGGCCTACCAAAGAAGTGATTTGTGGACAAACAAATCCATATATTTTGGTGTTACAAATCCCATGTAAACACCTGTAACATATTAGCAAACTCATCAAATCAAATATATAACGTATATGCTTAGTACCAAAAAATAAAATAAAAAAGAAATTTGTGTATGCAAATTAACCCTTACCCAACAAAAGCCTGAATTATTGATATGTTAAGTCTTTTCATTTCGAGCAACTAAGCAATGTCGTTCTTGGTCAGAAAAATCTTCTGCTCATATCCCACAACTTTGTCGTTCAAAACAAAGCTACTTGATACTTTGCTATCCATCATAGCTACCATCTTTGATAGTAGTTTTCGGCATCCAAATTTATTTTCCAATATTTTTGTTAAGGAGGTGCATGACTTAGCTGGTTCCTTTCGTTTGCTTGTGGCACTGTCAACATTATTTGACTTGCATGTCAAATTTTTTTCAACTTCTCTGCCTTTTCATCAACTTTTGCCTTCACATTTTTCTACAACAAAAAAAATATATGTAATTTCAAAATATACAAAGTTACAAAAAAATTACTTTGTCAAATATCTTAATTGTATATATAATATAATATATATATTACCTGAGGACATGTAATCGTGACTAAATTTTTAGGCCATCGTACAAAAGAACCATGTGCGTCACCCACGGTGAAAAATTCATCAGTTAGCAAAGGCAATTGCGTATCCTGAAAGCCCTCATAAACAATCTCGATCGACACTCTTAGTTCATTTTTCCCAAATGCTATACCATGAGATCTTGATTCATCATTTGGTGCTCGAAAAATTCATCAGTTAGCATCTTATGAAGCACTAGTATTTAATGTATACGTATAGTCCTTATAATGACAAGGGTAATGGTAAAACAACAAGAGAATCCCACGTTTTCCTCCAAGGTTGCAGTGTCGTTGCTGGAAACGCACGTTTCCACAACAAGACACTGGAACCGTGGAGTATATGCTGCGTTTCCTATGACTTTGCTAGAAACGCACAGAAAGGTCATTTTCGAAAAACTGATTTGGAAAAGATATTTTCACGAAATATGCTCTTATAATCTTTATGTTTCAAAATATCTTTTACAATATTTGAAAATGATTTTGTGCTTGGTTAAGAAGTAAAAATATTTTAGAAATATTGCATTTATCTTATTAGGAAAGAAAACCTTATCAAACTATACTTCCTACTTTTAATTTATTTTGGTTTTGGTAAATATCTTTTGCAATATGCTTTACTTCTATTTAAGATCAGCTTCTGGAAAATCATTCTTCACCTTTTCGAGCATTGAATTTTTAACTAAGAAATTTTGCAAACCGTTTTAAGCTTTATTGTCTTTATTTTGCAAAACTTTTGAAAGGCCTTTGAAACCAATCTCTCGTTGTTTAATTGTTACTCAAGTCACTTGTGCTAGCATCGTCTCGTATCCATTCTCTTGTGAACAATTGTTGAGACACAAACTAGCTTTCTTTTACTTGAGAGAAAGAGTGCAACTTGAAGGAGTTGTAGAGAGATTAATACATTGTAATCCGGAGTAGGTACTAATATGTTAATAAAAGAATAGTGGACGTAGGTCTTGTTGGAGTATGTGTCCTCCACAATAGTGCGATTACTTAATAAATCTCAATTAAGGAATACATGGGGATAATCCTGAATTATTGTCAATTGATTAACGTAAATCAATAACGGTTGGCTGACTAGAGTTTGACGTTATTGTCGTGAGAACGGCGGTAATCAATTGATCCCTTTAAGTCACACCTATAGGAACGTACTCCAATTATTAAAGCTAATTAATTGTATGAGATACGATTAGATTAGTGACTTGATAATTTGACTAACGGTTAGTCGGTGAATTAATTTAAAGAGAAATCGAGTTGTGAACTCGGACGATTGAATTTTATATCGATAAAATTATTAGTGGAGAAGGGAATTAGTGATTAAACGTTAATTCACTAATTATGTATATTTTACTAATGAGATTAGTAAAAGTACAATTTTAATATGTGTGTAAGTGTACATATATATTAAAGAAGGGTTGTGAGTTCAATTTGATAATTTGTACTTTATCATATTAGATGATTAAGTGATAAATTATAAGTATTTGTGGGACAAATATTGAAAACAAATTGGACCCATTATAAGGGCCATATAACCGTCCAAATGCAAGGAAGAGGAGAAAAATAGATTCCTTTTTGTCTTTTGCTCTTGTTCTACTTTTGCATGCTTTAGACATAATCATTGCATTGCATGAAGTTGCTCTAAGCAAGAGAAAGACTCTTCTCTTCTCTACATGCATAGGGGCCGGCCTTTTTAGTGTGTTGAACACACTTCCACTTGCTTGTTTTTCATATAAAAACACAAGGCCATTCAAGCATTCTCTCCATTTCTCTCATATTCTCTCTAAATCATATTCTCATATTATACTAATATTACTAAGAGTTAGTAATAATAATAATATCACATATTATCAAGTTAATACTAAGTTATTTCTAGATCAAAATACTTAGTATTTTGGAGTGTGTTCTTGGGTGCTTCTTTTAGGAGGTTTCCTACTTTGGAAACTCGGTTTTTGGAGGATCATCCTAAGCTTAAACTCAAGAAACAAAACTAGAAAGGAGTTCTAGTTTTGTGCCCTAATTTCCCTTTGTGAAAGGTATAAACTTCTAATCTTGTTAACAAAGTGATTTTGTACTACATAGATCTTGCTAAGTCAAATTAGAGTAATTTGATTTACACTAATATTTGATTAGTGAATGGGATCCGATCCCTTCAAGTGGTATAAGAGCCAAGGCTTGTAGTTACAAATTTATTTTGTTGTTTTGGGAGTTTTTTTTTTTTTTTTTTTTTTTGGTCCTGAGCTCATTAGTGCTAATCAGAGTGCTTTTGTTCAAGGGAGGCAAATCGTTGAGAATGTTCTTATTTGTCAAGATCTGGTGAGATTATACACAAGGAGGTCTTGCTCTCCTAGATGCTTAATCAAAATGGATCTCAAGAAGGCTTATGATTCCATTGAGTGGAGATTTGTAGAGCAAATGTTGATGCTGTTGAACTTTCCTCCTACTTTGATTAATTGGGTTATGGTGTGTCTGAAGAGTCCTTGGTATAGTCTTAATGTTAATGGCAATGTGTTTGGTTTCTTTAAAGGTGAAAGAGGGTTGAGACAAGGGGATCCTCTGTCCCCCTTGTTATTCACGATCTGTATGGAGTATTTTAGTAGGATCATGAATGTGGTGTCACGCTTGAGTGGGTTCCATCATCACCCCTTGTGTAGGGCCTTAAAGTTAAATCATTTATGTTTTGCAGACGACTTATTGTTGTTTTGCAAAGGAGAGGAGCATTCCGTGAGGTTACTAATAGGGGGTTTTAAGACCTTTTCTGCTGCTTCTGGGTTGGAAATGAATAAGGAAAAGACAGAATTCTACTGTAATGGGATTTCTACTGCTGTTTTGGGGAGAATTTTGAGGAGTACAGGGTTTAAATTGGGGGAACTTCCTTTTAAATATCTTGGAGTCCCCATAAGCTCTAGAAGGTTATCATCAAAGGATTGTTTTGTGCTATGTGAACGGATTTGTAGTAGGATTAGGAGTTGGGGGGCTCGGAAGCTTTCCTATGCAGGCAGATTAGTATTGATCAGAGCTGTCTTAAACACGTTACACACTTATTGGTCTTCCATTTTTTTGCTTCCAAGTGGTATTATGAACAGAATTATCTCCTTGTGTCGAAACTATCTTTGGGATGGGCATGTGGAGTATCATAGGGTGCCATTGGTTTCATGGGACAAGGTGTGTCAAGATAGGAAGGATGGTGGCTTGGGTCTGCTACACTGTAAGCATTGGAATTGTGCAGCTCTAGGCAAGTATGTCTGGTGGATTGAGGCGAAAAAAGATCACTTATGGGTGAAATGGGTGAACCACATTTATCTTAAGGGTCAGTCGTGGCTGGATTATGAGCCTCCTGTGTATACTAGCTGGACTTGGAGAAAGATTTGTCAAGTTAAGAAGTTGCTGTTACCTGAGATACAAAGGAGGTGGGCTGCTGATAATACGGACTATAATGTCAAGGATGGCTATGGTGCGTTAAATGGTAATGGTGTACGAGTTAAGTGGAATCATTGGACTTGGAACAGATTTAATGTGCCCAAGTTCTCCGTTATCGTGTGGCTGGTCCAGCTGGAACGAGTTCTAACATTGGACAGATTGCAAAGGTATGTTCATTGTGATAGTGTTAAATGCTTTTTATGTATGTTGGAGGATGAGGATTGTTCCCATCTCTTCTTTCAATGTATCTACAGTAAGAAATGCTTGGATGGTATAAGTAAATGGTTAGGTGTTGGTATTTCTCCTACGCATTGGAGGAAGTTGTGTCGAGTTCGAAGACTGAGTGGTTTGCAGGGGAATGTATGCAGTGCTGCTGTAAATGGCCTGATTTATTGGCTTTGGAATCAAAGAAATGTATGTCGAGTGGATGGAATGTTGCTCAGACCGGAGGTTGTAGTTCAGCAAGTGCGTAGTTCCGTTTTGTTGCGGTTGAAATGTTTAGTGTTGCAGAATGTAAAAGCCGCAGATAAGCAGTGGTTAGATGTGATTAACGGCTAGGGTGCCTTTTTGTAAGCTTGTTTGGTTGGATGTATTGAACAATGTATGTGGTTTGATTGTTTAATGAAATTTTACATTTCTACCAAAATAGTGTTAAAAATGGTTTAACACGAGATTTTTATTGCATGAAAAGTTTCTGGTCTCATTTAGCTTCTGGTCAAATTTCGTAATTTTTGAAATTTGTTTGCTAATTAAAATGATTTTTATACAAAACCGAGTCAAAAAGTGTGTTTTTGGCTAAAATAATTACTATAAATAGTTATATTTGGAATCTGGTCACGAAATTTGTACACAGTGATATTTCATATTTATACATTCTGCATGTAAATTTTTAAAGTCAGATTTTGAGTTTTGAATATTTATTCATATTTTTGTTTAAAATCGGTATGATATGCATTTTATGTCCAGAAATATAGTAAACGTTGTTTTATGGACATGAAATGTATACCAATATTTGTATACATCATGAGGATGCTCTCGTATAAATTTGGGATTTTTCCTCACTGTTTTAGACGTTTTCTTGATTTTATGAGATAAAATCGATGAAATCGTATGTTATTTTATATAAAATAATTCGTAAATATTTTCTGACCAAACTTTTCTTTTCTGATATTGTGGAAGTGTTCCAGAATATACAAATTTTTGTCAAAATAAAAATGATTTTATTATATTTTATTTTGATTTTATAAAGCTTTATTCATAAATAGTTATGATTAAAGGTAGAACTAATTAGCAAATGACCAAGTTTATGAACTAAAATCACCATGAATTAGTGAAAACTAATTTTGAGTGTTCTAAATCAGTTTAGAAGTTTTGGTTCAAGCTTAAAAGGTGTTTTAAGCATTATTGATTAATATGAGATTAATCGATTAAAAATGAGATCGGTTTGAAACGAATTAATGCGATTATTGTTTAGGGCGATTTTGGCATGTTTTTATTTATAAGCTTGTCATTATGCATGTTTGGATGAATGTTTATTATTGAATGAATGTTTGTTTTTACTAGTATGGCCATAGTTTGTTATATTTTTACCGATATTGCCGTAATGAAAGGGAATATCGTGTGGTTTGTAATCACTACTACAAAAATAGCTTTTAAAAACGGGTGAAAACCGTTTTAAATAAAAATAAGCTCCGTTTTATAGTCGACCGTTGCAAATAATATAAACAACGCCAAAAAAAAAATAGAAACACCGTTGATAAAATCAAATACAACGCTCTAAAAAATCCGTTATAATTGATTAAAAACAACGGTTATTTAAAAAAACCGTTATTTTTTATCTATCAAAAATAACGGTTTTTCAAAAAACCGTTATTTTTGGTCTATAAAAAATAACGGTTTTGAAAAACCGATTATTTTGGTCTATAAAAATAACGGTTTTGAAAACCGTTATTTTTGGTCTATAAAAATTCCGGGTTTTTGAAAAAACCGTTTTTTTTTTTTTTTTTTTTTTTTTTTTGTAATTACTATATTTTTATATAAATACAATTAGATTCAAGCAGTTCATTAGAAGCACAATCTGAAATATTCCACAAAAAATTTGAATTAGCATTTCCTAACCGCGAAACAAAAATTCCTACAAATAATACAATAATCGTAACTAGCGTCTTCGATCCACCAATAACGATATACATGTACATACTTCGATCTCATGTTGTCCTAAATAATATACAAAACCAATTTGTAAACTTCGTCTCATGCTGCTATTTTTCCATGTTCAATCTCCTCCATAAAGAGAGATGGTTTCAAGTCGCGAAGGATACTCTGTTACGCAGCTAATGAGATCAGTGAGTTCCATAACAATGTAAGCTATCCAACTGATGAAAAGTAGAGAGCAGATGAAAGCAATCCAACCATGAGCAATTTGATAAGGAGGCACGAATGCAAACATAACTCTCCATGGCAGGCGAAGCAGATGCCAAATAAATCTGGCTGATCTCGTATACACTCCCTCCAACTTCTCCGATTCAAACTGTCGTGCCAAAAATTAAGTATCAATATTCACAATGAATATGTCACAGATCCTTGCCTGTTATATATAGACGTAGTTTTAAGAACAAAGAGAAAAGAAGAGATAAAAAGATAAAGTGGAACACTTTTGCGTATAAGAACCGTTTTTATGAATTAACATATGAACATAAAAACTACATTTAGGGAGTAAGAACACCTATGCGTAGTCCGAGAAGTTCGTCCGTACCAGCATGTACGCATTTAGTTGCATAGAACAGAACCATAAACATAGATCAATTCAAATTTCAATTGTATCTCCAAAATGCAAGTCATTAATCTTATCTACCATATTATTGTTTTCGCAACAAGCAATCCTTTCACAACAATTTCAATTCACAAATCACATTAATTCTACCTTCAACTGAACAATAAATGACATCTCATCAATTTTGTTCAAAGGTAGCCTAAATATTGACAACTGGTATAGAAAAAAAGGCAACAGAGAACTGCCGAAATTCTAGCTATGAATATTACAGCAATCAGGGAACAAGAGGAATAGTTAAACCATGTGCAATTCATTAATTTTCAGTATTTGGGAAATCATAAGTTAGTCAAGAATGCCATAATAAAAGCCAAGTACCATCACAGCATCCACAAATTGCTCTTTCCACATTGACAGCAAACCAACTTCATCGACAACTTTCTTACTCTGCACTTTTTCAGTAGATGAACCAATTATTTCATCGGGAGGAAGAGCCTAATATAATGTACCTGAAAGGCAGGTCAGAAGACATTATTTAAATCTAAACATACTCCCTTTGTCGACATGTTTGCATGTTTGACTTACGTAATGATTAAGAAAAATGAAAAAGATGAGTGTCTTACCTCTTACTTGGGAATCTAAATGTTCGAGAAATTTGAAAATGCAATGCATTTAATATAAGGTGTACAAGTAAAACAACTTTGTTTAGCACTACAGTTGTAGCATTTAAGCGAACATTGCAGGCCTCAATTACTTTTGGAGAACGATGATGAAAATGTAATTAAAAACAAAACAAAAACACATGTTTGTATCACTCGTTGTAGTCAAATGAATCCAGGTATATTTCAAAGATATCCACGTAATGCTACAATTTATTCATCCTAAAGCCTTGTATTCTGAAAGTAAAGAAAAAGTCTTACAAAAATTACTCATTTCCCATTTACCAAATTTCAAATAACAATTTCCCGTTTGATACCAAAATTCTGAACAGCAGTGTATGAGCTACCATTTACCACAGCATTAAGATGTTACTCGATTTTGCGAGAAATATTTGGTTTATCAAGAATATCACACGATTATGTTGAAAAAATAAAGGGATAACAAATATCGAGTTACTTCACCTCCAAAATTATGTATAACCAGACATAAGCCCAAAAAGACCAAAAGAGCTCAACTAGCCATATACTCCTATATCTGATATCTTTTTCAGTTGTCCAGCTTTTGGAACAACTACACAAACAGCGTGGATTGGAAACAAATCGAAAGCAGCAGAACCAACAAGAGTTCCAGGACCTAAGCAGTTTCAATTCACGGAGCACTGATGTTCATACAAACTAAGTAAGGGTTAGGCCCTTACCTTTGAGCAAAGCGGTTTCACGGAGTATCAAGCTCGAAACCGTCTCCAATTCTTCACCTAGTAAACCAAACTACAAATAATGATAATATTATCAATTACTACTAGAAAACTCATCTAATCGACACTTTGAAACATCAATTTTGACCTAAAAACGATCCCCAAATTTCTGGGGTTAGGGTTAAACGAAATATCCAAAATACATCGATTAAATCGGGATTATACCTTCAATTAGATGAGGAATTAAGGTAGACTCGTAAACCCGACAAAAACCTTGCTCAATACGAGTCGAAAATGGAGCCCAGACAACGACATACGACGGTGGTGGCGTGGGCACGGTGGTCGACAGCAACACGGTGGTTGCGGTGGTACACTGGTGGCGTTAAGGCGGTGGTGGTGTGCGGTAGTGATGATGGCCGAGGTGGTGGTGGTGGTGGTGGTGGTGAATTCTTCTCTCCTTTCTCTCCCTTCTCTCCCTATTCTCTTTCGTGTCTTAGCTTCTCTGCTCTCCTCTCTTTCTCTTTTTATTTTTTTTTTAATCAAAAATAACGGTTAAAGAGAAAACCGTTATTAAAGCCTACATTAAAAACAACGCACTTTTTTACAAAAACCGTTGTTTTTAGTTTTTAGTCAAAAATAACGGTTTATTTGGAAAAACCGTTATTTAAAGTCCACATTAAAAACAACGCATTTTTTACAAAAACCGTTATTTTTAGTTGAACCGTTGTTTATAGTTTTTTTGCGTTGTTTTTGATGATGAGTTTGATTTGGCGCCCTTACTTTTAACAACGGATATTTATTGTTCGTTGTTTTTAATAGTATAAACAACGCAAAACCATAATTGGTGTTGTTTCTTTGCCGTTGTGGATGCTCATATTTGTAGTAGTGAATTAAATACGATCTCGTATCGCCGGTTTGTAATTTTTTAATAGTTTATTTCATTTAAAAATGTATAATAGGATTGCTATGTATTCATTTGTAATTCATTCTTGTACTATTTGTAATTCGAAGACCGGCGATGGAGATCGACATGGAGCCTTAGAAGAGTTCTAAAGCTTGCAAGGAGGAGCCTTGGATGAAGTCCTTATGAAGAGGGACCAAAGGAGTTGGTTTCCAATTTGTAACTCCTTGTATTTTTTAATTACTTTTAGGTGGTCATACTAGGTTTATGCTTTGCTTGCTCATGCTTGTTTGATTGCTTATTTTCCGCTCACATGCCAAAATCGCCATGCATGCCACGATATCCCGCTACGATTGTCGATTTATGTCACGATTCTTAAATTAGTTCACTTATAAAGAATTTCAATGACCAAAATTGACAAGATCACCCACATTATTTATTAAAATGAATTGAGATTAAGCCTTTTCAAATATAGCAACTATGAACCCCATGTTCGTGAGGATCTCCGCGACGTGGAACCTTGTTACCATGGGTAAGTAGTGGGAGGAAGTCCCTTGCTAATTTGGTTTGGACTCAACCAAATAAGAGTTATTTGGGGCTAATCGATGCATTTTATAGAAAATCGTCAACCAAGCATTCTAGTGTAGAATTAGTCAAGTGTTGACTTATCGTTCTTATATAAAAGGAAACATGAGATGTCTAATTTTATATGAAAAACGAGTCTTGGAATCGTTTATATAATTTTGTGGGAGATCATTATATAAATGAACATTTGTCTTAAAATGAGTTTTAGCAAATGTTATTAATGAACAATGAATGCTTATATATTTCCTCATATTTGTTGTAGAATCGTTTTTTTTTCAAATCGCAATGGCATCATCATCATCAACTCCCGCGCCCATTTTGGGCAAAGATTCATGGTTGCGAACCGTGATGGATAAGTGTATCCTCAAGGATGACGGTAGCAACTTTGTCGAATGGGATTCGACAATGAGGGGCGCCGCTACATCCGACAATGTGCTCAAACACCTTACCGATCCACACCCCGCCGAACCCACATCTCGATCCGGGGCGGCACGAGCCGCATATGATGAGCATGTGAAAGTGGACAATGACGTGAAAAACGTCTTGATTTGGTCCATGGCACCCGCTCTCAAACTTCGATTTGTCACACAAAAGAGTGCATATGAGATATTCACTCGAGTGACAACCATGTTCTCCAAAGCGCCGCAAATAAGGCTTTATGAAACCGCGGTGCGGTTTTTCGATGCAAAGCTTGAGAGGAACCAAAAAGTTGGTCCTTATGTGCTCAAAATGATTGAGCAAATAGACACTCTTGAGCGTCAAGAGTGTGCTATACCCAAATCTCTTGCGATTAACCGCATTCTTCACTCTCTTCCTAATAAGTTTGCTCATTTTAGAGTAAACTATAACATGAACAACATGGATAAGAGTTATCATGAACTTCATGCACTCTTGGTCCAAGCCGAGAGGGATATGGAAGTGAATGAGGTGGAGAGGAAAGATGTTCTCTCCATGAAAATGAAGAACATGTCTCTTGGAGTCAAGAAGGGGAAGGTGGCTAAGAAAACGCCATCTATCAAAGGCAATGGTAAGGGCAAGGCTATTGTGGAAGGTGTTCCACATAAGCCTAAGCCCAAGATCAACAAAGGAAAACCTCTTAATGACACTTGCAAGTATTGCAATGAAGTGGAGTCATTAGGCCTTGATTGTCCCAAGTACAAGAAGGACTTGAAAGATGGATGTGCGACATCCAAAGGTATTCTTCCTTCTAATCTCTATATGATAGACATCAATCATGCTTGCATTTCTACATGGGTATTGGATACCGGATGTGGATCTCACCTTTGTAATCATTTGCAGGGGATGAGAAACGTGCGAGCTCTAGCCAAGGGTGATGTAGATCTCCGCATGGGCAATGGAGCTAGAGTAGCGGCCGTTTCCGTGGGAACTTTTGTACTCGCTCTTACTAGTGGATTAGAGTTGCTTCTGAATAACTGTTATTTTGTACCAACTCTAACAAAAAACATTATCTCTGTCTCCGTTTTAGATGCGGAAGGGTTTTCTTTTGTGATTAAGAACAACCGTTGTACTTTTTCATGTAATGAAATGGTTTATGGTGAAGCTATTTCAATTGGAGGTATTTATGTTTTAAATGATGTTAATGATGTTTATCATGTCGTGAACAAGAGGCTCAAATCAAATGAATCAAACAAATCCTACCTTTGGCATTGTCGTTTAGGTCACATAAACGACAAACGCATAAAGAGACTTGTTGCGACCAAGGTTCTCAAACCATTTGATTACGAATCATATGGTACATGCGAATCTTGCCTCTTAGGCAAGATGACTCGTCAACCCTTTAGTGGTAAAGGGACACGAGCAAGTGAGGTTTTAGGACTCATACATACCGATGTGTGTGGTCCATTAAACATCACCGCTAGAGGAGGATATCATTACTTCATTACTTTTACCGATGACTTAAGTAGATATGGTTATGTCTACTTAATAAGGCATAAAAGTGATGCTTTTGAGAAATTTAAAGAATTTCAAAATGAGGTTGAGAACCAATTAAACAAAAGGATAAAAGCACTACGATCGGATCGTGGTGGCGAATATCTAAGTAATGAGTTTGATTCACATCTTAAGAATTGTGGTATAATATCACAATGGACTCCTCCGGGCACACCACAGTTGAATGGTGTTGCAGAAAGGAGAAACCGAACCTTGCTTGACATGGTTCGGTCTATGATGAGTCAAACTGAGCTTCCTGGATCATTTTGGGGCTTTGCATTGTTATCTGCTGTTTTCTCACTAAATCGAAGTCCGACTAAAGCGGCCAATAAGACTCCATATGAGATATGGACGGGAACGGTTCCCTATTTGTCATTCATGAGAATTTGGGGATGTGAAGCATTCGTCAAGAATAAAACTGACGATAAACTCGCTCCAAGGTCTGACAAATGTCTATTTGTAGGTTATCCTAAGGAAACCTGTGGTTATTACTTCTACAACCCTCACGAGAACGAAGTGTTTGTGGCTCGTCATGCTGTTTTTCTAGAAAATGAATTTATTTCTAGAAAACACAGTGGGATAAAATTTGAACTTGATGAAGTTCAAGAGCCACAAACCGAGACAGAAAATGAGGAAACTGTTCCCTCGTCTTCTGACACGGTTATAATCCCTAGGAGGTCAGGAAGAATTAGTCATCAACCTGACCGCTACCTCGGTAACATCGAGGAGGAGGGTGATTTGTTGTTATTCGAAAGCAACGAACCCTCAACCTACAAGGCGGCTATAAGTAGCTGACTCAGAACAATGGCTTGAGGCCATGAAATCCGAAATGGATTCTATGTACGAGAACCAAGTTTGGGACTTGGTAGATTTACCTGAAGGAGTGAGACCCCTTCAGTGTAAATGGATATTCAAAATCAAACTCGGCATAGATAAACATATAGATGTTTACAAAGCTAGATTGGTGGCAAAGAGCTTTTCACAAGTCCAAGGTATTCATTATGATGAAACTTTTGCACCGGTTGCTATGCTTCGATCCATAAGGATAATCTTAGCGGTTGCCGCATTTCATGATTATGAAATATCGCAAATGGATGTAAAAACCGCCTTATTGAATGGGATTCTAGAAGAGAAAGTGTTTATGACACAGCTTGAAGGTTTTATAGATACATCCAACCCTAAGAAAGTATGCAAGCTTAAAAGATCCATTTATGGTCTTAAGCAAGCATCGAGGTGTTGGAATCACAGATTCGATCATGTTATCAAACAACTTGGATTCGCTCGAAGTGCCGAGGAACCTTGTTTGTACATGAAGTTTAGTGGGAGCAAGGTGATTTTCCTTGTTTTGTATGTGGATGACATACTATTGATTGGAAATGATATTCCAAGTCTGAACTCGGTAAAGGTGGAATTGGGAAACCATTTCCAAATGAAGGACTTGGGAGAGGCACAACGCATCTTAGGTATCCGGATCTATAGAGATAGATCCAAAAGGATACTAGCATTGAGTCAAGAAACTTATATCGATAATATTCTTGATAGGTTCAATATGAAAGACTCCAAGAGAGGCTTTCTTCCGATGAGTGTAGGAATAACATTGAAGAAATCTCAATGTCCTACGACTCCTGCGGAAATTGAACGCATGAAATTGATCCCTTATGCTTCCGATGTAGGATCAATCATGTATGCTATGTTGTGCACTCGTCCCGATGTCGCTTTCGCTTTGAGCATGACGAGCCGGTATCAAGCTAATCCCGGTGAGAGTCACTGGATAGCTGTAAAGAACATCCTTAAGTACTTGAGAAGAACTAAGGATTCGTTTCTAGTGTTTGGAGGAGCACTTGAGCTATGTGTAAAGGGTTACACGGATGCAAGTTTCCAAACTGATGGGGATGATTTAAAATCCCAATCCGGCTATGTCTTTATGTTGAATGGAGGAGCTGTTTGTTGGAAGAGCTTCAAACAGAGTGTCACTGCGGATTCTACAACTAAGTCGAGTATTTGGCAAAGATCTCAAGTCGCTAAAGAAGCTGTGTGGATTCGGCAATTCTTGGATGGACTAAGAGTAGTCCCTAGTGCCGTGGATCCTGTCACTGTTTATTGTGATAACAGTGGGGCTATTTTCCATGCGAAGGAGCCCAAGTCTAGTAACAAGTCTAGACATGTTTTGAGGAAATACCACGTTATTAGAGATAATGTGGAGAGGAAGGAAATAGATATTTGTAAGGTTAGGACAGACGATAACATCGCTGATCCTTTAACCAAGCCTCTTTCGAGGGCTAAGCATGACGTGCACACCGCCTCTATGGGGTTGCGACGTATGCCAGATTTCCTTTAGTTTCGTAATATGTAATAGAAAGATGTATCTTGTTACATATATGAAAATAACATTCATGGTTTTTATCTTAAGTCATTATGAATGCATACTTTGTTTATCCGAATATTTGTGTGACAACTTTGAACGTATTCAAGTGAACGGCATAAACTAAGTATTTGGTCCCTGGTCTCTTATAAAGAGGTGACGTCTCGTAGAGACTAGATTGCAAGACGATCGATGGTGGGTTCAACACCATAGGGTCATATGAGATGACTGATCGTTTGCATAGACAGACTGTGAAACAACTCTGTCGGGCAGTGACGCTTATAGAATTCCTTTTCAATGAGATTGAAACCTGGTCGTGGTGGGAATTTCTATAGTATTCTTTTGAGTCGATTCTTTGACTGGAAACTGATTGTGCAGTCTGCGGTTCCGAAAGTGACTTTCATTTTTGTCCTAAGCCATGCCGTGAAAGGGGGTTATAAGGGCATCTTTGGGGTCATGGTGATCTGCATTATACAGTACAATCGAGTGGAAGGGAAATGTCCACCCTCGTCAGGGTAAAACATCTTTGGGCCACTCGAGGAGTAGTCGCTGAAAATGCGTGGCCACGCTCGGTAAGAATCTACGGTAGATTCCCGGTCAGACAGCTACTCTCCATATCGAGAAAACCACTCATGTTTTTATCTTAGGATGCAACTACGACCTGTAAGACACCTTGCATCGAGTGGGAGATGTGAAACGGACATGAGAATTGGTAATGCACAACTTGTCTCGGACAAGTGGGAGATTGTTGGAGTATGTGTCCTCCACAATAGTGCTATTACTTAATAAATCTCAATTAAGGAATACATAGGGATAATCCTGAATTATTGTCAATTGATTAACGTAAATTAATAATGGTTGGCTGACTAGAGTTTGACGTTATTGTCGTGAGAACGGCGGTAATCAATTGATCCCTTTAAGTCACACCTATAGGAACGTACTCCAATTATTAAAGCTAATTAATTGTATGAGATACGATTAGATTAGTGACTTGATAATTTGACTAACGGTTAGTCGGTGAATTAATTTAGAGAGAAATCGAGTTGTGAACGCGGACGATTGAATTTTATATCGATAAAATTATTAGTGGAGAAGGGAATTAGTGATTAAACGTTAATTCACTAATTATGTATATTTTACTAATGAGATTAGTAAAAATACAATTTTAATATGTGTGTAAGTGTACATATATATTAAAGAAGGGTTGTGAGTTCAATTTGATAATTTGTACTTTATCATATTAGATGATTAAGTGATAAATTATAAGTATTTGTGGGACAAATATTGAAAACAAATTGGACTGATGTGTCATATATTTACTTATATATAGCCTCTTGTTCCACTACAACAATTGATTACTTGGGCCACGATTTATGCCACGGAAATTCGTGGAACGTGGCAAATTTTCATGTAGCCACGGGAAAAACTATTTTACATGGCCACGGGAAAATTTTATGCCACGGAAGAAATATTTCGTGGCCAAAAAATCACTTGCGCCACGGAAAAAGTAATAAACGTGGCAAAAACGTTTATTTAGCCACGGTTATAACTTTATCCGTGGCGTAAGTGATTATCTGCCACGAGTTCCATTATCCCGTGGCAAAAAATTTATCTTGTGTAAACATATTATATTAAAATTAACATGTCACAAAATAACGACAACATAAACTATTACTCCGTATATGATAATAAGCTTATTTATCCTGTGGCAAAAAATTGTAGTATAATCATAGTAAATCAAAATTAATATGTGACATAATAAAGCTAACATAAATTGATACATGATAATTTTATTACTATACGTGTTTTATTAAATAATTTCAAAACGTTTCCTGTTTCGGAACAATAACTATTGAAATACTTAATCAAATATACCCATTTATCTCATTTGTTTTCTATAAATATTTTTTAAATTCTCTATGATACACATAAAAACTTTTTTTTTCCATTAAAATACACATATAAAATGTAGTATAATCATATTAAATCAAAATTAATATGTGACATAATAAAGCTAACATAGCATGATTTTATTTTATATGTTAATGACGTAAGTGTTACAACTTCATCCTTAAATAGTAGAGTGAAAATATGTTTTTGAGATACACAATGTTTTTTTTTAATATTTTAACGCGTTTATTCCGAAAAATTTGATAAAAGTTATTGCATAAAAGAAAGTAAAAAAAAGAGTTCAAGACATAAAAGAAATGAAGAACATAAGCTCAATAAAGTTAATTATACAAAAGTTATAGTTTGTACGTTTATCTAAAACATTGTTTGACTTAAATAATATAGTAAAATAATTAAAACTTTATAAGTATCTATAATGTTAAGTTTAATAATTTTAAAAATAATATTATTAATTCAAATAGTACATCAAAATAGCAAAAAAGTAACAATTTAAAGTTTAAATAAATATTTAGTACAAAAATAATCAAAAATTTCTAAGTAGCATAGTGGTTAATACCTCATCTACTAAATGAGAGGTCATGGGTTCAAATCCTTTTATCAACATTATTTTTAGCCACGAAAATTTTATTTCGTGGCAAGTTAAATGTAAGCCACAAAATCATTCGCCACGTGATTATCCGTGGCAAAAAAACATACATTTAGCCACAGGATAATCCGTGGCAGAAAAATGAATTCATGCCACGATTTAGTTTTTCTCGTGGCTATTTATTTGCCACGGCCACTTGCGCCACGACCTAAATTTCCGTGGCAAGTGACAAATTGTATCGTTTGCGTTTCTTCGCGTTTCTCGTGCTCTTATTTGTGTTTCAGCTCCTATTTCTCTCCGTTTTGGCTCTGCTGCGTTTTTGTGTCCATTTTGCAGGTACACGCGCTTATTTGGAGTATAGGATGCTTGTCAAGAAGTTTCGGAAAGTTTCGTGAAGTTTCGTGAAGTCTTGAGGTGATACGAGTTGGTTTCGTTGCGTTTCGCTTGCGTACGAGCCTCGTTTCACTAATTGAAGGTGTCCCGGGACCTTGGGACGGGATTTGAAACTCATGTGATCAATGTAGACCTTGTCCCTACCCCTTGGGACGACGTAGGCCTCGTCCCATGGCCTTGGGACGACAAGAAAGCAAGAAAAAACTAAGTACAAGAAAGGAACAAAAGCTGAAAAATCTGAACAACACGGGAAGCCCTTGTCCCGTCCGGGACCAACCCACCCCGCCCGGGGCAGCCTTGTGTCTCTTCGTTGGCTTAAAATTGATCGTCTATTTAAGAGGCCAAAACATCTTTTTTTTTGCACGAATTTTTCTGAGGATTCTCTAGACACATTAAACTAGTTTCTCTCCAAAAATTAGGTTTTGATTAATTTTCCTTCTTGTATTTCAATTCCCGACTCGGTTTATGTTCGTTTGATCGTCTATTTGGTTTTGTTGCTTGAATTCATCCTCTTGTTCTTGGAATTTTCTGATTGGTATTTTCAATTCCTCCTTTCTTTTGTTTGTCAATTCATTATATACTGTCATTAATCATGATTTCATCTTTTGCTTTCGTTTTCGTTGTTGTTTTCGCTATGAGTGAGTAGCTCTTTATCTAGGGTGAGAGGGTGAAGCATGGGTGATTGTTTGGCTTGAGTTTGATGATCTTGTTGAGTTAGATTTTGTCATGCTTTGTTTAGTCTTTGCTTGATTGCTCTCGTTGATACCTTGATCACGTTTTAGCGAGTATCTAGCACCCTTGAACTTAAGAACGGAAGCCTAGTTCTAGGGTAGGCGCGGGTTAGGACCCTCGTTTGTAAGTTGCGAGAGCCCGCATTCGAGACCTAGAGGAGCTTAAGACCGAGAGGCCGAGCGTTATCCTTAGCATGTGCGATACCTACTCATTCCGATCATCATCCATGGCCTTGACTTACCCATTGCCTAACCCGATTCCCTAGACCTTTTCCTAATAGTTTAAACCTTTACTTCCTCGCTCTAGCTTTAGTTTACCAAACCATACTCGAACCGAGACTAGAATCGTACAAAATAACCAACATAAACGACCATCTCCCTGTGGATTTCGACCCGACTTACCCTAGCTATCTAGTGTTGAGTTTGGCATTATTTTTGATTAGGTGACGCGACTAAGCCTATCAAATTTTGGCGCCGTTGCCGGGGAGACGGCTTTTGTTTTTTGTTTGTTACTTGTTTCTGGTCTTTTGTTTTTCCATATGTCACCTTCTTTCTTCCCCACGTCATGACAATTTTCGATTTCCCGCAATACCATGGCGAACCATTTCATAAGTATATTGTCCGATTTAATAGCTATATTGGTTCGTTTGGTCTTATTTGTTGTGATTGGGAGAAAGTTTATATTATTAGCACGGGTATGAACTATGAGTCTCACAACTTCATACACTACGTGAGTAATGGTCAAATTCCCTACATGCCCGACTCTGCGATTTGGGACCTCTTTTGGGATATCACGCGTCAAGCTCTTATTTTCGAAATAAAAGCTGACTTTAACGAGGTTCTTGTTACGTACATGAAATTAGTCGAGGAAATGAAAGGTGATTGTGAGTCATACGAATGTTCCCCCGCTCCTCTTGATAATACCTATTCGTCTCAAACTTGTGCTTTAACTAGCCCATATGCGTCCTTGTGTGATGATGATTTGTTTGATGACGATGGTTATGAGCCTGTGCATGATTGTGAATCGCCTAATCCGCTTGAGATAGTTGTAAATGCCGCTCCTGAACCTGAACCGGCTTGTTCCCTTGTTGATGCGTCTATTGAGTCTGTTTCCATTGGATCCTTGTCCGAGGATCCTTTGGCAGCCTTACCGTGTATTGAGAATGACGCAGGTGACTCAAAGTCGTGGAGCGCTGAAGTGGATGAATTGGAAGCCCTCTTATATGCACATGAAGAAACGGCTTCCATTCCCACGGACACAACAAGTCAAGGGAAAAACTCACATGCTCCCGAGGTTCACATTTTCGAAGTCACGCCGTTGTCCCAATTTAACGGCATCGATGAGTTTTTGAGTGCTTTTGTTGTGAGCGGATGTATTGTAAATGTTGCCAAAGTGCTCGAGAACAATTTTCGTAGACTCATGTATTTGTTGAGTCGATCATTAGCTGCGATTTTCTATAAATGTGTTTCATTTTGGTGCTACATTTGCCTTTGTTTAGCACATGAGCAGGTTTTTGATCAGCTACTACGAGCCTTGGTCGCAATAATGGTTGGCTTTGCTGCAAGCCAATCGATTAGTGATGGCCGATTGGATGACGTTAGTCTTTGGCGGCAAGAGTTCGCGTTCTGGCTGACGTGATGCGCCCCATTTTGATCTTTGGTTTGGGGCGTTTCCTTTGTACATATTGTAAGTACATTTTCTTTTCACTACTTTATGTTTTTCTCCCCTTATATTATGGTCCCCGTGTTGATGTGCTGTAGGACACATTGGGGACAATGTGTCGTCTGGTTTGGGGGGAGGAACGCTCTGCTTCGTTTTGCTTTTTCTTTTTCGTTTTCTTTTTCGTTTTTCATTTTTAGCAAAAAAACACAAAATCCCAAAAAAATCTAAAAAATTCAAAAAATCCATAAAAATCAGAAAAATTCTCAAAAAAATACCAAAAATACGTATCCCGATCGTTGTTTGCGAGCTTGTTTTTACCTTATTCTTCCCCGACATCCCTTCCCTTGTTTGCTTTGAGCTATGGCATGATTTATATTGTTTGGACTAGCGCTACGGGGATGTTTAGACGTGCTGCAGATGATGGCTCGACTTATTTGGCTTTATCATTTCCGGACTATAGCTACTTTATTGTGAGGTTTTGAGCCTCCAGAGGCCGGTTCATCTATCCCGGTCCCCGTGCTTTGATTGAGAGTAGTTCTCCTCGTGGGGTACGTAATATTAACACGCATAAGTGTGGTCCCTATCCCGTTGTTTCCCACGATTTTGTCACTTGTTTTCGCATATGAGGCTTTAGTTGATTTCTTATGATTCACCTTGTCTTTGCATTGTCTTATTCCTCTCATATATGATCCTTTTACCCATATACACATGAGTTTGCTAGCTACATTGCCATATAGCCTACCCTAGCCTTGCTAGTTACCGCTTTGCTTACTCTTGTGCTTGTCCTACGGGTTGTGATCGTTGCTGCGACTTGCTGACGTCGTTGGCGTTGAGAGTGTTGGTGAATTTGAGTCGGGATTGCTGTTTCCCCGACCCTTTGATGAGGTTTTCCGCAACCACTATGTGAGTGTGCTCTTTTTGCTCAAGGAAAAAATCAAACAAAAATCAGAATATACAAACACAACGCACAAAATACAAAAAGAAAAGAAAATGTGTGCAAAGTGATAAGTTGTTGTTGTTGTTACATGAGTGAGCACTCGTATTTGATTGTTATGTTGCGTTGACGTGTAAAGGAGACCGATATGCTATTTTCGGTCTGTTTATATTGAGAGTTGGGTTCCGTTTTGGTTGGATGAGCACTTGAGTAGTATTTGTGGTTTCTAGCGGCTTAGCTCCACGAATCCATAACTATTTGATCCACCTTATCACCCTTATCCTCTCTTTGGCCTTTACACCCTCATTTCCTATGTAAGCCCTCATGTTTGTTTCGTTTTTGTGACATTATTTGTGTACGGGAATACGAGATTTGGTCCACATTAGATTGCGGGCGTGCTTCCACAAGTCGAGTAGGTGAGTGTCATCGCATATATCACCTTGTTCATCATTTGTGCTAGAGTGGAAACCGCGAGAGGTCCGTGATTTGATTGCTAGAGAGCCTTTGTTTAAGCCATGCTATTTCATTCTGCGCTGTCTTGTAATTCTCATCCGTTAGCTTGCTATTTCCATACGTCCCATGTCGTTTCGGGATTGATTGCCATTTGCTTAAGCTGCTTGCGGATTGGTGATTGTTGGGGAGTTTCCTTATGCTCGCTTTGTCCTCTATTTTCTGTCATGCTTGGTTGCTTGAGGACAAGCAACGGCTCGGTTTGGGGGAGTTTGATGTGTCATATATTTACTTATATATAGCCCCTTGTTCGTTTGCGTTTCTTCGCGTTTCTCGTGCTTTTATTTGCGTTGCAGCTCCTATTTCTCTCCATTTTGGCTCTACTGCGTTTTTGTGTCCATTTTGCAGGTACACGCGCTTATTTGGAGTATAGGATGCTTGTCGAGAAGTTTCGGAAAGTTTCGTGAAGTTTCGTGAAGTCTTGAGGTGATACGAGTTGGTTTCGTTGCGTTTTGCTTGCGTACGAGCCTCGTTTCACTAATTGAAGGTGTCCCGGGACCTTGGGACGGGATTTGAAACTCATGTGATCAATGTAGACCCTGTCCCTACCCCTTGGGACGACGTAGGCCTCGTCCCATAGCCTTGGGACGACAAGAAAGCAAGAAAAAACTAAGTACAAGAAAGGAACAAAAGCTGAAAAATCTGAACAACACGGGAAGCCCTTGTCCCGTCCGGGACCAACCCACCCCGCCCGGGGCAGCCTTGTGTCTCTTCGTTGGCTTAAAATTGATCATCTATTTGAGAGGCCAAAACATCTTTTTTTTTGCACGAATTTTTCTAAGGATTCTCTAGACACATTAAACTAGTTTCTCTCCAAAAATTAGGTTTTGATTAATTTTCCTTCTTGTATTTCAATTCCCGACTCGGTTTATGTTCGTTTGATCATCTATTTGTTTTTGTTGCTTGAATTCATCCTCTTGTTCTTGGAATTTTCTGATTGGTATTTTCAATTCCTCCTTTCTTTTGTTTGTCAATTCATTATATACTGTCATTAATCATGATTTCATCTTTTGCTTTCGTTTTCGTTGTTGTTTTCGCTATGAGTGAGTAGTTCTTTATCTAGGGTGAGAGGGTGAAGCATGGGTGATTGTTTGGCTTGAGTTTGATGATCTTGTTGAGTTAGGTTTTGTCATGCTTTGTTTAGTCTTTGCTTGATTGCTCTCGTTGATACCTTGATCACGTTTTAGCGAGTATCTAGCACCCTTGAACTTAAGAACGGAAGCCTAGTTCTAGGGTAGGCGCGAGACTAAACATTAGGACCCTAGTTTGTAAGTTGCGAGAGCCCGCATTCGAGACCTAGAGGAGCTTAAGACCGAGAGGCCGAGCGTTATCCTTAGCATGTGCGATACCTACTCATTCCGATCATCATCCTTGGCCTTGACTTACCCATTGCCTAACCCGATTCCCTAGACCTTTTCCTAATAGTTTAAACCTTTACTTCCTCGCTCTAGCTTTAGTTTACCAAACCATACTCGAACCGAGACTAGAATCGTACAAAATAACCAACATAAACGACCATCTCCCTGTGGATTTCGACCCGACTTACCCAGGGCCGTCTCGAAAATTTTGGAGGCCCTGTGCGACTTTTAAAACGAGGCCCCACTTTATTTGCCGAGTAACAAAATATATTCACTATTATTTTTCAAATATAAATAACAGAAGTGTATTGTACAATAAATAATAACAAACAATATTTCTATATAATACATATAGATGGTAAATTTTCAAAAAAATTGGGAGCAAATATAATCTAACGAACAACAAATTCGATACAAGTTTATGACCACGTGAAATTCTCTTGAATCAAATGTAATAGAATGACTTTTTATAAAACCCTACCTTTGCCGTGCAATGTCATTTTCAAAAAATTTCAATATTAAAAACTTTAAGACTCCAATGATAGACAATTTTTTTAATAATGATATTGAATCGACATTTGAATATGCGTTATTAACGTATTATTTTAATACTTAGTGAAAATGATGACAAAAGTTTTTTTTCTTTTCTTTCATGAAAAATTTATCAAATTTTGGATGGAGAGAAAAATTTTGGTAATTAGTTTCTTTGTAAGAACATAAAACCTGAAAAAAAGTTTAAGTATTAAATAATCAATAAAATTTAAATTCTAACAAATTTTGAATTAATCTAAATAATCAATTGGAAATTAATTTCTTATGTAAAGAATAATTCAAATGGGAGGTATTATGAGCAATTAAGATGAAATAAATTTTTCACAAAATAAATTAATTTTAGAAAGAGGTAACTAATGTGATCACAATTACCAAAAATAATAACCTTTCACAAAAAATAATGCAACTAGGGATGGCATTGGGTCCAAGACCCGACCCAGACCCGCTAGACCCGACCCTGATGGGTCGGGTTTGGGTCTAATATTTTTGGACCCAACGGGTCTAGGTCGGGTCTGGGTCTACAATTAATGGGTTGGGTATGGGTCTGGGTCTTGTCATGTAGACCCAGACCCGACCCATGGACCCGTTTATATATATAATTTTTAATATTCATTAATATAATGTTTCACTCTTAAGTATAATGTTTTTTCCCCAACTATTAGTCATATGTTCTATACGCTCATTCTATCGGAGTATGTTTTAGTATCAAATATCATGTTATTTATTTTAAGTTTTACGAATCGCTCATAAAAAAGGTTTAATGTTTTGGATATAATTTTTACAAAGAACATCATAAATGGGGCGGAACAAAGTTCTTTCAACATGTAAAGTTTTGAAAATATTTATTGCGGCAATAATGTTTACAAAATACAATTTTATGTTTATATTAAAACAAACCTCAAGAAAGGACCAGACCCAGACCACCTGCACTCCATCGGGTCCGGGTCTGGGTCTTAGAATTTTAGACCCGATGGGTCTGGGTCGGGTCTAGGTCTAATACATTCAAAGCGGGTTTGGTTCTGGGTCCTATAGGACCCGACCGCAAAAACCTTAACCCATGTTCAATTCTCACTTAAAGAGACCGTGTCGAGCCAGTCACAACGAGACCCCACCAACGGCCAATTAATCCACGCAATTATGACCCAGTTGTTGTCATGACTCGATATTACCCAACCTCAAGCCCAGACCCGACCCATTGCCATCCCTAAATGCAACCTATGGGAATTAAACCTTGGTGTTTTCTGCAAAATAAAACCAATTATACCACTACACCATTACTATTCTAATTAAGTTTTTACTCTCTATATTATACATAAACATTATAAGCAGATTAACATTTTGAGACCCCTTAAAAATGGAGGCCCAGTTCGACTGCCCCTGTTGCCCCTCCTGTTAGACGCCTCTGGACTTACCCTAGCTATCTAGTGTTGAGTTTGGCATTATTTTTGATTAGGTGACGCGACTAAGCCTATCATGGACCCATTATAAGGGCCATATAACCGTCCAAATGCAAGGAAGAGGAGAGAAATAGATTCCTTTTTGTCTTTTGCTCTTGTCCAACTTTTGCATGCTTTAGACATAATCATTGCAATGCATGAAGTTGCTCTAAACAAGAGAAAGACTCTTCTCTTCTCTACATGCATAGGGGCCGGCCTTTTTAGTGTGTTGAACACACTTCCACTTGCTTGTTTTTCTTATAAAAACACAAGGCCTTGAATGAATGTGATTCATTCAAGTATTCTCTCCATTTCTCTCATATTCTCTCTAAATCATATTCACATATTATACTAGTATTACTAAGAGTTAGTAATATTAATAATATCACATATTATCAAGTTAATACTAAGCTATTTCTAGATCTAAATACTTAGTATTTTGGAGTGTGTTCTTGGGTGCTTCTTTTAGGAGGTTTCCTACTTTGGAAACCCGGTTTTTGGAGGATCATCCTAAGCTTAAACTCAAGAAACAAAACTAGAAAGGAGTTCTAGTTTTGTGCCCTAATTTCCCTTTGTGAAAGGTATAAACTTCTAATCTTGTTAACAAAGTGATTTTGTACTACATAGATCTTGCTAAGTCAAATTAGAGTAATTTGATTTACACTAATATTTGATTAGTGAATGGGATCCGATCCCTTCAGGTCTCGGAGTGTGAGACTGAACCACTTCAAAACCCGCTGCGTACTTACTTTCTGTTTTACGTTTCCAAACATTTTCGTTTACGTTTCCAGTTTTACTTACTGCGTTTCCAAACAACTGCTCAGCGTTTCCAGTAAATTTCACAGTAGTTACTTTGCGTTTCCAGCAGACTTGAATTAAACGAAATTAATTCTAAGTCTCAGAAATGTGATAAAGTGTTTAGTCTTGAAAATTTGAAAAAGTTTTCAAGCACCCAATTCACCCCCCCTCTTGGGTACTTTCCCTTTAAACTCGGATCCATAGACTCTTCAGTATTAAAATTTAATGCTAAATACAAAAACATAATGATCAAAACTTTAATCAAGATTTGATGGTTAGACTTTAGGTGAGCTAAAATTGTCCCCTTGTCCCCTCGATGTTTTTAGCTTGTTGATCACAAAATTTTGATTTGCGCGATCGCGAAAAATTTCGAAATAAAAGGTATAATGTTAAAATAGCGTTTTGAAATCAAAAATCAAAATAAAAAAAAAAAAAAAAAAAAATTTCAAAAAGGCACCAAAAACAAAATTGAGTTTTGAAATTGAAATTTCAAATAGAATTTTCCTAACTCGAAATTCAAATTTTTTCGTTGAATGTCTTTGGTTTAAAGAATTATATTTAATCGTCAAAAAGTTAATTAATTTAAATTAGGGATTTACATAAAATTTTGATAATTTAAAAAAGAGTTAATAAAATAGAAATAGAATAGTAATTTTGATAATTTAATTAATGAGGATTAAACTTTATTTTAAATAAGAGAACATAATGATGAAAATCAATTATGTTGGAATGACATAAGCGATGACATAAGGTAGTGAGTCTTCTTCAACACACTTCACCTTGATTTGCGTGTTTCAAAACGTTGAGTTGAATTTCAAAGACGAGAAAAGTATAAGGGTCCATTTTTATTAGAAAATCAAAAATGTCCGAAAGTGAATTTTATGAATAAAAGGTTTTACTTTTATTTTTATGAATAGTTAACATGACTTAGCCTTTTTGAAATTTGAAAGGCGATATTAGTTTTGTGGTTGATTTTCATAAAAATTTAAAATGTGTTTCTTTTTTAATTCTAAGGATAATATATTTTATTTTATTTGTCAAAAATTTTAAATCTGGACTTAAGAAATTTAGTATTATTTGACGAAAAAATTTAGACGCATTTTTTATTATAAGGAAAAAGGATGAATTTAATTTAAGGAATTAAATTCTATTGCTATATTTGTGTTAAAATAACACGGGGTGTTACACTTTGGCTGAAAACTGTGTTATTTTATACCATGTTAAAATGTGAACTCGGTTTGAGTACATGATGCTTCGTGCTTCGGGTTTAGGTTATCTGGGCCTAAAATTAGAAGTTTTAGGAGGCTTGAAATTGGGCCTTTGTGTGTCAAAGAGCTTATTGCTTAGTGTTTGGGCTATTTTGTACCTCGGGTCACTCTTGTGTAGTTGGTCGACTTGTGGCTAAAATGAACGATTTGACATTCAACTTAGACGACTTTTGTATTTTTACTTGATTTGACGCATTTAGACTGACTTAACTGTTTTTGACATAATATTTTTTATGATGAAACTACGTTAAAAACATGCTTTAAAAGTCCGTATGATCATAGGCTTTGTTTGGGTGGTATGGCCACAAGTATCTACAATTTCTTATTTTGTACTCGTATAGGTTTGATTGTATTTGGAAAACAAATCCCACAACAAAAAGAAAACACAAATTCTCATTTAAGACCACTAAATCCGTTTTAAGCTTAAGACGGGTCGGGTCAACCCGGTTTTCCTTTTTTTTTTTTTTTGAATTTTTTTTTTCAAGACCCAAAATTTATTTTTAAAAACTTTTGTCGAAAATCGTGTTTATAGGGTTATTGAAAATAGTAACAAAGTAATGTAAAATGGTAACATATTATATTATATTTGTAACATATTATAAAACATAGAAAATAAAAAATTGTCATAACATTTGTTCAATATGTTACCATAATTGTATAATATGTTACCAAAATAGGTTAATTATATTTTAATTTTTTGAGAATATGTCACCAATATAATATAGTATGTTACAATTTTTATCAATATTGTTACCATTTAAAATTTGTGTTTTATTACAACGATTCATGTCGCTATGATGAGACAAAATGACTAATTGTTGTTTCTCTCTCTCTCATGGTTAGGGTTTCTGATCTCTAAGCTTTTTTTTTTTTTGTTTGTTTCTATGGCGAGAGGGCGAGGTAGACCTCCGAAACTTGTTGTTCCTGCTATTGGAGAACCTTTACCAGCGATTGATGACCAAAGCACGGTGGGGGAGGACCCAGGCCCGTCTCACGGGACCCCTCACACTCCGATTTTGTTGAGTTCGTTTGTTGATGTGGCTCTAAAAGCGACAGCGGTTGAAACCTCTGTGCCTCAGAAGGTATCTCCGGTCATTCCTCCGGAAGCTGAACCGGTTGTCCCTCCGAAGGCTGATGGGGGTAACCTGTGGAGTGAGAAGGTTTCGAAGGCCCAAAAATTGGGGATGAATCTCTTTTATTGTGAGGAGGCAGCTCGGTTAACTGAAGTAACGATTGAGATGGATGATATAGCTGAGGAGCTTGAAGTTTGGAACAGAACTTTGATGGGGAATGTCTTAGGGCTGAGAGTGGATGTCAAACAGTTAAAGGAATTTGTCATGAAGCAATGGAATCATGTTGCTCAGCCTCATGTGCAATATTTTAGAAAAGGATGGTTCAGTTTTCAATTCACATCCAAGGAAGACATGAATATAGTGTTGCGAGGTGGGCCTTGGATGCTTGGCAACCATGCTTTGCTGTTAAAGCAATGGACACCCCATTTCTCTCAGGAGCTAGATCAGGTATCTCAGGTACCTGTGTGGGTTCTGTTGCCATCGCTTGACCCTCATTTCTGGTCGCCTACTGCCCTGAGTAAGATTGCAAGCAAGATAGGTAAGCCCCTCTTTGCAGACCGTGTTACTACAGTCAAGGAGAGGTTAGGGTTTGCTCGTCTTCTGATTGAGGTTGATGTTTCTGCTGCTGTTCCTGAACATATTATAATCAATACTCCTTTCACTGGTCAAATGGTTCAATCTGTGGAATATGAATGGATCCCTTTTTATTGTAAAAAGTGTAAGAAATTGGGTCACGAAGAGAAGGCTTGTAAGCTGAATAAGCCGAGGATGGTGTATAAACCAAAACAAGGGGTTGTAGATCCACCACAGGAGGACAATCCTCCAATTGAAGTGACAGCTACGGTTGTGGAGGCTGAAGAGTTGGATATTCATACTCCCCCTCCCGTAAGGGGCTCTTTTGCGGATTTTTGTTTTGAAGAGGTTACTAAGGGTCCTATATCTAGGGTCAAGCACTCTAGTGCTCCGCTCCTGTCTAACAAATTTGCACAACTTGCACAGCAGACTGACGAAGACCAAGAAGGCAGTAACGAGATTTTGGGGCTGACCAAGGAGGCTCCTAAGGAGGGTACCATACCACCAGACTTATTATGCGAATAGCAAGCTGGAACATTAGAGGATGCAATACAGTTTTGAAGCAAAATGAGTTAATAAATTTTTGTAGGAAGTATAGGGTTGCTCTCTTAGGAGTTTTGGAGACTAGGGTCAAATCTAATAAGGCAATTGCCATAGCTAGGCGTAAATTCAGAGATTGGTCTATTATTACTAATTATGAGCATCATACTAATGGAAGAATTTGGCTCGTTTATAAGTCCACTGAGACTCAAGTGGATGTTCTGGGGAAAGATGATCAGTTTATCCATTGCAAAGTTTTACATTTTGCTACTCAGCAGTGTTTCTATGTTACAATGGTGTATGGCTCTAATAGCCAGGTGGAGAGGAGACGGCTTTGGGCTGCACTTGAGGGCCTCAGACTCAGTGATAGTTGGTTAGTTCTGGGGGATTTTAATGTGGTCAGGTATAGGGAGGAAAGGTGTGGTGGTAACCCTCCTCTTCAACTGGATATGGATGACTTTAACAGTTGCATTCTTCAGTGTGATTTGTTGGATTTGAAATGTACGGGTTGCGCCTTCAGCTGGACTAATAACCAGTTAGATGGTGACAGAAGTTGGTCAAGAATTGACAGGGCATTAGTTAATCATGGCTGGCTTTCAAAATACCCACACTCTTCTGGTCAAATACTTCCTTCTGGTATTTCGGATCATTCTCCCATTTTGATAGATCTTGGTTGTCAAGGACATCACGGCAAGCGTCAGAGCTTTAAATTTCTCAACTGTTGGACTATGGATGAAAGCTTTCTTTCTCTTGTTTCTGAAGCTTGGTCCCCTATTGTTTATGGCACACCTATGTTTAGATTATTTGAGAAACTCAAGAGGGTGAAACGCAGTCTGAAGCAGCTGAACACTGCTAAATTTTCTGGTCTTTCTCAAAGGGTGATTGTGGCAAAGAAACTCTTGGAGGATTTGCAAATCAGGCTGGTTGCTGCCCCTTTTGACTCTGATCTTTCTTTGCAGGAAAAGGACGCCAGGGCTGCTTATTTAAGGTTGAAACAGGCTGAGCATAGTATGTTGATTCAAAGAGCAAAAATTGATCATGCTTGTTTTTCTGATTCAAGCTCGTCATATTTCTTCAGAAAGATTGCAGAGAGGCGTCATCTCAATAGCATTGGGCAAATCACCGACAAAGATGGAACTAGGTGTTATACTGAAGAGAAGGTTGCTGAAGCTTTTGTTGGTTATTACACTAGTCTGTTGGGTACAACAAAAGCTGTGGCACCCATGGATATGCCTTTTATCTCTTCGAAAGGAAGAATCAGGCCTGAGGACGGAGAGAAACTCATCTCTTCTATCGATGGCGGAAATTCGTGAGCCTTGTTTGATATTGATCCTAACAAAAGCCCAGGGTTAGATGGTTTCACATCAGGTTTCTTTAAAGCAGCTTGGTCAGTAGTCCAGGATGATGTAGTTGAGGCTATACAAAATTTCTTCTTGAGTAGGAGAATGTTGAAGACAGTGAACATGACAATGCTTGCTCTGATTCCAAAGAAGGAGCGGGCTTCCTCAGTGTTGGAATATCGACCCATCTCCTGTTGCTCCACAATATATAAAGCCATTAGTAAAATCTTGGCAAATCGGATAAAAGGGATACTACCAGAGCTCATAGGGGATGAGCAAGCAGCTTTTGTAGCGGATAGGAGTATTTTTGACAACATTATGTTGTCACAGGCATTGGTGAAGAGTTACACTCGTCGCCAAATCTCCCCTCGATGCTTGATTAAGGTAGATATCAGGAAGGCTTTTGATTCCTTGAATTGGTCCTTTATTTCTAGTGCTCTTCAGGCCTATGGCTTTCCTCCTCTATTTGTTGAGTGGGTTATGCTTTGTCTTACCTCACCTTATTATACTTTGAAGATTAATGGCTCAAATTTTGGGTACATTAAAGGAGAGCAGGGGATACGTCAGGGTGATCCTTTGTCACCTTATATTTTTGTCTTAAGCATGGAGGTCCTCTCTAGATACTTACGAGAGCTTCCTTTGTTGCGGGAGTTCTCCTATCATCCTAAATGTCAAAGAATCAAACTGACCCATCTTGTTTTTGCGGACGATCTCATGATATTTACGAGGGGAGATGTACCCTCGGTGCAGGCAGTCATCACTATTCTGAAGAATTTCGCAGCCATTTCAGGTTTGGAGGCTAATCCCTCAAAAACTGACATTTATATTGGAGGAGTTCGAGAGACGGTTCGGCGAGGCATTCTTTAAGTCTCGGGTTACAACGAGGGGAGCTTTCCTTTCAGGTACTTAGGCCTTCCTTTGGCCTCTGTTTATCTGAAATCTGACATGTTCCATCAATTATTTGCTAAGATTCAAAAACACCTGTCGAACTGGGCAAACCACCATCTTTCCTATGCTGGCCGTGTACAATTGATAAATTCTATGCTTTTTGGTGTCGAAAGTTTCTGGTGTGCTGCAATTTTGCTTCCTAAAGGTGTTGTCAGACGTTTGGGGAAGCTTTGTAGGGCTTTTCTGTGGCAAGTTGAAGACGGAAGACGGGGAGTTTACTTCAAAAGTTGGAAAGCTGTCTGTGCACCCAAAGACGAAGGAGGTTTCAATATTAAGGAAGTGTTGTCTTGGAATAAAGCCTTGCTTTGTAAACATCTTTATAACCTTGCTGTGGGCAAGTCGAGTATTTGGCTAGATTGGTTGAGGAAATATAAGCTTCATCGACAAGATTTGTGGAATGTGAAAGCTTCTTCCTCTGACTCTGAGAGTTGGCGGGATCTGATCAAGGTACGGGATGAAATAAAGTTGGCTGAAGGAATCGTGGGAGGTACTTTGCTGCTCCAATCGTGGCAGGGCTGTGCCTCTAAAGCGTACGATTATTTCAGAACTGTCTACCCTAAGGTGAAATGGGCTTCAGTTATCTGGTCTCCAATGGCGATGCCGAAGCACTGTTGCATTGCTTCCATGGCAATACAGCAACAACTTTCTACTGTCGACAACCTCTGTACAAGAGGGCTTCACATTGTTAACAGGTGTGTGATGTGCAAGATGGCGGCTGAGACTCATCGGCATCTGTTTTTTGATTGTGATCTTACAGGGAAGATTATCCAAGAGATATGGTTGTGGCTTGGCTTTCGACGACGAGTTCGTAGCTTGAATTATGAACTGCGATACATCAAACACTTGTGTCGTATGAAGACCTGGCGAGCTCAATGGATTTGTAGTGCTTTGACGGCTACAATTTATAATATTTGGATAGAGCGTAATTCACGTATTTTCAAGGAAGTTAGCCGCTCTTTTGAAAATATTGTATCCCATATAAAGAATGAAGTGAGTCTTAGGATGGTAAATTGTTTAAGGGTGACTGACATCTCTACGGTTGTAAACGCCCTAAATGGGTGACTCTTTTTTGTAACACTTGATTGAATGAATGGAAAATGAGCTAATTTCTTCCAAAAAAAAAAATTGTGTTTTATTCGTTATTTGAGTTAAGTTTTTTTAAAAAAAAAAAAAAAAAGGCCAAAATGGGTCATATTTGACCCGTCTTAACTTAAAATGGGTTGACCCGTTTTATAGGAGACTAATCTAATACATATAAAATCTAAAACGTTGACCATGTAAATTGACCCTTCTCCATTCGCTCTAAACAGCACAAACACTCAAAATGAATCTCACGTTGCCACGTCAGCCGAAACACAATCATTTCCATGCATCAATGCACTATAAATGTCTTTAATTGGCGGAATACGAGGAGTTCAACCTTCAACTTGGTAATTGTTGGATGCAATCAATTCATTTGCTAACATTATCAGTTACAATTCTTGCATTCATGTGCGCATTTCGTTTCTGATACTTTCAATCACCCTCAACCTTCTGCCAAAATCAAGGTTTTTATTGTTGCTTTTCAGGTTGTGAGCCTCAATCGGTTCATCATCAAAACGAAATACGGCAATGAAGGGGTAAACCAATTTTCTTTTTAATTGGGATTTCGTGCTTATACGCATGATTTTCCGAATTTTTATGATTTTTGGAATTTTGCATCTAGTCTATAGTTGTTATAGCAAATGTGAAGCGTCGTAAGCTATTTTTATGTATCTTTTTTTTCGTAATATCCGTATTTTGTTAGGTTAATTAGTTTTAACTAATCTATTAACCTAAAAGAAACAAAATACATGAACTATTACTTTATAAAATTAATGCGTTATATTATTTGTGGGAAATGTATTTGTAAACTATTACTCATCTTTCTATATTTTAACTACTTTAATATTTTTAATTTAATTATTAAATTTATTTTTTAAATCTAAATTTACTTTTAAGTCATTACTCCGTATTTAGTTAAAAAAGACTATTAAGTAAGTTGATTGAATTAATATTTACAAATTCGATGAGTAAATTGTCACGCCACTGATATTGTATATACTGATAGTTATTGTTTAACTCTATTTCCGTGGATGAAAATATAAAATAACTAGCATAATACCCGTGCATAAATGCACGGGATGTATAAAAATAAGTTAATAGTTAATTGAAAATTTTGTTAATTGAATAAAATATTAAATTAAAATAAGAATACTTCGTAGTAATAATATAAACGTAACCTAAATAAACATGTATTCTTAGACCCAAAATACAACAAATTGTATTTTACCCGACCGTGTATTTATTTAACATGTAACTCGCTTATTCGACCTGTAGTTGTCTTCTAATTAACCCGTTTAATAGGTTTAAAAGTGTCAATTTTGATTTTTCTTAATTAATTATCAAAATTTAGATGATAGAATCGTTGAAAATTGTAACAAAACAATTAGAATAATGGAACATCTAAATTTATTTTTATACAAATATGGTTATGAATTTATTTAAAAATATATCATAATGTGGCAAAAATCGATCAAAGTATCGCAATACATTGTCTTAAAATTCCTCATTTATTATAATAATATGGTAAAACGCGCTTAAAATGTTATATTGAAAACACATTAAATAAAAATGGATAGTGTAAGAAAAAAAAAAAAAAAAATGTTGTACATAGAAGATATTGACTTACTTATATGACATAATTTCAAAAAAGAAATAAAATAAAAGGGGTAAAAAAAAAAAAGTAAAAGAGTAAATAAAAGAGTAAAAAAATAAAAGAGTAAAATAAAAGAGTAAAAAAAGTAAAAAAGTAATTCTATGGTGAGGCCGTCTCATACTATGAGACATCATCAATACTTCTGTAACACCCCGACTTTTCCTAATATTAATTATTCGTCTCAATCATATTCGTGATTTATTTCTCTTGATTTTCTCATTTTTAGCTCAAGAAAATCAGTTCACTTGTCGCGTTGATTAAGCTACCTTGTAGTCAGAACTTAAAAACGGAGTAATTAGCTTAAAAACGGTGTAATTTCCTCATACGAACTCCGATTCAGGTGATTCAAAAGGCTAAACTGCGTATTTTTTTGACGCCGTCGCAACTGCCAAATTTTCAGGAGTCAGTTTGAACCGGTCCACCCTGGGCCGAGCCGAACCCCCCAGCTCGGGTTAGGTTTAGGGTTTCTTGTGTAGCTTTTTGATCAAGACATTAAATATCTTATTAACTCCTAGCCTAGCAACCTTAAGATCTGATTTCTATCTTCCTTCATCCTCTCTAAATCTCATAATCTCATCCTCATTAAATCCTCTATTAATTTCAGTCAAAGATTATCGCCTTTTCATCCTAAATTCATTCCTATCATTCTCCGACGGTAATCCTTTCATCCCTTTCGTTCTAGGTTTATTCTTTATAGTTTTTATATTCTTATATGTGTTTATTGTGGTGTACTTATGAATTGAGTGATTTATGTGTGCCCTAATCAGAAGGAGGGAATTGGAGAGAAAACCCAAGTTCGGATTTCTCTGACCCAGGTTCACTAAACGGAAGATCGCCGGAGATCCGACCGTCCGATTTTGCCGAAATTTTGACAGCCTGTTCCTGACTCTTGGGGCTACCTTTTCACCGTTCAGTTTTTCATTTGGAGCTCTGGATCGTCTGTTATCGCGTCTGGACAGAAGGGGTGAAAACTGTGCTTTTCTTTGGCTTGTTTGGAAAAGGTAACTAGGTGTAGCCTTAGTGATATTTTGACTTGTGTGAGACCATACAATTAATTGAGGATGTCTTGATTGTTGATATGAATGAAAAGGTGTTACCTTTGGGATGTTTGAGATGTAAAGTTGCGGTCTTTGGTCTTGTTTGAGTTGGTCTCACACTCTTATGTCTAATAATGCGATTTGGGATGTTTGTTTACTTTAAATTTGGGTTATATAGTTATTAAGTTGATGAAGGATGATAACTTTGGGAATTATAATGGTTTATTATGGCTACTCTTGAGTTCTTATGGTTATTACTTCGTATTTAATATGTTGATTATGGTTAGTGTTGAGATTGCTTACAAAAGGGGTCAATTATGTTGTAGTTGTGTATATGATGGACATTGTGATGATTTTGAGTAAAGGATGATTGGTTTATTGTTGATTGTGAGTTGATTCAGGTTATTGAATTGACTTGTTTGATTGCTTGAGTTGAGTGTGCGTCACAGATCGCTGTTACGCGCGTCGTGAGGAGCTCTGACGTCTTTTGTGGGCGGATACCGCCCATGATCCTCGGCTATTCTTGTTGCTTAGTTAGGCGACTATGGGTTCTCAACCATGTTGGTTAGAGACTATGGTTTATATAATGTAAATCAGTTCTTGTTGCTTGGTGGAATTTGGCCAAATTTAGACTAATGAGTTTGAGGAACTTTATTCTTTATTCGCCATAGGGTTTGGATGATTCTTGTTGCTTCATCCGGGGTGATTCTTGTTGCTTCACCCAATGCTCCGTGCTTACCTTGCAGGTTGTTGATTGTTGTCTATCATCTTATTGTTGACAGTTTGAGCTTGTATGTCAGGGGCCTAGTTATTGTCGAGTTGTATTGGTTATACATGTTTGCTGAGGTTGTTGGGTGTGATTGGTTGAGTTTGGTAGCTAATGAGTTGGCTTGAGGTTGCATTATGGTTACTATACCTTTGGGTTGTTTGTTGTATTGTTGTCTATTTTGGTTACGTTGAAATATGGTGGGAGCACCTAGTTACTCCCATTTGATTGTGGTATTACATTCTTTGTGGCAGGTTAGCGCGGGATCTGGTTTGTCAAGTGAGGATGCCGTGAGGATGACCTATAGCTAGCCTTGAAGTGATTTTTGACTAGACTTGTTAGGATGTTTAGTTTTATTATTATTATTTTACTTTTATTTTTGGAGCTGGATTTGTAAGGGTATTTACTCCCACTTCTAGGCCTCAAGGCCTATCTTTTTATCGTTGTTTAGTTGGTTAGTGAGTAATGATCCAGGATTCCACGGTGTTTCAGCCACCGTGGCTCGCTTTATTTTCTTTTATTTTATAAATCCTTTTTATTTCTTTATTTTATTTTGTTGGAAAATCCGGGTTATTCTGATTGGTATCGAGGCCGAATACGCTCCCAACTCTCTTAGGTAAGTGAGTAGGATTTGACCTAGAACACCGAGTGAGAGTCTTTGGGTAGACACATTAGGGGTCTCGTTATTTGTGCATGTGTATGAGTAGTTGTGTGAATGGTGGTCTTAGGATTTCCACCATTAGATCATATATGTTTGCTTTGGATGCAGGTACAGGAATCATGGAGTCATGCGAGGTCGGGTGTCGACTCGATAAATCTCTACATTTAAAATTTACTAGTCCTGCCTCTAAAATAGTCTTTAAAAGCTTTTGATTTGATTTAATCGTCGTTTTTAAATTTATTTCTTTATTTCAAAATGTTTCACTCTGATAATTGCTTTCTTATGTACTACTTGGTTTCTTTGCTTTCATCATACTCACCATTCTAAACTAAATCCTTTATACTTCTATTTTCTTACCAAATCATGTTATCCTTCATTTTTAAATATCGACAAAAAAAAAAGAGTATTTTGCATTCCGTTTTAATACACTTGTATGACCCTTGCTTTTTAATGTTATTCATTTGAGAGTTCTGTTTTATCGAAAATTTTAGTCTATTTATGCCTTGTCGATCCCTTGTTTTAACTTTTCGGTTTATTCGTTTCTTTAACTTTAATCATTTGAGTATTCTAATTTAAAATCTCTCTTTCATCGGACCTTTTGAAATATCTAGAAATTTAACTCTTAAAGTCTTTGATTCGTACCGATTGATCAGCTAGAGCAAGAAACTTGAAGCCGAATTGCGAATGTATGATCATACCATCAGAGCACGCAGCGGAAGCTCTTAATCTAAGTCACCTATCGTATTCGTAGGGACCTCTTTCAGCTTGCTAGCTACACTTGTCCCTAGTATATCCTTCTAAATCTTGATCTTATTATACAGTTGTTTTAAAACTATCAGCTCGTGATTACAGTTTGAGTTTCTTTTTCCCTAATTAAATTTCTTATTATGTTCATCCTCATCTTTTTCAATAGATCGTGCTGAAATAATTTCTAAACTCTTTTATTTCAAGAATGTTTTCAGTCAGTTCGATTAACAAAACCTATTTATGTATATTTGTGCTATAATGGTTTGTTTATCCTTCTTGTACTTTCTTATTTTGTAACTATGTTGAGGAAAATTTTAATCAGTATTGTTTTACTTTTCCATTCATTTTTTAGACGCATCAATACATTTTGGTGGCTTTTTACTCAATCAAATTTGAAATGACTGACACCTATCTATTGCATCCACTTTTGATCAAAACCTCTTTGTTATCCTAAACCTTCTTTTATTAAGTTTTCTAATTTCAGCATTTGGTTCATTTGAATATTATTTATTCTACTTGGTATTTTAGTAGCTTCATTTTTCTAAAATCGCTGTCATTTTGAAACTCAATTTTAAGACTTCTCCTTTCAATCGTATCTTCTGATCATATTCTATATCTGTCAAACTTTTCGGGAATTACCTTTTCGTCTCTCCTTCGTAACAAAACCAATTTGAGTTCTTGTTGGAAACGAGTATTATGCCTTCATTTGTGAACTCTTAAAGAATATTTATACTTTTCCTTCATCGTTTCATATTTAAAATTTCTTTTGTCTAATTGGTGGTTGTTGAGCAGTTTCTTGCAAAAGATTTATTATGTCATATTTCTACGTAATTCGTTTCATTCCTTCTTTTCTTTCTTATTCATCATAACTCATCACTTTTATATCATGACGCTATCGATCACCTTTTAGTCTTGTCATTCGGGTCTTATGTCATTCCATTCTTTAGGTTTCCCTCTAGTGGCTACTTCAGTTCTATTGCCTTTGAGCCGACTTTTAAGACGTCGATCTTCTATTATTTTCCATTCCTTTCCGTAGCTATTCACGTTCTCAATTTTGTAAAAGCTCTTGATGTATTAACATCAATCTTGTCCTTGATAAATTTCTATAATCGTACTCCTTGGCATCTAGCCGTAAGTTGCTTCACCCTTATCTAGCTCGAGATCTGATGCTTAGGCTGTCGCTGTTATTTGAGTCATAGATGATAGAGTTTGGTTAATAAGTAGTTGATAGTATGAGTGGTTTACTAACTAATGCACATGGTTGGTCGTTGTAACTTTTGAGGATTCTTAGTCTTTGAGATTGATGATTTAAATTATGGTGAGTGAACGTTATGGAGATTGTAGTATCTGCATAGGGAGTATTTTTAGGACTTGAAGGTACCGGATATCGCGCTCCCGCGAGTATACCTATCGACGCGCTACTGTGCCGCCTCGCCCAGCGTCTGGGCGAGAATCGCCTCGCAGGAAAAAGTGCGAAGTTTTGAGAAAAATGGGGGAGATCATTGCATGAATTTGTGTCCAAAAAGAAAAGTAGAAAAAATCCTTTTTGAAAGTGTATTTTCGGAGTCGCCACCAAATATTAAAGGAATTTGGAACCTATTCAACGCGTCTTGAAATACAAGACACGAGTGTCTCGGATTTCAAGGTGCGTCGATACCTATCAATCTGAGGTTTGAAACCAGAGAAGGGATTCGGAGTGAGGTTACTTTTCGAAAGTCTTGACAAAATAAGTTTTGAAAACCGTAATCAAAAAGCCTACATAAGAGTAGTCTCTACTAATTTGAAAACATTTGCTTAATTTCGATATTTGGGCTAAAATGACGCTACGTACAAGTGCGAATAAGTATGACTCGATTAAAATGCATAAATAATGTAAATTGTCAAAATAATGACATATTGCTATAGGAAATGTTCGTTAAATAATAATTTATTGACTAAATTATTACTATAGACGTTATTTTCCAATCTCGTATTAGAATTTGTGAAAAACCCTCAGTTTTGACATGCTAAAAGACTCTATGAAGCAGTACAATTTAGTGTTGGATCCGTGATTCTAGTCGTTATTTAATGCATGAATGAGGACTTGCGTAATTATAAAAGTGACGTCGGTCTGCTCTAGTGATAATGAGTCGTATACTTATGCGATATTGGCGGGGTTTAGGCGGATTATGAATCAGAATTGCTCTGACCGTATTACGAATACGGCCGCTAGTGCTAATATCGGGTTTGGGGTTAATGTAACCCCATTATCCGAGTCTCAAACGTCGGCCAGTAGGTAAAATGTTTACCTTTCGAAAATGTAAAGGCGGTATTTTTGAGTGTATTTCGTGAATAGTGTGTAAGTGCTAAAACCGGGTATTTGAAAATGGATGAAATGGGTTGGTATTTATAGAGTTTGGCTGGTTTCTGTGCAGGGACAAAACTTAATCGCCAGTGAGCATGCGATTATGTTTCAATGCAGCCGCCAAATGAAATAAAAGAACCAAGGTTGGGAGAGGAAACCTTAACCGCCAAGAACTGGCGATTTGGTTTTTAATCGCTGTTCTTGGCGATTAGATTTTTGTTTTGGTGAAATTCGCTTTATGCCGCTTTTGGTTTTTGACGGTTTGATTAGGTAATGATTATGTTTTGTTGTTTACTTAGGGGTTAAGTATTTGTTCAGTTTTGGTCCGAATTTCGGTTTTCGTGTTTCGGTTTTTGTCGTGTTTTTCGGTTTTGGCCTGAAATAAAATAATATTAGGTTATATTATTTTATGGTTTCATAAAACCTAACTTTTTGAAAATGTGACACGGGGCGCACTTTGGCCCGTTCTGAGTGTCGTGTTAGTGTGCGTTTTAGGGTCGTTTTGTAAGTTTGGTAGTTTGTAGCTAGTTGAAATTTGTTTTTTGTGGCTTGGCTTAATAAGACGTTCCTATATTGTGCTCGTGTTACGCTCATGATGACTAAAATTGACATTTACTTTCATGATTATGCAAGTCCAAATTAATACGCTAAAAATGACTAATACGTTTTAGACACTTTTGTACCGTTTCGTCTCTTTTAAAAGCATGTATGAAAGTCCTTTTCATCATCGGGTTTGTTTTTGGGGGGGTACGGATCACGGGTATCTGAGCCCCCGCTTGACTGAGCTTGGACAAAGCGTTAGTCAAACTTAAAGATAATATCAGGACCATTACAGTCTCGATACTACCGTGGCGCTAAGCATGTGTCTCATGGGAGAGACGAGGACTTAGCGTCGGGAAATGCGGGGAGGGACGACATGTTTTCAAGGACATGACGGTCCTACATGTTTAAGGGCATGTCGGCCTGAATGTGGCCTGAGTACTCCCAGCTGGCGCTTTGCTTGTGTTTCCGCTTGTGCTCCTTGCTTTGCTTTGCTTGCGCTTCTGGCTTGCTTTGCTCGCGCTCCTGGCTTGCGCTTCTAGCTTGCGCTGGTGGCTGTGCTTTGCGTGCGCTTCTTGCTTGCGCTGGTATGGACGTCTCGTAAAAGAGGTTACGCGCTCCCGTGTTTGGTTTATAAGAATGGTTGGTGTTTTGGTAAACGTCTCGTAAGGAGGCTACGTGTTTTTCTCATAAAAGGTTAGGTTTTTATGAACGTCTCGTGAGGAGGCTACGTGTTTTTCTCATAAAAGGTTAGGTTTTTATGAACGTCTCGTGAGGAGGCTACGTGTTTTTCTCATAAAAGGTTAGGTTTTTATGAACGTCTCGTGAGGAGGCTACGTGTTTTTCTCATAAAAGGTTAGGTTTTTATGAACGTCTCGTGAGGAGGCTACGTGTTTTTCGTTTGAAATGCACGTCTCGTGAGGAGGCTACGTGCTTTTCTTTTTCTCATAAAAAGTTAGGTTTTTATGAACGTCTCGTGAGGAGGCTACGCGTTTTTTGGTTGAAATGCACGTCTCGTGAGGAGGCTACGTGCTTTTCTTTTTCTCATAAAAAGTTAGGTTTTTATGAACGTCTCGTGAGGAGGCTACGCGTTTTTTGGTTGAAATGCACGTCTCGTGAGGAGGCTACGTGCTTTTCTTTTTCTCATAAAAGTTTGGTTTTTATGAACGTCTCGTGAGGAGGCTACGCGTTTTTTGGTTGAAATGCACGTCTCGTGAGGAGGCTACGTGCTTTCCTTTTTCTCATAAAAAGTTAGGTTTTTATGTACGTCTCGTGAGGAGGCTACGCTGCGTTTTTGGTTGAAATGCACGCCTCGTGAGGAGGCTACGTGCTTTTCTTTTCTCATAAAAGTTAGGTTTTTATGAGCGTCTCGTGAGGAGGCTACGGCGTTTTTGGTTGAAATGCACGTCTCGTGAGGAGGCTACGTGCTTTTCTTTTCTCATAAAAGTTAGGTTTTTATGAGCGTCTCGTGAGGAGGCTCTGGCGTTTTTGGTTGAAATGCACGTCTCGTGAGGAGGCTACGTGCTTTTCTTTTCTCATAAAAGTTAGGTTTTTATGAGCGTCTCGTGAGGAGGCTACTGGCGTTTTTGGTTGAAATGCACGCCTCGTGAGGAGGCTACGTGCTTTTCTTTTCTCATAAAAAGTTAGGTTTTTATGAGCGTCTCGTGAGGAGGCTACGCGTTTTTGGTTGAAATGCACGCGTCTCGTGAGGAGGCTACGTGCTTTTCTTTCTCATAAAAGTTAGGTTTTTATGAGCGTCTCGTGAGGAGGCTACGCGTTTTTGGTTGAAATGCACGTCTCGTGAGGAGGCTACGTGCTTTTCTTTTCTCATAAAAAGTTAGGTTTTTATGAGCGTCTCGTGAGGAGGCTACTGGCGTTTTTGGTTGAAATGCACGTCTCGTGAGAAGGCTACGTGCTTTTCTTTTTCTCATAAAAAGTTAGGTTTTATGAACGTCTCGTGAGGAGGCTACGCGTTTTTTGGATGAAATGCACGTCTCGTGAGGGGGCTACGTGCTTTTCTTTTTCTCATAAAAAGTTAGGTTTTTATGAACGTCTCGTGAGGAGGCTACGCGTTTTTTGGTTGAAATGCACGTCTCGTAAGGAGGCTACGTGCTTTTTTTTTTTCTCATAAAAAGTTAGGTTTTTATGAACGTCTCGTGAGGAGGCTACGCGTTTTTTGGTTGAAATGCACGTCTCGTGAGGAGGCTACGTGCTTTTCTTTTTCTCATAAAAAGTTAGGTTTTTATGAACGTCTCGTGAGGAGGCTACGCGTTTTTGTTTGGTTTTGTGGGTATATATGGGTATATTTGTGGTTCGGTTTTGATTGTAGTTGTTGGCTTTGTGTGTGACGTCCTAGGCCTCGAATATTTCGTCTTGTTGCAAAAATGCATGTTCGGGTTGTAGCCGGGTCTGAAATCCTTGCGTTTTTGCTTGCTGAGTGTACCTGCAAAAAGTCGTTAGTCGTAAAAACACATATATATATATATATATATATATATATGTCTCGATTGAGACTGACTCGCTTAGGACTAAACTAAATGCAAATGCAGAGTTTTGAAATATGCTGTTTAGAAAGTATTTTAGACTCGTAAAAAGTCGTTTTTGACATTGTAAAAAATAGGAGCTAAAACAACGTTTTGAGACGAAAATTGTGAATGCGAAAATCATGTTTTGTGTTGTATTTCGTTTTGCCAATCTTGGCTATAAAAGGAGGGGTAGGTTAGTTCAAATCACTCATCCTTTCATCTTCCCATTCTCGATATTCCAAGAATATTCAAAATATTTACGGAACATTTGTCGAAATATGGAGAACTTTGAAGGAAACTTGCGTCGCTGGTGTTCATCCTTGTCGGGGTTGGAGGAGAAGGACTCGAAAGATTGCGGTATCGGGGTACTCCTGGGCCTGAGGCAGGTTCAAATAGAGTTCGAGTTCTTAGATGCTTGTCTCGACTATTGGGACCTAAGTTTTCATGTGTTCCGCTTTCCTGGGGGAGGGGTCTGTCCATTGATCGAGGAGTTTGGAGCTATTGGTGGCTAAGGGAATCTGGTGTTTGTTTTATTGTGTTGTTGTTAGTATTATGTTCATATTATGTTGTATTTTATTATGTTCGTATTACGTCTATCCTAAACCCGATGTACATGCCGGGATTTGTATAAGTATTATAATATATTGTAGTGTTGTTAGTGTATCTCTAAGGTTGTAGTTACGCTCCTACTTTTGAAAAATCCAAAATGTAACCGTTCTTTTTAAGATTAATAAAAATCGAGTTTTTATTTACGACTTTGCCTCATTTTGCTTATTATTTTGTGTGAAATTCCTTGGCTCTAATCCTTTTTCAAAGTTTAGAATGTAAGGAAGGTTTTTGTTTTTAGGAATTTTTGTGTTGACTATTCCCTCGACCTTTTTAAGCTTTGGGTTTGTCGTGTATTGTTGAATGTTGTTCCTTTTACCCTTTGGGTTATGGAACGATTTTGTGATGACTATATCCTCAGCCTTTTTAAGCTTTAGAAGTGTCGTTTTGTGTTGAATGTCGCCCTTTTTAACGAGACGAGTTTTTGTGGTGACTATGTCCTCGACTTTTTTAAGCTTTGGACGCGTCATTTTTGTGTTGAATATCGTCTTATTTTAACCTTTTAGGTTATGAGGCAGTTTTGTGTTGACTATGTCCTTGACTTTTTTAAGTTTTGGACGCGTCATTTTTGTGTTGAATATCGCCTCATTTTAACCTTTTAGGTTATGAGACGGTTTTTGTGTTGACTATGTCCTTGGCTTTTTTAAGCTTCAGACGCGTCATTTTTGTGTTGAATATCGGTTGCGCTTTTTACAAAGCTGCCTACGTATCCACGAAAAGTGGAATCAAACCGGCGTAGTTCGGGAATGTATGTTTAAGGGCATACCGGCCCAAGAGTTGTGTTTGCTTTTTGTGGTGAATGTGCACGTTTAGGGGCATGCCGGCCCATGAGCATGTTTAAGGACTTGCCGGTCCATGAATTGTGTTTGGTGGATGCATGATTAGGGGCATGCCGGCCCATGAGTTGTGTTTTTGATTTTTGTAGAGAGAAAGAGCAGTTTTAGGGGCATGCCGGCCCATGAGTTGTGTTTTTGATTTTTGTAGAGAGGAAGAAGCGAGTTTAGGGCATGAAGCCGCCATGAGCATGTTTAAGGACCTGCCGGTCCATGAGCATGTTTAAGGACCTGCCGGTCCATGAATTGTGTTTGATTTTTGTGGAAAGAAAAAGCAGTTTTAGGGGCATGCCGGCCCATGAGCATGTTTAAGGACCTGCCGGTCCATGAGCATGTTTAAGGACCTGCCGGTCCATGAATTGATTTTTTTGGGAAATTTTACATTTTATAGATACATTGCAAGGCATTTTTAAGGGTAGTACTTCTTGAGCTGGTCGAGGTTCGTTGCTAGGTTAAACTCTTGACCGTCCAAGTCGGTTAGTTTTACTGCTCCGCCCGTGTAGATCTCCTTGACGAGGTAGGGCCCAGCCCAGTTAGGCTTGAACGTTCCTCGTGGGCCGACTGGGAGTGGTGCTCGAACTGACTTTAGCACGAGATCCCCCACTTTAATGTTTCGTGGCTTAACTCGTTTGTTGAAGGCTCGTTGTAATCGTCGTCCCATTTCGTATGCTCTTCTTTCTTCAGCTTTTTGAAGATTGGTTCGCAAATCATGGTGAGTTCTTGATAAATCGGAGATATATTGGATTTGTCCCAAAGGCTCCTTATTTCGTCGATGTTGTTTGGCGGCTTCATGCCCATTATTGCCTTGATTTTGGTCGGGTCTCGAAAGTCGGCACATACGTATTTTGCCGCTTTTCTTCATAAGCGGAACCATGTTGGAGACCCAACTGAGTATTCGATGACTTGGATGAATCCGACTTGTAGTTGTTTTTCGATCTCTCTTGACCATGAGAGACCATTACGGCTTGATGCGTCGGAGTTTCTTTTTAGTGTCACGGAGCCTTGCTTGATGGGGATGCGGTGTTCGGCTATCTCGCGGTCGATCTGGGCATGTCTTTGTAAGACCATGCGAAGACGTCCTTGAATTCTATGAGGAGCTTGGTATATGTGGTCCTTTCTTCTGTGCTAAGAGTAGCCCCCCGCTATAGTCCTCGAGGTTCTTCAGGCGTGCCTATGTTGATGGTTGTTGTGTCTTCAATAATGGGGTCTGTTAGGGTTACGAGACAATGCTTGCAATGTAACTATATAATGCAATGTTATTTTGTTTAAAATTATCGCATTCATTAGAATATGTAGATTTTAAATGAGGCAAAGAGTAACAAAAACTTTCATGTTATTAATGTTATCAAAAGCAGTTACATTTGAAGATAGCTCAGGCCAGGGAGCTTGGATAACCTTAATGACTCTAGTTTTTCAATTAGGTTTACTACTTTAGTAATGTAACCTAGTGACCTGCCGATTAAGAAAATTTTGGCGTCATAAGGACGCGGACCCTATACTCTAGGTGTAGATACTTGAATTGAAACCGCCAGGTCGTTAGTAGATTGGGCGATGTTTTCTTGAGCTTTAGCCGTTGGAGGGCGGCTTGGAAGTCCGAGGCCTTTGTGGTGATGATCTTGTCATCTAAAGGTATCCTAACCTTTTGGTGGAAGCGGCGGAGCCTTAGAGTCTTTGTAAAAATCGGCGGTGCCTTTAGTGCACCGGCGTTGATAAGCGTGTATGGGCTCGACTTTGGCGGTGGCTTGAGGCGAGCTTCCTTGATATCCATGACTCGTGCTTTTATTCCTATTTTCTTTGCGAGGTCGTCTTCAATGAGTTCACCGACGGCGCCGAGTGTTGAGAAGGCTGTCGAAGTTCTTGTCTGCAGTAGATGTTGTTGGTATGCAGGGTGAGGTTGTTGATGAACTTGGTGATTAAATCGGTGTCCCTTGGCGGTTAGGTATTTGGGCACGAGTTTCTTCCAACGTGTCGGGTATTCGGTAAACCCTTCATTGTCCTTCGAGTCGGGACCTCCAAAGCACGTGAACTTGAGACTTGGATGTCGTTGTTGTCCCTGATCGCAGATCGAATGCCACTGTTATGTCTTGAAACTACCGGTCTTGTGTGGCTCTAAAGAATAGAACCATGCTCCTGGGTTGCGGGTCCGTGAGTGTGGGAATAAAGTGGCCCAAAGCGGGGTCGACCCCATAATGGCCATCTTGGCTTTGAAAGCTTTGGCGTGTCTGGCGGGCTTCGTGACCTTTGAAAATGGGAAGGTCGCCGAGCGCTAGCTCATCTGCAGCATGGATCTGACGTTCTTTGGGATGTGCTCATTCTCTTGGTGGATGGAGTAGCCCCTTGCGTTCGTGAGGCGTTCTTCCATGGTTCGAATTCTTTTTGCATTCCGTTCGGATTCCTCGGCCAGGCGCACGGCGTCTTTCTCTGCTTCAAACTTTTGCATGATAGCCATTTGCTCGTTCGTCGTAGTGAGGCTAGCTATCCTATCATTGGTGTCGGACTTGTTGGCGATTACCTCCTGGGGTGGTGGTGGTCCTCCGAGACCCTCATCGTGTTGAAAGGCCATGACAGGTTTTGGTTTTGATCTATTGTAGGAGCGCTTCTTTGGAGGCGGAGGTGGGTTCAAGTGACGGTTCTTAGTTCGTCGTGTATCCAGGGTTTTTCAATGAGCGGACCTGACAAAGTTTTCAAAACTTTAGTGATTCTAAAAGAGAAGGAAAAGACTCAAATGAAAAATCGCATTCACGACCAAAGGAAGACACAAAAGCGTAAAAAGTGGGTGACTTGACTTGACTCGTGTTTTTAGCTTTTAAAAGGACACGGGAAGCTTTTGAGGTAGAGGCGTGTTGACACGTCCCTATTCTCGAGGTAGGAAAATTTGTATGATCATAATCTGATTGACCCAGTTTGGCGGTATGTTGCCAGGGGTTTAACATTGGATTATGATAAAAAAGGATCAGACCGAAGTAGCGATAGGCTAACCGACCTGAGGATGTTAAAATTGGGTAAAAGGCGATCAATTGTTCGCCTTTTACGTGTGACTCAGGGATTTAAATCGAAAATGACAATAAGTCACTCGATTCAAAGAGTAAATCAACGGGTTCACATATGAGTGAGCCCGCGTTTTTTGTTTTTGAGAGAAAAAGATTAAATCGGGACGACTAAAGAGTCACTCGACTTAAAGCTAAATCTAATGTTCTAAAAGTTAATTTCATTTAAAATCTCCGAAATGCATTGACATTGTCGGGTTTTTGCCCTATGAAATTTTTTGCAATAAATGTATTATGACGATACGTCAGTCGCATAATTCATTTACGTTTTGAAAAAGATCGGGGATCTAGTGATTATCCTGGATCGGTTTTAAATGCACTGGCATTTTATTTATCAAACTCAAATGACTATGGGTCAAAGAGCCTAACGGCGTGTTTTTAAAAGTATGACCTTTTTTGAAAAAAGTTTGAAAAAGCAATTTCAAAGATGGACGTATTTTAAAAGTATAATGTCTAGGAAAAGTTTTCACATGCAGGAAGTTTTGAAAGACTACTATAGTGAGGGTACTATAGCTTCACACTTGTACATATAAACACAGGTTTTTGGTTTATAGGGTAAGGTTCCCTCCGGTCATTCCCGCGACGTTTAGGTAGGGGCACCCGCAAGACTACACACGTCTTAGGTGTGAATTCAAGACGGGCCCTAGAGCGTTCGAGTTTGGCTGGTTACGATCGTTTGTACGGATGCCGTACTTGTAATCGTGGAGCGGTGAGAGAACGGTGTGTCGGAGTTACCTCGCAAACATGGCGAGAGTTCGGGGGCCGTTCCTCAAAGGGTGTGGTTTGAATCAGGAGGATTCGACTCAACGTATTTTTGCCCAAATATCGAAAGCGTAAATGTTTTCAAAGTTTCAAGCTTCACTTCTTTATGATTTTAAAATAAAAGAAAAACTAGTTTTTCAAAAATAATAAAAATCATGCTCGTCCCCAGCGGAGTCGCCAACTGAAGGTACCGGATATCGCGCTCCCGCGAGTATACCTATCGACGCCCTGCGCGCGCCCGACCTCGCCCCGCGTGGGGGCGCCGGGCCGGAATGCGCCTCGCAGGAAAAAGTGCGAAGTTTTGAGAAAAATGGGGAGATCATTGCATGAATTTGTGACCAAAAAGAAAAGTAGAAAATCCTTTTTGAAAGTGTATTTTCGGAGTCGCCACCAAATATTAAAGGAATTTGGAACCTATTCAACGCGTCTTGAAATACAAGACACGAGTGTCTCAGATTTCAAGGTGCGTCGATACCTATCTATCTGAGGTTTGAAACCAGAGAAGGGGTTCGGAGTGAGGTTACTTTTCGAAAGTTTTGACAAAATAAGTTTTGAAAACCGTAATCAAAAAGCCTACATAAGAGTAGTCTCTACTAATTTGAAAACATTTGCTTAATTTCGATATTTGGGCTAAAATGACGCTACGTACAAGTGCGAATAAGTATGACTCGATTAAAATGCATAAATAATGTAAATTGTCAAAATAATGACATATTGCTATAGGAAATGTCGTTAAATAATAATTTATTGACTAAATTATTACTATAGACGTTATTTTCCAATCTCGTATTAGAATTTGTGAAAAACCCTCGGTTTTGACATGCTAAAAGACTACATGAAGCGGTACTGTTTAGTGTTGGATCCGTGATTCTAGTCGTTATTTAATGCATGAATGAGGACTTGCGTGATTATATAAGTGACGTCGGTTTGCTTTAGTGATAATGAGTCGTTTATTTATGCGATATTGGCGGGGTTTAGGCGGATTATGAATCAGAATTGCTCTGGCCAAGTATTACGAATACGGCCGCTAGTGCCAATATCGGGTTTGGGGTTAATGTAACCCCATTATCCGAAGTCTCAAACGTCCGGCCGTAGGTAAAATGTTTACCTTTCGAAAATGTAAAGGCGGTATTTTGAGTGGATTTCGTGAATAGTGTGTAAGTGCTAAAACCGGTATTTGAAAATGGATGAAATGGGTTGGTATTTATAGAGTTTGGTGGTTTACGTGCAGGACAAAACTTAATCGCCCGATGAGCATGCGATTATGTTTCAATGCACCAAATGAAATAAAAGAACCAAGGTTGGGAGAGAAAACTTAATCGCCAGATGGCTGGCGATTTGGTTTTTAATCGCTGTTCTTGGCGATTAGATTTTGTTTTGGTGAAATGTTTTATGCCGCTTTTGGTTTTTGACGGTTTGATTAGGTAATGATTATGTTTTGTTGTTTACTTAGGGTTAAGTATTTGTTGAGTTTTGGTCCGAATTTCGGTTTTAGTGTTTCCGGTTTTTGTCGTGTTTTTAGGTTTTGGCACGAAATTAAATAATATTAGGTTATATTATTTTATGGTTTCATAAAACCTAACTTTTTGAAAATGTGACACGGACGCACTTTGGCCCGCTTTGAGTGTCGTGTTAGTGTGCGTTTAGGGTCGCTTTTGTAAGTTTGGGCCGTTTGTAGCTAGTCAATTTGTTTTGTGGCTTGGCTTAATAAGACGTTCCTATATTGTGCTCGTGTTACGCTCATGATGACTAAAATTGACATTTACTTTCATGATTATGCAAGTCCAAATTAATACGCTAAAAATGACTAATACGTTTTAGACACTTTTGTACCGTTTCGACTCTTTTAAAAGCATGTATGAAAGTCCTTTTCATCATCGGGTTTGTTTTTGGGGGGGTACGGATACGGGTATCTACAGGACTTAGTTATGTTGCTAGATGAGTTGTGACAATCTTGAGTTAGTGAGAATTGGGAAGTGATATTGTGGTGAGCAATGATCGGCTTTGAGGAAAACTTAAAGGTTATAGTGAGCACGATAAAAATTTGGGGTTTGTACTTTAAAGGATAATGTAGGAATGACCAGTGTGCATATTTGTGGTTTTGTGTATGTGTTAAGTACAAGGAAACTCATTGATGGGAGGAGAGAATTCGAGGTCAGTAAGGAAGTGACATTCGAGAAAGGTGTGGATAGACTTGGGTATGGTAATAATGGGTGGAGAGAGTAGTAAGCTTTTAACGATACATTTTGATTGCTACGTGTTAGTATACGTGTGACTTGAGAATGAGATGGTATGGTATGACATATTTATGGTTATTTCGTTGTGGAAAATGTGGAACTATATGGGGAGCGATATTGACTTGAGTTTAGATCACGTTATGATTAAGGTTATGAGGTTTGTCATTAGCATTGATTTGGGGATTAGCTTACGCGCGCGTTAGTTATCTTGGTAACATGGGTAATGGTGCCTTTTAGGTTAAAACCCGTCCGAGGTTTTGGTTAGACTTGGTGAGTAAGATGCTTGGTTGAATGATATGGTCTTGTGAGGCTAATATGCCTAATTTGAGGATTGTCGAGCATAAGATGCACCAATAGTATTAAAGGGTTATATGAGTGAGCTGAGCATCATTCGGGTGATATGTGATGTCGGGTTATCTTAAGCGTCATTAAGCGTGTCTATGCCCTTGTTATCGAGGTGAGTAGAGTTAGCGATTCTTGTCTTGAGGACCATAGGAGTAGGTAGTTTTCTTAATCCTTTGGGGGTATTCTTTCGTTCTCAAGTTTCGAGGACGAAACTTCTTTTTAGGTGGTGAGATTGTAACACCCCGACTTTTCCTAATATTAATTATTCGTCTCAATCATATTCGTGATTCATTTCTCTTGATTTTCTTATTTTTAGCTCAAGAAAATCAGTTCACTTGTCGCGTTGATTAAGCTACCCTGTAGTCAGAACTTAAAAACGGAGTAATTAGCTTAAAAACGGTGTAATTTCCTCATACGAACTCCGATTCAGGTGATTCAAAAGGCTAAACTGCGTATTTTTTTGACGTCAAGAATCGCCAAATTTTTAGGAGTCAGTTTGAACCGGTCCACCCTGGGCCGAGCCGAACCCCCCAGCTCGGGTTAGGTTTAGGGTTTCTTGTGTAGCTTTTTGATCAAGACATTAAATATCTTATTAACTCCTAGCCTAGCAACCTTAAGATCTGATTTCTATCTTCCTTCATCCTCTCTAAATCTCATAATCTCATCCTCATTAAATTCTCTATTAATTTCAGTCAAAGATTATCGCCTTTTCATCCTAAATTCATTCCTATCATTCTCCGACGGTAATCCTTTCATCCCTTTCGTTCTAGGTTTATTCTTTATAGTTTTTATATTCTTATATGTGTTTATTGTGGTGTACTTATGAATTGAGTGATTTATGTGTGCCCTAATCAGAAGGGGGGAATTGGAGAGAAAACCCAAGTTCGGATTTCTCTGACCCAGGTTCACTAAACGGAAGATCGCCGGAGATCCGACCGTCCGAGTTTGCCGAAATTTTGACAGCATGTTCCTGACTCTTGGGGCTACCTTTTCACCGTTCAGTTTTTCATTTGGAGCTCTGGATCGTCTGTTATCGCGTCTGGACAGAAAGGGTGAAAACTGTGCTTTTCTTTGGCTTGTTTGGAAAAGGTAACTAGGTGTAGCCTTAGTGATATTTTGACTTGTGTGAGACCATACAATTAATTGAGGATGTCTTGATTGTTGATATGAATGAAAAGGTGTTACCTTTGGGATGTTTGAGATGTAAAGTTGCGGTCTTTGGTCTTGTTTGAGTTGGCCTCACACTCTTATGTCTAATAATGCGATTTGGGATGTTTGTTTACTTTAAATTTGGGTTATATTGTTATTAAGTTGATGAAAGATGATAACTTTGGGAATTATAATGGTTTATTATGGCTACTCTTGAGTTCTTATGGTTATTACTCCGTATTTAACATGTTGATTATGGTTAGTGTTGAGATTGCTTACAAAAGGGGTCAATTATGTTGTAGTTGTGTATATGATGGACATTGTGATGATTTTGAGTAAAGGATGATTGGTTTATTGTTGATTGTGAGTTGATTCAGGTTATTGAATTGACTTGTTTGATTGCTTGAGTTGAGTGTGCGTGCACAATGCTCGCACGCATACGAGGAGCTACGACGTCTTTTGTGGACGGATACCACCCATGATCCCCTCGGCTATTCTTGTTGCTTAGTTAGAGCGACTATGGGTTCTCAACCATGTTGGTTAGAGACTATGGTTTATATAATGTCGCCACCGTTCTTGTTGCTCGGTGGAATTTGGCCAAATTTAGACTAATGAGTTTGAGGAACTTCTTGTTCTTTATTCGCCATAGGGTTTAGATGATTCTTGTTGCTTCATCCGGGGTGATTCTTGTTGCTTCACCCAATGCTCCGTGCTTACCTTGCAGGTTGTTGATTGTTGTCTGTCATCTTGTTGTTGACAGTTTGAGCTTGTATGTCGATGGACTAGTTATTGTCGAGTTGTATTGGTTATACATGTTTACAGGTTGTTAGGTGTCAGTTGGTTGAGTTTGGTAGCTAATGAGTTGGCTTGAGGTTGCATTATGGTTACTATACCTTTGGGTTGTTTGTTGTATTGTTTTCTATTTTGGTTACGTTGAAATATGACTGGGGAGCACCTAGTTACTCCCATTGATTGTGGTCATTACATTCTTTGTGGCGTGTTAGCGGGATCGGGTTTGTCAAGTGAGGATGCCGTGAGGATGACCTATAGCTAGCCTTGAAGTGATTTTTGACTAGACTTGTTAGGATGTTTAGTTTTATTATTATTATTTTACTTTTATTTTTGGAGCTGGATTTGTAAGGGGTATTTACTCCCCACTTCTAGGCCTCAAGGCCTATCTTTTTATCGTTGTTTAGTTGGTTAGTGAGTAATGATCCGGATTCCACGGTGTTTCCGCCACCGTGGCTCGCTTTTATTTTCTTTTATTTTATAAATCCTTTTTATTTCTTTATTTTATTTTGTTGGAAAATCCGGGTTGTTACAACTTCACTATAGTTATACTACACTTCACCCCCCACATACAACATTATACATTTTATTTTAGTTTTTGTCATTATTATCAATTATATACGACATTATTTTAATGCTACGACATTCACTAGCAAAGTAGCAAAAAATTACATAAATTAATTTATTTATTTTTATTTATATTTTATCGTAATCCTTAGAAAAATTTGTCTCACGATGTACATTTTTTTAAAAAATATCAAGCATTCGTTCACGTATAATAGAGTTACATTTGAAGCAAGGTACAATTACTTTTCAAGTTAAATAAATAGGTTACGTTTAAAAAATAATATAGTTACTTTTGAGTTGTCTCATACTGTGAGACGGATGCACCATAGAATTTGTGTAGGATGGTTTTTATTATATATAATTAATATAGATATTTCAAAGGCACCTCAACATAACTTACAATAATTAATCGAATTATATAATCTACCATACCTTAAGTATCATTATAGATTCATTATGAAAATCAGATATTGTATAAATATCTTTACATTTTGATAACGTTAAATCAAACATCTACAAACATGATATATAGTATGTTGACTCGACCTCGCCGTTTAGTTTTGATGATGACTTTGATTTTTATTTACTAGGCTATAATCCGTATGTTAGTGTTTATGATACTTAGTAGGTTGTGAAGCATTCAAGTAAGAATCAAGCTATGGCTATGGGAAACGCGAATCAAATCAAGGCTATATAACATCTTATGAAGTACTAGTGTTCAATGTATAAGTATAGTCCTTGTAATGACAAGGGTAATGGTAAAACAACAACAGAATTCCGTGTTTCTCATTATGGTTGCAGTGGCAGGCTGGAAACGCACGTTTCCCCAGACTTGACACTGGAACCGTGGTTTATATTCTGCATTTCCAGGAACTCTGCGAGAAACGCAGAGAATAACTCTCAAGGCCTTATTTCGAAAATCTAATTTGGAAAAAGATATTTTCGAAAATCTGTTTTGGAAAAAGATATTTTGATGAAATCTGTTTCTCATATTCTTTATCTTTTAAAATATTTTTTTACATATTTTAAGAATGATTTTATACTTTGTTTTGAAGTAAAAGATATTTTGGAGAATATTGCATCCTTATTTTTAGGAAACAAAACCTTATCAAACTATACTTCTCCTTTTATTTGATTTCGGTTTTGGTAACAATCTTTTGCAATATATTCTACTTCTATTTAAGATCAGTTTTTGAGAAATCATTCTCACCTTTTTCGAGCATCAAAGTTTTTTTTTTTTGGTAGAAATGTAAGTTATATTTCTTTCAATCAAACCAAATACAAGCCAATTACATCATCAAGTACTCAAGAGGGCTATCATAAGACCTTACATTCCCTTTAACATCCTAAGCCAGGAGAGATCATTAGCTTTTAATCTACCAGTGTTACAAGCATCTATTCTAGCCAAGAGCAAAGCCTGAACATGCACAGCCATCAAATGAAGACGCAACACAGCAGCCCCAAGTCGACAGTAGTTCCTCTGTTGCCATATTGCATAAGCAAGCCCATTTATAGCAGCCATAGACACTGATCTTTGAAATTTCGACAGCCTTCGCCATCTAACCAGCGCCAAACCATTGACCACAGGCCACATCTTCAACCATTGACCCAAAATTCTAAGACAAGCATCAGAATATATACAATCAAAAAACAAATGCTTACCCGACTCAGGACCAGTTCTACACAGGAAGCAAAGTCCATCAGTCTGCACTCCATACTTTGCCAATCTGTCAAGGGTAAGGAGCCTGTGCCATCTGATTAACCAGGCTATAAATGACCACTTAGGTACATTGAATCGATTCCACACATCATGAGACCAGCTCACCTTAGGTTTCTGACCAGAAAGCCACTGATAGCCTTTTTTTATTGAGTACAAGCCATCAGTTGAATGCCACTGATCCCCAACATAGCCATGCTGTAAGATATCTCGAATCCTACAAATATGCCTCCACGACCAACTAGCAGACAAACTAGGCTCATGAGACCACCATGAGTTGCTTTTCAAGTAAATGTGATTCACCCACTTGACCCAAAGGTGATCCTTCTTCGAGGCCAACCACCAAACATACTTCCCCATAGAAGCAACATTCCAAATTTTACAATTGATGACACCCAAGCCACCATGACATTTCTCCATACAAACAGTCTCCCAAGCTATCATAGGAGCTTTATGATACTCTTCACACCCATCCTATAAATAGTTCCTGCAAATGGCAACAATTCTTTTCATCACAGCAATAGGTAATACAAATATCGAAGCCCAATATGTATGAATGCTGTTGAGCACCGCATTAACCAAGGTTAGCCTACCAGCATAAGATAACCTTCTTGCTCCCCAACTTCTAGTTCTTGAGCAAATCTTCTCACAAAGGCTAAAACAAGCATCAAAGTTTTAATCTAAGCATTTTGCAAATCTGTTTTAAGCATTTATTGTCTTCATTTGCGAAAACTTTTTAAAAGGCCTTTGAAACGATCTCGTGTTGTTTAATCGTTACTCAAGTCACTTGTGCTAGCACCGTCTCGTATCCGTTCTCTTGTGAACAATTGTTGAGACACAACTAGCTTTCTTTTGCTTGAGAGAAAGAGTGCAACTTGAAAGAGTTGTAGAGTGATTAATATATTGTAATCCGGAGTAGGTACTAATATATTAATAAGAGAATAGTGGACGTAGGTCTCGGAGTGTGAGACTGAACCACTTCAAAAACTCGCTGCGTACGTACTTTCGTTTTACATTTTCAAGTATTTTTCATTTACGTTTTACGTTTGATTTACTGCGTTTCCAAACAACTGCTTTACGTTTCCAACAGTTTTCTAAGCAATCATTCTGCGTTTCCAGCAGACTTGAATTAAACGTAATTAATTCTAAGTCTTTGAAACGTGATAAATCATTTAGTCTTGAAAACTAGAAAAAGTTTTCAAGCACCCAATTCACCCCACCCCCCCCCCTCTCTCTTGGGTACTTTTCCCTTAAACTCGGATCCATAGACTCTTCAATTGGTATCAAAGCCTCGTGCTCTTGATTGTCACACCGCAAAGAGGCTGATCCTTTCGTCTTTTTGTTACTTTATTCTATCTCTCTGTGGATTCCAGACATCCAAAATGTCCCGTCTTTGACGGTTCTGACTACGGGTCTTGGAAACAATTGGCTTCTCAATATATCCAAGGATATGATTGGGATTGCTGGAAAATTATCCTCGCTGGACCGCATGTTATAACGACTACGGATAAAGAGGGTAAAACGGTCGCAAAGTGTCCTTTAAACTATACTGAGGAAGAGGGCAGAAAAGCAGAAAAGAATGCGAAAGCCTTGTCTTTCCTTCAAAATTGCATTTCTCCCAATGAGTTCCACCGCTTTTCCACTTGTGTTAATGCCAAAGAACTTTGGGAATCCCTTGAACTTGCCTATGAAGGAAATTCCCAAGTAAAGAATCAACGAATAGACATGCTTACTCAACAATATGAGTCCTTTACCATGGGTAAGGACGAGAGTATCAATAGCATGTCTGCGAGATTCTCTAAATTGACAAATGAGTTGCGAAACTTAGGCAGCGAAATTGAAACTGAGAAAAGGATCCGTAAAGTCCTTAGGAGCCTAAGTGACAAGTGGCAACCTAAGGTAACTGCTATCGAGGAGGCAAAAGACTTGTCAACCCTAACATACCAAGATTTGATGGGCTCACTCATGGCGCATGAGTTAATCCTCAATAAGCGTACAAGTGAGCCTAGTAAGAACAAGGGTATAGTCTTAAAAGCCGCCTCTAGTGATAGTGACGGTGATTCGGATAAGATGGCTGCATTTGCGCGTCGGTTTAAGAGAATGCTGAATAAACCGCAGCAAGATAAATCTAGTTTTTCAAAAAAATCAAACAGCTCGAAAAACTCCTCTTCAAATCGAAACTGTTACAAATGCGGGGCCTCTGGTCATGTCATAAAAGAGTGCCCTTCATGGAAGGAAATCAAGTCCAAAAATCAACGAGAGAAGAAACAAGAAACCTACCGAAAGGTTATGATGGCGTCTTGTTGGGGAGAACTTGATCATTCGGATCTTGAGGATGAGGAGGAAGAAGAGGAGGCAAACTTGTGCTTAAGTAGCCTCAGCATTGATATGATAAATCGCAAAGTTCCAGGAGAAACGGACCTTTGTCTCATGGGAAACGCTGGGTTTCCCGACATTCAAGATCTAACCGGTGATGCTGAGGTAAGTTATCTTGAAATTAAAAAGGATCTTCCTAGTCTTAAACGCAATGTTCTTATTAAGTACTTTGAACAAACTCTTGACACGTGTCATGAACAAGGTCTAGAGTTAACCGATGTTAAAGAACAAATCATGGAGATTGCTGAAGAAAACGCGTTTCTAAAAGAAAAGTTAGATAGAATCGCTAAAATTGAAAGTCAAAGGGAATCCAACGCTAAAGGTTTAAGAACTGAAAATGAATCCTTAAAGACTGAAAATGAATCCTTAAGTGAAAGAATTGTCGCCTTAACGGATGAGTTACATGTCCTAAATGAACGAAATCTAGATGCTTGTGTGTTAGAAACGGTAAAAGATTCTGACGATTCCCTGGAAACGTGTGACTTAGATCATGAGTTGATCTTTAAACAACATTTGGATGACTAGAACAACTAAAGGTGAATCACGACATTGAAATCAGTAAACTCACTTTGAAACTTCAGTATTCTTTTAACAAAGTTAACAGTGAGTTGGATAATTCGGTCAAAAATTGTGAAAGTCTTTCAAAAGAAGTTGTGTCTTTGAATGAAAAGTTGAACCATGCCTTGAGATTCAGTAACAAATGGGAGACTAGTTCTCAAGTAAGTAAATTCTTGACTAAACAGACGGATAATAACTTGAAATTAGGTCGATCTAGGTTACGATTTGTATAGTCGTAGGGATCACTCTAAATGCAATCCTAAACCATGGGAACGTGACTTTAGGAAACGCAAGTACGTAGACCTCCCTGAGTATATTATTTGTCATTATTGTGGAAAAACTGGTCATTTCAAACAGGCTTGTGAAAAATTTGATGAAGATATCACCAAAAACGTGAATTTTGTTAAGAAACGGATGAATCTTCCAATGAACTTAAAACAAATTTCACCAGAAACGCAAAACCTGTTGATGAAACGTGCAGTTCATCCACTAAAACTATTGAGAAACGTCAGGAAACACATGTTGCTGTCAAGAGTATGGTCAAAGGAAAAGTCACTAAAATGTTTTGGGTTCGAAAGGACCAAGTTTTTTGTGTGACTAACAAAAGAGGACCCAACTTAGCTTGAGTACCTAAAACTCAAGAATAATGCGTTTGCAGGTCAAGGTGAACGGAAACAGCTATTGGTACTTAGACAGTGGCTGCTCACGGCATATGACAGGGGACAAGAATCAATTCCTTTCACTGGAGGCCTACGATGGAGGAAACGTGACCTTTGGAGACAACAAGAAAGGTAAGGTCATTGGAATCGGCACAATAGGTATGTCTCCCACCTTCTCCATCGAGAATGTGTATTTAGTCGACGGACTAAAACACAATCTTCTAAGTATATCCCAATTTTGTGACCGTGGCAACAAAGTCGTTTTTCATGCAAATGTTTGTCGGGTCATAATTGAGGGATCTAGTAAGGTTATCTTGGAAGGACATCGCCTTAAAAACGTGTATGTCCTTGATGTTAAGTCTTTATCTAAAGATTCCTTTACTTGTTTGAGTGTTACTCTTAATGACCCCGATCTTTGGCATAAAAGACTCGGGCATGCTTGTAGTTCTTTGTTGAATATGTTGAGATCCAAGAATCTTGTGGAAGGTTTACCCTCCATAAAGTTTGATCGTGAAAAAGTTTGTGATACATGCATTCGGTGCAAGCAAGTAAGAGCTTCGTTCAAACCAAAGAAAGTGGTAAGTACCAAACGACCTCTTGAGCTAATACACATGGATCTTTGTGGTCCCATGAAGGTAAGAAGTAAAGGAGGCGCAAGGTATGTATTTGTTATCGTTGATGATTACTCAAGATATGTTTGGCCAATCTTTTTGAGCACCAAAACTGAAACTTTTGATGAATTCGAGTGCTTAATCAAATTGGTTGAGAATAGGCTTGATGTAAAGCTCGTGTCCATTAGGACCGACCACGGTACTGAGTTCGACAACCATGCTTTTATAAATTATTGTAGAGGTAGAGGAGTGGGGCATAACTTCTCCGCTCCTAGGACACCTCAACAAAACGGTGTTGTCGAACGCATGAACCGTACTTTAGAGGACATGGCTCGCACCATGCTCTTGTGTAGTGGACTTCCCCGTAGCTTTTGGGCTGAAGCCGTTAATACGGCTTGCTATATTCATAACCGTGTTACGATTAGAGCTATTCTTAAGAAAACGCCATATGAATTACTTCGTGGTCGAAAACCTAACATTTCTCACTTACGTGTTTTTGGAAGCAAATGTTTTGTTCATAATAATGGAAAAAAATAATTGTCAAAATTCGACCAAAGAAGTGATGAGGCTATTTTTCTTGGATACTCTAATCATAGCAAGGCATATAAAGTCTACAACAAAAGAACTATGGTTGTCGAGGAAAGTGTCCATGTGGTTTTTTACGAAACTGACATCTTTGAAAAGTATGTGCAGGACGATGAGAATGAAGATGATCCAGATTTTTGCTTGACTCGTCGAGATCCACCCGAAATCGTTGATGAAGAAGGAAATCTTGAGGGGATAGATGATGAGGTTATAGTTCATAGAAACGCAGGAGCTGCTGCAATTCCAGAGGTCAACAACCAGAATGATGCTGGAAACGTGCTTATTCCAGAAGAAAATGACCAGAATGAAGCTGATAACCATATGCCCTTAGATTCAGCTGAGCTTCATAATGAAGAAACACATCCAGAAACGCAGGAACCAGTAGTACAGACTACGATTCCACAAGAAACAGGTGACCCAGGGTCCGTTTCAGGGGGAAACGCAAGCGTTTCCAGTTACGTGCCACAACGGCGTAAGCGAAATGTAAGCTGCGGTTCCAGATGAAACCACGGAAGAGAATCAAAATACTCATGGATTGCCTTTTGTCCCTAAGAAGTGGAAACACCAAAGCTCAAATCCACTTGATTATATTATTTCTGATATACAAAAGGGAGTACAAACTCGAAGTTCTCTAAATAATTTCTGTTCTTTTCATTCGTTTCTCTCGGCCATTGAGCCGAGTAATATCAAAGTAGCTCTTAGTGATACAGATTGGATAGGTGTTATGCAAGAAGAACTAGAGCAGTTTGATAGAAACAAAGTTTGGCATCTTGTGCCACGCCCAAATGACCGTACCGTCATTGGTACGCGATGGGTTTATAGGAATAAACTTGACAATTCCGGTGTCATAGTCAGAAACAAAGCAAGATTGGTGGTGCAAGGATACAACCAACAAGAAGGAATCGACTATGAGGAAACGTTTGCCCCCGTAGCACGCTTGGAAGCAATCAGGTTATTAATTGCTTTTGCTGCTCATAAAGGACTTAAACTGTTTCAAATGGATGTTAAGACCGCGTTTCTTAACGGCTATTTGAAAGAGGAAGTCTATGTAGAGCAACCTCCCGGTTTTTTAAATAAGGACTTTCCAAAACATGTTTTTAAACTTGACAAAGCTTTATATGGTTTGAAGCAAGCACCTCGTGCTTGGTATGATCGTTTGTCAACGCATTTAATTGAAAATGGTTTTAAAAGGGGCTCCGTTAATAAAACCTTATTCTTAAAAAACGAGGGGGTTGATCTATTAATCGTACAAATTTATGTTGATGACATCATCTTTGGATCCATTAACAATGATCTTTGTGTTTACTTTTCCGAGTTGATGACCTCGGCGTTTGAGATGAGCATGATGGGAGAATTGAAGTTCTTCTTGGGACTTCAAATCCAGAAAACACAAGAAGGGATCAAGATTCATCAACAAAAGTACGTTAAAGAGCTTCTTACGCGTTTCTCTATGATTAATGTCAAACCATTGGCTACCCCAATGTCCACAACAACGAAACTTGGACTAGATGAGGACGGTAAGTCAGTAGACGCTACCGTGTATCGAGGTATGATTGGTTCTCTACTCTATTTGACTGCTAGTAGACCAGATATCATGTTTAGTGTGTGTACTTGTGCGCGTTTCCAGTCTAATCCTAAGGAAACGCACCTTTCTGCCGTGAAACGCATATTACGCTACTTGGTTGGTACTAAAAACTTGTTTTTATGGTATCCTATGGAGTCTAACTTTGATCTCAAAGGATATTCAGATGCCGATTACGCAGGATGTATGATAGATAGAAAGTGTACCTCGGGAATTGCAACGTTCGTGGGTCCATGCATAATTTCGTGGGCTTCAAAGAAGCAAAACACCGTGGCCCTGTCCACCGCGGAGAGTGAGTACATTGCCACTGCTCTTGCGTGTTCACAACTACTATGGTTGAAGCAACAACTAAAGGATTATGGGGTAAGTTTCTCGTGTGTTCCAATTTTTTGTGATAATACGAGTGCAATTATTTTTTCCAAAAACCCCGCTCAAAACTCCCGGACTAAACACATTGAAATTAGACACCATTTTTTGAGGGACAACGTGGAAAAGGGACACATAAAGTTGGAATTTTGTAAGACCGAGAACCAATGGGCTGATATATTAACTAAACCGTTAGCTAGAGAACGTTTTGAGATGCTACGGTTAGAAATTGGTTTGCTTGGTAGTATCTAAGTTGTGTTCGCACCATCGTTATTATCTCGTATGATTGACTAGAAAGGGATTCGTAGACTGTGTCCGCACCCTCGCTTGCACTATGACATTGCTTTTTGATATTTGCATTCTTTTGTGGGATTGATACTTAACATAAATTGGCATGATCATGTTCATATTTTTCACACTTGATAAAGTTTTTCACATTGATTATTTCCTTTCCAAATCTTTACCCAAAATGTTTCCTAAATATCCTTACCCAAATATTATCCCAAAATTTTCCAAACACAAACACCCAAACCAAAGCCCTTCCCTTATTCCTGAACCTTCTTTCACACGCTACACTCTCCCTCACCTACCCTATTTCCCTCACCTAGCCATACACGTCACTCATTCCACTTACCCAAAACCGTGATCTACATCGTCTTCCATATTCTACCCACAAATTTCTAAATCCATGGTTCCTATCTATAACAAATTTTCTCATAACCATGTTGCATATAACCTTCCATAACTTACATGGCTCCACTTACCTTTCCCTTTTGTGTGTCAATCAAGGTCAAATCTAATATTCTCTTTTAGATGATGAATCAAGTGTCATTCAAGTTACCTTCTTTCCAAAAAAAAAAAAAAACAAAAAAAAAAAAAGGTGACCAAAATTTTCATGTTGGAGAAATTATTCATCATTGTTCCCATGCTTTTTACCACAAAAGAGAGGTTTCGATTGACATACACTTTTGTGTGGTTATGCCTTCACGTTTCCCATATAACTTCATGTTTCTTGGCAGATTCCATCAGATTTCAGAATACTCTTCAAAAACCATCTCAAGTTTCCCACACCAACCCTCCCGTTTCCACCCTATTTCCAGCCCAAAACAATCCTTCTCTCCGCTTAACTAATTAATGTTTTTTTTTGGTTTTATCTTGTGTGACTAGTATGAACTCTTTATGCTTTTGTATGTTAACGAGCATGACGTTCCTTAATATCATTTGATGCTCATGGTTAAAGTTTTGTCTTCAGGTTAGCGACGGTGTTACCCTAGTCCTTTCCTTTTTAATGATGTCAAGAGGGGGAAAACGATATCGCAATACACTTTTTGCTCCTTCTCACTTTTTGACAACTATGCTCTTCATTTCCTATCTTGATGCTATTGTTTAGTTTCTATATCGCTTATTGATTCTTCCTTTTACAAACGGCTAATTCTATGTTTCTCGTTTCTTGTTTGACTTTTCTATGGTGACTAATGAGTTGAGGGGGAACTTCACATAGAAACAAAAATAGGAGACTTGTCATCATCAAAAAGGGGGAATTTGTTAACTCGACCTCGTCGTTTAGTTTTGATGATGACTTTGATTTTTGTTTACTATGCTATAATCCGTATATTAGTGTTTATGATACTTAGTAGGTTGTGAAGCATTCAAGTAAGAATCAAGCTATGGCTATGGGAAACGCGAATCAAATCAAGGCTATGTAACATCTTACGAAGCACTAGTGTTCAATGTATAAGTATAGTCCTTGTAATGACAAGGGTAATGGTAAAACAACAACAGAATTCCGTGTTTCTCATTATGGTTGCAGTGTCGAATTTGAAGGCATACGTTTCCCAGGACTAGACTCTTTGGGCCGGTTTATAATCTGCGTTTTCAGGAACTCTGCGAGAAATGCAGAGAATAACTCTCAAGGCCTTATTTCGAAAATCTGATTTGGAAAAAGATATTTTCGTAAATCTGTTTTGGAAAAAGATATTTTGATGAAATCTGTTTCTCATATTCTTTATCTTTTAGAATATCTTTTTACATATTTTAAGAATGATTTTATACTTTGTTTTGAAGTAAAAGATATTTTGGAGAATATTGCATCCTTATTTTTAGGAAACAAAACCTTATCAAACTATACTTCTCCTTTTATTTGATTTCGGTTTTAGTAACAATCTTTTGCAATATATTCGACTTCTATTTAAGATCAGTTTTTGAGAAATCATTCTCACCTTTTTCGAGCATCAAAGTTTTTATCTAAGCATTTTGCAAATCTGTTTTAAGCATTTATTGTCATCATTTGCGAAAACTTTTTAAAAGGCCTTTGAAACGAAATCTCGTGTTGTTTAATCGTTACTCAAGTCACTTGTGCTAGCACCGTCTCGTATCCGTTCTTTTGTGAACAATTGTTGAGACACAACTAGCTTTCTTTTGCTTGAGAGAAAGAGTGCAACTTGAAAGAGTTGTAGAGAGATTAATATATTGTAATCCGGAGTAGGTACTAATATATTAATAAGAGAATAGTGGACGTAGGTCTCGGAGTATGAGACTGAACCACTTCAAAAACTCGCTGCGTACTTACTTTCGTTTTACATTTTCAAGTATTTTTCATTTACGTTTCACGTTTGATTTACTGCGTTGCCACTGCGTTTCCAAACAACTGCTTTACGTTTCCAACAGTTTTCTATGCAATCATTCTGCGTTTCCAGCAGACTTGAATTAAACGTAATTAATTCTAAGTCTTAGAAACGTGATAAATCATTTAGTCTTGAAAACTAGAAAAAGTTTTCAAGCACCCAATTCACCCCCCCTCTTAGGTACTTTTCTCTTAAACTCAGATCCATAGACTCTTCATAGTATACTCTAGACCAGTGGCGGACGCAGGATTCAAATGATGTGGGTGCACTCAAGATGTTCATTGACGTCGACTTTTTTATTTTTCGTAAAAATATCAGTGATGGTTTTACATGAAGGTTAAACTTTCAAGTACGCATCAAACATTCAAATGTAAAAGTTAATAAATAACTTCAACTTACTAATTTACTAATATCTATCATAAATTGGCTAGTTATATTTTTGAATTTTAAAGTGTATGACTGTGCGAGGTAACAAGGGCAGATAAAAAGCTTTATTAGGTAAGTTCAAAAAAAAAAATTCTTAAAATTTAGTTCTAATAGAGTACTTTGTAGAATAAAAAAAAATAAAAAATACCAGGTATATTACTATTATGAAATCAATTAACAAGAAAATATAAAAATGGTAATAATTTTAAATCCCAAATATAAGTTCTAAAATCACGTGAGTTATTGACCAATTTTAAAAATTGATAGGTAGCACTTGGCAGTGAGTAGCACCCATCCAAACCTTTAAAAAAAAAAACCCTCTACCAAGGTTCGAACCCTGGTCCCCTGGCTGGAATTTCAGTAACATTACCAACTGCACCAAATGAAATAGATGAGTCTTAGTTGAAGTAATATATATTTATTTTTGAAATCCCAGTGGGTGCACGTGCACCCGTGTGCACCCACCTGGCTCCGCCGCTGCTCTAGACGGTCCCGTAAATTATCACGGGTAACTGCACTAGTTGAAAAGAAAAAGAGAACATAATGCAAGATGGTTCTAAAAAAGACCAACGAGTCTTATACATGAAATGTTGATATTCGAGTCCTATACGTGGGAAAAAAAAGTCCTATACGCTTGAAAAAGTAGTTTGGCTAGACCTATACACTCGAAAATTGATTGGCGAGTTTTATTTGCATGAAATGTTGACTTATGAGTCGTATACACAAGAATGAATGAAAATAACAGGTTCAAAAAGAAGGCATTCCCATTCAAACTGAAATTTGGCCGTTTCAAAAAATGACGCTCTTGACACCGTGAATATGACGAGTTCAAAAAAATTGGCATCCTCGTCGTCCAATAAATTACCATTTTGTTTCCTTTTTAAGTTCGCCTTTTCTATCACAATTCACCAATCATAACGTTCATTGTACAATAGTTACGATTGTAGGAGGGTGTTAAGAATATGAAAATAACGTTAGAAATATAATAAGGATGAATTATCATGGTCACATAATAACTAGTTATCATGGTCACATAATAACTAGAATTCAATGAATTATCTCTACTCTTCTATATACATATATGTACACAATTGTCATTTGAAGAAGAACATATTCAACATCAATAATATAAAACTGGATTGTAATGAAATATATAAAATTCGACCCTTTTTTCCATCATAACATAAACGGAGAGCTACCATGTATATATTCTTTCGTCAATTAGTTGATAGTTTAATTAATACCACAACAAAATTGCTCTAACATATCTCAGAACAGTCGGATAATGTATAAATTGTATGAAACCGTCAATGCAGGTCCGACGACAATCACAATACCTAAAGAGACGAGAAAATAGGCAAACCGGGTAAAGTAGCACCGGCGTCAACAATGTAAATATTTCCCGTAATGTACGCAGAGGAGTCATGGATCAAGTATCTAACTAACGACGTTAAAGCGGGATCAGTTGTGCCGAATGTCCTCAGAGGGACAGTTCTCAGGGCGACCCTGTTCAGCCAGTCCTTCTCCATCAGATTTTCCGTAATTTCCGACCTGAACAACCCTGGCGATATTGAATTTACACGAATGTTGTACTTGCCCAACTCCAACGCCATCACCTGCACAGAAAAAATGATTATAACACGTACTCTCGTAGACGTTTTCATCGAAGGTCGACCAACTGATACTACGTCATAAGGGGAAGGACGCATACCCGTGATGTGATGGTAAGAATACGTGCGTACCTTGGTGAGGGCGTTAACAGCGGCCTTGGAAACGGTGTAGGCGGCAGAGCCAGGGAGATGACCTCTGTTGACAGCAGCAATTGAAGAGATGTTGATGATGGATCCTCCAATTTTGGCATCACGCATGCGCAAGCAAACGCTTTTAGAAACCAGCCATAGTCCTTTTAAGTTTGTTTTCAGTGTCGCGTCCCATTCTTCTTCTGTTGTGTCTAATGGTGTTCTCACATTACCTGTGATGTACACTCAATATCTATATCACGGACGATAGCATATAACATTGTAAAACATATATGAAATCGCGTCTACAATTTAGTCCAGCTACATAAAGTCCTTACAAATTCGTAGGAGTATTTGTGTTGTATTTCTATCACTTTTATCAGTTTCTAACCGCCTCAATAATATGATAAATTAGTTTGTCGATTCATACAAGGAGTACGTTTGTAGCAATGAAACTCAAAGAAATAGATGAACGCTTGCACGTAAATAGCATGACACATAGCATGAAAGAGTAGAATGAATATTGATCTTGAACCTACCTCCAAACATTAACTTAATCTTTTACTCCGTAGTTGAGTAGATTCTTAATATAACAACTTTTAATTTAAATATTTACGTTTTTGGGGTGGACACACGTAACAACTTAGGTTGAAAAAAATACATGTGACACATTTGTTTATACAACAATCCAACATAGCACGCTTTTGTAAACCCTTTTCGATTGTGTGTCGTAACGTACAAAATTTTATGTTTTTAATAGCAATAGAGTGATGTGATTAAAATACATTTGTGTGGTAGTGATCAAAAATTGAAATTGTCAAGTCTTTATCGTGAAGGGTAAATTAGGTTCATTTTTTTTTTTTTTTTCTTTATTTACAAACTAAATTTCATATGACTAGTTAATTTATCGGTCATTTTCTTATTTAGACACGTAATATTAGTCACTAAAGCTGGCAATTTGTGGGGACCGGCCCGCCCAGTCCATGTGATGGGCTTGATTTTGATGACCCGGCACATCCCGCCAAGAGCCCATCCCGGCCCTCCCAAGCAATGGACTGTGCACAGCCTTGATTTTTGTTGCCCGGCCCTTTGGGCCTGTCTTTTTTAGGAAATTTACAACCAACAGGCCGAAATTAAACCTTAATTTTCAAGCTCAAACCTGACCTCTCACGTCCACGGGCCGGTTAAAGGCCTTGAATATGAGGCCCAGCCCGACCCCGGTGGCCACCTGTACTCGTCACAGGTTGAAGATGGGGTTGTTTGATTCACACATGCCCGATTAAGGGGTCCCTACAAATCTCTTATACCACAATTACAACCACCAAAACGAGAGGCTTGTTTAATTTATATTCCTTTTCAGTATAGTACGATGTTATATACATAATACATTTGTATGATAGGTTAATTGAAAGTGACCCTTTATAAATAGTACATTATTTATATAAAACATGCAAAAAATAAGAAACTAAAACGTTTTAACGCTTTTTCTGCATTAGAGCAAGGTCGTTATAACTTACCTACATTGATGTGATGAAATACGTTATTTTATATCGAATAATTAAACTTCAATTTGTAGAGCAAGACAATTATATCTTATATGATCAATTTAATGCCATGCGTTACGGTAATATTAAAGAGTAAGTTTCAATGAGACGGTTTTAAAATAAATTATTGACATTAGTCCAATTCATTAATTTTATAGTTAAAGGGTTGTGAAAATACAAAAAATCACTTATTAAAGCTAGTAAATAACATGTTTAATTAATGAAAAATTACTCCGCAGATACTATCACAAATACTACTCCCTCCCTTCAAATCCAAAGGCTACATTTACTTTATCACATTTGTCGAGGCGAATGTCGGAACGGAAATATTTATAATTTCACACGATAAAAAAAATTAAAAATTGGATATTAATATTGTACTCATAAAGACGAATCAAACAAGATTACACATGACTATATTTTCACTTATAGATTGTCGGGAATTTCAAAGATTTCTGACGTAGATGAATAGTGTCAAAAAGGTAAATGTAGTGTTTGGATTTGAAGGGAGGGAGTAAAAGAATAGATATGATAACACTGTATCATCGTTATTTGTTGTAAAACCATTACACATACAGAGTACCAATTAATGATAATTAAACTCTAATTTCAGATGCATAATTCAACAATTCAAAATCATCTTAATTAAATAATTAATCTCCACCTTCAACACATTCACACAAATTATTTTGCGAATGTAAACAAGTAAAATTCCCAAAACTAGTTATTTTTATAAATTAATTTATAATTTATAGACACAATTTACAAAAGACGCAGAAAAGGACAAAATAAAAGTTCGTTATTAAGTACACAGACATACCTCTAACACCAGCATTGTTAACGAGTGCATCAACACGCCCAAAGGCATCCCAACACTTTTGAACAGACGCGTCAATTCCACGCTCGTCGCTGGCCACGTCAAGCTCGACTGCCACTGCACGCACACACTCGCCTCCCTTGATCGCGTTAATCTCGTCACAGAGTGATTGGAGTCGGTCCGTGCGACGGGCGGCCGCCACAATCCGGCAGCCAGATTTGGCGAGGTCGAGGCAGAAATCGCGGCCAATGCCGGAAGACGCACCGGTGACAAGGACAACCTTGTCATTCAAGTCCTTAAAACTCATCGATTTTTTCGCCAGGTGGTCGTGGTTGTGGACAGTGGTGGGTGGTTTTGGGGTTTGAGACATTGAATGAAAGAGGATGAAGGATGGTGTAATGAGGGTGTATGGAGGAGTGAGTATATATAGGGTGATGGGGTTGGTTGTTTGGTGGTGTAAATGTTGTATGTGTGAATGAATGCATACATGACCTATTGGAAATCAATGCATTATGTTATTTTTGGTGTGTGGTCCTTTTGTATGTTAGTCTGTTTCTATTCTTCTCCACAATACAATGGATCTCACGTAACGTGACATCGTTTCACATTGTCATAGCTACTTTAAAAAACGAATAATGGTAACTAGACCTAGCAAACGGGGCAATCGTGAAGAGCCTAAAGCGGTGCTCGACAACGCACCACAACCCACTAGGATCACTCTTCAAGACAATCAACCAACAAGGAACCGACAAAACCCGAATCACCAACAAGAAACCAAGCAAACAAACAAGCAAAAAAAGGGCAGCGATAATAAGTAAATGCAGAAGCGTAAAATCGCAAACAACACACACGATTTATACGTGGGAAAAATTCCTTCGATGTGAAAGGTAAAACCACGGGACTTGTAAAGTGTTCACCCTCTTCTTCTCTTCTTTTTATGAATAAATTGAGGGCAAAAGAAATCCAAATCGGTCTACAAAAATTTCACAAACCCACCAACAACATCAATAATAAGAAACTACAAAAAAAAAGAGACGAAAGTGAAGAAATCACCAAAACATAGCTCCTATGTCCAGACGCAATAACAGACGATCTAGAGCTCCAAATGAAAAACTGAACGGTCAAAAGGTAGCCCCAAGAGTCACAGACAAGATGACAAATTTCAGCAAAATCAGACGGTGGGATATCCGGCGATCTTCAGTTTAGTGAAGCTGTGTCTGAAAAATCCGAACTTAACTACTCTTCTCTCAACTCTCTATTTTGTGATTATGTGTTTTGTTGTGTGCTCACTCATCCAAGGCCGAAAATTTACCCCATTTTCCCCCCTTATATACTCACACCAGAAGCTTATAAAATAACCCACACATACCCATAATATTTGAGCCTTCTCATAAGTACAAATAACCCAATACTTGTGCAACAAGTGGGCTGAATCCACAACAATCTCCCCCTTCAGCCCATCACGGGGAAGACGTGATCGTTCATGATCACTTGAACTTCAAACCGGCAAGCTTGCTACAAGTCACAAGCTTACCTCTAGGAACTCCATTCGTCAGCATATCAGAAGCATTCTTATCAGTGTGGACTTTCTTCAGCTTCAACTGTTTGTCTTCAATCACATCCCGTAACCAATGATACCTCACGTCAATATGCTTGGTACGATCATAATACATAGTGTTTTTGCTCAAATCCAAGGCACTCTGACTGTCGCAGAACACGACAAACTCATTTTGCATAAAACCCAACTCTCGAAGTAACCATTTAAGCCATAACATCTCTTTGCTTGCTTCCACAGCCGCAATATACTCCGCCTCAGCTGTCGTCTTGTCGACAAAGCTACACATTTTTGTAGCTTAGATTGCCATGAAATGGTTCCCCCTGAAAATGTAAACATATAACCTGAGGTGGATTTTCTGCTATCAAGGTCACCTGCCATGTCTTCGTCCGTATAGCCTTCAAGAACTGGTTTATCACCTCCATAGCACAAGCTCAACTTGGAGGTACCCCGCAAATATCTGAAGATCCACTTAACTGCTTCCCAATTAACCTTACTCGGATTTGATAAGTATCTGGTCACTAAACCCACGGCATGCGCAATAACCGGTCTCGTACACACCATAGCATATATCAACGAACCCATGGCTGATAAGTAAGGAATAGTCGGCATGATTTCCTTCTCCTTTTCGGCCGGCTGGAGTGTATTTTCTGACGGGTCTTGATTTAATTCGAGTTTAATTATTTGGAAACATATATATAGGTAGTTTAGGTCGTGAATTAGGACTTATGCTTTATTTTGAGATTAGAAATTAGGTTTAGTTTGGTTTACTGTTTTAATTTCTCTCTTTTACAAACTCCAAAACTCAATTAGTTTTAGTTCAAGATTGATTCGATTGTAACCGTCAGTACTCCGTTTTTAATCCAGGTTTATTTATTTGCTTCTATTTTCCTTATCATGTCTTGTTATTATTGCTTTGTTTGCCCTTTAGTTATGAGTAGCTAATTTCTTAATTAGGGTTTAGGGGAATTTGTGATATTTGGTTCAGGAACATGTTTTAGGATTAACTGGTTGAATAAATTGTGCACTTGATTTCCTTCTACGCGTTTTATGCCAATTGAATTAGGATTATTTCGCCTGATCAACGATTTGTCTGAGTTTAATTGAACCTGAGTAAGTTTTGATTTAAGATCAAAAGCCGAGTTAAAACTAGACTTACGCGAGATTGATAAGTTGAATTTAGTAAGTTGCGAGAGCCCGCTAAATTTGCTTAAGGCTAAAATTGACTCGAGAGAGCGTTTTATAAACCTACTCATTTGCATAATTTATCACTTCCTTCTTATAAATTTGAGTTCCTGAATCATTGTCATAATGAACCCGATGCCCTAATCTTTCCTTTTATTGATCTATACTTTTTCCTTACCTTCTGCTCTAGTTTATAGTTTAAAACAAACTCTTTTTCATACCTTTGAGTTAGACCTGTTTCTCATCGACTTTAGCTTATAACTGCTCCGTTTCTCTGTGGATACGATCCTGCTTACCACTAGCTTCTGTTAGTAGTTTGTTTAGGTTATTTTGATTGAGGCGTGACGATTTAGCCTTGTCAGTATACAAATAGTAACTCATAAATATTTTCGCATCTTCACTTTAAATAACCTGTCACTTTTGTAATGCTGCACTTTTTCTTGAATGATCACATCATCAACAATAACGTATATGCATATGGTATGTGATTAGGTTCAAAAATATAGAAAGTGAAGTAATGCAATGATGTAAAGATAAATGAAAATGAAAGTGCTTAACTAATGCAATAGATGACTCGATAATGCAAACTGTACAGTTTTATTTTCAACACCCATGATGTATTTTAGGTTTATGAGCTCATTAATAACCATATATATGTCGACTGTCAAATGGACTTGTAAAGTCCGGATTAAATAGGCAATTGAATATTGTGCTTAAATGTGTATCTGTTTCATACAAATATTCTTTCATGATCATGTACTCGGATATGTGGAATCGTCATTCCTCATATATTACACTATAGGTGTAATTTAATTTTATAAAACTTCTTTTATTTTACCAACTTTTCACTTATTTTTCTTCCCCTAAGGTGGTAAAAATTATATCCAATATAGATTGCAATCATTTACATAACCACCTTAGAATGCAATTTAATTTCCCATATCAAATACTAATGAGATTTCATTAGTGACCATTATCGTAGGATTTTATAAGATATTTAGGGAGTATCAAGTGTATAATGCAATTGATTATCAAATTGATGAGAAGATAAAAGAAACCTTAAATATAGAAGATCAAATTGTTCACATAATATAACCTGTGAATATAACACAAGGTACTCGAATATGTGACTTTTTAAGCCACTAATGATATCAATTCATACAATTGAATTTAGAAGGTTTTTTCAACCTCAATTAATGTGAAATTTTATTCTTTAGATCTTCAAATGTTAATCTTGCTTAATTTTATATCAAAATTCTTCATTTGACTTTGATCATTTTATGTCAACTTTTGATAATAGTTTGCAATTCAATGCAATTCTACATTAGTGGAGTTAGACATGCCTTAATATGTGCACTAGTGCACTTACTTGTCAAACTTAACAGTAGTTTATAACACTTCAAGTGTAATCGTTCTATATTACTCACGATAGTCGATCAGTTTATGAACCTTTATATGATCGAACATAATTATATGAAGTATTTTTCTAAACTCATGCATGTAAAGTATGTGGTAATGAATAACCACTTTTACCAGCTTTATACTTAATCTTTTCCCCCCTAAGATGGTAAAAATATCATCTTTAATGGAGAATAATGTATAATGCAGTTGGATTTACTATGCACTGAATTAAAATGCATATTTAGAAGATGAAATTATTCATAAATAATTGAAATGTGATTGTGATAATATTAATTACTCGTACTAATTGTGAATGTACGATAAATTTACAAGCAACTTTATATATCATCAACCAAATTACTGGGAAAAAAAAGGTTGCTTATTAATTAAAGTAGTCGTTTAGAATCACTAAAAAATTATAGAGTACATACAATACAAAAATGGAGAATGAACGTGATAACTCCCAACTAGTACTATAAAGATTGTAAATAATATCTCCAATAAATGTTGACTATTTCAATATAATCACTTCTCACATGATAATAAATATGAATTTTAACACCATAATGGACGCAAAAGAATTATGAATGTGGTAGATAAACTACCTAACATATCATTCATCAATATAATTGAGCACAAAATTTTCGTACTGAATTTTGAGTATCATTTTAATCTCAAATATTATGTATTATAGAAATGCGGAGAACAAAAGCAATATCTCCAATATCCATATAAGAAAATGTGGAAATTGTGAAAATATTTCCATAATATTATACTTAGTATAAAAAAAAAATATGAAGATTATAAACAATATCTCCAATATGTAATACAAAGTAAAATAATGGTGACAAAATTTAAAACATAACATATCTTAAATATGCATAGTTGTCCATATATGCATCTTAGTTAATGATAATTGAAATGCTTCTCAAGACTTTAGAATGCACTTGATAATAATGTGCCAATTGATGTTAGCTCCATCATTTGTTATATAAATAGAGCAATTGCTATTAAACTGCATTAAATTCTCTTGTTATAATAATAATCCTTAAAAAGAGAAATAAATCATCATATTATGGTCATAATAATAACATGTCAAAACAAAAAGATATTAAATTAATATCATTATGGTAGTAGAGAGCAAAAACGGAAAGAAATAAAAAAAAAATTAATCATATAAAATATGCCAAATTTAGAAGAAATTAAAATAATATCTTTGGCATAATTATGAGTGCTAGATTTAAAATGCACTAATATACATAAAATTAGAATAACTATAATCATATTTTGATCTTTAAATCATGAGATCCTCAAAATCAATTAATTCAAAGTAAATAAATATTGAATTATATGTCGATTCATTAGGTTAATTGTATAACAACCTGGTTTTTAGTCGACTTTAATTACTAAGGCGGAAATTAATTAAGTCTTAAACCAGCGTCATTAATTATACATAAACCCAAAATATTACAACATCGTTCAAGAGTTGAATAAAACAACTCTAAATACGGAATTTACAAGAGTATGGTGTTATATATTACATATCTCTCGAAATACAACAAAAGTAAAGTATAAACACGTCTTGTGGCCCCGTCCAAAATCCAGCTCTCGGTCCACGATCTTCCTGCACAATAAACTATTGGGGGGATGCCCGCTGAGCGGACAGTGACTAGCTATGCTCATACTTACCCTCGATTTCAATTACTTTGGTTTATTACTATCGCTTTATAACTATAATAGTATGATAAAATGATAAACATGCTCAAAACATATAGCATGTAAAGACATATTAATCATAATAAACATGCGATTTAAAACGATAAATCATTTAGGCATGCTATTCAATTAGGAAAGCAGATAACAGATAATATCATATCATTTGTATCATAGATACACAGCAGGATTACAAAGCGATATCGGATCGCAACAAACATACGTATTGTAACATTCTCGTTATGCAGACTCGATTCAATTCAGAAGATTGTGGTCTTTAATTTTCGAAGATGGTACACACTCGTTCTCAATTAATCATACAACAAACAACACATACCGCTACGAGCGACGACCGAGTAGGCCTTTGTACTGATCGATCAGATCTCACTTCCATAGTGCAGAGGCTTACTCGACTCGTAAACCACGCCGAATACTATAATACTTGCATCTCATCCTCTAGTGTTCGAAATGATTCGAACTTCAGATACAATCTCGTCAAGTGATCTTTACATGTGGCAAGAACGAATGCTAGTGTCGCGTCCAATAAAGACGAAACACGGCAAGGAGCGAGCAGTAAAGCGCATATGCACATAATGTTACGGTGGCCCCGATAACTTTAGCGAAATAGAGTGAATTAAACCTAGTCTAGTACATGTACATTAGTATCCACGTTAAGAATGGGCCACGCTATTCGTAGAGCACCTTAACTCCGGATAAAGCGACCATTTCCTAAAGCACATGGCAAAAACCATGGCATATTCAATTATCTTGTCCCAAGATGGCGATCAGCGACAAGACTATCTTAAACCCCACTTCACTCACGATTGACGTTCCCTTTATCCGAGGCCCAAGCTTGACCTTTTATTTAACTTACTCAAGATTCATTATTTATTTGATATTACATATCACATGTTACTAGACTCTCCTAGTCCCAAATACAAACGTTTAAGTATTTGTAGGTTTCATATGATCACATAACACGTTCGTTTATTATTTGAAGTGTTGTTAATTATTAACGTTTTCAGGTTTCTAAATTGAAACGTTTATTAGTATGTCCAATTTTATTTATGTGTTTTTCAAACACTTTAGGTCATTTACTTCTTCATTTTAAATTTTCTATACTTAGTAAAATTATCAATTAATTCGATGTTCACTATTCACTTTTCACTATTCATCGTATTTTACTATTCATCGTATTTACTATTCATCGTATTTACTATTCACCGTATTTTATACGTATTTTTATACTTATACTTATTATTATTTTTTTATACTTAAGGTATTTTAGTATAATACTAATCTTGTTTTTATTTCCTAAGTACAAATTTTTAGTTTCAAAGTCGTTAGGTTCGTTTTGTACTTAGGCGATTTTTGAAAATATTCTAAAGTCTAGTTTTAAAAATGTTAAGTTCGGTTTGTATTTAGTCATTTATGAAAATATCTAAAAATCTAGTTTCAACAACGTTAAGTTCATTTTGTATAAAGTGATAATGATTTTCATTTTAAAATATTAGTTTTAAAAATGTTAAGTTCAATTTGTAAAAAGTGATAATGGTATTCATTTTAAATTGAGACTTAGTTAAATTTAGTCGTCTATTAACTAAATTTAGCGATTTTCATTTTAAAAGATAATAGTATCGTGGATGGTTCATTTAAGTCCGTAAGTCCAAGATCAACAGTCCAAATAGCAAGAAAGCAAGAATAATACGATTTAGTTCATTTTTATATGATTTACATAATTTTATCGGTTTATAACATTTCATTTATAACTAAAACGATTTATACAAAAATTCAATTCTAATTACTATTTAACTTTAGTGACTTAGTGATAATTTCATTTTAGTCAAATTTAGTCAATTTAAAATGCATATGTCGTGTGACTTAATATATATATCAAAATTGATTTATTTCTTTTAATTTCTTAAATCTAACTTATTAGCTAATAATTAAATTATATTAACAATAAACTAAAAAGTGATAAAAACAATTTTAACTCTAAAATTGGCCTAAATGCCGTGGCAAATGATGGTGGTGGTTAAAATTTCAATTTTCGATTTTATCGGTTTATAGCTTAAAGTCTTAATATTTTAATTATTCTTATTATACTAAAACGATTTAAACTAAAATGAAATTTACTAAACTTTTCATTTATATTTATGAATAGTGTTTTTCAACACTTTAATTTTCTAACTTTTTAATCTAAATGATTTATAATGTTTTAAGTTGATTTAATATATAGTAATAACAATACCTAAAACAACAACTAAACATAAACACAAAATAATAACAAACATAAATTAAATCAAGATCAAAATGAGCATAAATGATGAACATAACATGAAGATGATAAGAACACACATGAAGAACTCAAGAACAACTCAAGAACACCATTTTCGATTTTGATAATTTATAATTTGTTTTCCTAATTTAGTTGTATTTTTCATAGCAACATTCATTTAATACTAACTTAACACTACATACAATTAACAAAAATTAAAAGTGAAAATATGTTAAAATAAAAGGGAAATGCAGTATATGTTCATGTATGTATATATTTTCATTTTGATTTTAATCACTTTAACCTCATTTTTAATATTTCACATAATTTTTATATGATAATACTACTATACTAAAACATAACTAAACATAAAAATCATATGAACATAAATTAAAAATGCTCAAAAATGAATTAAACTAAACATGTGAATATTTACTACAATAATCTATTTAACATATTATTTAGTTATTATCATTTTATTATATTTCACATAACCTACTAACACACACAAATCATGTTTAACATATTTTAGCACAAAGATCATACTCATAAAATTATAATAACAAAACAAATTAATTTACTAAAAAGATAATACAAGACATAGTTAGTCACCTTAATCGGTAAGTTTATTGGTTGTCCGGATCGATTATATTATCTAGGTCCAAAGCTTCACCCTCAAACCCGTCTTCACCTTCAAATAAAACCCGTAAATATTAAGCTCCAAATACCCACTAATTAGCTAAAATATACTAGAGATTATTAGAATAATATTAGTGTTTTTATTTAAGAGGTTTTTGTAATAAAATGGAAGAAAATCAAAGGGAGAAAAGGGGCTAAGTTGGACGGCTGATTTTGGAGAGAAAAGTGGTGTATTTTGCACTTGTGAATTATGGGAACAAGTGGTGATAATTTAGGTTAAGTAATTTAGGTGTTAAAGTTGATTTTAATTAGAAAACTAATGTTTAATTAAATGAATTAATACCTCATCCTCTCCATCATCAACAAATAAGTCCACATTACTATTTGAGCATTAAAATTGTCTAATTTGTGTTTAAAAATGTTTTCCACGAAATTCGTCAGTTTTTAAAAAGTCGGGCGTCAAAAGCGATAAAAGTTTAAGCTTGCGCGTTTGACGATTTTTCGAAATATTCCTACTTTTGAATTCTAAGACTAAAATATTTATTTTATTATTCAAAAGTTTTCAAAAGTTTTAAGAAAGTCGATAAATTTTACAAAACAAAATTTTAGCTAAAATTGTGATTTGAAGGCTAAAAGGCTTAGGATTTGATTTAGGCTTTGAAATTAGAACTTGATGGCTAATTAATGAATTAAATTAACACGGGGTGTTACAAACCTCCCCCCTTAGAAAAGTTTCGTCCCGAAACTTGAATGAAGAATAGGATTTTCACCTGAGATAAACAGCTCGGGGTATTTCTCCTTCATGGAGGCCTCGGTCTCCCAAGTTGCTTGTTCGGTCAATTGACCCTTTCATAGCACTTTCACTAAGGGAACCGTCTTCCGCCTCAGCACTTTGGTTTCTCGTGCTAGGATCTTGACAGGCCTTTCTGAGTATAGCAAGTTAGGCTCAACTGCGATCACGTCGGGAGTAATGATATGACTTGGGTCATTCCTGTATCTCCTTAGTTGAGAAACGTGGAACACGTTGTGAACCTTGGATAAATTGGGGGGTAGTGCCAGGCGATAAGCTACCTCACCAATTCTTTCAAGTACTTCGTATGGTCCAACGTACTTAGGACTCAGTTTCCCTTTCAATCCGAAACGTCGAACCCCCTTCATGGGTGATACTTTTAAGAACACATGATCGCCAACCTCGAACTCGATTGGTCGACGATGCTTGTTGGCATACATCTTCTGGCGGTCTTGTGCCGCTTGCAGGCGTTCCCGAATGATTTTTATGTGTTCAATTTGGTCTTGAATGACCTGTGGTCCAGTTCCCACGTTGTCACTAGCATCGTCCCAACAGACTGGGCTACGACACTTCCTCCCGTAGAGGGCTTCAAATGGAGCACAACCCAGACTAGCATGGAAGCTATTGTTGTAGGAGAATTCAATCAAAGGTAGACTTTTCTCCCAATTCTCGTTAAATTCTAGGGCACATGCCCTGGGCATGTCCTCGACTGTTTGGATAGTTCGTTCAGTTTGACCATCAGTCGCAGGGTGGAAAGCGGTGCTCATCTTCAGTTGGCTTCCCAACGCTGCCTGGAGTTTGTCCCAAAAGTGAGAGGTGAATCTCGGATCCCTGTCCGAGATAATGTCTAGCGGTACACCGTGTAGTCGAATCACCTCCTTCTCATAAGCCTTAGCTAGCTCTTCAAGGCTCCAAGTGTCTTTGATTGGTAGAAAGTGGGCCGATTTGGTCAAGCGGTCCACTATTACCCAAATCGCATTATTGCTTCGGTGAGTTCTTGGCAAACCCGTTATAAAATCCATGGAAATGGAGTCCCACTTTCCCAATGGAATGTCCAAGGGTTGTAGTAGTCCCCCAGGTCGTTGATGTTCAAACTTCACTTTCTGGCAGATTAGACACTTTGCAACATACTCTGCAATCTCTGTTTTCATTCTAACCCACCAAAACTTCAGTTTTAAGTCTTGGTACATTTTATCAGACCCTGGATGTATGGGGTGTCGTGGACTATGTGCCCCGCCGAGGATCTTTCTTTTCAACACAGGTACGTCAGGCACACACCACCTTTCTTTGAATCTCAAACTCCCGTCAGGTTTAATCTCAAACCCTTCTCGGTTTCCTGAAGGAATTTCCTTTCTGATTTTTACGAGTTCTTCATCCTCCCATTGTAGAGCTCTTATTTCGTGATATAACTCCGGTTCTGCGATCATTGCGTTCAAATCAGCATCGTCAGACTGAACCAACTCTAAGTTCATTCTCTTGAAGTCTCTGACAATACCAGCCGGAATTTCCCAAATGTTGCTAAGGGTATGCGTAGCCTTTCTACTCAGAGCGTCAGCAACGACGTTCGCCTTACCCTCATGATATAATAGTTCAATCTTGTAGTCCTTGATCAGTTCTAACCACCGGCGTTGCCTCATGTTGAGTTCATACTGCGTGAAGATATATTTCAGGCTTTTGTGGTCCGTGTAGAACTTGATACTCACTCGTAGAGGTAATGACGCCTTGATTTTCAAAGCAAACACCACAATTTGCTAATTCAAGGTCATGAGTTGGGTAGTTTCGTTCATGAACCTTTAAGCGCCTTGACGCATAAGCTATGACCTTCCCTTGTTGCATCAAAGACGCAACCCAAGCCATTCGGTGGCGTCCTTTGTAGACTTCATACTCGTCCCCATCCGTAGGAAGAGCTAAGGCAGGTCTTTGTAGTAAGCCTTGTCTTGAGTTCTGGAATGCTTTCACGCACTCTTCGCTCCAAATGAACTTAGATTCTTTTTGAAGCAGCTTTGTCATTGGTCGTGCTACCTTGGAGAAATCTGGAACAAATCTCCTATAGTACCCAGCCAATCCCAGGAAGCTGCGTATTTCAGTTATATTTGTAGGAGCCTTCCATTCTTTCACTGCGTCGATCTTTGCAGGATCTACCATGACTCCGTCCTTTGATATGACGTGACCCAGGAATGCAACCTTTTCGAGCCAAAATTTGCACTTGGAGAATTTAGCATACCACTTATATTCCCTTAGTATCCCCAAAATGATACGGAGGTGTCCTCGTGTTACGCCTCGCTTTGGAATAAATAAGGATGTCGTCAATGAATACTACCACGCATATGTCCAAGTATTCGTGGAAGGTTCTGTTCATTTGATCCATGAACACTGCTGGTGCGTTTGTTAAACCGAAGGGCATGACTTTAAATTCGTAGTGACCATATCTGCTTCTGAAAGCAGTCTTCTGGATGTCCTGTTCTCTTACCGCAATCTGATGATAACCTGACCTCAGGTCGATTTTAGAAAACACTCCCGCACCTTTTAATTGATCAAAGAGATCGTCGATTCTGGGCAAAGGGTAGCGGTTTTTAATGGTCACCTTGTTCAATTCCCTGTAGTCGATGCAGAGTCTCATACTGCCATCCTTCTTCTTCACAAAGAGAACCGGTGCTCCCCAAGGTGAGACACTCGGTCTTATGAAACCCTTTTCAATCATCTCCTCAAGTTGTTTCTTCAACTCTGTAGTGCTACGGTGCCATCCTATAGGGTGCCTTTGAGATTGGGCCGTGCCTGGCACAAGGTCGATAGAGAATTCCACGCCACGCGTGCGGTGGTAAGCCTGGTAAATCGTCTGGGAAGGCGCCAGAAATTCCCGCATCACGTGAATAGCTCCAATGTTCACGCTTTCCTTGACCTCGTTATTGTGCATAGGTACACTTGGTGTCCTTTTCTTTCTAGTTCTTTGTAGTTGTAACATGGAGATGATTTTCGCCCCTTAATTGGTGAAGTCTTACGATACGTGACTCTAGTCCCCTGTAGGATGCTTCGCGAATTTTCCGATCTCGGCACTCGAACAACGCATGATACTTAGTCAACCAATCGATCCCAGAATGACGTCGAACTCGGCATGTCAAAAAGAATAAGGTCGGAAGGGAAGATTGTTTTATGGATTGTGATTGGAGTTTCTTTGAATATTTTGGAACATTTGAAAATTTTTCCGTTTGGTAAAGAAATATTTGCGTTGATTGATTCGGATTTTGTGAGATTAGCCTTTGAAACAAATTTAGAAGATACAAAGGACAAGGATGCCCTGTCAAATAAAGCGGCGGCGTTCACGAGTTTATAGGAAAAATACGGTGATGACGTGCGCCTCAGGTGACTCTTACGCCTCGGCCTGCGTGAGTACATAAACGCTTCGACCTGTACCACAACAGATTGTGGTACCCCCGCTACAGGTGCCGTGTTCTGGTTGTTGGGGCATACATTCGACTTATGCCCTACCATCTTGCATTTGAAACAGGTGATTGGCAGACCATTGCACTGCCTCCCCTCATGTAGAGCCTTGCGGCATATACGACAATTCCCCGGTGCGGCCCTTGGTTGAGGAGCCCTTCCTGCAACCATGGCTCTCTCGTTGTTCCCAGCAGGAACCCTGTTTTGGAACGTAGGCCTCTGAAAATTTGGCCTCTGCTGAATCGGGCGTTGGTAGTTCGGCTTCTGAATGAAGCTCGACTGTGACACGGAGGGCACAAACACCTTCTTCTTCTTTTCAGCCTTTTCTAACTCCAGAGAAGCCCATAGGCTACATGCGCATTCATACGCTGCAGCAACGGTATTGTAGGTGTTGGTACTCATGTGGGTACGCATAGTGTTGGACATATTGCGCAGATACCTCTGGGTCATGGCCCTTTCGTTGGGAGCGATCGCAGTCCCAAATTTGGCCAGCTGTTGAAATTTTGCGGTGTACTCTTAGAGTGTCATGTCCCCCATCTTAAGAGCTATGAATTCCTCTTCCTTCTGACAACGGAGCTCATACCCAAAGTACTTCTCCTTGATTTTCGTTGTGAACTCGTACCATGTGAACGTGGCGTCAGGCTCGTTGGTCCTGACCACGTTCCACCAATCATTCGCCTCGCCTTTCAAGTAGTAGGCGGCGATGTTTACCCTATCCTCTGGAGGTGTCCTGCTTAGGTCCATCAGCTTTTTCATCTCTTCTAGCCAATTCGTGAGATCGATAGGGTTACTTGAACCCGAGTATTCTTGTGGTCGATGACGTGAAACACGATCAAACGCGCTTGGATGATGTTGGCGGTTTGCGTTGTCCGTGGCTATTTCTGCCAAACGGATCAAAGATTCTTCTGCCAGGAGGTGTCTTTCCTCGTCTGTCATTGGAGGTGCAGCCATTCTGAAAGAATAGGGAAGCGAAGAAATTCATTAGTCTTGCAAGGCGTTAGATAGCATGCTTGACATTGATAGAATTTATTTGAAAATAGAAGTGATGACAGTAGTCATGCAAGTAAGCATAGAAGTCAGGTATTTTATTTCATTGAGATGTAATTGTTGGTCACATCGGTTTTAGGATTTAAAAATGTATCTTGTACATTTTCTTGGTATGAATGAAAAAGGTAGGAGAGAGGGAATGTATTTATTTTTTTTTTTTGTAAATGTTACGAATTTAACAGATGTCCTCACTCCGTGCCGTCTGGTACTTCCTCGATGCTTCAATCCTCGGGAGTTGAATTATTATTTAAATTTTATATCCGAGGATAGTTGTTAGCTTTAGTCAGTCACTTCAGCAAGTAGCAAGCATACGATAGTTAGTGTATTTTATTTTGAGGGAAGTAGTTAGTTATTTAAAAATCCTTAGCCTATGGTCGGTCCTTAAGATTTCTACCCATCCTCACACTTTAAAGCGATTTGAAGTTTATTATTTAAGTGATCTAATAGAAGAAAAATCTAATTTATTATTTGGTCCTGTTAGTCTATGCCTGACATACAATATGAATGTCTGGCCCAGGTGTCTCTCGTTAGGTAAGCATAAATCGCATTAGGCCATTTATGTTACGGTCACGAGTCAGCTCTGATACCAACTGTAACAACCTGGTTTTTAGTCGACTTTAATTACTAAGGCGGAAATTAATTAAGTCTTAAACCAGCGTCATTAATTATACATAAACCCAAAATATTACAACATCGTTCAAGAGTTGAATAAAACAACTCTAAATACGGAATTTAAAAGAGTATGGTGTTATATATTACATATCTCTCGAAATACAACAAAAGTAAAGTATAAACACGTCTTGTGGCCCCGTCCAAAATCCAGCTCTCGGTCCACGATCTTCCTGCACAATAAACTATTGGGGGGATGCTACGAGCGACAGTGACTAGCAATGCTCATACTTACCCTCGATTTCAATTACTTTGGTTTATTACTATCGCTTTATAACTATAATAGTATGATAAAATGATAAACATGCTCAAAACATATAGCATGTAAAGACATATTAATCATAATAAACATGCGATTTAAAACGATAAATCATTTAGGCATGCTATTCAATTAGGAAAGCAGATAACAGATAATATCATATCATTTGTATCATAGATACACAAAGAGATTACAAAGCGATATCGGATCGCAACAAACATACGTATTGTAACATTCTCGTTATGCAGACTCGATTCAATTCAGAAGATTGTGGTCTTTAATTTTCGAAGATGGTACACACTCGTTCTCAATTAATCATACAACAAACAACACATACTGCTTACGAGCCTGACCACTGAGTAGGCCTTTGTACTCTGATCGATTGCATCTCACTTCCATAGTGCAGAGGCTTACTCGACTCGTAAACCACGCCGAATACTATAATACTTGCATCTCATCCTCTAGTGTTCGAAATGATTCGAACTTCAGATACAATCTCGTCAAGTGATCTTTACATGTGGCAAGAACGAATGCTAGTGTCGCGTCCAATAAAGACGAAACACGGCAAGGAGACAGAACCGTAAAGCGCATATGCACATAATGTTACGGTGGCCCTGATAACTTTAGCGAAATAGAGTGGATTAAACCCTAGTCTAGTACATGTACATTAGTATCCACGTTAAGAATGGGCCACGCTATTCGTAGAGCACCTTAACTCCAGATAAAACGACCATTTCCTAAAGCCTGTGGCAAAAACCATGGCATATTCAATTATCTTGTCCGGCAATGGCGACCGCGACAAGACTATCTTAAACCCCACTTCACTCACGATTGACGTTCCCTTATCTGAGGCCCAAGCTTGACCTTTTATTTAACTTACTCAAGATTCATTATTTATTTGATATTACATATCACATGTTACTAGACTCTCCTAGTCCCACACAAACGTTTAAGTATTTGTAGGTTTCATATGATCACATAACACGTTCGTTTATTATTTGAAGTGTTGTTAATTATTAACGTTTCGGGTTTCTAAATTGAAAGCGTTTATTAGTATGTCAATTTTATTTATGTGTTTTTCAAACACTTTAGGTCATTTACTTCTTCATTTTAAATTTTCTATACTTAGTAAAATTTTCAATTATTTTCGATGTTCACTATTCACTTTTCACTATTCATCGTATTTTACTATTCATCGTATTTACTATTCATCGTATTTACTATTCATCGTATTTACTATTCACCGTATTTTATACGTATTTTTATACTTATACTTATTATTATTTTTTTATACTTAAGGTATTTTAGTATAATACTAATCTTGTTTTTATTTCCTAAGTACAAATTTTTAGTTTCAAAGTCGTTAGGTTCGTTTTGTACTTAGGCGATTTTTGAAAATATTCTAAAGTCTAGTTTTAAAAATGTTAAGTTCGGTTTGTATTTAGTCATTTATGAAAATATCTAAAAATCTAGTTTCAACAACGTTAAGTTCATTTTGTATAAAGTGATAATGATTTTCATTTTAAAATATTAGTTTTAAAAATGTTAAGTTCAATTTGTAAAAAGTGATAATGGTATTCATTTTAAATTGAGACTTAGTTAAATTTAGTCGTCTATTAACTAAATTTAGCGATTTTCATTTTAAAAGATAATAGTATCGTGGATGGTTCATTTAAGTCCGTAAGTCCAAGATCAACAGTCCAAATAGCAAAGGCAGTAACACACGATTTAGTTCATTTTTATAACGGTTACATAATTTTATCGGTTTATAACATTTCATTTATAACTAAAACGATTTATACAAAAATTCAATTCTAATTACTATTTAACTTTAGTGACTTAGTGATAATTTCATTTTAGTCAAATTTAGTCAATTTAAAATGCATATGTCGTGTGACTTAATATATATATCAAAATTGATTTATTTCTTTTAATTTCTTAAATCTAACTTATTAGCTAATAATTAAATTATATTAACAATAAACTAAAAAGTGATAAAAACAATTTTAACTCTAAAATTGGCCTAAATGCCGTGGCAAATGATGGTGGTGGTTAAAATTTCATTTTTTCGATTTTATCGGTTTTTAGCTTAAAGTCTTTATATTTTAATTATTCTAATTATACTAAAACGATTTAAACTAAAATGAAATTTACTAAACTTTTCATTTATATTTATGAATAGTGTTTTTCAACACTTTAATTTTCTAACTTTTTAATCTAAATGATTTGTAATGTTTTAAGTTGATTTAATATATAGTAATAACAATACCTAAAACAACAACTAAACATAAACACAAAATAATAACAAACATAAATTAAAACAAGATCAAAATGAGCATAAATGATGAACATAACATGAAGATGATAAGAACACACATGAAGAACTCAAGAACAACTCAAGAACACCATTTTCGATTTTGATAATTTATAATTTGTTTTCCTAATTTAGTTTTTTTTTCATAGGAACATTCATTTTATACTAACTTAACACTACATATAATTTACAAAAATTAAAAGTGAAAATATGTTAAAATAAAAGGGAAATGCCGAGTATATGTTCATGTATGTATATATTTTCATTTTCGATTTTAATCACTTTAAACTCATTTTTAATATTTCACATAATTTTTATATGATAATACTACTATACTAAAACATAACTAAACATAAAAATCATATGAACATAAATTAAAAATGCTCAAAAATGAATTAAACTAAACATGTGAATATTTACTACAATAATCTATTTAACATATTATTTAGTTATTATCATTTTATTATATTTCACATAACCTACTAACACACACAAATCATGTTTAACATATTTTAGCACAAAGATCATACTCATAAAATTATAATAACAAAACAAATTAATTTACTAAAAAGATAATACAAGACATAGTTAGTCACCTTAATCGGTAAGTTTATTGGTTGTCCGGATCGATTATATTATCTAGGTCCAAAGCTTCACCCTCAAACCCGTCTTCACCTTCAAATAAAACCCGTAAATATTAAGCTCCAAATACCCACTAATTAGCTAAAATATACTAGAGATTATTAGAATAATATTAGTGTTTTTATTTAAGAGGTTTTTGTAATAAAATGGAAGAAAATCAAAGGCAGAAAAGGGGCTAAGTTGGACGGCTGATTTTGGAGAGAAAAGTGGTGTATTTTGCACTTGTGAATTATGGGAACAAGTGGTGATAATTTAGGTTAAGTAATTTAGGTGTTAAAGTTGATTTTAATTAGAAAACTAATGTTTAATTAAATGAATTAATACCTCATCCTCTCCATCATCAACAAATAAGTCCACATTACTATTTGAGCATTAAAATTGTCTAATTTGTGGTTAAAAATGTTTTCCACGAAATTAAATTCGCGCTTTTTAAAAAGCTCAAGGCGTCAAAAGCGATAAAAGTTTAAGCTTGCGCGTTTGACGATTTTTCGAAATATTCCTACTTTTGAATTCTAAGACTAAAATATTTATTTTATTATTCAAAAGTTTTCAAAAGTTTTAAGAAAGTCGATAAATTTTACAAAACAAAAGTTTAGCTAAAATTGTGATTTGAAGGCTAAAAGGCTTAGGATTTGATTTAGGCTTTGAAATTAGAACTTGATGGCTAATTAATGAATTAAATTAACACGGGGTGTTACAAATTGATCTTGTTATTTAAATCTAACAATAACATCATACTGATGAAATAATTAGCCAAATGAATTGATATGGCTAAAAACATGAATGACAAATTTAATGTAATGCTTATGATGCTCTAAATTCATCTGATATGGAAAATAGATAGATATGAAATTATCACCTCATTGATCAATCAATTAAATTAACTAAATTAGTTGATATGGCTAATTGAGGAGGAAGAAAAAAATATTCAATGAGTAATAAGATCAATGAGTTTATATGACCAATTGAGAAGAAAGACAAAAAATAATAATATTGTCTAATAATTAAACAAGATCAATGAGAAAATATGATCAATAGAAAAATAAAAGATTGATGTTATGGTCAATTAGTTATGATATGACCAATAAATTGATAACACTAATGAATTGATATGAATATAGATCAATGAATGATAAAGATAGCTAATAAATTTATATGACGCTCAATGAATGATAGAACTTCGTGCTGATAACGTGTTATGAATGTAGAAAAGAGAGACACGAGAAAGAGAAAGAAGATAACAAAAGAGAGAATAGATGGAATAGTTGTAGTTTTATTAATCACATATAGCCATATATATAGTATAATGGGCCTCAAAGCCCAATGGACATCCACATAATTGGTTTCATAACAATTTAGAAATATTAAGATGTAATTTTTTATTTTTTTTTTTTTTTTTTTGTGTTTGTTATTATAATTGGGTTTTGATGAATTTGTATCTTGGAAAGATAATGGGAAGGTTAACTCGGAAAGATGACATTACAAAAAAGTTGCTAGTAATTTCAAATGAAGAGAAAGGCAGAGGAGTTAGAAAATTTAATTGGGGACAAATTACAAAGAATTTTAATGCACAAACGGGTTATAACGCGACTTCAAAACAAATAAGAAATCATTATATCGATCAAAAAGAAAAATACAAATGTTGGGAGGAATTGCAAAAATATGACTGGTATAGCGTTTCATCCTCGAACTGGCACGGTGCATGTGGATGAGAGGTCCTTGGAAAGATATAACTCATTCTTAAAGGTAAAATAATTGAATTTTTTTTTTATATTCGTATAATAATAATTTTTTTGTTAATGTACATGTAAGTTGAGAACTTGTTATATTTTTTCAATAGCGAAATTCAAAGTATGGTTTAAAGATAATTAAGCAAGGTTTAGGCAACCAAAATGAGTTGTGCAAACTATTTGATGGTAAAGCTGCTCATGGGATCGGAGGCTGTTTTTCTCCGGCAATGGCTAATGCACCATCTTACTTGACCTCCGAACAAGCTGGAGACCTTAATATCAGATAAGGTTCTGGAGATACTAATGATGATGATGATGATGATGATGATGATGATGATGATGATGATGATAAAATTGAGCAAGATTATGTTGGAGTATGTGTCCTCCACAATAGTGCGATTACTTAATAAATCTCAATTAAGGAATACATGGGGATAATCCTGTATTATTGTCAATTGATTAACGTAAATCAATAACGGTTGGCTGACTAGAGTTTGACGTTATTGTCGTGAGAACGGCGGTAATCAATTGATCCCTTTAAGTCACACCTAAAGGAACGTACTCCAAATATTTAAGCTAATTAATTGTATGAGATACGATTAAATTAGTGACTTGATAAATCGACTAACGGTTAGTCAATGTATTAATTTAGAGAGAAATCGAGTTGTGAACTCGGACGTTTGAATTTTATATCGATAAAATTATTAGAGGAGACGAGAATGAGTGATTAAGCGTTAATTCACTAATTATGTATATTTTACTAATGAGATTAGTGAAAGTATATTTTTTAATATATGTGTAAGTGTACATGTATATTAAGGAAGAGTTTAATTGATTTACACTTTATTATATTAGATAATTAAGTGATAAATTATATCTTTTTGAGGGACAAATATTAAAAACAAAATGGACCCAAATAGGGGCTCATGGACCGTCCAAAATAGAGCAAGTGCGTGGGAGAAGCTTCTATTTGTTTTATTTGTTTTGTTTTCTTATATTTGGAAATGCATGTTAAACATAATCATCACATTGCATGCCATTTTTCTACCCAAGATAAAGACTCTTTCTCTCCTCTCTTCTACCAAGTAGGCCGGCCCCCCCTTAAGTGTGTGTAACACACTTCCTTTTGTTGTTTGCTTATAAAACACAAGGCCAAGAGAGAAAAACTATATTCATGCAATTGTTTTACTTATCTCTCAAACTAAAACCTCTCTAAATAATACTATTATTACTAAGAGTTAGTAATAATATTTTCACATATTATCAAGTATTACTAAGTGATTTCTAGATCAAAATCCTTAGTATTTTTGGTGTAGTTCTTGGGTGCATCTTTTAGGAGGTTTCCTACTTTGGAAACTCGGGTTTTTGGAGGATCATCCTAAAACTTAAGCTCAAGAAACAAAACTAGAAAGGAGTTCTAGTTTTGTGCCCAACATTTCCCTTTGAGAAAGGTATAATATTTCTAAACTTGTAACAAAGTGAATTTGTACTACAATAGATCTTGCTAAATCAAATTAGAGTAATTTGATTTACACTAATATTTGATTAGTGATTGGGATGAGATCCCTACAAGTGGTATCAGAGCCAAGGCTTGTAGTTACAAATTTATTTTGTTGTTTTTGGAGTTTTATATATTTATTGAGAATAAATATGATAAAATCCGAAAATAGTGTTAAAAATGGTTTTAACACGAGATTTTTATTGAATGCAAACTTTCTGGTCTCATGAAGTTACTGGTCAAATTTTGTAATTTTTGAAATTTGTTTGCTAATTAAAATGAATTTTATACAAAACCGAGTCAAAAAGTGAGTTTTTGGCTAAAATAATTACTATAAATAGTTATAGTTGGAATCTGGTCATGAAATTTTTACACAGTGATATTTTATATTTATATATTCTGCATGTAAATTTTCAGAATCAGATCTTGAGTTTTGATTTTTTATTCATATTTTTGTTTAAAATCGGTATGATATGATTTTTATGTCCAAAAATATAGTAAACGTTGTTTTATGGACATGAAACTTATACCAATATTTTTATACATTATGAGGATGCTCTCGGATAAATTTGGGATTTTTTCTCACTGTTTTAGACGTTTTCTTGATTTTATGAGATAAAATCGATGAAATCGTATGTTATTTAATATAATATAATTCGTAAATTTTTTCTGACCAAACTTTTCTTTTCTGATATTTTGGAAGTGTTCCAGAATATACAAAGTTTTGACAAAATAAAAATGATTTTATTTTATTTTATTTTGATTTTATAAAGCTTTATTCATAAATAGTTATGATTAAAGTTAGAACTAATTAGCAAATGACCAAGTTTATGAACTAAAAGCACCATGAATTAGTGAAAACTAATTTTGAGTGTTCTAAATCAATTTAGAAGTTTTAGTTCAAGCTTAAAAGGTGTTTTAAGCATTATTGATTAATACAAGATTAATCGATTAAAAATGAGATCGGTTTGAAACGAATTAATGCGATTATTGTTTAGGGCGATTTTGGCATGTTTTTATTCAAAAGCTTTTCATTATGCATGTTTGGATGAATGTTTATTATTGAATGAATGTTTGTTCTTACTAGTATGGCCATAGTTGTTATATTTTTACCGATATTTCCCGTAATGAAAGGGAATATCGTGTGGTTTGTAATTAAATGCGATCTCGTATCGCCGGTTTGTAATTTAATAGTTTATTTCATTTATAAATATATAATAGGTTTGCTATGTATTCATTTGTAATTTAAACTTGTAACTATTTGTAAATCGAAGACCGGCGTTGGATCGAGATGGAGCCTTAGAAGTGTTCTAAAGCTTGCAAGGAGGAGGCTTGGATCAAGTCCATATGAAGAGGGACCAAAGGCGTTGGTTTCCAATTTGTAACTCCTTGTATTTTAATTACTTTTAGGTGGCCATACTAGGTTTATGCTTGCTTGCTCATGCTTGTTTGATTGCTTATTTTCCACCCACATGCCAAAATCGCCATGCATGTAACACCCCGACTTTTCCTAATATTAATTATTCGTCTCAATCATATTCGTAATTCATTTCTCTTGATTTTCTCATTTCTTTTAGCTCGAGAAGATCAGTTCTCTTGTCGCGTGGATAAGCTACTTTGTAGTCGGAACTTAAATACGGAGTAATTAGCTTAAAAACGGTGTAATTTCCTCATACGAACTCCGATTCAAGTGATTCAAAAGGCTAAACTGCGTATTTTTTCGACGCCGTTGCAACTGCCAAATTTTCAGAAGCCAGTTTGGACCGGTTCACCCTGGACCGAGCCGAAACCCTCATTGCTCGGGTTTTTGGATAGCTTTTTGATCAAGGCACTATAATATCCTATTAACTCCTAATCATAGCAACATTATAATCTGATTTCTCTCTTCCTAACCTCTCCCTAATCTCATCCCCATTCATCCCCCTTAATCCTCTCACAAATCTCTCTCGAAACTCCTAAAAACTCCATTGTTTTCATCCAAGCTTTCATCTCTTGTGCTCTATCTCTTTCCTAGCCTTTCCCTTAGTGTATGATCTCCTTTTATCTCTTTTATTTTCTGGTTTTATATTATCCTATGTGTTATCATGTTGTGTATTCATTATTTGTATGTTTTGGCTTGGATCATCAAAGGAGAAGGAGACCTTGAAGAAGGAGACACCATATTGGTAGAAGAGGAGGAAGAATAGCAAGGAGTTGATCTTGAAAAGGTAACTAGGTGTAGCCTTAGTGATATTTTGACTTGTGTGAGACCATATAATTGATTGAGGATGTCTTGATTGTTGATATGAATGAAAAGGTGTTACCTTTGGGATGTTTGAGATGTAAAGTTGCGGTCTTTGGTCTTGTTTGAGTTGGTCTCACACTCTTATGTCTAATAATGCGATTTGGGATGTTTGTTTACTTTGCATTTGGGTTATATTGTTATTAAGTTGATGAAAGATGATAACTTTGGGAATTATAATGGTTTATTATGGCTACTCTTGAGTTCTTATGGTTATTACTCCGTATTTAACATGTTGATTATGGTTAGTGTTGAGATTGCTTACAAAAGGGGTCAATTATGTTGTAGTTGTGTATATGATGGACATGGTGATGATTTTGAGTAAAGGATGATTGGTTTATTGTTGATTGTGAGTTGATTCAGGTTATTGAATTGACTTGTTTGATTGCTTGAGTTGAGTGTGCGTCACATGCTTTGTTATGGCACGTACGTGAGGAGCTACGACGTCTTTTGTGGACGGATACCGCCCATGATCCCCTCGGCTACTCTTGTTGCTTAGTTAGAGCGACTATGGGTTCTCAACCATGTTGGTTAGAGACTATGGTTTATATAATGTCGTCACCGTTCTTGTTGCTCGGTGGAATTTGGCCAAATTTAGACTAATGAGTTTGAGGAACTTCTTGTTCTTTGTTCGCCATAGGGTTTGGATGATTCTTGTTGCTTCATCCGGGTGATTCTTGTTGCTTCACCCGATTGCTCCGTGCTTACCTTGCAGGTTGTTGATTGTTGTCTGTCATCTTGTTGTTGTGATTTGAGCTTGTATGTCGATGGACTAGTTATTGTCGAGTTATATTGGTTATACATGTTTACGAGGTTGTTGGGTGTGATTGGTTGAGTTTGGTAGCTAATGAGTTGGCTTGAGGTTGCATTATGGTTACTATACCTTTGGGTTGTTTGTTGTATTGTTGTCTATTTTGGTTACGTTGAAATATGGTGGGAGCACCTAGTTACTCCCCACTGATTGTGGCTGTTACATTCTTTGTGGCAGGTTAGCGCGGGATCGGGTTTGTCAAGTGAGGATGCCGTGAGGATGACCTATAGCTAGCCTTGAAGTGATTTTTGACTAGACTTGTTAGGATGTTTAGTTTTATTATTATTATTTTACTTTCATTTTGGAGTGGATTTGTAAGGGTATTTACTCCCCGCGTCTAGGCCTCAAGGCCTATCTTTTTATCGTTGTTTAGTTGGTTAGTGAGTAATGATCCGGATTCCACGGTGTTTCCGCCACCGTGGCTCGCTTTTATTTTCTTTTATTTTATAAATCCTTTTTATTTCTTTATTTTATTTTGTTGGAAAATCCGGGTTGTTACAATGCATGCCACGATATCCCACTATGATTGTCGATTTAAGTCACGATTCCTAAATTAGTTCACTTATAAAGAATTTTAATGACTAAAATTGACAAGATCACCCACATCTATATATACTATTAAAAGAGAATCCTACCCATTTTTCGACAAAAAACAAAGCCTTATTTTGATCTCATGCTGCCACGTCACATGTGTTTGCCACGTCAAGAAATAACAAACCAGCTCCTCCTCACTCCTCACCTCCTTTGCCCGTTCCACAGTTAAGAATTCCAAAAGGCCCTCATTCAATTTCTTTGCAATCAATTCCCAGCTTCAAATTCAATGACGGTTTTAATTTATTCAACTCACATCTAAATCATCGTTCTTGATCCTCTGTCATACTCCATGAATAGTGCATGCGCCACACCTGCCTCGTAATGGATATTGTTCGTATGTCTGTCTAACCCTTTTCGATTAAGCTAATTGTGAGTTATATTTTTATTGACATTGGTCAAGGTTTGGTTAATTTTATTGGAATGATGTTTTGCATTGACATTTTGGTGTGTGGCTGTGTTGTTCCGCGTTAGTTTGGGTAAGCACACCAGGTGTTTGTTGAAATACCCGTGGGAAAAGAGTTTTTAAATTGATTGCTCAAATTGTTTGATATTATGGGTTTGCAATTTGTTCTTGATTGAAGACAATTTGAAGGGTGTTATTTGAATGATGAAATTTTGAATTATACGGTTTGTTAGTGTGTTGTTCCTTAAATAATACTCCATTAAAGCTCATAACTAAGTGAAAACTCTCATCAAAATAGAGTTTAAAACATAAAATATGGTCACATATTAACAACATAATCATGTCATTTAGTTTGGCTTTACGGTTTGAGGGTTCGATCGTTTTCATTGTAGGATCCCGATTGTTATGGCTTGGTTCTCATCGGCTTGATTTTTGCTCACTTTGGTTCAACTCTTCTCGATACAATTTTGTCTTCACTTCACTTTACCTAAGTATAAACTTTAGCAAGTGTATTGTGTTATCGTATTATTTGGCCTTCTCTTTTGTCTTCAAGGAACACGAGCCAATTTGCAATAAGTATATGCAACTGTATAAAGATCCGCGAGAAAGACTGTACCGAGATGAGGGTTACTCTACGATGCTTGATCTGGATCGTGCAAACTACGTCTCTCCAGAAAAAGAAAGTGATGATGGAGACTTTTCACCTTACAGGTTTGCCTGCTAGAGTTTGTCTCCTTATTTTGTCGTTGGGTAATTGACATCTACACGATGTTCATTAGACATGTCTAACTTTTACGATTATTTCATTGCAGGAAGCGTAGATTACGTTCTGGGGTTGTTTTGAAAAAGTGTCATCTAAGGCTGTAAGGGTAAGCTTTTGAATATATATCGAGTTACAGGCAATTTACAATCAAAGCAATACGACCATAGAACTCCGAAAATTACACGCCTTTAACGATACAATAGTCTTATTAAACAACATATAAATAAAGGAGTCATCTTCAAGTGAAGGTGACAGCAACTCCTCCGAAGGTTACTGCTACTTTTGTTGCTCCTAAGCAAAAGCAAAAGCCGAGTTGCACTAAAGACTATGGTGAAGTTGTCAACATTAGATTTGCACCAAATGCGGAGGGCCAGCTTAGGGATTTTGGCCATATTGAATTTACAACTGCTAAAGCAGCACAAAATGCTATTGAATCACATAATGAAGCTGATGCAAGACCTTATTGTATCTATTGGTCAATAAAATTCAACAGAATTTTGCGACGTTGCACTCTGGTACATTCTCCTATCTAACTGATTATCGTCTATTTTAGCATGTATGTGCCTGTTGTTTTTTAAATTCCTATTGCTAACGATGCTTTGTGATTTCGTTGAATACTCGTGATGTTTTCAGTAACTGGCTTCTAATTAAAGTGTATAATATATGTATTCCTGTAGTGACTTTTGCAGCGACATACTTTTTGTAAGACATTGTCATTTCGTTAAATAATGATGATGAAGTTAAAATCCAACTGTAACCCAAGTCCGTTATTAAGACAGTATTGATGAAAATCTGAGGATTGGACGTGCGAACTGACAACCAAGTACACTAAACAACTACGAATCGATATCGTAAGCCTATAACATGATGGTAACAAGGTTGGTTACACCTGAAATCAATAACGTAGGGGACTAAATTTAGTTCATTGGCATTACCTTTTGTCTTAAAGTACATTTAATTTTGTGGTTTTGATAGTATAATTTGTTCAATAAAAATACTTTTTAAAATGTGCAGGAAATATTAAAAAACCATTCAAGTAGTTTCGACAATTCAAACACAGGGAAAAAGAAGTATTTGCCAATGGTAACAGGTAATTGTAAAACACTATCTCTACATCTGTTGTCACATTATTTACAGTGCTCCTACACACCCGCTTACTATTCGTTTTACCAAAAGTTTGTGACACTGCGTTTAAAGCCAACTACTAATGACGGAACCATACAAGGCAAGCAAGAATAGCGTAGTTAAGTGTTACTTTTCTAAACTGACGACTGTGCACTCATTAACACTTGGTTATGAACTTTTTTTGCATAGTTGATCATTTTGATCAACAGTTATATTTCTATTCTGCCATCGTCTTTTTAGCAAGTAATGACTCATGAAGTAAATAATCGACTATAACCAAGTTTGTTGTCAAGATAGATTATTAATGACGATCTGAGGACTGGATGCCTGAAAATCACTGATACCAGATCACACGTTAACCACTACGACTAATAATGTAAGCCTATAATTTCATAACCGGAAGAAGGATGATCCAACAGAAATCAATAATGGAGGAGACTATTAAGGTCCATTGACAAGCTAAGGTAACAACCCGCAACCTAAGCTTAAAAAAAGCTCCAGTTTGGTTTTGGCTAATCTTTAATTGCCTTTGCTTGATTCATTGTGTTTCAGATCATCTTTCGTAGGAAGTGCTTTGAATTTCTGCAATGTCCGTTTAATGCTTGATGTACAATTCGGGTCTTCAATGCTTGTGTCTCGACTTTTGAAGTCGCTTGAATATGTGTGTCTTGACGTTTGAAGTCGCTTAAAAATTCAATTTAGACAACACCACGAAAGTAGTTAGGTGTGTGAACACACCCAATATTTGAGCAGAAAAAACATCTTAAAGTCTGCTATAACGATCAATTACCCAGTAGCAATAAATTTCAGTATATATATTTCGCTTCTTAGTGTTTAAAAAACAAGGAAGTAGAAAAAACATGTCCGGAATCAAAGGATTTCATATTTTCATAAGACATGGTCGATTTTGTGTGCTTTTTTTTTTTGCTAATGCATGCTTTTTTTTTGCTAATGCATGTCTTCTTACTACTGTCATTGATTATTCATTTGCCATTAGTTTTTCATTTGTGGTGTTTTTTTTCTAATGCATGTCTTCTTACTACTATCATTGATTATTCATTTGCCATTAGTTTTTCATTTGTGGTGTTATTTGCTAATGCATGTCCTAGGGGTAAGTTTATTCTACTAAAGGCACTGATTATTCATGTCGTGAATATAACAATGCCTTGTGATTGTTTTAGAGGCGAAATTTGTTAAAATTGTTTTGCCTTGTGATGTATAATATCAATGCCTTTAGCATTTTGGTTAATATATACATGTGCAGTAGAGGATACCTTACAATTGGAATTTCCACAAATGTTATCATTACTAATTTCAATTAATTTTTTCTTATTCTTTTTTTAAAGTTAAATGATTTACCAATTTTTATCACTTTGTGTTAGTGTTAAACTTTATTAGCTATATTCAGGCCAAAGAAAAGTTGTCACTAACATGATTTAAGTCTTATACTCTTATGTTAACTTACAACCTTTTTTATTCAATCACCCGTTACAGTCGAAACTGATAGAATGCGCCCCGTTGAAGTGGCTTTCATGGCTTTCACTCTTTGATAATCAAATATGCTTCAAAACCTGCAAAATATGCTTCAGTTCTGCTAGATAGATAGCTGCAACACCTGCAGTCCCACTGATGATGACGCCAAATTTGCAATTATAGAGCACACATTTATTTTGCTCGGTTTCGATTAATGTAGTATTGTCATTAATTTAAGATCTCCAAACATATTGTTCAATTCCGTTTCGACTTACATGCGCACTAATTGTAACTTACGTTGAAATTAGTTGTACACGTTGAAGTAATCGATAAGTGTTACTCATTACTCCGTTTGTTACGATGACAATGATTTGTTGAACCCTTTTCTCGCTAATTTCTCAATAGTAAGACTCTTTTTTTTGTTGCATTTCACATGTTATACTCTTTTGCATACGGACATAGTATGAAAATGTTTAATTAATATTGGCAAAGCTATCATAAACATTATATTAGAGGTGTAATGTTTTTAAATACCCCATAAACATTAAATCATTTTGCAGCAAAATCTTTGTTCATACCTATCCTTGAATAGCACCAAATTTGGGATTTGTTAAAATAGGAGTTTAAGATGGCCCGTGAAGTTCACGGGTCACGTCACTAGTTATTTATTAAAATTAATTGAGATTAAGCCTTTCCAAATGTAGCGACTATGAACCCCATGTTCGTGAGGACCTCCGCGACGTGGAACCTTGTTACCATGGGTAAGTAGTGGGAGGAAGTCCCATGCTAATTTGGTTTGGACTCAACCAAATAAGAGTTATTTGGGGCTAATAGATGCATTTTAAAGAAAATCATCAACCAAGCATTCTAGAGTAGAATTAGTCAAGTGTTGACTTATCGTTTTTATATAAAAGGAAACATAAGATGTCTAATTTTATATGAAAAACGAGTCTTGGAATCATTTATATAATTTCGTGGGAGATCATTATATAAATGGACATTTGTTTTAAAACCGTTTTAGCAAATGTTATAAATGAACAATGAATGCTTACATATTTCCTCATATTTGTTGTAGAATCGTTTATTTCAAATCGCAATGGCATCATCATCATCAACTCCCGCGCCCATTTTGGGCAAAGATTCATGGTTGCGAACCGTGATGGATAAGTGTATCCTCAAGGATGACGGTAGCAACTTTGTCGAATGGGATTCGACAATGAGGGGCGCCGCTACATCCGACAATGTGCTCAAACACCTTACCGATCCACACCCCGTCGAACCCACATCTCGATTCGGGGCGGCACGAGCCGCCTATGATGAGCATGTGAAAGTGGACAATGACGTGAAAAACGTCTTGATTTGGTCCATGGCACCCACTCTCAAACTCCGATTTGTCACACAAAAGAGTGCATATGAGATATTCACTCGAGTGACAACCATGTTCTCCAAAGCACCGCAAATAAGGCTTTATGAAGCCGCGGTACGGTTTTTCGATGCAAAGCTTGAGAGGAACCAAAAAGTTGGTCCTCATGTGCTCAAAATGATTGAGCAAATAGACACTCTTGAGCGTCAAGAGTGTGCTATACCGAAAGCTCTTGCGATAAACCGCATTCTTCATTCTCTTCCTAACAAGTTTGCTCATTTTAGAGTAAACTATAACATGAACAACATGGATAAGAGTTACCATGAACTTCATGCACTCTTGGTCCAAGCCGAGAGGGATATGGAAGTGAATGAGGTGGAGAGGAAAGATGTTCTCTCCATGAAAATGAAGAACATGTCTCTTGGAGTTAAGAAGGGGAAGGTGGCTAAGAAAACGCCATCCGTCAAAGGCAAGGGTAAGGGCAAGGCTATTGTGGAAGGTGTTCCACATAAGCCTAAGCCCAAGATCAACAAGGGAAAACCTCTCAATGACACTTGCAAGTATTGCAATGAAGTGGGTCATTGGAAGCGCAATTGTCCCAAGTACAAGAAGGACTTGAAAGATGGATGTGCGACATCCAAAGGTATTCTTCCTTCTAATCTCTATATGATAGACATCAATCATGCTTGCATTTATACATGGGTATTGGATACCGGATGTGGATCTCACCTTTGTAATCATTTGCAGGGGATGAGAAACGTGCGAGCTCTAGCCAAGGGTGATGTAGATCTCCGCATGGGCAATGGAGCTAGAGTAGCGGCCGTTTCCGTGGGAACTTTTGTACTCGCTCTTGCTAGTGGTTTAGAGTTGCATTTAAATAACTGTTATTTTGTACCAACTCTAACTAAAAACATTAACTCTAACTAAAAACATTAGAGATAACTAACAAGTCTATAATATGCAAACACCATAGGGTCATATGAGATGACTGATCGTTTGCATAGACAGACTGTGAAAACACTCTGTCGGGCAGTGACGCTTATAGAATTCCTTTTCAATGAGATTGAAACCTGGTCGTGGTGGGAATTTCTATAGTATTCCTTTGAGTCGATTCTTTGACTGGAAACTGATTGTCTGAGTCGGTGCCGTTTCTGAGTGACTTTCATTTTTGTCCTAAGCCATGCCGTGAAAAGGGGTTATAAGGGCATTTTGGGGTCATGGTGATCTACATCATACAGTACAATCGAGTGGAAGGGAAATGTCCACCCTTGTCGGGGTAAAACATCTTTGGGCCACTCGAGGAGTAGTCGCTGAAAATGCGTGGCCACACTCGATAAGAATCTACGGTAGATTCCCCGGTCAGACAGCTACTCTCCTTATCGAGAAAACCACTCACGATATATATCTCAGGATGTAAGTACGACCTGTAAGACACCTTGCATCGAGTGGGAGATGTGAAACGGACATGAGAATTGGTAATGCACAACTTGTCTCGGACAAGTGGGAGATTGTTGGAGTATGTGTCCTCCACAATAGTGCGATTACTTAATAAATCTCAATTAAGGAATACATGGGGATAATCCTCAGATATTGTCAATTGATTAACGTAAATCAATAACGGTTGGCTGACTAGAGTTTGACGTTATTGTCGTGAGAACGGCGGTAATCAATTGATCCCTTTAAGTCACACCTAAAGGAACGTACACCAAATATTTAAGCTAATTAATTGTATGAGATACGATTAAATTAGTGACTTGATAAATCGACTAACGGTTAGTCAATGTATTAATTTAGAGAGAAATCGAGTTGTGAACTCGGACGTTTGAATTTTATATCGATAAAATTATTAGAGGAGACGAGAATTAGTGATTAAGCGTTAATTCACTAATTATGTATATTTTACTAATGAGATTAGTGAAAGTATATTTTTTAATATATGTGTAAGTGTACATGTATATTAAGGAAGAGTTTAATTGATTTACACTTTATTATATTAGATAATTAAGTGATAAATTATATCTTTTTGTGGGACAAATATTGAAAACAAAATGGACCCAAATAGGGGCTCATGGACCGTCCAAAATAGAGCAAGTGGGAGAAGCTTCCATTTGTTTTATTTGTTTTGTTTTCTTATATTTGAAAATGCATGTTAAACATAATCATCACATTGCATGCCATTTTTCTACCCAAGACAAAGACTCTTTGTAACACCCCGTGTTTTTATTAATACTAATTAATTATTTTAACAAAATTCTTAAATTAAAATTTATATAAATTAACTTTTATTCAATTACTTCAAAAACGCGGCTGAAAAATTTCAATTAAATAAACTTTCTCAAGATATTTCTAGTTAAACTTTCTCGATTTTTATATTAATCTGTATTATATTTTTATTCTTAAAATACTTGTCAAACAAAAACTTTGATTCAATTGCTTTTATTAAACTTTATAAATTTGCGCTAATTTTAAAAATCCTCACTTTCATAAAATTTAGTCTGTATAAAAATATTCTTTCAAATAAGCAGACCGTTTGAAAATTTGTGAGACCGTAATACAATTTGTAACTGACAACTTTTATACATTTATATTTTCGAACTATAAATTTTATAATTTGAATAATAGAATTAAAATTTTAAACAAATAATTTAAAGTATAGTAAATTTAATAAAATATAAAAGTTTATAAATAAGGGTAAATAAAACGGAGCAAAGAAAATCAAACAGACCCGATTATACTCCCTCCTTATGTCGGTACACTACATCCACTTGCTTTTGGATATCATTTTTTTAGGTCAAGGTTTCCCTCACACACTTCCCCTTATAACTCCCTCTTAGTTTTCTGATCTCCTTCTTCATTTCCTCCTTTTACTCCTCTCTTAATTACCTCCATTTTTAATCAACTTAAACAACAACAATAACAAATCAACAACAACAACAACAAACTCAACAGCAACAATAACAACAAACACCAACGGTCAACAACAACAAGAACAACGGCGACAACAACCGCAGCAACAACCACCAGTGGCCACCGTCGACGCCTCACCAGCCGCCTCTGCCGCCTTCTACAACCACCACCGTGGGCCTTTCTCTCTCTCTCTCCCCCTCACGTCCCCTGTTCCTTCTCCCCTGTTTTCGGGCCACCGTACACCACCACCACGGTTGTCCACCGTGGACCACCAGGCCCCTGCCCACCGTGGCCTTGCTATGCTTGCCGTCGTATTCAATCGTCGGTAAGTGTCGTCGATTAAATCGTTTTTATTCATTAAATTATCGACATTTGATTTGGCCATTTTAATTGATTTTCTCTGTTTCTCGCCTTGCTCTCGCCGGAAATTCACCGGAGCTTCACCTCGGGCCACCACCGTGTCGTGCTCACGTGGTCCTGCTCTGCCTTGCCCTCGTATTCTTATTGTCGAGACAAATTCGAACACTCGCCTCCGACGCTTGTCCTTGGTCCACCGTGAGCCCTCTTTCTGCTTCGTTTTTTTTCAGTTTCAATTCGTTACCGTTTCGATTTTATTTTCTCGATTAAGTAATTATCGACTTAATATTCGCATCTCGTTTTCCGGTCACTTCGCCGGAGTTATCTCTGAAGCTATCTCCGTCTCTCTCTTTGTCTTCCCGTCAGGCTTTGTTGGAAATTAATTCAAAGTCAACCTATTGTTAAGGGTCATGGGTTAGTTGGTTTGTTAAGTTGTTGGAGTTATTTTAGCAGTCAAATAGTGGTACTTAGTGGAATAGTGGGTCACGTTTTTTTTTTCAGATTTCTTGCTTAAGTTAGTTTTTTTTTTTTTGAGTATAAATTCATAGGTGTAATGCTGATTATGTCATCCAATTTAATAAAAAAAACTCCTTCTATTATAAAACTTCGTATAATAGGCTCCTCTAATGGTATTCAAGCCCACCGAGGTCACCACGTCGATAACTATAACGGTGAGCCTCTGTCAACTTATTCCTATGTTTTGATTTTATTTCAACAATCTATTTGATTCAAGTCCTCTTCCTACTTCATTTTTTTTTTCCTCTTTTAAATCATTTAATTAATTAATTAACTCTCAACATTCAATTCGTTTTCCGTCTATAACTTATTATATACGTTGTATCGAGTCTCACTTCTTTCCTTCTCGGCTAGTTTCATGTTAAGTACACCGCTACATATTTGGGTCATGGGCTGACAAAATCATGGATCCAGACGAGCTAGGAAATTCGTACCGAGCTAACTTAAGGTGCTCTCGCACACTATAATTGCTAAGCACCTAAACCTAATTGATGTTGTGAGTGCATGCATGACTTAGTTATCACCTAAGTATTGCATGACAAATTAGTAGATAAAAATCGAAAAATAGAATTTGTGTATCACTTAACATACCCACGACATTCACCTAATTTTTCACTAAATTTTTCGTTTTAATTTTTGTTAATTGCATGCTTAAAAGACTATAAATAATAAGTATATAAAAATGTAATTAGTTTATGTTTTGGACTTAAAATGAAATTGTTATGAAATTTAAATGTTTTAAAGTATTTATGTGTTTGAACTATTGTTATTATTTTTGTGCTTGAAGTAATTTACTTTTGTTTGTTAATGTTTTTATATGAATTTCACCTATGTTAAATACATATATAATATAAAGGAAATAAGATATAGAATTAGTAGTATAAAAATCAAAAATAAAATTTATGAACACTATATAGAGGCCACGGTTTTGCTCTTAAATTTGGACCAATTTTTAGTTTTAATGTTTCTAAATAACATATTATGATTAGTCTAGGTAAATTAGACTTGCTATTAAAATTTGAGAAAATAAAACGATAATATAAAAAAAATTCGAGTTAAAAATGTTCATTAGAAAAGCATAAGTGTTCTCCCTTTTTGAACTAGTTTGATTCATAATTTTTATAAAGTTAAAATTTAATGTTGTTTAAATCCATTAGTAAATAAGTACAATACTAAATATATAAGTTAAATGAGCTAAATCTTTAAGATATAAAAGTTAGAAAAATAAAGTATCACAAATCACTATTCATAAATGAAATAAAATGTCTAGTGAAAATTATAAACTTTAAATCACTTTAGTATAATTTAAATGATTAGTATATAAAAACTTTAAGTCAAAACCGATAAATTAGAAAACGAAAATAAAAAAAATGAGTGAGTGTAGAAGGCCACGGCCTTAGAGTATTTTTGGACCAAAAATGATTTTGTCACTTTTCATTTTTATCACTTAAGTAATTTAAATTAGTTAAAAGTAATGAATTAGCAACAAAAACATAAAAGAAATAAATAGCTAATTATAAATAAGGGGCCACGGTTTTCCTATTTAAATTGGGTCAAGTTTGATCAAAATAAATTTATCACTTAGTCACTAAAGTTGAATAGTAATTAGGATTATATTAGATTGTATAATGAATCGTTAATAAAAAGAATCAACTAAACCGATAAAAATAAACGTAACATATATTAAAATGAACAAATTCGAGTGTTACTACCTTTCCTTAAATTTGGTGGACATACGGACTGTTTAAAATGAACTACGACAACGTCGCTAAAATTTGAAACCGCTAAAATTTTAGTTAAGTATATGACTAAACTTAACCAATTTTTATTTTCAAAATGTTGTTTCAAATCACTAAATACAAAACGAACCTAACGACTTTGAAATTAGGATTTTATACTTAGAAAATAAACTTGGTTTTGTACCTAAATAAAATATCTTAAAGTATAAAAATACTAAGTATAAAAATATAATAATAAATACTAAGTATAGAAAAGATACTAAGTATAAGAATACATGTACGTATAAAAATACGAATAAAATACGAAGTATAAAAATACACATACGTATAAAAATACGTACGAATACGAAATACGAAATTACGAATACGTATATAAATACGATGAATAGTAAATACGATGAATAGTAAAATAATAAATAGTGAAAATATTTAAAATTTACGAACGGACTCAAAATAAATATTTAAGTCTTTCTATGTATTCTGCTTATCTGAAGAACTGCTAGAACTAAAATTTCATTATACAAAGTTCGACGATATATTTAAGTTTCAGAATTGTCATTTATTAAGATTGAACGAGGAAATAAGAATTTGAGAAATGAACTACTTGAATAAAATACTTGGATTGTTCGCCATGTCGCGACTCTTGAATTCGAAGTTAATGAGGTAGCCGTCTATGGGGACTTTAGCTCCCTCCCAGAGTTGCTAAAGGCGATCTAATAATTTTTAAAATTATTATTTCGGTACGGGTTATACAACCTCAGGGATGGGGCATACTTGATATCTCCGTGAGCCCATTCTACAGTAATTGGAAACTCCAGCCCCACCCGGGGGTACCCGTCTAAGGTGATAGTCGAATTATTAGGTGACTACTTACTCGAAGGGCGAGTATGCTACGATCCTATCTATAGTGGTGTATGCATACATTAGACAAGGGATTTGGCTGTCCTTATTACCTTAGGTATCTCTAGCCTGTCAAACACGTCCGCTTTGTCGGCCCTGATCGCTTCTGCGCGGACGTCTAGTATGTCAGCCATGTCCAAGTTATGTTGGCCCTGTCTACTATAGCGCGTTTTACGTCTGCATGCTTCCGCCTCGCTAACGAACATTCATTGGTTAACGTATGTTGAATGTATTTCCTTGTTTTGATTGATTATTGTCTGAATGATTTGATTTCCTGAGTATTGAAGTACGACTTGTTGAGAATGATTATTTATGAGTGTTGTGCGATATGTTATTTGATTTATACTCATGTTTGAACCATCATGAATTCCTTATGTGCTTTACCTTCCTACTTGCTCTTTATTTTTACTTATTTACTATTTATATTGCATATTGTTTTAGAACTGCATGTGTCGAAAGAGTATTGCGGGAAAATGATAATATATTTACGCAGGTACCCCGATGACCAACGCTATTCAATGCTGGGGAGAGTTTACCTTATTTACTTTGTACGCTTTTGAGAGAATGTAATCAAACGTATACTCTGTTTATCCTTAAACTCGTATCGTGTATATTGAGTTTGTATGACGATAACAGCTGGTTTGTAATATATAGACTTAATTAATTTTCCGCCTTAGTTTAATTAAAGTCACGAAAAACCAGGTTGTTACACTCTTTCTCTCCTCTCTTCTACCAAGTAGGCCGACCCCCTGAAGGTACCGGGAAAGTGATAGACCTATCGACGCTCAAGCGCCAGCCCTCGCCCGTCTTGCAAGGGGGAAGCGGAATGCGCCTCGCAGGAAAGAGAAAGGGGTGCGAAGTTTTGAGAAAAATGGGGGAGATCATTGCATGAATTTGTGACCAAAAAGAAAAGTAGAAAATCCTTTTTGAAAGTGTATTTTCGGAGTCGCCACCAAATATTAAAGGAATTTGGAACACGCGTCTTGAAATACAAGACACGAGTGTCTCAGATTTCAAGGTGCGTCGGTACCTATCAATCTGAGGTTTGAAACCAGAGAAGGGTTCGGAGTGAGGTTACTTTTAAAGTTTTGACAAAATGAGTTTTGAAAGCAAAGAATCAAAAAGCCTACATAAGAGTAGTCTCTACTAATTTGAAAACATTTGCTTAATTTCGATATTTGGGCTAAAAGTCACGCTACGTACAAGTGCGAATAAACATGACTCGATTAAAATGCATAAATAATGTAAATTGTCAAAATAATGACATATTGCTATAGGAAATGTACGTTAAATAATAATTTATTGACTAAATTATTACTATAGACGTTATTTTCCGACCTCGTATTAGAATTTGTGAAAAACCCTCGCTTTGACATGCTAAAAGACTCTATGAAGCGGCATAATTTAGTGTTGGATCCGTGATTCTAGTCGTTATTTAATGCATGAATGAGGACTTGCATAATTATAAAAGTGACGTCGGTTTGCTTTAGTGATAATGAGTCGTTTATTTATGCGATATTGGCGGGGTTTAGGCGGATTATGAACTGACCGCTACAACCGTATTACGAATACGGCCGCTAGTGCCAATATCGGGTTTGGGGTTAATGTAACCCCATTGTCCGAGTCTCAAACGTCTAGCCCGTAGGTAAAATGTTTACCTTTCGAAAATGTAAAGACGGAATTTTTGAGTGGATTTTGTGAATAGTGTATGAGTGCTAAAAACCGTATTGAAAATGAGTGAATTGGGTTGGTATTTATAGAGTTTGGTGGATTCTGTGGGATAGCAAACCTTAGCCGCCTGTATACTGGCGTTTAAGTTTGCTTGAGTTAGATATTTTTAAAGAAAATTTAAAAAGGCCGCTGGTACAAAACAAAGTAAATCGCTTTGACAAAGGCGATTGTATTTTTAATCGCTGTCAACCGGCGATTTCATTTTTGTTTTGGTGAAATTTGTTTATGCCGCCATTTGGTTTTGGAGGTTTGATTAAGTAATGATTATGTTTTGTTGTTTACTTATGAGCTAAGTCTTTGTTCGATTTTGGTCAATTTCGGTTTTAGTGTTTCGGTTTTGTCGTGTTTTTCTGCTTTTGGCTTGAAATAAAATAATATTAGGTTATATTATTTTATGGTTTCATAAAACCTAACTTTGTGAAAATGTGACACGGACGCACTTTGGCCCGCTTTTGAGTGTTGTGTTAGTGTGTGTTTTTGGGTCGCTTTTGTAAGTTTGGGGCCGCTTTGTAGCTAGTTGAAATTTGTTTTTGTGGCTTGGCTTAATAAGACGTTCCTATATTGTGCTCGTGTTACGCTCATGATGACTAAAATTGACATTTACTTTCATGATTATGCAAGTCCAAATTAATACGCTAAAAATGACTAATACGTTTTAGACACTTTTGTACCGTTTCGACTCTTTTAAAAGCATGTATGAAAGTCCTTTTCATCATCGGGATTGTTTTTGGGGGGTACGGATACGGGTATCTACAGAGCCCCCAGTTTGACTGAGCTTGGACAAAGCGTTAGTCAAACTTAAAGATAGTATCCGGACCATTACAGTCTCGATACTACCTGGCGGCGCTAAGCATGTGTCTTATGGGAGAGACGAGGACTTAGCGTCGGGAAGTGCGGGGAGGGACGACATGTTTTTAAGGACATGACGGTCCTACATGTTTAAGGGCATGTCAGCCTGCATGTGGCCTGAGTACTCCCAGCTGGCGCCTTGCTTGTGTTTCCGTTTGTGCTCCTTGCTTTGCTTGCGCTTCTGGCTTGCGCTCCTTTGCTTTGCTTGCGCTTCTGGCTTGCGCTCCTTCGCTTTGCTTGCGCTTCTGGCTTGCGCTCCTTTGCTTTGCGGCTTAAACTTGCGCTCCTTTGCTTTGCTTGCAGCCGGCTTGCGCTCGCCGCTTTGCTGCGCCGGCTTGCGCTCCTTTGCTTTGCTTGCGCTTCTGGCTTGCGCTCCTTGCTTTGCTTGCGCTTCTGGCTTGCGCTCCTTGCTCTGCTTTCCTTGCTGGACGTCTCGTAGAAGAGGTTACGCGTTTTGGTTTCTCATAAAAAGGGCTAAGTTTTTATGAACGTCTCGTGAGGAGGCTACGTGTTTTGGTTTCTCATAAAAAGGGCTAGGTTTTTATGAACGTCTCGTGAGGAGGCTACGTGTTTTTGTGGTTCTCATAAAAAGGGCTAGGTTTTTATGAACGTCTCGTGAGGAGGCTACGTGCTTTTCTCATAAAAAGTTAGGTTTTTATGAACGTCTCGTGAGGAGGTTACGTGTTTTTGTGTTTTAACGTCTCGTGAGGAGGTTACGTGTTTTTCTCATAAAAAGTTAGGTTTTTATGAACGTCTCGTGAGGAGGTTACGTGTTTTTCTCATAAAAAGTTAGGTTTTTATGAACGTCTCGTGAGGAGGTTACGTGTTTTCGTGTTTTAACGTCTCGTGAGGAGGTTACGTGTTTTTCTCATAAAAAGTTAGGTTTTTATGAACGTCTCGTGAGGAGGTTACGTGTTTTTCTTATAAAAAGTTAGGTTTTTATGAACGTCTCGTGAGGAGGTTACGTGTTTTTGTATTTTTCATAAAAGGTTAGGTTTTTATGAACGTCTCGTGAGGAGGCTACGTGTTTTTGTGGTTCTCATAAAGAGGACTAGGTTTTTATGAACGTCTCGTGAGGAGGCTACGTGTTTTTCTCATAAAAAGGGTTAGGTTTTTATGAACGTCTCGTGAGGAGGCTACGTGTTTTTGTGTTTTAACGTCTCGTGAGGAGGTTACGTGTTTTTCTCATAAAAAGTTAGGTTTTTATGAACGTCTCGTGAGGAGGTTACGTGTTTTTGTATTTTTCATAAAAGGTTAGGTTTTTATGAACGTCTCGTGAGGAGGCTACGCGTTTTTGTATTTTTCATAAAAGGTTAGGTTTTTATGAACGTCTCGTGAGGAGGCTACGTGTTTTTGTTTTTTTTTTTTTTTGGGTTGAAATTGTGTTTGGAACGGGTTGAAAGCGTAATGGGCCGAGGGAAAACAGCCCAAAACAAAGCTGAAACCCATAGAACAAAAATAATCGCTGTAGAACCGGCGATTAGAAATTTGTTTGGTGTTTTTTGTTTAAAACACGGGAAAGGAGAGAGGTTGGTTCATTTCATCCGAAAAATAAAAACAAAATCGAAACCCTCTAAAACTCGTCTTGGCGATTTTCTTGATCAAAAATCGATTTTCCGACTCCTACAATTCGTCATGGACCAAGGTACGTATTCAACTCACTTGGTTTTTCGGGTTTTGAAGTTTGTTTGAGTCGGTTTTAACTCGAAATACCGTTTTCTAGGGTTTGGGGCGAAAATGCTCGGTTTGATTCGAAGTTTAGCTCGTCCTTGCTTGAAAACGTTAGCCATGGTTTTTATAGTGCTTGCCTCGCTTGTCTTGCTGTCGTTGCGTGAAAACCCGACTTGTGGCCTCGATTTTCGTGCGTTTCGACTCGGAGGGCATTTTGGTCATTTTTGAAAACGTCCCGAAAATGGCTCGAAACTTCGGTGTAGCTTACCCATTAGCAGGGGTAACGCGTTGGTGAGCTCGGTTTGTTGAAATGTGCGGAAAAGTGGTTCGTTTGGGTGGAAAACCGTGTAGAAGGGGGTAAAGTCGGGGTTTTGCTCTGTTCGTTACTTAAAGCGATCCCGATTGGCTTGGTTGTTTTGGAAGTGTTGTAGTATGCTAGGGTATAGGTTTGGGTGGCTTGTGTGCGAAAACGGCTGAAAAACCGTAATTTTCGTGGTGTTTTGGTATAAGGGCCGATTTTGGTCGAAATTTTTCTGCCCAAACTTGCCCGAATTCTCTCAGATTGTGTTTTCATGGCTAGTATGGTACACTTTTAGTCTTGTTTTGCAGGAAATGTGTTGTTTGGAGGTGTTTTGGAGCGTTTTTTGTAGTTTAGGCTAGGTTTCAAAAGGTCGTTTTTCCTCGCTGTGCCAGATTAATGGAATGTATGGTAATGTATGTTGTCCGTGTTGGCTAGGGGTTGTTTTGTGAGAAGTGGGAGCTTTTGGGTTGAGTTATGGTCAAGTAAAGGTCGCTTTTGTAGTTTGGAGGTGTTTTGTAAAAGCTATTCAATGAGGTGTTAGGGACATCGTTTACTTGAAATTTTTGCATGAGCTTATTATGATTTATGGGTTGGGTTTGTGTCAGCAAATATGGGTTTCTGGCTTTCTGTAGCGTTTTTCCCTCTTCTGCTATTTTTGGTTTAAAAGGCCCGCTTCACTGCTTTTGGCCAATTCTCTGCTGCTTTTGTGCGTGCTTGCTCTTAACTTGACTGAGTAGGACGTATATATCGTATACGTCTCATGGATTTCGGTTTCCTGTGTTTCTGCTCCGTTTTGGCCTTATCTGTCAAAAATGGGCCTATGGCTTGCTACCGCTTTGTCTTGATCTTTCTAGAATGATTTCTTGTCAGTTTCTCGAGTATGTCTTTGAATCTTGTGCAGGTGATCCTAGGCCTCCGCCGCCTACTTCCGATGACATGGATCGGGTTTTGGCGGCGTTGACTTTCTTGTTCAGGCGCAGCACACTTCTTGGGGATGCTGCGCCCTTGGAGGTTTCCGACGGTCCGTCTCGGTCGGACTTAGCGAGAGCTTTTCCTCGACGCTGGAGCTTCTACGACGCCAGGGAGTGAGTTTCAGGGCGCCGCTGCGGAGTCTCCGGCCTTTTCTACTAGTGGTTCTAGTGCTGTTGGTGCGTCGCCTGGGCTTTCTGCTAGTGGCCTGGACGTGGTCGCTTCCGGTGGTCCCGAGCCGCCGATTAGTGGTGTGGGTCGTGGACGTTGCCGCCGAAGTCGCCGCTTTTTCGCTAATGCGTGAGAGACCGTCGTTGGCGGACGCGGTCTTACGGTGACGCTAGCGGTAGTGGAGCCGCCGGTCGCCGAGGTCTCTGTTGGTGGCCGAGGTCGTGCCCAGTGTCGTCCCGAGTCTTTGCAGGCGCGGACGTGGCGCTGGAGACGCCTGAGGCTCCCGGGAGGCCGTGGCGAGGTCGGGCGTAGCCGCAGGTCTCTGCAGGGCGTGGCCGTGGTCAGGCTTTGGAGGACGCTGGCTCGGCAGGGGCCGAGGCGAGGTCGTGGTGCCGCCGCAGGCTTCGCAGGACGCATTACCTACAGCGTTCAGAGAGCTGCGGCTCTGGAGGGGCCAGGTTAGAGCGTGGTCGCGGTCGGAGGAACCCGAGGCCGGCGTAAGGTGGATGTGGCTGTGAGAGGCGCAGCGAGCCGAGGCGTCGAGCTCGTGTCGCTGCCGAGGGTGGTGACCGGGACGAGGCTGAGGTCGCCGGTTGTTGAGAGGTTGGAAGCGGGGAGCTCAGTGGAGGTTCCGCGAGGCGTGGTCGTGCTCGGTCCGGAGCCGTTACGAGGACACTCCAGTCGGAGGAGTCTTCGAGCGACGCAGGAGGGGTTCTGACGAGACCGTGGGCCGAGGTGGCTGCCGAGGTTGAGACTGCTGAGGCTGCCGCGGGCCGCCGCCGCCAGCCGCCGACGATGCTCGATTTCTTTGTCATTGCCGCGGGCCGCTTTGTGGTCGGGTCGGTTTCGTGGCCATGCTCGGGAGCAGGTTCGGGATGAGCCCGAGGCAGGCCGAAAGTAGGCCGAGGTGAGGCCGGTGAGGCCGGTGGCGCGCCCAGATGCAAAGCGCGGCAAGTCTTGAGGCCGCGACCGAGGTTTTCATGGGGATGGTTGGCGAGTTGGGCGCGAGGCTGACTATCCTCACGGTCGCGCTTGTGGTCCCGGTGGCCTTGGGTGGGATGGCGTGACTGCGGTTTGGAGTCCTCGGAGCACTTGTCGATCCGGGTGAAGGTCGGCACCGTTAGGCTCGATGAGGACCTTCTGCGGTTTGGACGGTGTTTGGCGTCTTTGAGGGTAGGCTCACGAGGAGGCGGGACATAGTGCTTGGGGACGGCTTTCGGTCCCAAGAAGTGGAGAGGAGGCGCGGCAAGCGGGTGAACTCGCGCCACCTGCATTTAGGGCGTTGTTGGATAGGTTTTGGGATACGACCAACACCTTCCACATGCCTGGTTACGAGGTTGGCGTGACTCTTTCTTCGTGGGCGGTATTCTGGGTCGCCTCATGGTGGCGTGCTTGACCGGGGGCGTGGCGACCTCCTATTGATAGCCCACGAGTCGTGCGCTGATTGGTGCGGGATTAAGTGCGGGAAGGACGCGAGGAGCACACGTTTGACCTCGTCACGATATGGTTTCACGACTTCTTCGAGGGGAGGAGGAAGAAGAAAGCGGTCTACTCGAGCGAAGCGCCGAGCGTAGGTCTTACCGTGGTCGCGGGTGGTTCCCGACGGCCACCCACTTTGGCAGCGGGGAGCGAGGCCGACTACCGTGGTTGATGGCGTTGTCGGACATGTCACGCCTAGGTGACTTTGGTGGGTGACTCGCCTGGGTCCGCTGATCCGTTACGAGGGACGATGCGCCCTGGCCGGATTGACGAGGATTCGGATGTGTCGCTTGTGGGCCCTGGTCTTCTGATGGAGGTAAGGTTCGATTTTTGTAGTTTTGTTGTTTTGTTTACGCTTTTCTTACGTAACGTGTGTTTTGTTTGCTTGCCAGGCTTGGTGCTATGCTCACTTCCCTCTCGCTCCGGATCGTTCAAGGTCGAGGCGCGAGATCCGGCTTTCCATGCCTACGTGACGGTGATCGGAAAGGTATTGGCCTAAACTACGATGCGGCTCGGGCGCCTAACGGGATGGCGATGGATAAGGTAAGGGTGGTCGTGTTTTGTATTTTGGTCTTTGTAGCTTGTTTTGGGTTTGTTTTTGTGGTTTATAATTTGGTTTTGTTTTGTAGTTTGTTCGCGACCCTTGGAGGAATTTCTGGCGTTCCTCCGACGATTGCGGCTCGCTTTGGTCCCCTTGACATGCGGTGTACATTGAGACCCAAAGACGGCTCGTCTTGGTACTTGGTGGCGTCTGTCTGCAGACGGTCGCGGCGGCTTCATCGTACTGCTCCTCCGCCCTCGGTTTTGTTCGTGGAGACGCTCCGACGCTAATGGCGTCGTGGACGTGTATCACGAGGGTGAGTCCGACTCGCTGCTGCGGCGGGATGAGGATTACGTGACTTGGGCACAGATGCCTCGCCGACGCCGTGGATCGAGGTATGCTTGATTATCCTTTTCGCTTGTATCTGTTTGGTTCCAGGAAGCAAAAATTTACCTGTTTTTGTTTTGTAGCGACGTGATCTCGACCTTGAGTTCCACCTCCTCGGATTCGTTGAGGACACATTGGTTGTTCACGAGGGTCGCTCTCATTCGATCGTCTGCCGCCTTCCACATGCGTGGTCACCGTCTGCGGGTCTTGAGAGGTGGGATCCGCGGCGTGAGAAAGGTATTAACCCTCCTCTTTGTACAAACATGAGTATTATGTAGTATATAGCCCCAGTTTGAATAAGATTTTATTGTAAAATCATTATTCAAACTCACAAAATAGGTTTTTGATTATAGCCCCCAGTTTGAGTAAGATTTTAGTGTAAAATCATTAGTCGAACTCTGTTGAAGCAGGTTTTTGATTATAGCCCCCAGTTTGAGTAAGATTTTAGTGTAAAATCATTAGTCAAACTTTGTTAACGAGTTTTTGATTATAGCCCCAGTTTGAGTAAGATTTTAGTGTAAAATCATTAGTCAAACTCTGTTAAGGTGTTTTGATTATAGCCCTGGTTTGAGTAAGATTTTAGTGTAAAATCATTAGTCAAACTTTGTTAAGCAGGTTTTGATTATAGCCCCAGTTTGAGTAAGATTTTAGTGTAAAATCATTAGTCAAACTCTGTTAAGCAGTTTTTGATTATAGCCCGGGTTTGAGTAAGATTTTAGTGTAAAATCATTAGTCAAACTCTGTTAGCGAGTTTTTGATTGTAGCCCCCAGATTGGAAAGCTAAATGTATTCCTCGTTTTGTGGCAGGAGACAGCTGAGGTCCACAGGGGGCTCTGGCGCGGGCGTGGCCGGTGTGGCGGTTGTGAATGAGAAGGTTGTTGACGCTGCAGGCGCAGGCGAGACTACGAGGCGCCGACTGAGTTAGCCAGGGTCGGTGAGGGGCGAGATCGCGTCGAAATGAGGCTGCGCATGCCGAGGAGCTGGCGAGGGTCCGGGCAGAGCTGGAGGGTCAGTATGCAGGGGAGCTGGATAGGGCACGTGCTGAGATTGATTCCCTGCGTGCTGTCTTGCAGCGTCGTGACCAGTCGTAGTAGGCTTGGACTTGTATATTTCAGACTTGTATTATGAGTATTAGTATTTGTTGGTAATGGTTTATGTATCAGGACTTGTGTGTGGTTGGTTGATTTTTTGGACTCGTGGGTGTTTATGGGTTTAATTTGGTTATTTTGTCTTGTTGCAAAAAATGCATTCCTGTGTCGTGGTCGATGCGAAATCCTTGCGTATTTGCTTGCCGAGCGTACCTGCAAAACATTGTTAGTCGTAAAAGCATATATATACGTCTCGATTGAGGCTGACTCGCTAATGACCAATTTAAATGTAAAATGAAGAGTTTTTGAAAAATGCTGGTTAGGAAAATATTCTAGACTCGTGGAAAAGACGTTTTTGACATAGCACAAATTTGAGCTAAAACGACGTTTTGAGACGAAAATTGTGAATGCGAAAATCATATTTTGTGTTGGGTTAAATTTTTGTGTGATTATTGTGTTTTGAAAAATACGAAAGACGGGAGTCAATTACGCAAATCGAGACGACGCGACGGGACCAATTTTAGTCGGTCATGAGGTCGGTAAAAAGTAATAGGGGTTAATAAGTTAAATATTTTAGGGTGTAGGTGTGTAAGAAGTGTAAGAAATCGAATAATTTTGTCAGAAAAGAAAAAGAAAATCGCCTGTAAACAGGCGATTTGATTTTTAATCGCCTGTTTACAGGCGATTAGAATTTTGTTTTGTGGTTTTTGTTTGATTTATTTTAATCGCTTGTTCACCAGCGTTTAAGTTTTTGTGTTGTATTTCGTCTTGCAAATTTTGGCTATAAAAGGAGGGCTAAGTTAGTTCATTTCACTCATCCTCTCGTCTTCTATTCTCGATTTTCCAAAAATATTCAGAATATTTACGGAACATTCGTCGAGTTATGGAGAGTTTTGAAGGAAACTTGCGTCGTTGGTGTGCGTCCTTATCGGGTGTCGAGAAGAAGCTCTTGAAAGATTGCGGAGTTGGCGTATTTCGTGGGCTAAGGCAGGTTCGAATGGAGTACGAGTTCCTGGACGCTTGTCTTGAGTATTGGGATCCAAGCCTTCACGTGTTCCGCTTTCCTTGCGGAGAGGTTTGTCCCTTAGTCGAGGAGTTTGGGGCCATTGGCGGGTGGGCCTTGATTGGCCTGCTGTATGTGTCGGCGCAGAACTTGGCTACAAGAGGCGAGGTTGAAATTATCTCGGATGACCCGTGATGAGGTGGAAGAGTTATTTGTTGGGAACTGTATCAACCTCTATCGTTTGTGTCAATGGTTCAGGAATAATGCAAACGGGCATATCTCTGCTGTGGCTAGGAGAAGGGCTTTGGCTTTTTGCTTGGTTCATTGCTATATGTTCCGGACTCTGTGTCAGGGGTTGTTGGGAGATCCGCGTTTAATTCTTTGTTGTGGAGCGGATGGAAATAGGTTGCAATCCTTCGCTTTAATTACGCCGAGACGATCCTTGGATTGACGGCCGGGCATGTAATAGGGAACATGCGCATCGAGGGTGTCCATTGATCCTCCAGTGTGGGCGATGGAGCGTCTAAGTGTGTTGAAACGACCTTGGCCGATGGCGAATATGTCGCAGAGGCGTTACCAATCGTTACATGCGATGGTCGGGTCGAGCAGCGCCCTAATGACTATTTCCCCGAGTTTGTGAGGTCATGTGCCATCCGTTGGTCGGTATCCTGGTGGGGAGTGGTCAGTGTGACGGCGAGCGCAGTAGGTGATGGCCCCTCTGGGGTCCTATTGTGTGGGTTCGAGATGGGGGTTTACATCCATCCCCTGCGGGTGAGGCGACAGATAGGGTATGCATGATTCATTCTGGCCAGGACACGAAGAGTGCGAGGACATGATTGCGTTAAATAACCAGGTGACCGACGAGTGGGTCAGTGGTTGGATCATGCGTCCTAAGTGGCTTGTGGCTGGTACTCCTGGGACGATCCGGGTGTCGAGGGCTTACTCTAAATGGACCGTTGCTGAAAGTGCTGTGGAGAGGGCTCGTCTCCGTGCCATAGAGCTTAACGAGCCTCCGCCGACGTCCGCCTACGACCCGATCCGCTTTGGACGTAATAGTGGTAGGGGTGGCGCCTCGAGCTCGGTGCCTCTCTCGGCGGCTGAATGCGTGTTCGGTCGTCGCCATATTCCAGGGCCAGGTGCTCTGGATCGTCATGGTAATGTTGGGGTCGTAGTAGGGGTTGAGGTTAGTGCTCCTTTATCCGGTGGAGAGGTCTCGAGTCGGCTTTGGAGAGTAACCTGGTTTTAGTTTATGTGTGCTTTGTTAGTATTATGTTCATATTACGTTGTATTATGTAATATATTACCTATCCTAAACCCGATGTACATGCCGGGACTCGTATTTGTAATATATAGTGTTTGTTAGTGTATTTCTAAGGTCGTAGTTATGCTCCTATGTTTGAAAAATCCAAAATGTAACCGTTCTTTTTAAGATTAATAAAAATCAGGTTTTTATTTACGACTCTGCCTCATTTTGCTTGTTATTTTGTGTGAAATTCCTTGGCTCTAATTTTTTTTCAAAGGTTTAGAATGCAAGCATTTTTTTGTTGACTATTCCCTCGACTTTTTTAAGCTTTGGGTTTGTCGTTTTGTGTTGAATGTCGTTCTTTTTACCCTTAGGTTAAAAAAAACGAATTTTTGTGTTGACTATGTCCTTGGCCTTTTTAAGCTTTAGACGCATCATTTTTGTGTTGAATATCGCCTTATGTTAGCCCATTAGGTTATGAGACGGTTTTTGTGTTGACTGTATCCTCAGCCTTTTTAAGCTTTGGAGGCGTCATTTTTGTGTTGAATATCGGTTGTGCTTTTTACAAAGCTGCCTACGTATCCACGAAAAGTGGAATCAAACCGGCGTAGTTCGAGAATGTATGTTTAAGGGCATACCGGCCCATGAGTTGTGTTTGCTTTTTTGTGGTGAATGTGCACGTTTAGGGGCATGCCGGCCCATGAGCATGTTTAAGGACCTGCCGTTCCATGAATTGTGTTTGGTGGATGCATGTTTAGGGGCATGCCGGCCCATTGTAGATACCCCTATCCGTACCCCCCAAAAAACAAACCCGATGATGAAAAGGACTTTCATACATGCTTTTAAAAGAGTCGAAACGGTACAAAAGTGTCTAAAACGTATTAGTCATTTTTAGCGTATTAATTTGGATTTGCATAATCATGAAAATGAACGTCAATTTTTAGTCATCATGAGCGTAACACGAGCACAATATAGGAACGTCTTATTAAGCCAAGCCACAAAAACAGCCCAACTAGCTACAAAACGGCCCAAGCTTACAAAAACGACCCAAAAACGCACACTAACACAACACATAAAACGGGCCAAAGTGCGTCCCGTGTCACATTTTCACAAAATTAGGTTTTATGAAACCATAAAATAATATAACCTAATATTATTTTATTTCAAGCCAAAACCGAAAAACACGACAAAAACCGAAACACGAAAACCGAAATTCGGACCAAAACTGAACAAAGACTTAGCTCATAAGTAAACAACAAAACATAATCATTACTTAATCAAACCCCCAAAACCAAACGGCGGCATAAACAGCCCACCAAAACAAAAATGAAATCGCCAGTTGACAGGCGATTAAAAATCAAATCGCCTGTCAACAGGCGATTTAATTTTTGTTTTGTACCAGCCGCCTTTTTAATTTTTCTTTAAAAATATCTAACTCAAGCAAACTTAAACGCCTGTATACAGGCGATTAAGTTTTGCTATCCCACGTAAAACCACCAAACTCTATAATTACCAACCCACTTCATTCATTTTCAATACGGTTTTAGCACTCATACACTATTCACAAAATCCACTCAAAAATACCGTCTTTACATTTTGAAAGGTAAACATTTTACCTACGGGCTAGGCGTTTGAGACTTCGGACAATGGGGTTACATTAACCCCAAACCCGATATTAGCACTAGCGGCCGTATTAAATGTCGGTTGTAGCAATCGGATTCATAATCCGTCTAAACCCGCCAATATCGCATAAATAAACGACTCATTATCACTAAAGCAAACCGACGTCACTTTTATAATTATGCAAGTCCTCATTCATGCATTAAATAACGACTAGAATCACGGATCCAACACTAAATTGTACCGTTTCATAGAGTCTTTTAGCATGTCAAAACTGAGGGTTTTTTACAAATTCTAATACGAGGTCGGAAAATAACGTCTATAGTAATAATTTAGTCAATAAATTATTATTTAACGTACATTTCCTATAGCAATATGTCATTATTTTGACAATTTACATTATTTATGCATTTTAATCGAGTCATGTTTATTCGCACTTGTACGTAGCGTGACTTTTAACCCAAATATCGAAATTAAGCAAATGTTTTCAAATTAGTAGAGACTACTTTTTACGTAGGCTTTTTGATTGCTGTTTTCAAAATACATTTTGTCAAAACTTTCGAAAAGTAACCTCACTCCGAACCCCTTCTCTGGTTTCAAACCTCAGATTGATAGGTATCGACGCACCTTGAAATCCGAGACACTCGTGTCTTGTATTTCAAGACGCGTTAAATAGGTTCCAAATTCCTTTAATATTTGGTGGCGACTCCGAAAATACACTTTCAAAAAGGATTTTCTACTTTTCTTTTTGGTCACAAATTCATGCAATGATCTCCCCCATTTTTCTCAAAACTTCGCACCTTTTTCCTGCGAGGCGCATTCCGCTTCCCGGCGCCCACTTGCAGTGAGAGACGAGCCTTGTAGCGTCGATAGGACTATCGCTCTTTTCCCGGTACCTTCAGTTGGCGACTCCGCTGGGGACGAGCATGATTTTTATTATTTTTGAAAAACTAGTTTTTCTTTTATTCTAAAATCATAAAGAAGTGAAGTTTGAAACTTTGAAAACATTTACGCTTTCGATATTTGGGCAAAAATACGTTGAGTCGAATCCTCCTGATTCAAACCACACCCTTTGAGCGGCCCTCAGAACTCTCGCCATGCGAGGTAACTCGGACACACTGCTTGTTCTCTCACCCTCCACGATTACAAGTACGGCATCCGTACAAACGATCGTAACAGTCAAACTCGAGCGCTCTAGGGCCGTCTTGAATACACACCTAAGGCGTGTGTACTCTTGCGGGTGCCCTACCTAAACGTCATTTGGAATGACCGGAGGGAACCTTACCCTATAAACCAAAAACCTGTGTTTATATGTACAAGTGCGAAGCTATAGTACCCTCACTATAGTAGTCTTTCAAAAACTTTCTGCATGCAAAAACTCTTCCTAGGCATTATACTTTTAAAATACGTCCATCTTTGAAATTGCTTTTTCAAACTTTTTTCAAAAAAGGTCATACTTTTAAAAACACGCCGTTAGGCTCTTTGACCTATAGTCATTTGAGTTTAACAAATAAAATGCCGCTACATTTAAAACCGACCCAGGATAACCACTATATCCCAGGTCTTTTTCAAAACGTAAATGAATTATGCGACTGACGTATCGTCATAATACATTTATTGCTAAAGGTCTTTCACAAAGCAAAAACCCGAGTATGTCAATTCATCTCGGAGATTTTAAATGAAATTAACTTTTAGAACATTAGAATTAGCTCTAAATCGAGTGACTCTTTAGTCATCCCGATTTTAATTCTTTTCTCTCAAAAACGAAAAACGCGGGCTCGTTCAGATACGAACCCGTTGATTTACTCTTTGAATCAAGTGACTTATCGTCATTTTTGATTTAAAACCCTGAGTCACACGTAGAAGGCGAACAATTGATCACCTTTTACCCAATTTTAACATCCTCAGGTCGGTTAGCCTATCGCTACTCCGATCTGATCCTTTTTATCGTGATGATAAACCCCTAGCAACGTACCGCTAAACTGGGTTAATCAGATCATGATCATGCAAATTTTTCCTACCTCGAGAACAGGGACGTGTTAACGCGCCTCTATCTCAAAAGCTTCCCGTGTCCTTTTAAAAGCTAAAAACACGAGTCAAGTCGAGTCACCCACTTTTTACGCTTTTGTGTCTTCCTCTGGTCGTGAATGTGATTTTTCATTCGAGTCTTTTCCTTCTATTTTAGAATCACTAAAGATTTGAAAACTTTGTCAGGTCCACTCATTGAAAAACCCCGAACACCCGGCTCGCAAGCACAAGATGAATTTCCGTTTCAACCTCGCGAATGATGAAACTGCCTTTTCACCACCTCCTCCACTAATGACGATCACCGAACACGTAAGGCTGCTCGACCACAAGGTAGCCAATCTCACCGCTTTATTCGAACACCTGGCCGCCATGCAAAAGATCGAAACCGAGAAGAACGCAAGACTATTCGTGAAGAATCCGCTCGACACATCAAAAGAATCAGATCCCTGGAGGATGAAATTCACAAATACAAGCTAGCCAAAACTTGAGATCATGGCGCCAGGCAAATGCTTCTCCCATCGCAACAATGACTGGACCGTTTGACGCTATAAACTCAAAGGCACTAGCGAAGACGACCAATATTCCTAGCACGACCCACTCCCGCCTCACCAGGTCATCATCGGTTGGACTATTTCCGTTGCAACAACGGCGAAGGTTCGATCCTCTTCATGTCTTACTCAAAGGCATTAGAAAAACTCGTAAAGAAGAACATTCTCCATCTTCCCAAACCCACCACTTGTACCACCCGAGGATAAGAAACCGTTATCATGGCACGAGGACTCGTGATCGCGAATTCCACAGGGGAAAGGGACATGACACGAGAATCAAGCTCGCCAAGAACGTGATCCAAGACATGATCGACAACGAAACAATCGATAAGCCAAGCACGACCCCTAAATCATCGTGCCAAGATGACACCTCCCTTGCTCGCCCCATTTTCGTAGGAGCTCATCCCATCCTCGATCATCCCCTCGCGGCTCCATGGCGATCACGAGGTCAACGTCCTTTTCGACAGCATCAACGACAACGGTAGCAACATTGATTACATTCGCCGAGCTAGGACGAGAACAAAACCAAGACACGAGGACCGGAAGGAAATTTTCACCCAAATCCCTCATCAACGCCTGCATCAGTCTCCCTTAAACCTACAAATACCGCCGGGATTCCCCCCCAAACGCACAAGCAAAGAAGAGAGCATAGTCAAGGATATGACTAACCTACCCATAACCAACAGCCTTTCCTTTAACACAACATGGCGAGATACCAAGGGGATCCTCCCAGCACAACTCATTGACCGCATTGTCCGGGATTGGCTACCAGGTGCCGTAACTTTCTCCCACGCAGATCTACCACCCTTTCGAGATCCACACGACCCAGCACTCTACATAACCGTAGAATGCCGCAACATGATATTACCCGTTACCCTCATCGACAATGGCTCCGCGATCAACATCACGCCTCTAACAGCGCCCTCAAGCTAGGACTAAAGGAAAGTGATGTCACCCCTTGCTCCAACAACATAAGAGCGCATTTACGGCATTGCCTCACGCAAAGATAGAAGGTGTGTCATATCACTACCCATCATGACAGGATTCATCAAGACAAAAACCAATTCCAACTCATGGACATCCCCGTCTGCATAATATGTTACTAGGAAGGACATGGATTCACGCTACCGGGGCCATAACATCAACTCTCCACCAGAAGGTTAAAATCCCTTTTTACAACGAGGTTATCACCATAGAAGCCTCAGATTTCCGAGCCGCCCTCCATCAGCTGAAGCTTGAAGAACATGCCACCCAATCTACCAGTGCCCAGGGAAGTCCCAATTCAAGCACCTGCACCTAGAGTCTAGGGTCCTGCGTCATCATAACGCCAATTTTCTAAAAAATCGGCTAGGTTACTCGCTCATTTTCCTAATGTAGTAGGTCTTAATACAGAGCTAGAGTCATTAAGGTTGTCCAAAGCTCCCTCGTCTGAGCTATCTTCAAATGTAACCGCTTTTGATAACATTAATAACATGAAAGTTTTTGGTTACTCTCTGCCTCATTTAAACTCTACTTTTCCTAATAATCGCGATAAATTTAAACTAAATAAAATTGCATTATATAGATACATTGCAAGTATTGTCTCAAAACCCGAACAGGACCCCATTATTGAAGACACAACAACCATCAACATAGGCACGCCCGAAGAGCCTCAAGAACTGCAGCTGGGAGCTTCCCTAAGCACACAAGAAAGGGCCACATATACCAAGCTCCTCGCAGAGTTTAAGGACGTCTTTGCCTGGTCATATAAGGACATGCCCGGCATAGACCGCGAGATAGCTGAACACCGCATCCCGATCAAGCAAGGTAGCAGACCAGTCAAGCAGAAGCTCCGACGCATCAAGCCAGAATGGTCTCTCATGGTCAAGGAAGAGATCGGCGACTACAAGTCGGGTTCATCCAAGTCATCGAATACTCGGTGGGTCTCCAATATGGTGCCGGTTATGAAGAAAAGCGGCAAAATACGAGTATGTGCCGACTTAGGGACTGAACAAAGCACGCCCAAAGATGATTTCCACTACCCCACATGGACATCCTAATCGACAACACAAAGCAGACCACGCCTTCTGTCATTCATGGATGGATACGGGATACAACCAAATCAAAATGGCGGCCAGACGACAAGCCAAAACCACCTTCGTAACCCCTGGGAACATATCGCTACAGTCATGCCATTTGGGCTCATAAATGCTGCGCTACTTACCAACGCCTTTGCTACCACCTTACTCCACGACATGATGCATAAGGAGGTTGAGGTATACGTCGGCGACATGATTGTAAAGTCAAGGAAGGGCGACCACGCCACCAACCTCCGCAAGTTCTTCACGAGAATCGAGCAAGACAAAATGCGATTAAACCCACGTAAATGCACCTTTGGGGTCACGTCAGGCAAATTGTTAGGCCACATAGTGAGCGGTAGCGGGATCGAAATGGGCAGACCAAAATCAAAGCAATAATGGACATGAAGACACCATGCAACATCGACGAAATAAGGAGTTTCTTGGGACAAGTCCAATATATCTCCAGGTTCATCAGCAAGCTCACCATGATCTGTGAACCAATCTTCAAAAAGTTGAAGAAGGAAGAGCATCTGAAATGGGACGATGATCGCCAACAAGCATTCGACAAAGTCAAAAGCCTGCTCACGAACCCACCTGTTCTTGTACCCCCACAAAAGGACCTGCCACTATCACTATACTTAACGACTACGCCAAACGCCATGGGTGCCATGCTCGCCCAAGAAGTCAACAACGAAGAACGGGCCATCTACTACATCAAAGAAAGTTTTACGACTACGAGCTTCGGTATGAACCGGTCGAGAAAAAGTCGCCTCTCGCTAGTCCGGGCAACCAAAAGCTCGACACTACCTCCTCACTAGCACAACAAGGTCTATTCCTAATGGACCACTCAAATACCTATTTGAAAAACCGATCCTGAGCGGACGCATGGCCAGTGGACTCGCTTCGCCGAGTACGAACTCAAGTACCTCCTCTCGAAAGTAATCAAAGGAAGAGCGGTTTCGGACTTCCTCGCAGAAAATGCTATCATCGAGCGACCCATGATCGATACAATGTCATTTCCGGACGATGGGATCTTCGCCATAGAAAAGGAGTAATCGGCAATTATACTTGACGGAGCGTCAAACTCACCGGGCTATGGGTGAATACTCCTAATATCCCCAAACGGCGATCATACTCCACTCTCAATCAAGCTCGACTTGATTGTCACGAACAACGCCCGGAGTCACGAGGCTTGCATTTATATTCGCAGTGACCATCACTCTCAAGATAAAGAACCTCACGGTACACCTGAGATTCATTCCTCATCATAAACCAAGTAACAGGGGCATGGAAAATCATGAGCGAAACCCTCACCAAATACCAAGCAAAAGTGCAAAAGCTCCTAGCCAACTTCGACTGCATTGAGGTCTATCACCTCCCACGGGAAGAAACCGGTTCTTGCCGACGACCGCCAAAACTCTCATCCCTCCCGAACATGCCACGGACATGAAGTTACTACCCATCATCGCCGAAAGACGTGACGACCCAAACAGACATCCATACCATTGACCTGGACGAAGCCGAGCGCATGAGCCGTGGTATCAAGCCATAATCAACTACAAAGCAGACGACACTTACCCACCCGACAATCGATAAACGCGACAGAGGGCTATCGGACTCTAGCTTCCCAATTTGTGCTAGAGATGGGACAACTACTCAAGAAGACACCACAAGGGACACTGCTCATATGTGTCGACTACAAGAAGGGGCAAGAAATCGTCACGCAAGTCCATGATGGCGAATGCGGACCCCACATGAACGCTCGAGCACTCTGCAAACAAATCCTACGGCTAGGATGGTATTGGACGACCATGGAAGCAGACTGTATCCAATACGTCAAGCATTGCCACAACTGCCAAATTTTCAGCAACGTCCAACATATACCACCTTCACCACTATACAGCCTGACCTCACCCTGGCCATTTTCAACCTGGGGCATCGACGTGATAGGAAAAGTCCACCCCATCGGAGCAGGAGGTCACTGTTTCGTGCTGGTGGCCATCGACTACTTCACTAAATGGGTAGAAGCAGCGTCTTTTCGGACCCTTGGCTCCAAGGAAGTCGCCAAGTTCATCCAGACGAACATCATATGCCGATATGGCATACCCCACGAGTTCATCAGCGATCAAGGTTCGCACTTTCAACGCGAGACCGAAGCCATACTCACAAAATACAACATCCAGCATCACAAATCCTCACCCTATCGACCCCAAACCAATGGAGCCGTTGAAGCAGCAAACAAGACGGTCGTCACCATACTTGAGAAGATGATCGACAGCTGCAAAGATTGGCCTAACAAAATACCATATGCACTCTGGGGATACCGCACTACCATCCGAACCCCTACGGGCATGACCCCCTATTTCCTCACCTACGGCATGGAAGCCGTCCAACCAGTGGAAATAGAAATACAATCTCTGCGCATACTAATGGAAAGTAGCATCCCAGAAGCAGAATGGGCCCGTGAGCAGTGCATTTAACAACTCATGCTCCCGGATGAACGCCGACTGCATTCCCTGAGCACCGTACGAATGTACCAAGCCCGACTACAACGAGCATTCAACAAACGAGTTAAGCCACGACACATAAAAGTAGGTGATCTCGTACTAAAATCAGTCCGGGCACCACTTCCAGTCGACCCACGAGGAAAATTCAAGCCTAACTGGGCTGGACCCTACCTCGTCAAGGAAATCTTCACGGGCGGGCGATCAAACTAACCGAGCCTCGGCGGCCAAGAGTTCAACCTCGCCACAAACCTCGATCAACTCAAGAAATACTACCCTAAAAACCCCTTGCAATGTATCCAGAAATACAATTTTATAAAAACAATCCATGGACCGACATGTCCTTAATCATGTCCATGGACCGGCAGCTCCTTAAACATGCTCATGGACCGGCAGGTCCTTAAACATGCTCATGGGCCGGCATGCCCCTAAAACTGCTCTTTCTCTCCACAAAAATCAAACACAATTCATGGGCCGGCATGCCCCTAAACATGCATCCACCAAACACAATTCATGGACCGGCAGGTCCTTAAACATGCTCATGGGCCGGTATGCCCTTAAACATACATTCTCGAACTACGCCGGTTTGATTCCACTTTTCGTGGATACGTAGGCAGCTTTGCAAAAAGCGCAACCGATATTCAACACAAAAATGACGCCTCCAAAGCTTAAAAAGGCTGAGGATACAGTCAACACAAAAACCGTCTCATAACCTAATGGGTTAACATAAGGCGATATTCAACACAAAAATGACGCCTCCAAAGCTTAAAAAGGCTGAGGATACAGTCAATACAAAAACCGTCTCATAACCTAATGGGTTAACATAAGGCGATATTCAACACAAAAATGACGCGTCTAAAGCTTAAAAGGGCCAAGGACATAGTCAACACAAAAATTCGTTTTTTAACCTAAGGGTAAAAAGAACGACATTCAACACAAAACAACAAACCCAAAGCTTAAAAAGGTCAAGGGAATAGTCAATACAAAAATTTCCTAAAAGCAAAAACCATGCTCGCATTCTAAACCTTTGAAAAAAGATTAGAGCCAAGGAATTTCACACAAAATAACAAGCAAAATGAGGCAGAGTCGTAAATAAAAACCTGATTTTTATTAATCTTAAAAAGAACGGTTACATTTTGGATTTTTCAAACATAGGAGCATAACTACGACCTTAGAAATACACTAACAAACACTATATATTACAATACGAGTCCCGGCATGTACATCGGGTTTAGGATAGGTAATATATTACATAATACAATATAATATGAACATAATACAAACAAAGCACACATAAACTAAAACCAGGTTACTCTCCGAAGCCGACCCAAAACCTCTCCAGCTGGACAAAAGGGGCACCAACCCTCAACCCCAATGGCGATCCCCAACATTGCCATAACAACCTTGATCACCTGACCCTGGAATATGCCGACGGCCGAACACACTTTCATCGGCCGAGAGTAGCTCCGGACTCGAACCCTCGCCATCACCACCGATACGTCCAAGGTCGGCCGGGTCATAAGCAGACATCTGAGAAAGCCCGTTGAGCTCTAGGGCTCGAAGGCGTGACCTCTTGTGGGGGCTCTGCGCAATAGTCCACCTAGCGTAGGCTCGTGATACCTGAGTCGTCCTAGGAGTACCCGCCACAGGCCACCTAGGGCGCGTAATCCATCCGCTCACCCAGGCATCGGCCATGCCACTAGTCAACATAAGCATGCCCTGCACCTTGGTGTCATGACCAGGAATGAACTGTGCCCACCCTATCTGTCTCCTCACTCGCACGGGATGGATGTAAACACCCATATCGAATCCACAAAGGAGGACTCCAGACGAACCATCGCCAGCCTCACTTGCCGTCACATCAACTATTCCCCACCACTTCGCATCAACCAACGAATGGTCGATGACCCCACAAGTCCAGGGAAGTAATCGCCGCATGGCGATGATGTGGATCGACCACCTAATATAACGACTCGTCCACGTCCCGGCAGGATGTGACCCGGCAATATCACCTAGCACGCCAACCGCTCCATCAACGGACCTGAAGCGATTAAGGGACACCTCGACACGGGCTCGCCTATTGCGAACACGATCATTCGGACTCAGGATCGTCTCGGCTAGGATCACGGCGGAAGGGTTCTGACCATACTCCATCTCTTGAGCAGCGGTGATTAGGCGAGGTCACCAAGCGCCCTCATACAAAGAATTAGGAAACATGTAACGGTGGACTAAGCGAATGCCAACGCCTCTTTTACGGCACCAAAGGAGATCGTCTCATTTTCGCGGTTCATAAACCGCTTGCACAAGCGATAGAGGCCGTCGACTCCCAACAAATAACTCCTCTGTCTCCACACGAGTCATCCAAGGTAGTTGCACGTGCCTCTTATATCAAGGCCCCGATCTAACGCACACGGAATGTTAGTTCGCAACCAACCACCAATCGCTCCAAATTCCTCGACCAACAGACGGACCTCTCCCACTAGGAAAAGCGGAAACGTGGAAACTCAAGTCCCAATAGTCGAGGCACGCATCCAGAACTCGGGCTCCATTCAAGCCGCCTAAACCAGGAGGACCCCAAAACCGCAATCTTTCAAGTCTTCCTCTTCCAACCAGATAAGGACGCACACCAACGACGCAAGTTTCCTTCAAAACTCTCCATAACTCGACGAATGTTCCGTAAATATTCTGAATATTTTTGGAAAATCGAGAATAGAAGACGAGAGGATGAGTGAAATGAACTAACTTAGCCCTCCTTTTATAGCCGAGATTTGCAAGACGAAATACAACACAAAAACTTAAACGCTGGTGAACAAGCGATTAAAATAAATCAAACAAAAACCACAAAACAAATTTCTAATCGCCTGTAAACAGGCGATTAAAAATCAAATCGCTTTGTTCTGAGCGATTTTCTTTCTTTTCTGACAAAATTATTCGATTTCTTACACTTCTTACACACCTACACCCAAAATATTTAACTTATTAACCCCTATTACTTTTTACCGACCTCATGACCGACTAAAATTGGTCCCGTCGCGTCGTCTCGATTTGCGTGATCGATTCCCGTATTTCGTATTTTTCACTTTTTACAAAACACAATAATCACACAAAAATTAAACACAACACAAAATATGATTTTCGCATTCACGAATTTTCGTCTCAAAACGTCGTTTTAGCTCGCATTTTACTATGTCAAAAACGTCTTTTTACGAGTCTAAAATATGTCCTAACCAGCATTTTTCAAAAAACTCTTCATTTTGCATTTAATTCAGTCATTAGCGAGTCAGTCTCAATCGAGACGTATATATATGCTTTCACGACTAACAATGTTTTGCAGGTACGCTCGGCAAGCAAATACGCAAGGATTTCAGACCCGGCTACGACACAGGAATGCATTTTTTGCAACAAGACAAAATAACCAAATCAAACCCATAAACACCCACGAGTCCAAAAAAATCAACCAACCATACACAAATCCAAAAACCAACCACACAAAACAAAAACTAATATTCATAAATACAAGTCCAAAATATACAAGTCCAAGCCTACTACGACTGGTCACGACGCTGCAAGACAGCACGCAGGGAATCAATCTCAAGACGCGTGCCTATCCGGCTCCCTGCATATCGACCCTCGGCTCTGCCGGACCTCGCGGCTCCTCAAGATGCGCGACCTCCATTCGACGCGATCTCGCCTCCTCACCACGACCCTGGTTAACTCAAATCGCGCCTCGGCCGTCTCCTTCTGCGCCCTGCAAGCGTCAACAACTTTCTCGTTCACGACCGCCCGCCACCGGTTTGCCGCCCGCCACAGCCTCCTATGGACCTCAGCTGTCACCTGCAACGAAGCGAGAAATCAATTTAGCTTACTGGGGGCTATAATCAAAAACCTGCTTCAACAGAGTTTGACTAATGATTTTACACTAAAATCTTACTCAAACTGGGGGCTATAATCAAAAACCTGCTTCAACAGAGTTTGACTAATGATTTTACACTAAAATCTTACTCAAACTGGGGGCTATAATCAAAAACCTTATTCAACAGAGTTTGAATAATGATTTTACAATAAAATCTTTTTCAAACTGGGGGCTATATACTACATAATACTCATGCTGTACAAAGAGGAGGGTTAATACCTTTCTCACGCGCGGATCCCACCTCTCAAGACCCGCGCCGGAATCACGCATGTGGAAGCGGCAAGACGATCGAATGAGAAAGACCTGCGTGAACAACGGCAGGACCTCAACGAACGGAGGAGGCTGGAACTCAAGGTCAGGGTCACGTCGCTACAAAACAAAAATAGGATAAATTTTTGCTTCCTGGAACCAAAACAGATACAAGCGAAAAGGATAATCAAGCATACCTCGATCACAGCGAAGGCGAGGCATCTTGTGCCCAAGTCACGTAATCCTCATCCCGCCGCAGAAGCGAGTCGGACTTCGCCCTCGTGATACACGTCCACGACGCTCATTAAGCGTCGGGCGTCTCCACGAACAAAACCGGGCGGAGGAGCAGTGCGATGAAGCCGCCGCGACCGTCTGCAGCAGACAGACGCTCACCAAGTACCAAGACGATCCGTGCGGGTCTCAATCTCTGACCGCCGCTGTCAAGGGAACCAAAGCGGCCGCAATCGTCGGAGGAACGCCAGAAATTCCTCAAGGGTCGCGAACAAACTACAAAACAAAACCAAATTATAAACCACAAAAACAAACCCAAAACAAGCTACAAAGACCAACATACAAAACACGACCACCTTACCTTATCCATCGTCATCCGGTTAGGCGTACCACGAGCCGCGTCATAGTTCAGGCCAATACCCCTCCGATCCATTTGTCGGCGTAGGCATGGAAAGCGGGATCGCGCCTCAACCTTGAGCGATCCGGAGCAGAGAGGGAAGTGAGCATAGCACCAAGCCCGCAAGCAAACAAAACTCACGTTACGTAAGAAAAGCGAAACAAAGCAACAAAAACTACAAAGTCGAACCCTACCTCCATCAAGACCGGGGCCCTGGCGACACATCCGAATCCTCAACTGATCAGGGCGCACTGCGTCCCTCAGGTAACGGATCAACAGACCCAGAGCAGGAGTCACCCAGTCAAAGTCACCTAGGCGTGACATGTCTGACAGCGCCATCAACACAGCCGTCGACGCTCGCTCCCCCTTGTCGCCAAAGTGGGTGGCCGTCAGGAACCACCACAACCACCAGCCGGGCCCTCTGCTCAGCGCTCGCTCGAGTAGACCCTTTCTTCTTCCTCCTCCTCGAAGAAGTCAAGAAACCATATCGCACGAGGTGAAACGTGTGCTCCTCGTCCTTCCGCACCTAATCCCGTCGCCAATCAGGCGCACGACTCGTGGGCTATCAATAGGAGGTCGCTCACGCCCCCAGTCAAGTACACCCTCGCCATGAGGCAGCCCCGTAACAGCTGCCCACGAAGAAAGAGTCACGCCAACCTCGTAACCAGGCATGTGGAAGGTGTTGGTCGTATCCCAAAACCTATCCAACCACGCCTAAATGCGGTGAGCGCGAGTTCACCCGCTTGCCCCGCACCTCCTCCAAACGCACCAAGGGACCGAAAGCTGTCCCAAGCACTATGTCCCGCTCCTCCTGGGTGAGCCTACCCTCAAAGACGTCAAACACCGTCCGAAACCCAGAGAAGGTCCTCATCGAGCCTAACGGAAAGCCGACCTTCACCCGGATCGACAGGTGCTCCAAGGAACTCCAAACCAGAGTCACGCCGTCCCAGTCCAGGGAACCCCCTCCTCCTCACTCGAAGACTCCTCCGACTCGGAAGTGTCCTCGTAACGGCTCCCCGGACCCCGAGCACGACCACGCCTCCGCGGAACCTCCACGGGAGCTCCCCCTACTCCAACCTCCTCAACAACACCGGCGACCTCAGCCTCGTCCCGGTCACCACCCTCGGCAGCAACACGAGCTCGACGCCTCGGCCTGCTGCTGCCCTCACCAGAAGCCACATCCACCTTACGCTTCTTCGGCCTCGGGTTCCTCCGACCGCGACCACGGCCTAACACGACCACTCCAGAGCGCGCAGCTCCCTGGCAACGCTGCAGTACACGTCCTGCGAAGCCCTGCGAAGCACCACGACCTCTGCCTCGGCCACCTCTCGGAGCCACAGGCGTCCCCTCCGAAGATGGCCACGGTCACGCCCTGCGAAGACCCCGCCTACGCCCGACCTCCACCACGGCCTCCCGGGAGCCTCGGGACGTCTCCAGCGGCGCCACATCCACGCCGCAAAGACTGCGGGGCGACACTGGGCACGACCTCGGCCACCAACGGAGACCTCGGCGACCCAGCGGCTCCACTACCGCTCGCATCACCTAAGACCGCGTCCGCTTCAGCGGCGCCTCTCACGCACTACGATGGGCGAAAAGCGGCGACTTCGGCAAAGAACGTCACGACCCACACCACTAACTGGCGGCTCAGGACCACCAGAAACAGCACCACGTCCCAGGCCACTAGCAGAAAGCCCAGGCGACGCACCAACAGCACTAGCACCACTAGCAGAAAAGGCCGGAGACTCCGCAGCGGCACCCTGAAACTCACTCCCTGGCGTCGTAGAAGCTCCAGGCGTCTGAGGAAAAGCTCTCAGCAGGTCCGACTGAGACGGACCATCGGAAACCTCCAAGGGCGCAGGCATCCCCGAAGTAGGAGTGTGCTCGCCCCCCGGAACAGTAAAGTCAACGCCGGCCAAAACCCGATCCATGTCACTGGAAGTAGGCGCTGGAGGCCTAGGATCACCTGCACAAGATTCAAAGGCATACTCAGAAAACGGCAACGGCAAATCATTCTAGAAAGATCAAGACAAAGCCGCAAAAAGCAAGCCATAGGCCCATTTTTGACAGATAAGGCCAAAACGGAGCAGAAGCACAGGAAACCGAAATCCATGAGACGTATACGATATATACGTCCTACTCAGTCAAGTTAAGAGCAAGCACGCACAAAAGCAGCAGAGAATTGGCCAAAGCAATGAAAGGTGCCTTAAACCAAAATAGCGAGAAGAGGGAAAACGCCATGAAGGCGAGAACCCATATTTGCTAACACAAACCCAACCCATAAATCACAATAAGCTCATGCAAAAACTTCGCGAAAAACGATGTCCGAACACCTCGGTGAATAAGCTTTTACAAAACACCTCCAAACTACAAAACGACCTTTACTTGACCATAACTCAACCCAAAAGCCCCCACTTCCCACAAAACAACCCCTAGCCAACACGGACAACATACATTACCTTACATTCCATTAATCTGGCACGCAGCGAGGAAAAGCGACTTTTTGAAACCTAGCCTAAACTACAAAAAACGCTCCAAAACACCTCCAAACAACACATTTCCTACAAAACAAGACCAAAAGTGTACCATACTAGCCATGAAAACACAATACAGAGAATTCGGGCAAGTTTCGGAACCGAAAAATTTCGACCAAAATCGGCCCTTATACCAAAACACACGAAAATTACGGTTTTTCAGGCCGTTTTTCGCACACAAGCCACCCAAACCTATACCCTAGCACACTACAACACTTCCAAAACAACCAAGCCAATCGGGATCGTTTTAAGTAACGAAAACAGAGCACAAGCCCCGACTTAACCCCCTTTCATACGGTTTCACCCCAAACGAACCGTTTTTCACATGAATTTCAACAAACCGAACTCACCAACGCGTTACACTGCTAATGGGTAAGCTACACCGAAGTTTCGAGCCATTTTCGAGACGTTTTCAAAAATGACCAAAATGCCCTCCGAGTCGAAACGCACGAAAATCAAGGCCACAAGTCGGGTTTTCACGCAACGACAGCAAGACAAGCGAGGCAAGCACTATAAAAACCATGACTAACGTTTTCAAGCAAGGACGAGAGCTAAACTCGAATCAAACCGACATTTTCGACCCAAACCCTAGAAAACGGTATTTCGAGTTAAAACCGACTCAAACAAACTTCAAAACCCGAAAAACCAAGTGAGTTGAGTACGTACCTTGGTCCATGACGAATTGTAGGAGTCGGAAAATCGATTTTTGATCAAGAAAATCGCCAAGACGAGTTTTAGAGGTTTTCGATTTAGTTTTTATTTTTCGGGTAAAATGAATCAACCTCCCTCTCTCTCCCGTGTTTTAACCAAAAACACCAAAACAAAAACCTAATCGCCAGTACACCGGCGATTATGTTTTTGTTTCTGGGTTTCAGTTTTTGTTTTGGGCCATTTCCTCGGCCCAATACACCTTCCAACCCATTTTTAAACACGATTTCAACCCAACCAGCAAAAACACGTAGCCTCCTCACGAGACGTTCATAAAAACCTAACCCTTTTTATGAGAAACCAAAAAACACGTAGCCTCCTCACGAGACGTTAAAACACAAAAACACGTAGCCTCCTCACGAGACGTTCATAAAAACCTAACCCTTTTTATGAGAACCACAAAAAACACGTAGCCTCCTCACGAGACGTTCATAAAAACCTAACCCTTTTTATGAGAAACCAAAAAACACGTAGCCTCCTCACGAGACGTTAAAACACAAAAACACGTAGCCTCCTCACGAGACGTTCATAAAAACCTAACCCTTTTTATGAGAACCACAAAAAACACGTAGCCTCCTCACGAGACGTTCATAAAAACCTAACCCTTTTTATGAGAACCACAAAAACACATAGCCTCCTCACGAGACGTTCATAAAAACCTAACTTTTTATGAGAAATACAAAAACACGTAGCCTCCTCACGAGACGTTAAAACACAAAAACACGTAGCCTCCTCACGAGACGTTCATAAAAACCTAACCCTTTTTATGAGAACCACAAAAACGCGTAGCCTCCTCACGAGACGTTCATAAAAACCTAACTTTTTATGAGAAAAACAAAAACGCGTAGCCTCCTCACGAGACGTTCATAATAACCTAGCCCTTTTTATGAGAACCACAAAAACACGTAACCTCCTCACGAGACGTTCATAAAAACCTAACCCTTTTTATGAGAAATACAAAAACACGTAACCTCCTCACGAGACGTTCATAAAAACCTAACCTTTTATGAGAAAAACACGTAGCCTCCTTACGAGACGTTCACAAAAATCTAAACCACTCTTATAAACCAAACCCCAAAAACGCATAACCTCTTCTACGAGACGTCCAGCAAGGAAAGCAAAGCAAGGAGCGCAAGCCAGAAGCGCGAGCAAAGCAAAGGAGCGCAAGCCAGAAGCGCGAGCAAAGCAAAGGAGCGCAAGCCAGAAGCGCGAGCAAAGCAAAGGAGCGCAAGCCAGAAGCGCGAGCAAAGCAAAGGAGCGCAAGCCAGAAGCACCAACAAAGCAAAGGAGCGCAAGCCAGAAGCGCAAGCAAAGCAAGGAGCACAAACGAAAACACAAGCAAGGCGCCAGCTGGGAATACTCAGGCCACATGCAGGCTGACATGCCCTTAAACATGTAGGACCGTCATGTCCTTAAAACCATGTCGTCCCTCCCCGCATTTCCCGACGCTAAGTCCCCGTCTCTCCCATAAGACACATGCTTAGCGCCGCCAGGTAGTATCGAGACTGTAATGGTCCGGATACTATCTTTAAGTTTGACTAACGCTTTGTCCAAGCTCAGTCAAACTGGGGGCTCTGTAGATACCCCTATCCGTACCCCCCAAAAAACAAACCCGATGATGAAAAGGACTTTCATACATGCTTTTAAAAGAGTCGAAACGGTACAAAAGTGTCTAAAACGTATTAGTCATTTTTAGCGTATTAATTTGGATTTGCATAATCATGAAAATGAACGTCAATTTTTAGTCATCATGAGCGTAACACGAGCACAATATAGGAACGTCTTATTAAGCCAAGCCACAAAAACAGCCCAACTAGCTACAAAACGGCCCAAGCTTACAAAAACGACCCAAAAACGCACACTAACACAACACATAAAACGGGCCAAAGTGCGTCCCGTGTCACATTTTCACAAAATTAGGTTTTATGAAACCATAAAATAATATAACCTAATATTATTTTATTTCAAGCCAAAACCGAAAAACACGACAAAAACCGAAAAACGAAAACCGAAATTCGGACCAAAACTGAACAAAGACTTAGCTCATAAGTAAACAACAAAACATAATCATTACTTAATCAAACCCCCAAAACCAAATGGAGGCACAAACAGCCCACCAAAACAAAAAAGAAATCGCGGTTGACAGCGATTAAAAATCAAATACTTTGTCAGCAGCGATTTAATTTGTTTTGTACCACCACTTTTTAATTTTCTTTAAAAATATCTAACTCAAGCAAACTTAAACGCCTGTATACAGGCGATTAAGTTTTGCTATCCCACAGAAACCACCAAACTCTATAAATACCAACCCACTTCATTCATTTTCAATACCCGGTTTTTAGCACTCATACACTATTCACAAAATCCACTCAAAAATACCGTCTTTACATTTTCGAAAGGTAAACATTTTACCTACGGGCTAGACGTTTGAGACTCGGACAATGGGGTTACATTAACCCCAAACCCGATATTGGCACTAGCGAAGCCGTATTCGTAATACGGTTGTAGCAATCCGCTGTCATAATCCGTCTAAACCCCGCCAATATCGCATAAATAAACGACTCATTATCACTAAAGCAAACCGACGTCACTTTTATAATTATGCAAGTCCTCATTCATGCATTAAATAACGACTAGAATCACGGATCCAACACTAAATTGTACCGTTTCATAGAGTCTTTTAGCATGTCAAAACTGAGGGTTTTTTACAAATTCTAATACGAGGTCGGAAAATAACGTCTATAGTAATAATTTAGTCAATAAATTATTATTTAACGTACATTTCCTATAGCAATATGTCATTATTTTGACAATTTACATTATTTATGCATTTTAATCGAGTCATGTTTATTCGCACTTGTACGTAGCGTGACTTTTAGCCCAAATATCGAAATTAAGCAAATGTTTTCAAATTAGTAGAGACTACTTTTTACGTAGGCTTTTTGATTGCTGTTTTCAAAATACATTTTGTCAAAACTTTCGAAAAGTAACCTCACTCCGAACCCCTTCTCTGGTTTCAAACCTCAGATTGATAGGTATCGACGCACCTTGAAATCTGAGACACTCGTGTCTTGTATTTCAAGACGCGTTGAATAGGTTCCAAATTCCTTTAATATTTGGTGGCGACTCCGAAAATACACTTTCAAAAAGGATTTTCTACTTTTCTTTTTGGTCACAAATTCATGCAATGATCTCCCCCATTTTTCTCAAAACTTCGCACCTTTTTCCTGCGAGGCGCATTCCGCTTCCCGGCGCCCCCGCACGGGGCGAGGACGGGCGCGCGCAGGGCGTCGATAGGACTATCGCTCTTTTCCCGGTACCTTCACCCATGAATTGTGTTTGTTTATGGAATGTGCACGTTTTAGGGCATGCCGGCCCATGAGCATGTTTAAGGACCTGCCGGTCCATGAATTGCTTTTGATTTTTGTGGAGAGAAAGAGCAGTTTTAGGGGCATGCCGGCCCATGAGCATGTTTAAGGACCTGCCAGTCCATGAGCATGTTTAAGGACCTGCCGGTCCATTGAATTGTTTTTATAAAATTGTATTTTACAGATACATTGCAAGGGGTTTCTAGGGGTAGTATTTCTTGAGTTGATCGAGGTTTGTGGCGAGGTTGAACTCTTGGCCGTCGAGGTCGGTTAGTTTGACTGCTCCGCCCGTGAAGATTTCCTTGACGAGGTAGGGTCCAGCCCAGTTAGGCTTGAATTTTCCTCGTGGAGTCGATTGGAAGTGGTGCCCGGTGATTTTAATGCGAGATCACCTACTTTTATGTGTCGTGGCTTAACTCGTTTGTTGAATGCTCGTTGTAGTCGGGCTTGGTACATTAAATGCGGTGCTCGGGGAATGCGATCGGCGTTCATCCAGGAGCATGAGTTGTTAAATGCACTGCTCACGGGCCCATTCTGCTTCTGGGATACTACTTTCCATTAGTATGCGTAGAGATTGTATTTCTATTTCCACTGGTTGGACGGCTTCCATGCCGTAGGTGAGGAAATAGGGGGTCATGCCCGTAGGGGTTCGGATGGTAGTACGGTATCCCCAGAGTGCATATGGTATTTTGTTAGGCCAATCTTTGCAGCTGTCGATCATCTTCTCAAGTATGGTGACGACCGTCTTGTTTGCTGCTTCAACGGCTCCATTGGTTTGGGGTCGATAGGGTGAGGATTTGTGATGTTGGATGTTGTATTTTGTGAGTATGGCTTCGGTCTCGCGCTGAAAGTGCGAGCCTTGATCGCTGATGAACTCATGGGGTATGCCATATCGGCATATGATGTTTGTCTGTATGAACTTGGCGACTTCCTTGGAGCCAAGGGTCCGAAAAGACGCTGCTTCTACCCATTTAGTGAAGTAGTCGATGGCCACCAGCACGAAACAGTGACCTCCTGCTCCGATGGGGTGGACTTTTCCTATTACGTCGATGCCCCAGGTTGAAAAGGGCCAGGGTGAGGTTAGGCTGTATAGTGGTGAAGGTGGTACATGTTGGACGTTGCTGAAAATTTGGCAGTTGTGGCAATGTTTGACGTATTGGATACAGTCTGCTTCCATGGTCGTCCAATACCATCCTAGCCGCAGGATTTGTTTGCAGAGTGCTCGAGCGTTCATGTGGGGTCCGCATTCGCCATCATGGACTTGCGTGACGATTTCACGCCGCTTCTTGTAGTCGACACATATGGCGGTGTCCTCGCGGTGTCTTCTTGAGTAGTTGTCCCATCTCTAGCACAAATTGGGAAGCTAGAGTCGATAGCCCTCTGTCGCGTTTATCGGTTTCGGGTGGGTAGGTGTTATGCGTCTTGTAGTTGATTATGGCTTGATACCACGGCTCTGTCGCTTCGGCCGTCCAGGTCAATGGTATGGATGTATGCTGGTTCGTCACGTCTTTCGACGATGATGGGTAGTAATTTCATGTCTGGTGGCATGTTCAGGAGGGATGAGAGTTTTGACAGTGCGTCGGCAAACTGGTTTTCTTCCCTTGGGAGGTGATAGAACTCAATGCAGTCGAAGTTGGCTAGGAGTTTTTGTACTTTTGCTTGGTATTTGGTGAGGGTTTCGCTCATGATCTTCCATGCCCCTGTCACTTGATTTATGATGAGGAATGAATCTCCATGTACCCGTAGGTTCTTTATCTTGAGAGTGATGGCTGCCTGCAGGCCATAAATGCAAGCCTCGTACTCCGCGGCGTTGTTCGTGACACTGAAGTCAAGCTTGATTGAGAGTGGAGTATGATCGCCGTTTGGGGATATTAGGAGTATTCCGACTCCATAGCCGCGGTAGTTTGACGCTCCATCAAAGTATAATTGCCAGTATTCCTCTTCTACGGCAAAGATTCCTTCGTCAGGTAGAGACGTTGTGTCAATCATGGGATGTTCGACGATGGCGTTTTCCGCAAGGAAGTCGGAAACTGCTCTTCCCTTGATTACTTTCAGGGGGAGATACTTGAGTTCATACTCGGCGAGAAGCAGAGTCCACCTGGCCATGCGTCCGTTCAGATTCGGTTTTTCAAATAGGTCTCTGAGGGGGTCCATTAGGGTGTAGACTCTTGTAGTGCTGGTGAGTAGGTAGCGCCTGTGCTTTTTGGCTGCCCAGACTAGCGAGAGCCAGCTTTTCTCGACTGGTTCATACCCACTTTCGTAATCGTGAAACCTCCTCCTGCTGTAGTAGGTGGCCCGATCTTCGTTGTCGACTTCTTGGGCGAGCATGGCACCCATGGCGGGTGGCGTAGTCGTGAAGTATAGTGACAGTGGCAGGTCCTTTTGTGGGGGTACCAGAGCAGGTGGGTTTGTGAGTAGGCTTTTGACTTTGTCGAATGCTTTGGCGCGATCATCGTCCCATTTCGTATGCTCTTCCTTCTTCAACTTTTTGAAGATTGGTTCCACGAATCATGGTGAGCTTCGATGAACCTGGAGATATATTGGACTTGTCCCAAGAAACTCCTTATTTCGTCGATGTTGCACGGTGTCTTCATGCCCATTATTGCTTTGATTTTGGTCGGGTCTATTTCGATCCCGCGCTGGCTCACTATGTGGCCTAACAATTTGCCTGACGTGACCCCAAAGGTGCATTTACGTGGGTTTAATCGCATTTTGTATCTTGCTCGATTACGGTGAAGGACTTGCGGAGGTTGGTGCCGTGGTCGTCCCTTCCTTTTGACTTTACAATCATGTCGTCAACGTATACCTCGACCTCCTTATGCATCATGTCGTGGAGTAAGGTGGTAGCAGTGCGTTGGTAAGTAGCGCCGGCATTTATGAGCCCAAATGGCATGGCGTGTAGCGATATGTTCCCAGGGGTTCTGAAGGTGGTTTTGGCATGTCGTCTGGCCGCCATTTTGATTTGGTTGTATCCCGCGTATCCATCCATGAATAGCGATGGGCGTGGTCTGTGTGTTGTCGATTAGGATGTCCATGTGGGGTAGTGAAATCATCTTTTAGGCGAGCTTTGTTGAGTCCTAAGTCGGCACATACTCGTATTTGCCGCTTTTCTTCATAACCTGCATTACCATATTGGAGACCAGTCCGAGTATTCGATGACTTGGATGAACCCAGCCTTGTAGCGCCGATCTCTTCCTTGACCATGAGAGACCATTACGGCTTGATGCGTCGGAGGTTACGCTTGACCGTCTGCTACCACCGCTTGATCGGGATGCGGTGTTCACTATCACGCGGTCTATGCCGGGCATGTCCTTATATGACCAGGCAAAGGCGTCCTTAAACTCTGCGAGGAGCTTGGTATATGTGGCCACTATTACGTGCTTAGGAAGCTCCAGTGCAGCTTCTTGAGGCTCTTCGGGCGTGCCTATGTTGATGGTTGTTGTGTCTTCAATAATGGGGTCCTGTTCGGGTTTTGAGACAATACTTGCAATGTATCTATATAATGCAATGTTATTTAGTTTAAATTTATCGCGATCATTAGAAAAAGTAGAGTTTAAACGAGGCAAAGAGTAACCAAAAACTTTCATGTTATTAATGTTATCAAAAGCGGTTACATTTGAAGATAGCTCAGACGAGGGAGCTCTGGACAACCTTAATGACTCTAGTTCTGTACTAAGACTTACTACATTAGGAAAATGATCGAGTAGCCTAGCCGATTTTTAGAAAATTGGCGTCATGATGACGCGGGACCCTAGACTCTAGGTGCAGGTGCTTGAATTGGGACTTCCCTGGGCACTGGTAGATTGGGTGGCATTTTCTTCAAGCTTCAGCTGATGGAGGGCGGCTCGGAAATCTGAGGCTTCTATGGTGATAACCTCGTTGTAAAAAGGGATTTTAACCTTACGGTGGAGAGTTGATGTTATGGCCGATGGCGTGAATCCATGTCCTTCCTAGTAACATATTATGCAGACGGGGATGTCCATGAGTTAGGTCGGTTTTGTCTTGATGAATCCTGTCATGATGGGTAATGATATGATTCCTTCTATGCAGTGGGATGTCTGAGTAAATGCGCTCTTATCTTTGTTGGAGCAAGGGTGACATCACTTTCCTTTAGTCCTAGCTTGAGGCGATTGTTAGAGGCGAGGATATTGATCGCGGACCCGTTGTCGATGAGGGAAACAGGTACCACCATATTACGACACTCTACGGTTATGTAGAGTGCTGGGTTGTGTGGATCTTGAAAGGGTGGTAGATCTGCGTGGGAGAAAGTTATGGCACCTGGTAGCCAATCCGGACAATGCGGTCAATGAGTTGTCTTTGGGAGGATATCCTTGGCATCTCGCCATGTTGTGTTATATGAAGAATTTGTTCGTTATGGGTGGGGTAGTTATTTTTCGATTATGTCCTCGTTCTTGCTTTCGCTCGTGCGTTTAGGAGAGGAATCCGCCAGATTTTGCAGATCTAAAGGAGGCCGACGCGACGTTGGGGATGTGGAGCTCTATTGTGGTCGCTTGACCGTCTACGAGGGGCGTTGATGGGGATCTGGTTGGAATTTCCTTTCTTGTCTTCGTGCCTTGGTTTCGTTCTTGTCTGGCTCGGCCGAATGTGATCGGCGTTGCTCGTTGTTGTTGATCTTGTCGAAAAGGGCGTTGACCTCGTGATCGCTCGCGGCAGCCAGGAGGGGATGATTGAGGATGGGATGAGCTCCTACGAAAATGGGGCGAGCAAGGGAGGAGTCATGCTGGCCTAATGATTTAGGGGCTATGCTTGGCCTATCGATTGCTTCGTTGTCGATCATGTCTTGGATCACGTTAACTGGCGAAGCTTGATTCTCGTGTCATGTCCCTTTCCTGTGGAATTCGCGATGACGAGTCCTCGTGCCATGATAACGGCTTCTTATCCTCGGGTGAGTACGGTGGTGGGTTTGGGAAGATGGAGAATGTTCTTCTTTACGAGTTTTTCTAATGCCTTTGAGTAAGACATAAAGAGGGGATCGAACCTTCGTCGTTGTTGCAACGGAAATAGTCCAACTGATGATGACCTGGGTGAGGCAGGAGTGGGCTGTGCTAGGAATATTGGTCGTCTTTGCTAGTGCCTTTGAGTTTAGAGCGTTAAGCGGTCCGATCATTCTTTGCGATGGGAGAAGCATTTGCTGGCGGCCATGATCTCAAGTTTTGGCTAGCTTGTATTTGTGAATTTCATCCTCCAGGATCGGATTCTTTTGATGTGTCGGCGGACTCTTGGCGAATAGTCTTGCGTTTTCTCGGTTTCGATCTTTTGCATGGCGGCGGTGTTCGAATAAAGCGGTGAGATTGGCTACCTTGTGGTCGGCGACCTTACGTGTTCGGTGATCGTCATTAGTGGAGGAGGTGGTGGAAAAGCGGTTTCATCATTCGCGAGGTTGAAGCGGAAATTCATCTTGTGCTTCTTGGCGGGTGTTCGGGGTTTTTCGATGAGTGGACCTGACAAAGTTTTCAAACCTTTAGTGATTCTAAAAGAGAAGGAAAAGACTCAAATGAAAAATCACATTCACGACCAAAGGAAGACACAAAAGCGTAAAAAGTGGGTGACTCGACTTGACTCGTGGTTTTAGCTTTTAAAAGGACACGGAAGCTTTTGAGATAGGCGGCGTTAACACGTCCCCGTTCTCGAGGTAGGAAAAATTTGCATGATCATGATCTGATTAACCCAGTTTAGCGGTACGTTGCTAGGGGTTTATCATCACGATAAAAAGGATCAAACCGAAGTAGCGATAGGCTAATCGATCTGAGGATGTTAAAATTGGGTAAAAGGTGATCAATTGTTCACCTTCTACGTGTGACTCAGGGTTTTAAATCAAAAATGACGATAAGTCACTTGATTCAAAGAGTAAATCAACGGGTTCGCATCTGAACGAGCCCGCGTTTTTGTTTTTGAGAGAAAAAGATTAAAATCGGGATGACTAAAGAGTCACTCGATTTAGAGCTAATTCTAATGTTCTAAAAGTTAATTTCATTTAAAATCTCCGAAATGAATTGACATATTCGGGTTTTTGCTTTGCGAAAGACCTCTTAGCAATAAATGTATTATGACGATACGTCAGTCGCATAATTCATTTATGTTTTGAAAAAGACCTGGGATATAGTGGTTATCCTAGGTCGGTTTTAAATGTAGCGGCGTTTTATTTATTAAACTCAAATGACTATAGGTCAAAGAGCCTAACGGCGTGTTTTTAAAAGTATGACCCTTTTTGAAAAAAGTTTGAAAAAGCAATTTCAAAGATGGACGTATTTTAAAAGTATAATGCCTAGGAAAAGTTTTCACATGCAGAAAGTTTTTGAAAGACTACTATAGTGAGGGTACTATAGCTTCGCACTTGTACATATAAACACAGGTTTTTGGTTTATAGGGTAAGGTTCCCTCCGGTCATTCCCGCGACGTTTAGGTAGGGGCACCCGCAAGACTACACACGTCTTAGGTGTGAATTCAAGACGGGCCCTAGAGCGTTCGAGTTTGACTGGTTACGATCGTTTGTACGGATGCCGTACTTGTAATCGTGGAGGGGTGAGAGAACAGTGTGTCCGGAGTTACCTCGCTTATGAAGCGAGAGTTACTGGGGGCCGTTCCTCAAAGGGTGTGGTTTGAATCAGGAGGATTCGACTCAACGTATTTTTGCCCAAATATCGAAAGCGTAAATGTTTTCAAAGTTTCAAGCTTCACTTCTTTATGATTTTAAAATAAAAGAAAAACTAGTTTTTCAAAAATAATAAAAATCATGCTCGTCCCCAGCGGAGTCGCCAGCTGAAGGTACCGGGAAAGTGATAGACCTATCGACGCCCTGCGCGCGCCCGCCCTCGCCCCGTGCGGGGGCGCCGGGAAGCGGAATGCGCCTCGCAGGAAAAAGGAAGGGGTGCGAAGTTTTGAGAAAAATGGGGGAGATCATTGCATGAATTTGTGACCAAAAAGAAAAGTAGAAAATCCTTTTTGAAAGTGTATTTTCGGAGTCGCCACCAAATATTAAAGGAATTTGGAACCTATTCAACGCGTCTTGAAATACAAGACACGAGTGTCTCAGATTTCAAGGTGCGTCGATACCTATCAATCTGAGGTTTGAAACCAGAGAAGGGGTTCGGAGTGAGGTTACTTTTCGAAAGTTTTGACAAAATGAGTTTTGAAAACAGCAATCAAAATGCCTACATAAGAGTAGTCTCTACTAATTTGAAAACATTTGCTTAATTTCGATATTTGGGCTAAAAGTCACGCTACGTACAAGTGCGAATAAACATGACTCGATTAAAATGCATAAATAATGTAAATTGTCAAAATAATGACATATTGCTATAGGAAATGTACGTTAAATAATAATTTATTGACTAAATTATTACTATAGACGTTATTTTCCGACCTCGTATTAGAATTTGTGAAAAACCCTCAGTTTTGACATGCTAAAAGACTCTATGAAACGGTACAATTTAGTGTTGGATCAGTGATTCTAGTCGTTATTTAATGCATGAATGAGGACTTGCATAATTATAAAAGTGACGTCGGTTTGCTTTAGTGATAATGAGTCGTTTATTTATGCGATATTGGCGGGGTTTAGACGGATTATGAATCCGAATTGCTACTGGCCAAGTATTACGAATACGGCTTCGCTAGTGCCAATATCGGGTTTGGGGTTAATGTAACCCCATTGTCCGAGTCTCAAACGTCTAGCCCGTAGGTAAAATGTTTACCTTTCGAAAATGTAAAGACGGTATTTTTGAGTGGATTTTGTGAATAGTGTATAAGTGCTAAAAACCGGGTATTCAAAATGAATGAAGTGGGTTGGTATTTATAGAGTTTGGTGGGTTTCTGTGGGATAGCAAAACTTAATCGCCTGTATACAGGCGTTTAAGTTTGCTTGAGTTAGATATTTTTAAAGAAAAATTAAAAAGGCGGCTGGTACAAAACAAAAAGTAAATCGCCTGTTGACAGGCGATTGTATTTTTAATCGCCTGTCAACTGGCGATTTCATTTTTGTTTTGGTGGGCTGTTTATGCCGCCATTTGGTTTTGGGGGTTTGATTAAGTAATGATTATGTTTTGTTGTTTACTTATGAGCTAAGTCTTTGTTCAGTTTTGGTCCGAATTTCGGTTTTTGTGTTTCGGTTTTTGTCGTGTTTTTCGGTTTTGGCTTGAAATAAAATAATATTAGGTTATATTATTTTATGGTTTCATAAAACCTAACTTTGTGAAAATGTGACACGGGACGCACTTTGGCCCGTTTTGAGTGTTGTGTTAGTGTGCGTTTTTGGGTCGCTTTTGTAAGTTTGGGCCGTTTTGTAGCTAGTTGAAATTTGTTTTGTGGCTTGGCTTAATAAGGCGTTCCTATATTGTGCTCGTGTTACGCTCATGATGACTAAAATTGACATTTACTTTCATGATTATGCAAGTCCAAATTAATACGCTAAAAATGACTAATACGTTTTAGACACTTTTGTACCGTTTCGACTCTTTTAAAAGCATGTATGAAAGTCCTTTTCATCATCGGGTTTGTTTTTGGGGGGTACGGATACGGGTATCTACACCCCCCCTTAAGTGTGTGTAACACACTTCCTTTTGTTGTTTGCTTATAAAACACAAGGCCAAGAGAGAAAAACTATATTCATGCAATTGTTTTACTTATCTCTCAAACTAAAACTTCTCTAAATAATACTATTATTACTAAGAGTTAGTAATAATATTTTCACATATTATCAAGTATTACTAAGTGATTTCTAGATCAAAATCCTTAGTATTTTTGGTGTAGTTCTTGGGTGCATCTTTTAGCAAGTTTCCTACTTTGGAAACTCGGGTTTTTGGAGGATCATCCTAAAACTTAAGCTCAAGAAACAAAACTAGAAAGGAGTTCTAGTTTTGTGCCCAACATTTCCCTTTGAGAAAGGTATAATATTTCTAAACTTGTAACAAAGTGAATTTGTACTACAATAGATCTTGCTAAATTAGAGTAATTTGATTTACACTAATATTTGATTAGTGATTGGGATGAGATCCCTACAGATTATATGTCGGGTGATGAGAGTAAATCACCACCAAGGTCAATTCACTACAACAATTGATCACTTGGGCCACGATTTATGCCACGGAAATTCGTAAAACGTGGCAAATTTTCATGTAGCCACGGGAAAAACTATTTTACATGGCTACGGGAAATTTTATGCCGCGGAAGAAACATTTCGTGGCTAAAAATCACTTGCGCCATGGAAAAAGTTATAAACGTGGCAAAAATGTTCATTCAGCCACGATTATAACTTTATCCGTGGCGCAAGTTATCTGCCACGAGCTCATTTATCCCGTGGCAAAAAAATTTCTTGTATAAACATATTAAATTAAAATTAATGCCACAAAATAACAATAACATAAACAAATATATTATAATAAACTTATTTATCATGTGGCAAAAATTTTAGTGTAATCATATTAAATCAAAATTAATATGTCACATAATAAATCTAACATAAATTGATACTCCCTTCATCCAATATTAAAGTTCATAGGAGGGGGTAGCACAACATTTAAGAAAAAATAGAATATAGTAGGGTGGAAAATGAAAGTTGAGTAAAATTGTAGGGTCATAATTGATATTAACCATAGGATATGGGTAAAAAAGGGGTATGAACTTTAAATATGGATGGATGAAAATGGGAAGTAGAAACTTTAAAAATGGATGGAGGGAGTACATGACTATTTTATCATCATACGTGTTTTATAAAATAATTTCAAAATATTTTCTATTTCGGTAAAATCATTATTTAAATATTTAATCAAAGATACCATTAATCTCAGTTGTTTTCTAAAAATATTTTGTCAAATTCTCTATGATACACATATAAACTATTTTTTTCCATTAAAATACTTAAATATTTGATAAAAGTTATCATATGATTTTATTTTATATGTTAATGACGTAAGTGTTACAACTTCATCCTTAAAAAGTCAAGTAGAAATATGTTTTGAGATACACAATGTTTTTTTAATATTTTAACCCGTTTATTCCGAAATATTTGATCAATGTTATTACATAAAAGAAAGTTCTAAAAAAAAGTTCAAGATATAAAAGAAAGGAAGAACATAAGCTCAATAAAGTTAATTATACAAAATTTATACTTTGTACATTCATCTAAAATATTGTTTGATTTAAATAATATAGAAAAATAATTAAAACTTTATAAATATCTATAATTTTAAGTCTAATCATTTTAAAAATAATATTATTAATTCAAATATTACGTTAAAATAGCAAAAAAGTAAACAATTTAAAGTGTAAGTAAATATTGAGCACACAAATAATCAAAAATTTCTAAGTGACACAATGGTTGGTACCTCATCAATTAAATGAGAGGTCATGGGTTCAAATTCTAAACATATATTTAGCCACGGGATAATCCGTGGCAAAAAAATGAAATCTAGCCACGATTTAATTTTTCCCCTGCCAATATATTTGTCACGGCCACTTGCGCCACGACCTAAATTTCCGTGTCAAAGTGTTATTGCAACGGAAATTTAGTACTTGCGCCACGAATTGTAGTAGTGATTCCTCGCAAATGAGTACTCCCGCAAAAGAAAAAGTGAAGATACCTTCAATTCAATTGAATTTAAGCGAAACAGACTAGTTTTGATTGCGTTATTCAACTATTATCGGGAGTTGGTGTTGGTTCATCAAGTGGGAAGTCAAAGGCTAAAATGATTAATGCTGAATTAACAAGAATGAAAGTGGCAGAAGAAAAAAGTGATGAGTATTTTTGTCTCGGCTTTGGGATCCTTGAGTGATGATAAACATGCTGACATTTTTCTATCACTTCGAAACGACAATCAGAGATGGATCCATATGAGAAGGATGGAGAATGATCCTTTATTTTTCTCGGTTTGAGTGGTTTTTATTGCTCGGAGTATGCTTAATTGCGTTTTATACATTTACGTGTGGATGTTTTTATTTCAATGTTCTTTTTTTTTTTTTTTTAATTTTAATATTAAGTGTTTTTGTGAATTTTCATAGTGTAATGTTCGAAATTTGTGATATTTAACCAACTTTTTTTATATCTTATGATTGTGTTTTTTGTAGTGTAGAATGGATGATAATATTAAACGTGCATCTATGATTATTGCATTAGAAGAAATACGCAGATCACTTCATCCAACTGAATGGGAAGAGATTTCAGAGCCATCAATTAGGCGAGCTAGGACAGAAGAAGGGGAAAGTGGAGCCGAATATATACACAGATTATTGAATGAAAATGATAAATCTTGCAAATAACAACGTCGACTTGATAGAGACATGTTTGCTCAACTTGTGAATTTGATGGTTGAACGAAATTTCTAGTAGATGGAAGATATATAAAGGTTGATGAACAAGTTGGAATTTTATTATATATAATAGCTAAAGGAGCTTCTTACAGTAATGTTTCTCATAGATTCAATCATTCTGTTTCTACGATATGTAAGTATTTCATCAAAGGTTTAGATGCTTTGGTGATATTGTCGCATGATATCACCAGGCCACATCATGATTTACTAGAGGTGCCCAAAGAGGTACAGAATAACTCACTTTACTGGCCTTTTTTCAAGGTATTACATTTTGTTTGACTTTATTATCATAGATTTATCTTCTACTTAAATAATTTATTAATACATTATTCAACGTTAATATCTATTTTTCAGGATGCGATTGGTGCATTAGATGGGACACATATAGAAGCAGTAATTGGCGAGAAGGATGGGGTGCCTTTTCGTGGCCGTTATTGAAAGAAATCTTGGAATGTGTTAGCTTGTTGCTCGTTTGACACAACTTTTACATTTATTAACGTGGGTTGGGAAAGAAGTGCTCTTGATATAACTGTGTGGCGTGATTCGTTTGTGGGAATATATCCGTATACATACCCTTTAATCATCCAGGATTATAATGAAACTAATTCTATATGATTAATGGTCATAAAAGAAATTGCATAATTAAACAAGAGATTAAGAAAACAACCTTTAGTCCTTGCTTTAATGGCCAAAGATTGAATATCAAGAAGCTTGATATCTCCTAATAGTTGCACCCAAGATTGTCCAAGATATGCCTTGATTTGCTAGAAAACCTTATAGAGAGAAAACTTATTTTCTTAAATTTGTGTATGTGATTATGATTGAATGAATTAGAGAATTAGGTTGAGCCAAAACTCCCCTAATATACTCCATAATTTCGGCCCCCTCATAGTATTTGGGGAGTAATTTTACATTCCAAAAATTACTTTCCAAAATCTAATTCCTTGTTGACCAAGGAGTCAAAGAGCAATAAGACTCTTTCCTGGAGGTTTCCTTTAGCTTTATAATATAATATAATATTACTAGTGTCATAAATATGATCCACTATAATATATCATTAAATATAAATATCCATATATTTATAATTTGCTAATTAATTATAACAGTTTATGTTTAATTAGCTTATATTATATTCAATAATTAAATATAACATTTTATATTCAATTTACGAATTACATTTAATTCGTCTAAGCTAATAGCATTTAATCCTTATTAAATGGCCGTATTATTATCACACTTGACTAACATTTTAGTCAAAAATACCGACTAACCTTTTAGTCTATTTGTAAGGCATCAATATGATTATTTTCTCAAATAATCACATTTCTTAAACACATCCTTTAGGTGTGACTTTTAGGGACCAGTTGATCACCGCCATCTGTATGACAATAACGTCAAACTTATCTAGCAAGCCAACCGTTATTGATAAACGTTAATCAACTGATTGCAATACAAAATGTACCCTGTGAACCTATAGAGGTTTATTTATGTTATTGCACTAACTGTGGATGACACTAACTCCAACATCGTTAACTTATTCAAAATTTTGTTTCCCACATCCACCTCAAGGTAAATTTGGTATATAATTTATTTTTTATTTTTTTCTTTTTTAATCTAAAGTATAATCAATAATTTTTTATTTATATATGAACATTTGTAGGTAAATATTATTTGGTGGACTCAGGTTATCCAAATACACGTGGGTATTTGTCTCCTATTAGCCATCCATACGTTAGAAATATTAGAGCATTTTAATTATCGTCATTCATCTTTGAGAATGACGGTTAAAAGAGCGTTTGGTCACTTGAAAACAAGGTGGAAGGTGTTAAAAATCATGCCACAAATGTCAACGAAATATCAAATGGCAATTATTGTTTCCGCTTTTACACTACATAATTTCATTGAGATGCATCAACTTGGTTTACCAATTGTACAACATCCAAGTATTCAAGGAAGAACAGATTCAAACATGGATGATGCAAAACGGAAGAAAAAGAGGGACAAAGTTCGAATAAAATTGCACAAGAAATAGGGCGTTCTATTGGTATTTATAATGACCATGATGATGAAGCTGCAGCACATCAAGATGGTATGGAAGTCGATAACGAATAAACATAGATGATCTCTTTTGTGTTTATGATATCTATGTTTTCAAGATTATGATTTTCAATTGTATTACGAGTAACAAATATTATTATTTCAATGCTATCAATTTTTTTTCTTATGTACCTTTTTTTCACTACTTTCACATGTTTTACTAGTAGTGGTACTGGTGATAATAATAATAATAATAATAATAATAATAATAATAATAATAATAATAATAATAATAATAATAATATCATAATGATGATGATGATGATGATGATGATGATGATTTGAACTGAACTTAATACATTGGAGCTGAACTGAACTGAATGGAGCTGAACTGAACTGAACTAAACTGAACTGAAATGAGCTGAAAATAAGACTGAAAGAACGGGTTCTTAGTACTCCATCCCAAAATAAGTGTCATCTTTCCTATTAAATTTTAATTAAAAAAAAAAGGACACTTATTTGGAGAGGAGGGAGTATTTTTTTGAAGAAATACCCCAAGGGTGGAGAGGAGGGAGTATTTTAGTTGCTGTTATATCAACAATATTAACATGAAAAGCAAGTCTATTGACAATTTAACACTGCAGCACTATCAATTTAAAATCTATATCAACAATTTTACATTTCGCTTGAAGTGCAACCTAAAGGATCACAAGAAAGTACTAGTTTTCCTTTAACATTTCAATTGAAATATAATCAAAATTCGAAAAATAAAAAACATTAGAAAAAGCAAACATCCTACTACGTACCCACTGATAAAGGAAGTTTTGAGTTGGAATAAAACGTTAATGCTGAAATGGCTCTGAAAAGTGTCCACTGATAAGGAATGTATTTGGGTAGATTGGGTAAAGGCCTATATTTTGCAGGGACAATCGGGGTTTGATGTGCTGCGCACTGTGAATTTGTCTGCTAATTGGAAGAAGCTTGCTGCACTTGGTCGTGACTTTGCTGACCAGCGTCTCATTTGCGGAGTTGGATGAGTAATCATCCTACTACGTACCCAACTCAGGAGGTATATGATTTTTTCCGTGACAAGTGCAGCAAATGTAGGTGGAGTAAACTTGTGTGGCATACCATTAATAGACCGAGGGATGCATTGATCTGCGCTTTGGCTGTGCAAGGGCTATTACCCTCGGTTGATAATCTTGTGTCTCGTGGCTATTATTTGGTTAACCGTTGCAGCTTATGCGAATGTCAGGCGGAAACCCTACCGCATTTATTCTTTCAATGTTCGTTTTCATGCAAGCTCATGGAAGGCGTTCTTCGTTGGAATAGAATTTACCGACGACCGAAGACGTTGCAAGGAGAACTCAAGTGGCAATTGCAATTCAACAGGGGGGAAACACTGGCGACAGGCGTGGATTTGTTGTTCACTTGGCACTAGTGTTTACGCTATATGTCAAGAACGCAATAGGAGAATCTTTAAGGATTGTCGATCATCTGTAGAGCAGTTACTCTTGGATATTAAACGGCTTGTTAGTATCAGATTGTATGCGTTTGCTAATAGTGTGAGGGAGGAGGATATTGCTCCTTTCTTGACTCTTTGATGTAATCACTTGGAATTGGCTTATGAATGAAATCTGACCCTTTTCCAAAAAAGAAAAAGCAAACAAATATAACTTCACTAGCATTTTGATATGACCCCGAGCTATGACCCGTATAACCCAACCCATATACGACCCAGCCATATTTTGACCCAACCCATCTAACCCGAATCCGACTCCCCCGACCAGTTTGACAAGTCTAGCTAGTACCATACTTCGTCGTGTCACTTGGAATATGTTACGGAGTAGTTAATTTGTTATTTTAAGTTAGTTTGATGATTAGGTTATGAATTTGTGGGAAACTTAAATGTTTCTACTTTGAGTTAAAACTAGTGATGCGTCCCGTGATATTCACGGGGCATCTATAAATTCTGTTTTAAGTGGTTGTAACTAACATGTCACATTAATATAGCTACGAGTAATATAAATTTGACATTGGGTATAAATTAGTAAATCTTCCCAAAAAATTTGGAATAAAATTCGTTGAACTCCGCAGTAATAGTAGCATATTTGTGTAAATTACATGTGTAAAGATAGAGTACAATAAAGTTTATTTTACGGAAGACATGATCATACTATGCATGCTTCTATTGCATTTTAAAATATTTAGGGTTTTCGTCTGAAATTTTCTGAACCAATTTTAAGTTTTCTGAAGTTATCTGAAGTTTTTTAAAATAATCTGAAGTTGTTATCTGAAGTTTAATTTTCTGAAATTATCTTAAGTTTTCTGAAGTTTTTGGAAATAATATGATATTATTATTATTATTATTATTATTATTGTTGTTGTTGTTATTATTATTATTATCATCATTATTGTTATTATTATTAGTATGGTTATTATTATGGTTATTGTTATTATATTTGCTACTTTATTTTCATTTATCCAATTTCTCTAAATTTATCTTTTTTTAGAGTTATTAACATGAAATTTTTATTTCATTTACGATAAATGTTGAGAAAAATATTTGTAATACCAATATATATATTCGCTTTTTCCACTAATATTTAATTAATATTTATGTTTTTTTTTTGTTTGATTTGATATATAAATATTTATGATAATTTTATTAAAAGTTTATATATTTAATTTGAAATAATTTTTTAATTTACGATTTGCAATAGAATGGTTTTGGATTGGTCTTATTTTATTATGATTATTATTATAATTATTATTGTTAAGAATATTATTATCCCTATTATTAATAACATCAATGTTATATATAACTTAGGTATTATTATTATTATTATTATTATTATTATTATTATTATTATTATTATTATTATTATTATTATTATTATTATTATTATTATTATTATTATTATTATTATTATTATTATTATTATTATTATTATTATTAGTATGGTTTATTGTAAATAACTACCTTATAAAATAGGTTTTTCTAAAATTACTACCTTTTAAAATAAAATTCTAAAATTACTACCTTTTAAAAACACTTTCATTAAATTTTGCTACCAAAAGACGTTTTTGGCGATTGAAAAGTTAATATTTTTGCTATAGGAAACTTGTGTAGTACATCATTATCACCAAAAACATTTTCAAACTAAAGAAATTTGGTTTCTAAACATTCGAATTTTCGATTTTATTATCATTAAAAATGGATTTTGGTAGCAAATTTTAAACAAAATGCTTTTAAAAGGTAGTAACTTTTAAACTTTATTTTAAAAGGTAGTAATTTTAGGAAAACGTATTTTCTAAGGTAGTTATTTATAATAACCCACTTATTTGGTTATTATTATTATTATTAGTTTATTTATTTATTTAGAAATTTGAAGTTTTCTGAAATAATCTGAAATTTTTTGAACCAGATCAAAACTTAAGATGAGGAAAATAGGCCATTTGTTAGTTAATTACACGTTTTGGTGTCCTACTAATGGATACAAAGTCTCCAAATACACGGTTGTATAAAATGTTGAACGCAATACTATTTCCTTGTGACACTCTTAAACAATGTTACTTATATACCATTATTGGGTTAATCATATTAAATTGGGACAATCAATTTATATAACAAACCTTACGAAATTTGTTTTGCTTAAATATTGGATGTGTTGAACACCTAATGACCTTTGCCATATTATCTAAATTGTATTCTCAAGCAAGTTCAAACAGATGGTAATGCTATCAATGTGTTCACTGAGCAAGTCTCATAATTTCAATCCCCTTCCCGTTATTCTAGTGAAAATATTTATACACACACAATTGGTAGAGTCTAAATTATATTCATACATAACTAAAATTTTCATTTGATAGTGACTCATTTTGCTTGTTAGGTACACTAAATACACTAATACTCTTCGGTTGAGTACCAGTTTATTGCGGTCAAGGAGAGCAAGACCAATAATTGTGCATGCAGGATGGCTAATTCCCAACGCCGGATGACTCAAGCTAGTGTTCATTGGAGAAAACGATCCGATCGCTTTTCAGGTATACACTACGAGAATTGCAACATAAGCTAAAAGGAAAAAGGTCGACTTATAATATGTTAAAACTTGGGCCGATATATCTTACACTTGACGGCTAAGTATTTCATAAATACGCATATGCAACAATGTTGTGTATACTACATCTCGGTTTGTTAATCAAATTATTACTTGATGGTTTAATTGGAATATTGTATATCCCAAATTCCCAATCACAAAACACTATACATTCATAATCAATAGTAGTCCAATGACAATATTGTTGATCAAATTAATAGAGTGAACTTACCCATATGCCCCAACAAACACAAGCATTGGCAGAGCAGATTTCTAATTCAACAAAAAAAGAAATCAGTGATACGGATTTGTGAACTGAATAGGCCATGAATTTAATTGGGAGATCAAAATGGATTTTATAGCAATTTTGAATGTGGGACTTTCTGTATGAATTCAAGAAATTCAATTGGGAAATCAAAATGCAATTGAATGTGAGACTTTCTGTGTTATTAAAGTTTCAACGTAGAAGATGAGGGAGGCGAGCGGACAGTGTTACGTGGCAAGTTTCTTTTCTATTTTGTTGACGTGGCAACATGAGAAGCATAGTTAGAGTATGTGAGTTTAGCTTTGTGAAGGAAAAAGTATTGCTTTTAAAGTATTATATTGATTGATTGATATTGATATTGATATTGAATATTGAATATTCATATTGATTGTGCATGTCCAAGCCAGTTTACGTACAAACATTAGGTTTTTAACAAACTCCATAAGCAATTACACAAACATGATACGGAGTAACACGTAATGACGAAGCCAAAATTCAAAGCCGCAACTAAAAGAAAGCGGGACGAATTTCAAATGCAAACAATTTTGTACTAATACAGTGCTCAAATTTTCTTGAAAACAGAAAAACATAGCTCAGTTAGCATGGCGTTTTTCATTGTTTCGGACAACCACATATCTAGCCATTTACTAGCCAACTTACACACGAAGTACTTTTTAAGACACCTTTGCCGAGCTCAAAACTCAAAGGTAGTCGATTTAACGAGCAACTCATTTTACATAAACAAAACAAATTAACACAAATTCACAATCAAGAAAGAATACTACTCCGTAGATGTTAAACCTCATCAATGGCAATTAGTCGCAATTATTTGAAACTAGGACGAGATTCACATGAAACAATAGATCGATTAGATTAGATAGTAAACCCTACAATCCCATAATCTAAGATTTACATCAAATCTACAAACTCTACATTCTAATTTACTCATGACAAATAGACCGTCATTTTAAAAGATATTTGAAAGAATCATGTAAACACATTAGTCCTTTCGTCCGAAAATGGTTTGCCAGACATGTATCGCCATGCAGACTCGGCCGTACCCGGTGTCTGAAACTCGACTGCATCAAAAACTCACTTGAAGCCCCCTTTAAATGAAAAAATTAATTAGAAAATCAAATTGTGGGGCTGAGCAATTTTTTCGAGTTCAAAGGGACTTGACTTTTAGAAATAAACGCTACCGAGATCAGTGAGATTGAGCTTCGAGAAGGATATTAGTAGCCACATTTACGTCGTTTCTAGCCTGCACAAGCGCTTGCCTAGCGTTATCTCTGTCAAATCCCATGGATACGAGCATTGTAATTGAGTCTTCTGTAGGTTCCACCGAACCAGCGAGTGGAGGAGGAAATGTTCTCTACATCAACACAAATATACGCAAAATTATAAACGAATGCAAGACCTAATCCCTCCAACTAAACAAGCGGTATTATGGTCGGCATACTAAAGCAGAAATACTTGCCTCAACTTGACGGCCAGCAAAAGGAGGAGCGCTAGCGGTGCTGGGTATGTTTCTGGTTCCCGCTGTGGACGATGGACTCCCGGAAGACGGCCACGAAACTCGCGCAAAGAACGACGAGATGAAATCAGGCAACTGCAAAATTGGAAATATTAGTACCGGAGTAATATACTACAAAAACCATCTTGCTGTTATTCTTGTTTGATTTTTGAGGTCAAAGTTTTTCGACTTCGCCCATTAGATATCTTATTTGATTAATCGAAACTATGATTTTTCGTATTCTCATTCTAAATAGATGATGGGTAGTACGTATTGTAACCAAGTTTGGTCAAATTTGGCATCGTTTTGATGATTTAAGACAAATGGGGGCAATATAAATGAGATGAATTGAGAATAGATTTAACCTTTGCTTTGCGGATGTAAAAGACATTCATACGATACAAGAAACCAGCAGTCACACCGCATACTCCCGGCAAAATGGATCTTTTCCAAGACGATAAAAGCAACTGCATCGACGTAACCAAAGTTGTGTAAGGTTACAACAAGTGAGATTTTGGAACGAAAACCTGCATTTCTGTCTAAGTTCAGCGGGAACAGAGGGGAAGGCGAGAGCAGTCACCTGAAGGCCAGCTAAGTATATGAAAGACTTGTCAGAGAATTGCAAACCAAACAGCCGAAATCGTGTTGTCACCGGAATATCGAAAAAGAATGGTACGAATGACGAAAAGATGAGGCTATATGGTCCAGCTGTGATAGTTGAACTGGGATCTGAAACATTGAAAGTTATGGTAAAAGAAGATAAGCGATTTTGTTTTCTCCAAATTTAAAAAGAAACAACACATCCACAGCTTAGTTAACTATCACCAACATGGTACATATATACGGCCATCACTATAAAAATGCGATAAAGCAGAAACGCTAGGCCGCAGTAAAGCTATATCCCTCAGACAGAAGAATATTAATATTTCTGCTGTGATAGCCAATACCTGAAGTACATCCGATATGATTACTTCGTAATCTCTACGAAATGCCATATTTCGGAAAAATATTGACTTGTTTTTCTCACCGACAAAGTGTGTGATAAATTCTCATTGCCAATGATAAAAGTGTTGGAAGTGACATTGACATCCACCAAGAACTCGGGTGTATGGAGAGACATCACATCCCTCCTATGAAATATTGTGTTCGCGCATTACGAGCCATCGCTTCAATTCTTTGCATATTGCACCCTTCCACCCTCACAGCCAATTTAATTTTGTGGGAGCAACTTACTAAAAACAATTATGAGCCTCGTGACAACTAATTTACGCAGTAATATGTATACGTATTTTTCAGTCATTTGTTTCTAATAAACATCAAAATTAACAAAAGCCTCTCAATGAAGTACACAATGGCCCCCTATAGTTTAGCAAACAGGCTTATCACATCAAATAGGAGGGGCTTAAGAAAACTGAGGACGTTGACTTGAAACCCAACAAGCCCCTTTATCTAGAAAAAACCTTCTAACGGTCACAGTTTCTATCTCATATTACTTCAAATAAAAACTTTAAGTAACATCATCAATCAATCAATTAATTAGTTAATTAATTATACATATAAAATATTTCATTTACTCTTAATTTAACAGCTAAGTACACTCCTGAGAAATCCGAATTCTAAACGAACTATGTGCATTGTACTCAGTCCAACCTTAGGATACAATCATAATAGTAAGAAGACTGCTTCATAATGTAAATCTATGTAAGTGCACAAAAAGTTAAGCAAGGTAACTTTATCTGAATTGAATTACAGAGACGAAATGTAGAAGTATCGTCGATTCGTAACAGTAAATACCTTTAAGAAGGGCTAGTATAACACTCTCTTGGAGAAAAGACACGACAAAAGAGAACAGAATAAACACCTGCAAAAGGATAAAAATTTTTTAGAGAATCTGCCACAAATATATAATGCTCTATCATTCATTCTCAATTCCAATTTTATTTGTGCCGCCACTAACTAATTTTAGGACAGTTATAGAAGAAAAACCATGATGCGCTTTGTCTTCATGTGTATACTAATAAAGAGCACGAATTTCAAATGTGTTAGCGAGTGAACTCACCGAGTACTTGTTTGACCCAATTTGCCTTTCAAATACTCTAAAGTAATACAGCAAGAATAATCCGAACATCAGTTCCGGAGTTGACATGAATGCGTACATCGATACAATGATCTTCCAGAACTTAGGCTTCAGAAAAACATCCTGCATATAACACTAGTGTTAGAACAAAGAGAAAAACATACTGAAGCAATCACAATGATTCTTCATACATTGCACAATAGCAGTTCACGAATACAACTGTACACCAAACTGCTCTCGAGCAACTGGCAACTAATAGATGAATGCTGGCATTAAAATCTAGTTAAATAATCATTAAAGCAAATCCAACAATCCAAGTACACTAACGCAAGTCTGGCAATAATCATTGATATTAGGAGTAGAATATGCATCAACATGGACCCTTGGCTATTTAAAATACTTTCACTTATTTTATTTTTATTTTTTTAGCTAATTATCACATTCGTATTGATCTGAAGTCTGTAACTGTAGCCTGCTGCGAATTCAAAGGCAACTTGAATCTCTGCCTGCTCATCTCAGACATGCGTCTTATTTCCAATCATTTGTTGTCCACTTTAGAGAGTTCACTCCTACAAATCTTCACACGGGCCTCCAGTATATGAGTTCTTAGGGACCATAGAGATGTACCGTCATCCCCCAATATAAGCAAGTATAGGAGCAGAACATGTTCTAAGGATTACATAGGTACTGGCATACCTAATTACATGAATCATGTGTCTCTAGTGTAAAAGATAAGCCACCCACAAGACCAAGTTCATTCACATCCCTCATTCCTAAATCCAATCTCATACATTTTTACATTTTCTCGAAAAAAACGCTTGGTTAGGAAAGCGAAATCCTTCATTTACTGATCAGTATGCAGCATAAGCACATGCATTGCAAGCACAAGAAAACAGCTATTAATTATATTTTGGTTAAACATCTCTTCATAAATTTACCTAAATCGGCATAATTCTAAGTAAACTACAACACGAAGTCTCATAATAAAAGAAAACGTCTTACACAATAATATGTGCAAAAGCACCATAGTTGAAGTCCAGCCATAGTTACTCAGACTCTTCGACACTTTGACACATGCGGGACTATCGGACTCGGCTATTTTCTACGAAATTTTAAATTTTTTGGTCTAGAATGAAGTGTCATGTCGGACTCGGACATGAAATGTATCTGACACGCGACACGATAGATAAGTGAAGTGTCGGAGTAACATAGAATCCAACAATGTAATATAGTTTCACTTGATTGCACGCGTTACAGTCTTCTAGTGTATGTGCGGTCTTACAAGGGACTACATAGAACAAGTCTTCCACAGATTAAAAGATTACAGATCTCGTAGTACCTGATATGAAAGGCCGAGCTTTTTGGAACGACCTTGAAAACCAAAGAAGATGGTGAAGAGGGCAGAAGATATAACTATAGCTTTAGTCACAGGAGCATTATCTGTCATAAACACAAATAAAGATCACCACCACCACTTTATGACATAATTTTGACAAACTTTTAACAAAATTGCATAAACAACAACTGATTATACCCAAATAATTTATGAACTAAGCATGCCCTAAAAATTCTACTGCACAGAATGGCATGAGATTAGTTCATCATTTTGAATGGTTGATAAGTTAATCTACAAATTGGGCAACCTCTAAAGATTCAACATCAAACACTGTAAAGATTTCACAAGCACATCATTTGAGCCAAACCATCTATTCAAAATGAATTTGAATGGTTGATAAGTTCATAAAGATCACAACTATATGACATAATTTTCACAAAATTCTCACAAAACTGAATACACAGCATGGTACTTTGCCCAATTGATCTAACAACATCAAACATAGTACAAATTTCACAAACAACTCATTGAACCCACACTATCAACTCAAAACAATTTTGATTGGTAGAAAAAATTCATAAAGATCACATCTTTGTCACAGATTTTTGACAAAAAAAACTCACAGAGTTGCATTCTTTAAAAGTTCAACCTCATTTCATACACTTCGAATACAAAAACATCGAAACTCATCGTAAAGAATTCGACATAATTCATCAATAATCTCACAAAATAATAAAAAGGGGTCAATTTTTGATCGATCTGATAACTGGGTATGCCTCAAAATTCAATGATTACGAAAAAAAAAAAAGAATCAACTCACTGAATCCAGATGGACCACCGTTCATCTTCAAAAATTGTGCACCTTTTTTCTCAAATAATTTCTTTTGATTTTGCAATGAAGTGTGGATTCAAAGTAGATATATTTTTGGTTGTGTTTGAGGGATTATTTTGTGCACTAATTCTTGTGTGAGTTTGGTGAAAATTAGAAGGAAACCAAAAGGGGGATTTTATTTGCAGATTGCAAGTGATGACACCTTTAATTCTTTAAACACCACTCTTGAGTCTTGACTTCTAATTTTCCGTCTACAATTAAGTATACGGAGTATATATGTAGACTTCGTAAACAGGCCGTGTCGTGTTCGTGTCGTGTTCGTGTTTATGTCACATGTAAATGAGTCACTAACCGTTCAACCTAAATTTGACTCATTTACATAAACAGGTCATTAATGCTTGACCCAAATCCAACTCGTTTATATTTTAAATGATCTGATTTGACATATTTAACCCACGTTAAATTAATAGGTTAAAATTTGACCTGCACAACCTGTTTAACCCATTAGACCTATATAACTTATGTAACTAATTAAAGCATAGTCAAATTAAAAATAACACATAAACACATCTACACAGAAAACAATAACTAAAAATTAATATTTATTAGGAAAATTTAACATGAATAAACCAACCTATTAGTGATCTTCCATTAATAAACTAACCTTTTGATTAACTCTGAATAAACCAACTTTTGTACCCCATCTTCCATTATTAAACTATCTCGATTTTAAACTTGTCATTTTGGGTAAATGAAAACTATAACACACATGCTTTCACTCCATTATTAATGTTATAGAGAAAAAAAGGGAAAAACATGTGATCTTCACCCTTAAATAATCGTTTAAAAATGGGAATAGTCTAATATTGGAAGATAAGGTGTAAAGGTTGGTTTATTGAGAGTTAATCAAAAGGTTGGTTTATTTATGGAAGATCACTGATAGGATGGTTTATTCATGTTAAATTTTCCTTATTAAATAATAATACGGAGTAGGTTATGTCCATAAAGCCATTGAAACAAGAGCCGTAATAATGTGATCTTTTGTTTTAAATTTGGGTTATCGAGTTAATCTACCTGTTTAACCCATTTAATTAATAGGTCTTTCGTGTCATATTCGATATCTTGACCCGAATCCAACCTATTTACATTTCGTGTCGGGTTCGTGTTGACCCAATTACTTAAATGGGTCACCACACCGTGACCCAAACCCATTAATTTCGTGTCGGGTTCGTATCGCGTTTTCGTGTCGTCTCAATTTTTGCCAGCTCTAAGTATATGTGGTTGAATTTGGCAAACGGTTCGGTTCGGTTCATTTTGGTACGGTCCGATACGGTCAAATTAAGTCGGGTTAATAACTTTCGGTAAGTATCCTTCTTCAAAAAGGCTAGGATAAGACTAAGTGTCAAACCAAATTTTGACACCACAAATCAGGATTCCTTTTTTTAATTTTTAATTTATGTTGGATTTTTTTAATGTTTTATTTTTACTGTTTTATACGTATTTTTATATAAATAATTTTGTATTTGTTATGAAATGACTCATGTGGATATCCATTGGGCTTTGTGACCCATTATAATGTTTATGTATTTAGGTTTTCCTCATAAAATGTAGTATATATATGCCCCTATTAAGATGAATAAAACTATTGTTATTGAATCTCCTCTCTAAACTTTCTCTTTGCATTCTCATTATTTCTTATTCTACAACACGTTATTAGCACGCTCTAACTCATTGAACGATAATTATTTATTACTCCCTCCATTCAACTCCATTCACAACACTTTCCTTTTTGGTCCATTCAACTCCATTCACAACATTACTATATTTGGCCTATTTAATATACTAATGACCCCTTATTACTACTCTAACTTAACACTAATTATTTTTCATTAGTCAAAATAAAATTACACTCCCTCACCGAACAACCCAAAAAATTAGCCCAAACATACAGCTTACATATTTGGCGCGCTAAAATGTCGTTGGCCCAATTATACTCTCACCCAATGAATCATTCTCTCACCTACCCTCATTGAATGTTCCAGATACACCTCACTCACCTCACTCTCTCTCTCTGTGAAACCCTAAAAAAATTTCACTCATCCTCTCTCTCTCTCTCCTGCGGCGGATCTAAGGCGATTTTTTTCGTCCTTTTTTTTTGGTTTTTTTTTTCCCCCCCAATACTCACAAACAATCTCTTCACATCAATTGATTTCGACTTTCATCACATGAATTCCGTTGATGAGAGATGCGAATTCGTCCCTGATACACGGCTATAGAGGAGACGGTTCCTGAGGTGGTGGTGGAAGACGTGGTGGTTGAAGAGAAGTTCGATCGAGGGCCTGATTTCGTGGATTATGATCTTGAGGAAAATCAGTTTATTTTTGAGTTCTTGTGTGGGTTTTGGCCTCAATTTCGATGACATTGGCATGAAACGAAAGGGAGTTTTCGCTAAACTTTGTTAGTTTTCTTATTTTAATTTGTTGTTGATGATGTTCATTTCGATTTATATGCTTTTTATTTGTCAAATTTTTGATGTTTTATTTTCATGCTTGTGTTGTTGTTATTACTGTTTTTCAAAGTTCATTAGTATAGATCTGTGATTAGTTTACTCTAATTTGATATTGTTTGACATAAATCTGTTACTCGTATAATGTTGTTGTTGTTTTTTTTTTTTTTACTGATTTATTGCTTTTGATGTTGTGTATTACGGAGTATTTTTTATTTTTACTGATATTGTTTGACATAAATCTGTTACGGAGTAAAATGTTGACTCTAATTTCATTAGTATAGATCCATCTTTATTCCTTTTTTTTTTTTTTTTTTTTTTTTTTTTTTTTTTTTTAATTTGTTGCTTTTGATGTTGTTTTAGCCTTTACTTAATGTTCATATGTGTGGATCTCATGTTGTTATAGTTGTATATGTATTGTATGAGGAATTTTGGGTGAAAATTTGTTGTTGTTTGGAGGTATTACAGTAATTCCATGTATTTTGTGTGAATGTTTCTGTCACATTTTGTGTGAATATTTCTGTCATATGGTGGTCTGATTTTGGGGTTATGGTTGCTGCTGTTGTCTCATGTTCCAGTTTGTCATCGTTGAATTTGTGGACTGATATGTTGGTTATGGTGGCCTTTTTTGGGTTTTGATATGCTTGTCTGATTTTGGGGTCATGGTTGTTGCTGTTGGTCTGATGTTTTGCTTTGTTATCGTCAGATTTTGATTTGATTCAGTTGGGATTTCTGCCTCGTCTGTTATGGTTGTTGTTGGTTTGATTTTATGGTTGCTGTGATCACAACATATCGATGATAGTAAACCTTAATGGTTTGAGATGAGTTGTGATTAAAATGTTGGTTAGAAGTACTCGTAGCAAAGAGTCCGTAATTTTTTTATAAACATCAAACTTGTTTCCAAATATAACTGATAGAGTAACGGCTCAATTGATGCAACCGTATTGGTGAATACTCCGTATTAAACCAATAAAGTGACGGCTCAATTGATGCAACCATATTGGTATGTTTGTGAAAATGAGGTTTTTAATGTTAACATAGTCAAAATGTCGCCAAAAGTAGCCAAATAATGTGATGGCTCAGTGAGATGCACTCGTATAGGATTGTGTCGGTGACGTTCATTTACGTAGCCACATTTAGCCTAATATTTGAGACACGTCTAACTGAAGCAACCATATTGGTCTACTTTGTTGGTGATGTTATTGGCTTAATTAATTCGATGATATAATGCCAAATTGGTATGAGAATTAATGCAAAAGTTCATCCACATTAACACATTTAATAACATTCGTACATTATGTCGTCTTACAAAATGGTGCATTGATTTATGTTGTGTTTACACCTTAAACTTGTCTCAACGAAAATGTAGACATGTTTAATTTGTAAACTCAACTAGCAAAACCGATAAACATAAACTTACTACAATTACAATTACATAATTCAATTAAATATATTCATAACCCAAGTCTTCCATAATCTTTTCTATGCCATTAGTTTCTCCCATTTCAATTAGCATTTCAATGCAACCTTTGACTAGAGCTTCATCCACGTTAAGGTTTTTTGGTAGTTCACCTTGTGCTTGTAGACGGTTTTTGCTCATGTGTGGGATGGAGAAGGTGTTGTGACCATTGACCTTTAGAATTTCGATCATAACCGATTGTAAAGTCAGAAATATCTTGTTCAATTTGAATGGACAATAATCCAAAAATGTTTTTTCAACCGCTGCTACTAATTCATCGACATTGCTTGCGACGATTTCGGATTGTAAAGATTGAATCGCCCTAAAAAAACCCGAGGTCGTTTGTGTTTAAATCGGGGGAATTTGGGGGTTGAAATACTAGCTCGATATTAAACCCATCTTCTGTTGCCGCTTTTCTGAAATCGGGGTCATTGTTTGAGAAGTGGGGTCTTGCATTATCTTGTTGAATATAGATATTGTTTCGGGTATAAAGTTAGGGACTAAATACCAAAACTAACTACAAATGATTACAAGTTGAATATGGATTATAAGATGAATGAACTAAGTCCTGGGCGGCTCTTAGCTCTCGGTCCTCCTCAACCTTCCTCTCGTCCTGAAATCACGTAACAAACCTAGCCCCGGGGCCTTCCGGGTGATGGCCCTCCGACGCTCAAGTCAGTCACAAAGACAAGTAAATCTAGAGAGAGAAAAGAGAGAAAAAACCTTTTGTGTAGTGTATTTGTGTGTGTGTGAATGAATAGTTTTTAGGGTTTTAGTTACCTTTTATACTTGTTTTCAATTTGTCCTCTTGTCTTTGTTGCTCAAATGCAGTGCGGTCCGGGTGGGCCATACTTGCCCCGGACCCGGGAGATACTCTTGGGTCCCCTGGCAGATGGATACCTCCCGGCCTATGATCCTCCCGGCCCTACATGTCCCGGCCCGAGTGGAGCCACCCCCAACAACTGCCCTCATACAGGGGAAGCCATGGGCTTGTCCTGTATGTTTCGCTCCTGGGTGGTTATCGGTTATCCATCCCTTCCTGCGTCTTGGGCAAGCCAATCCTCTTTGCGTCCTAGCTTCCCATCCTTGTTTGAACTCCCACCCGCTTGCTAGTAGTGTGTTGAGTACGCTTTCCACTTTGGCGCAATTTTTGAATTTCAAGGCCCAAGGAAGCGACGTTTCCTCTCCCCTTGCTGACACGTGTCGTACAACGGATGGAAGCGCACTGTTCAGGCTTTTTCCTATAAATACCCCCCTCATTTCGTTTCATTTTCTCTTTTACAACTTTAAAAACGCATAGTCTGATCCAAAAAATCTTTGCGAATCTCATCCATCTTTGCTAATCCTACGCCTTCGTTTCATCCCGCCTCCTTCATCTTCCTCGTCCGTGCTAATCCTTAAGGTAATTTTTGCGTTTTTTTCTTGATTTCGTAAGTTTCCACTTAATAGAGAACAATGAGTGCTTCGGCCGATTCGTCTTCTAGAACTGCCTCAGACTACGATATAGTATCAGATTCTGATGTAGAGCCTGAGTTAGAGGATTTAACCCTAGGGAGGGTGAGGCCAGGCCTAGAAGCTCATTTGGACCTCCCGGTGGGCCCTCTCAGTGGACCCCTGGCCGAGGCCTTGCCTGTGCGAATCCTAGAGCCCTCGGTATTTCGGATTCCCATGGACACGGGATACACTCGAGTTACCGGATTTTTGAGCGAACATAGCCCGAAAGCGACCAAACATTACTATCTGCCCCGAGGCTGGGAATTTGTCGTGCCGGGACTTCACCAAAACGTGGTCAAACCTCCGGACCTGCACACGGCCGTATATATCAAGAATTTAGAACATGGGCTCTGATTTCCACTTCATCCTTTCATTGAGACGGTACTTGACCGGGCCAATATTGCGATCTGTCAAGTGACGGCTTTCGGGATCAGGGTTATAGTTGCCTTCGCTTGGACTTCGGTGTACTTGGGGTTTCCTTTATGTTGTGAACTTTGTTAAAGTCGCCTTCACCATTTCCAACCGTGTACTACTCCCTCAATGAAGGGGTGGTGGTCCCTTCACACCTAGACCGGCTACTTGACCCATTTCCCCATCAAGACTTCGATGAAGGGATGGAATGAGATGTAACACCCCGTGTTATTTTAACACAATATGATAAAAGAATTTAATTCCTCAAATTAAATTCATCCTTTTTCCATATAATAAAAATGCGACTGAATTTTTTTCGCCAAATAATATTAATTTTTCCTAAGTACAAATTTTAAAATTTTGAAAAATAAAGTTTGTTTTATTATCTTTAGAATTGAAAAAGAAACACATTTCAAATTTTTATAAAAATGAACCCTTATACTTTTCCCGTCTCTGAAATTCGGGTCAACAATTTCAAAGACGCAAATCAAAGTCAAGCCACTTTATTTGTTCCCAAATTCACGTGAAAATCAACCCTTAACATCAAACTTTGATTAAAAATTCAATCATTTTGATTTTTATTAATAAATTTATATTAATATATAATTACTATTCCTTTTCTATTAAACTAGCTTTTTCTAAAATTGTCGAAATTTGAAGTCACATCTATTTTAAATCAATTAAATTTTTGACGTCTAAATATGAATCTTTAAATCTATAACATTCAACCAAAAAAATAAATATTTCGACCTAGGAAAGTTTTATTCAAAATTTCGAGGATTAAGATCCGATTTTTAATCTTAGTACCTTTTTAAAAATTATTTTTATTTTTATTTTCGATTTCATTCCAAAACATTATTTTAGGATCGTATCTTTTATTTCGAGACTATTCGCGCCAAGAAATCGAAAATTTCAAAACGAAAATCGAGTAGATTATTTTTACAATAGCCGACTTACTTGGACTTTTGACCAAGTTATCTTCTTCCATTTTTCTTACACAAGTCTTACACATTATATTTATCATCATCACTTTTATTTTCTTTTTATTTAAATTTAAAGTTTATAACCTTTAATAAAAAAATATGTACAAATACGAAACTACTACTTTAATACTACGATTTTCATTTCCGTCACTTTTAAAAATTTTTCTAAAGTAATAAATAAAATATTTTAGTCTTAGAATTTAAAAGTAGAGATATTTCAAAAAAATTGTCAAACGCGCACACTTTAACTTTTATCGCTTTTGACGCCCGACTTTTTTAAAACTGACGAATTTCGTGGAAAACATTTTAAAACACAAATTAAACATTTTTAATGCCAAAATAGTAATGTGGACTTATGAGGTGATGATGGAGTGAATGATGTATTAATTAGCTTAATAAAACATTATTTATTAAATAAAACTTTAACCTAATTAATTCATTTAACCTAGTTTTTCCTTACTAGCTTTTTCATTATTTTTCTAAGAGCAAAAATCACTTCCTCTTGCCCCATATGGACCGTAGCTTTCCTCCATTTTACTCCCTTTGTCTTCTTTCATTTTTCTCCTAAAAACATTAAATAAAAACTCTAATATTATTCTTAATAATTCCTAAGTGTTCTAAGTTCATTAGTGGGTATATTAGGAGCTAATTACATGGTTTATTTGGGTGAATATCTTGGGTAATATGGGTGAAGAAAAATCCGATCTAAAATTTATTTTAGATCCCTGATTTATTAACATCCTAATTAAAGTGACTAACTATGTCTTATATTATCCTTTTAGTAAATTAGTTTGTTTTGTTATTATAATTTTATGAGTATGATTTTTGTGCTAAAATATGTTAAACATGATTTGTGTGTGTTTATATGTTATGTGATGTATAATAAAATGATAATAAATAAGTAATATTGATTATAGTTAAAGTGTAGTAAAATGTTAATATGTTTAGTTAATTTAATTTGGAGCACTTTTAATTTTTGTTCATATGATTTTTATGTTTAGTTATGTTTTAGTTGAGTAGTGTTATCATATAAAAAAATTATGTGAAATATTAACAATGAGATTAAAGTGATTAAAATCGAAAATAAAAATTTATACATATATATTACTCCACTCGGCATTTCCCTTTTTATTTTATAAATTTTCACTTTTAATTTATGTAAATTATATATTAAGTTAAGTTAGTATAAAATGGAGGTATTCATGTAAAAAAATTAAATTAGAAAAATAAATTATCAAATGAAAATTATGCACATATGTGTTCTTGAGCTATTTTGGTGTTCTTGAAATCTTCAAGTTGGTGTTCATGTGTGTTCATCATTTTAGCTTATTTTGATTCTTGATTATTTTATGTTTGTTGTTATTTATTGTTTTTTTTAACTAATAAGTAATTATATTAATGACTATATAAATTAAACTAGCTAAATCATTAAGTTTAAAAAGTTAGAAATTTAAAGTGTTGAAAAACACTATTCATAAATGTAAATGAAATTTTTAGTAAATTTCATTTTAGTTTAAACCGTTTTAGTATGTTTAGAATAATTGAATATAAAAACTTTAAACTAAAAACCGATAAAAATTGAAAAGTTAAAATTGACCACCACCACCATTAGGCCACGGCATCCCTTAAATTTTTGGGTCAAAAATTGCTTTTATCACTTTTTAGTTTTTGTTAAAATAATTTAATTAGTAGTTAATAAGTTAGGATTAAGAAATTAAAAGAAATAAATCATTTTTTTAGACATATATAATACCACACGGTTTCACTAATTAAAATGGACCAAATTTAATCAAAATGAAATTATCACTAAGTCACTAAAGTTAAATAGTTGTTAGAAATGAATTTCTGTATAAATCGATTTAGTTAGAAATGAAATATTATAAACCGATAAAAATATGTAACCATTATAAAAATGAACTAAATCGTATTACTCGCCTTTGCAAATATTGAATTTATTGAACTTGGACATACAGGACTTAAATGAATCATCCACGATCCTATTGTTTTAAAAATGAAAGTCACTAAATTTAGATGATGAGCGACTAAATTAACTAAGTCTCATTTTAAAATGAATATCATTATCACTTTTACAAACCGAACTTAACGCTTTTAAAACTAGACTTTTAGAATATTTTCAAAACTCACTAAGTACAAAACGAACTTAACGACTTTGAAACTAGAAATTTATACTTAGAAAATAAAGGGTTTAGTTTATTTTCTAAAATATCTTAAGTATAAATACCTAAAATATCTTAAGTATAAAAATACGTATAAATATAGAAATACGTACAAGTATAAGAATACATTATCACATTATAAAAATCATTATAGAATACGAAGTATAAAAATACGAATACGTATAAAAATACGTATAAATACAATGAATAGTAAATCGATGAATAGTAAAATCGATGAATAGTGAAAAGTGAATAGTGAAATCTGAAAATAATTGAAAATTTTACTAAGTATAGAAAATTTAAAATGAAGAAGTAAATGACCTAAAGTGATTGAAAAACACATAAATAAAATTGGACATACTAATAAGCGTTTGATTTAGAAACTTGAAAGCGTTAATAATTAACAACACTTCAAATAATAAACGAGCGTGTTATGTGATCATGAAACCAGAATACAAATACTTAGCGTTTGACGATGAGACTAGGAGAGTCTAGAAACATGTGATATGTAATATCAAATAAATAATAAATCATGAGTATGTTTAAATAAAAGGTCAAGCTTGGGCCTCGGATATGAAAGCGTCAATTGTAAGTGAAGTGGGGTTAAGATAGTCTTGTGGCGGATACCACTATCTCGGTCTCGACATGGGTCATCAGGTTAGTGTGGTTGAGCCGTGACTTTATTGCTTAGCATCCCGCCCATGCCTTACGCCTTAAGTCGTATTGCCTATCTTAGTACAAGATAATGAAAAATTCAACTCTTAGTGGGTGGGGCTTTAGGAAATAGTCGTTTTATCCAGGAGTTAAGGTGCTCTATGATTAGCATAGCCTATTCTTAAAGTGGATATTAGTGTATGCATACTAGACTAGGGTTTTATTCCCTATTTCGCTAAAGTTATCAGGGCATCCGTGCGATTTGGCGATTATAGCGGTGGTCTCCTTAGTGTTTCGTTCTTAGTGGGCGCGACACTTGCATTCGTTCTTACCTGCGTAAAGATTACTTGACGAGATTGTATCGAAGTTGAATCATTTCGAACACTAGAGGATGAGATGCAAGTATTATAGTATTCGGCGTGGTTTACGAGTCGAGTAAGTCTCTGCACTATGGAAGTGAGATGCAATCGATCAGTACAAAGGCCTACTCGATTAGTCAGGCTCGTAGCGGTATGTGTTGTTTGTTGTATGACTAAATGAGAGCAGTGTGTACCATCTTGAAAATTAAAGACCACAACTTTACGAATTGAATCAGTGCGTATGATGATTTTGATACATTATGTATGTTTGTATGCGATCGATATCGCTTTGTAATCTTGTTGAAATCTTGTGGCTATTTATTCTATGATATTATCACATTAATTGCTTTAATGCTGAATATCATGCTTATATGATTTATCGCTTTAAACGCATGCTTATTATGACTTATATGTCTTTAATTGCTATATGTAATAAGCATGTTTACATTTTTATCATAATGTTATAGTTATAAAGCGATAGTAATGAACCAAAGTAATTGAAGCAGGGTAAGTATGAGCATAGCTAGTCCTTTGTCCGCTCGTCATCCCCAATAGTTTATTGTGCAGGACGTTCGTGGACCAGGAGCTGGATTTTGGATGGGGCCACGAGACGCTTTTATGCTTTATTTTTAGTTGTTTATGAGAGATTTGTAATATATAACACTTTACTCTTTAAAATTCCGTATTTAGAGTTGTTTAAATTCAACTCTTGGACGATGGTGTAATATTTTGGGTTTATGTATAATTAATAACGCTGGTTTAAGACTTAATTAATTTCCGCCTTAGTAATTGAAGTCGACTAAAAACCAGGTTGTTACAGTTGGTATCAGAGCTGTCTTGTGACCGTAACATGAATTGCCTAATGCGATTTATGCTTACCTAACGAGAGACACCTGGGCCAGACATTCATATTGTATGTCAGGCATAGACTTATAGGATCAAATAATAAATTAGATTTCTTTATTAGATCACTTAAATAATGACTTGAATTCGCTTTAATGTGTGAGGATGGGTAGAAACCATAAGGACCGACCATAGGCTTAGTACTTTTAAATAACAACTACTTCCCTCAAAATAAAATACACTAACTATCGTATGCTTGCTACTTGCTGAAGTGACTGACTAAAACTAACAACTATCCTCGGATATAAAATCTAAGTAATAAATTTAATTCTCGAAGAACGAAGCCATTAATCGAGTACCAGGCGACAAGACCTCAAACCTGACAAATGGGCGCATCAAGAACCTTACGGTGATAAGGCGTTCAAGATCTCGAAGATTTACATCATGGGAAGGATTTCTACAACTCCATCTAATTATCCTCTTTAACAAAAATTTATATTTCGTTCTCTTTTAAAAAAAAAATTTAAATTTAACCTCTTTAACCTTTTCTTCTAACTCTCTAATTTCCTAAATCTAAAATTCCTAATAACTTCTTTTCAAATGAAATTTCATTCCTATTCCTTAATCTCGCAAAATGATTTCATTTTTGCTTGTCAATTGTAACAACCTGGTTTTTCGTGACTTTAATTAAACTAAGGCGGAAAATTAATTAAGTCTATATATTACAAAACCAGCTGTTATCGTATTAAAACTCTAAATACATAGTACGAGTTTAAGATAAAACAGAGTATAGGTTTGATTACATCCTCTCAAAAGTACAAAATAAAGAAGGTAAACATTCCCCAGCATTGCATAAGAGTTAGTCTCGGGGTACCTGCATTAACATCTCATCATTTTCCCGCACACTCTTACGATACATGCAATTCTAAAACAATATGCGAAATAAATATTAAATAACAAGGAAAACATATAGCAAGTATGCAAATAAAACACATAAGGAGATCATGATGATTCAAAACGAGTATAAACCAATCCAATAACATACCATGCTCACAAACAACCATACTCAACAAATCACATTCCAATACTCAACCAAGTCATTCAAATAATCATCAAACAAACGAGGAAATACATTCGACATCCATTGACTAATGAGTCTTCGTTAGTAAAGGCGGAAGCTTATCTGAGACATAATCGCCTTGATGGCGGTGGGGGCCAACATAACTTGGGCGTGACTACAGGCTTAAAGATATCTAAGGTAATAAGGATGATTCAATCCCTTGTCTAATGTATGCATACACTACCTATCGAGGATCATACTTATTCATTATTCAAAAGGTATCACCAAGCGAAAAAGTTCGACTATCACCAGACGGGTACCCGGATGGGGTTGGCGTTTCCAATTACTATTCTATGGGCCCGCGGAAGTATCAAGTATGCCCCATCCACGAGGTTGATACCACACGCCAAACAAAGAATCTTAAGATCGTTGAATAGCCTTGGGCAACTTCGGGTAGGGAGCCCGAGTCCCCATAGGCGACTACCTCGTTAACTCGAATTTCAAGAGTCGCAACATGGCGAACAATCCTAGTATTTTATTCAAGTACTTGCTTTCTCAATTTCTCATTCTCTCGTTCATAAATAATAATAGTGACGAACTTGTAATATAAATATAACGTCGAACTTGTATAATGAAATTTTAGTAACAGCAGTTCTTCAGGTAAAATAGAACACATAGAAAAACTTAATTATTTATTTTGAGTCCGTTCGTAACTTTTAAATATTTTTCACTATTCATTATTTTACTATTCACCGTATTTACTATTCATTGTATTTACTATTCCTCGTATTTACTATTCCCCGTATTTATACGTATTCGTATTTTCGTATTTCGTATTTGTACGTATTTTTATACTTCGTATTTTATTCGTATTCTATACGTGCTTGTATTCTTATACTTAGTATTTATTATTTATATTTTCTTTATACTTAGTATTTTCATTATTTTTCATCTATACTAGTATTTTCATTATTCTTATACACATTTTTTTTATACTTAGGAGATTTAGATGTAAAACTAAATTTTATTTTCTAAGTGTAGAATTCTAGTTTTAAAGTCGTTAAGTTCGTTTTGTACTTAGTGATTTTTGGAAATATTTTAGGAGTCTAGTTTTAAAGTTGTTAAGTTCATTTTGCATTTAGCGGTTTTGAAACATATTTTAATTGAACTCGTTAAGTTCATTTTGTATTTAGTGATTTTTGAAACATATTTAAATCAAGGTGGTTAAGTTCATTTTTATACTTGGTGATTTAAATGATATTTCAAAAGTAAAACTCGGTTTAGATTTAGTCGTATACTTAGCTAAAATTTAAGCGGTTTCAAATTTTAGCGAGGTTGTCGTAGTTCATTTTAAATAGTCCGTATCTCCACATCCTCATTTAAGCATAGGTAGTAACACTCGATTTCATTCATTTTAAATACGTGTAACGTTTATTTTTATCGGTTTTGTCAATTCCTTTTATTAACGATTTAATACATAAACAAATATAAACCTAATTACTATTCAAATTTAGTGACTAAGTGATAAATTCATTTTGACTAAAATTGACCCAAAAATATCCTATATGCCGTGTACCTTTATTTATATAGCTATTTATTTCTTTTGTTGTTTTTATTAATAAATCATTACTTTAACTATTTAATTTACTTAAGTGATAAAATTAAAAAGTGGAAAAAATCATTTTAGGTCTAAAAGACCCCGAATGCCGTGGACATACATACATAACAATTTATTTTCGTTTTCGAATTTTATCGGTTTTTAACTTAAAGTCTTTATATACTAATTATTTAGTTTATGCTAAAGTGAATTAAACTAGCAATAAAAACATTAAATACTAAAACTTATAAAAATTTATAAATCAATCTTAGTCATAAAATGAAGAACATATGAAGTTATGAAGAACACTATTATTTTTCATATGATTATAATTTAGTCAAATTTTCATATGTTTATATAATTTCCTCAAATTTTTCCTACAAGTCTAATTTAACTAGACTAATCATAATATGTTATTTAGAAAAATTAAAACTAAAAATTGGTCCAAATAAATCAAAATGCCGTGTATATATATATATGTATATGATTTTTGATTTTTGATTTTTATACTTCTAATTCAATAACTAATTTACTTTATATCATTTATATGTTTAGCATAAATGAAAATCATATACCAATATTAACATACATAAATAAAATCATTCAAACACATGAACATCAATAAAAACTCAAGAACACACATAAATACTTCAAAACACTTAAAAATTCATAACAAATTCATTTTAAATCCTAAACAAAAACTAATTATATCCTCATGTTCATTTTATTATAAGTATTTTAAGCATGCAATTTTCAAAAATTAAAACGAAAAATTGAGCCAAAAATTAAGGGGAGGCCGTGTGTTATGTTATTGTTACACTAATATTATTTTTCGATTTTTGTCTCCTAATTTAACATATGAAATACTAGGTGATAAAATAAATCATACATGCATCAAAAACAATAACACATAATCAAATCCGAGGCGCTTATCATATAAATGTGCGGGAAGCACCTTAGGTTAGGTTATTGAGCTAAAAGATCAACAGTTGTCGGGGTCTACGATATGATCGAATTGGCTAAGATCGACTCCACCACCTTGCTCCTCGTCTTTGGTTAGGAGAGGTACATAAGAATGAAATAAACAAGTTAGTAATTTATTTTAAAACTAAACTAGTTAAACTAAAATTTAAAGTGTTGTAGTATTTATGTTTAGTTGATGTTTGTATTTTAATTAACTTGATTCATATTCTTAAATAAATATAAGCATAAAGAGGATGTGATTACTAACATGATTAATGAAGGATTTATTTATGAACTTAAATGATTTAAGGAAAGAAATAAATGAGTTAAAGGAAGAATAAGAAATATGGAAGGTTAGTGTTCTTGAGGTTGAATAAGAACATGTCTTACTTGTTCTTGAGTTAGGTTTTTATTTAGAGAGAAAAAGAGTTAAATGTTTGTTTGTGTTTGTGAGTTGGACCGTGTATGTGTAGTAGTAGTAGTAGTTGTGTTTTATTTTTTTGTATCTTGTAAGTTTGATATTATGTAGTATGTAATTTAGTACTAATAACATATAATCTTTAATTAAAAAGAAGCTATAAGTGATGATGACTAATATAGAGTGTAAGAAGGATTAGACAACATGCAAAAGTAGGAAGAAAATGGAAGAGGATCACTTGACCCTTGGAGGCCAAATATCTCGGCCACTTTGGCCAACTTGGTCCGATTTTTGCGTTTTTGAAATTTTCGATTTACGCGCACGCGAAAAGTCCCGAAATGAAATATATAGTCTTAAAATAATGTTTAGAAGTAAGATCAAAAATTAAAATGAAGAAAAACGTAGGAAGGAATCCAAAACAAAAATTGGGTCTAGAATCCTCGAAACTTTGAAATAAAATCTTACTTGACCGAAATACATATTTTTTTTATTGAATGTTATCGAATTAAATCATTATGATCAAACGTCAAAAAGTTTATCAGTTTTGAATAAGTGTGGCTCATTATATCGAGTTTTAGTGAAAGTGTTAGTTAAATCAAAAGGAATAGTAATTTTATATTATTATAGTATGTTTTGTTAGTATAACCTAAATTGATTAAGCCTTAACCATTTTTTGTTAGATTAGGATTAGGAGTAAGTGTAATTGAAAAAAGATTAGATGATTTAATCTTTTAAGTGGCTCGGCCACTTTGGTCAAGATTGACCTTGATTTGCGTGCCAAAATTTGTCGTTGAGAAATTTGTAGTATAGTCTTCATTTGATTTATCGAGTTTGAAAATGAAGGAATAAAGTTCAGATTCAAAGTAATTCAAAATGGTTTTAGTTTAGGTATGAAAATGACTTGTAGTGTATTGTATTAGGAATTTAATGTGCGTGGATGATTAATTATTGATTTCTAATTATAATTAGCTTAAATTAACACGGTGTTACAATCCTCCCTTAAAGAAGTTTAGTCCCGAAACTTAAAGTTAACTAGGTGGTTAAGGTTACCTGTGCTGAACAGCTCCGGGTACTTCTCCTTCATCGACGCTTCGGTCTCCCATGTTGCTTGTTCAGTCTTCTGTCCCCTCCAGAGAACCTTCACTAAGGGTATCGACTTGCGTCGTAAGAATTTGGTCTCTCTGGCGAGAATTTCCACTGGTTTCTCAGAGTAAAGCATGTTAGGCTCGATGGCGATTACATCGGGCGTAACAATGTGGCTTGGGTCACTTCTGTATCTTCTGAGCTGAGATACGTGAAATACATCGTGTACCTTGGATAAGTTTGGCGGTAAGGCGAGTCGGTATGCCACCTCGCCAATTCGTTCAAGTATTTCATAGGGTCCGATGTACTTTGGACTAAGCTTCCCCTTTAGTTCGAAGCGTCTTACCCCTTTCATGGGTGAGACCTTTAAGAAGACCTTATCTCCACTGTTGAACTCAATAGGTCGACGGTGCTCGTTTGCATATTTCTTCTGTCGATCTTGAGCTGCTTGTAGTCGTTCTCGGATGATCTTGATGTGTTCAATCTGATCTTGTATAACCTGGGGTCCAGTACCCACGTTGTCACTAGCGTCATCCCAACACACGAGTCGCGACATTTTCTCCGTATAGTGCTTCAAAAGGAGCACAACCAGGCTAGCGTGATGACTATTGTTGTATGAGAATTCAACGAGAGGTAAGCTCTTTTCGATTCACGCCGAATTCCATCGTGCATGCCCTTAACATGTCTTCGATTATGCGGATAGTTCGCTCTGTCGGCCAGTCGATTCTTTGGATGAAATGCCGTACTCATTTTCAATTTACTACCCAAAGCCTCTTGCAATTTCTTCCAGAAATGCGATGTAAATCTTGCGTCCCTATCTGATATGATGTCGAGGGAACGCCATGGAGTCGTATTATTTCTTTTTAAGTAAGCTTTGGCGATTCTTCCAATCCCCAAGTCTCTTTGATCGGGACAAAGTGAGTGATTTAGTTAGGCGATCCACAATAACCCATATAGCATCCTTGCCACTTGTCGCCTTGGTAACCCCATGATAAAGTCCATGGATATGGAATCCCACTTCCCCGAGGAATTTCCAGCGGTTGGAGTAGTCCTCCTGGTCTCTGGTGTTCAAATTTTACCTTGGGCGGATCATACATCTAGCCAATGCACTCGGCTATCTCTCGCTTCATCCTTATCCACCGTAAATGTAATTTGGTCCTTATACATCTTGTCTGCGCCAGGATGTATCGAGTAGCGGTACTATGTGCCGTCAAGGATTTTGCGTTTGTGTCCTCATTATTAGGTATGCACCACACCGCCATTGAAACGTAGACTCGTCGATGTATACTTCAAACCCTTCATGCTCCTTCCGATGGAATTCTTTCCTAATTTCCAACAATGCCTGGGTCTTCCCATTGTAGCACTCGGATGTCATGATATAACTCTGGTTCAACCACCATTGCATTTAGGTGCGTGGTCGCCGATTGTACCAGGTCTAAGCTCGGCCTTTTTAGATCCTGGGCGATGTCCGAGGAATCTCCCAAATGTTGTTCAGTGTGTATTGTCTTACGACTCAATGCATCGGCAACTACATTAGCCTTTCCCTCGTGGTAAAGTAACTCAATCTTGTAATCTTTGATCAATTCTAACCATCTTCGTTGCCTCATGTTCAAATCTCTTTGGGTGAAGATGTACTTCAAGCTCTTGTGATCAGTGTAGAACTTAATACTGACCCCGTAGAGATAATGACGCCAAATCTTTAGTGCAAACACAACCGCGGCAAGTTCTAGGTCATGAATTGGGTAATTCTTTTCATGCACCTTAAGTTGTCTGGATGCGTATGCTATTACTTTCCCTGTTGCATCAAAACGCAACCTGCACCATTCGGTGAGGCGTCCATCAGATACTTCGATACTCGTCTCCATCGGTTGGCAAGGTCAAGGCGGTCTTTGTAGTAAGCCTTGTCTTAAGTTCTTGGGCAGCTTTCGCATGATCATCGCTCCATACGAACTTTGATTCCTTTTGTAGTAGTTTGGTCATCACGGGCTACCTTTGAGAAATCAGGAACAAACCTTCGATAATAGCCACCAATCCTAGGAAGCTCGACTTAGTACTGCTTTTAGTGCTATCCATTCTTTGTGACTTCAATCTTTCTTTGGATCCACCATTACTCCCTCCTTGGAGATTACGTGGCCTAGGAACGCAACTTGGCCTAACCAAAATTCACACTTTGAAAATTTGGCATACCATTTATGGTCTCTCAAGATACTTAGGATAATGTGTAGGTGCTCTGCGTGTTCTTCTCTATCCTTGGAGTAGATCAGGATGTCGTCAATGAATACAACAACGCAGATGTCGAGATACTCGTGAAAGGTCCTGTTCATTTGGTCCATAAATACTGCTGGGGCGTTGGTAAGGCCGAACGGCATTACTTTGAACTCGTAATGTCCGTATCTTGATCTGAAAGCGGTCTTTTGTATATCCTCCTTACGAACCGCGATCTGATGGTATCCTGATCTCAGGTCAATCTTGGAGAAAACCCCTACTCCTTTGAGCTGGTCAAAGAGATCGTCTATCCTAGGCAGAGGATAACGATTCTTGATCGTCACTTTGTTCAATTCTCTGTAATCGATGCAGAGCCTCATGCTCCCATCCTTTTTCTTTACAAAGAGTACCGGTGCACCCCAGGGTGAAACACTCGGTCTTATAAATCCCAATTCAATCATCTCCTCTAACTGTTTCTTGAGTTCCTGGAGTTCGACAGGAGCCATCCTGTATGGTGCTTTAGAAATAGGTGAGGTGCCGGGTATGAGGTCGATCGAGAATTCGACATCTCGTGCAGGAGGCATACCTGGTAACACGTCTGGGAAGACATCGGGATATTCATTCACGATTGGGATGTCTTCTATGCGTAGTTTGTCCTCGACCTTAGTAATGCTGCAAAAATACACCTGGTGTCCCTTTCTCTCCATACTCCGAAGCTTCAGTACAGACACTAGTTTCACTCCCCCTTTCCTCTTCAAACTCTGATATGATACCTCCTTCCCTTGGTTAGTTTTCAAAGTGATCTTCTGGTCGTGGCATTTAAATGTCGCATTATGACGAGCTAGCCAGTTCATCCCCAGAATTACATCGAACTCGGGAAGGTCAAACAATACAAGGTCTGACAGGAATTCTGTGTTGTGGATTGAGATTTTTACATTATTGTATTTTGACGAACAAGGGATGTTTTTACCATCTGGTAGTGATATATTAGTTTTAATTTGTGCAGGATTTGTGAGTTTGGATTGTTTGATAAATTTTGAGGAGATAAACGATAAGGATGCTCCGGTATCAAATAAAATGAAAGCAGGTACAGAATTAACCAAAAATTTACCGGTGAGGACGTCGACATCGATAATGTCGTCGGACTTTCCTCGGCCACGGCGGGGCGTAGACGCGCCTGAACTCGGCGGTGGCGGTGGTCCGTATTTGCCTTATCGCCAAAGACTCTTAGGACATTCATTAGCTTTGTGCCCCACAACTTTGCACAGGAAGCACACCACGGGTTCCCCATTACAACGTTTCCCCGGGTGAATAGGTTGTCGGCAGAAACGACACTGATTTGCTTGGAAGGCCGGAGGTCCGGGAATTTGGGAATTATTCTTTGCGACGTAAGGAGTGGTATTGCGGTTGGAGAACTGAGACCTGCCCTGGTTCCTATTGCGGTTATCTTGATTCTGATAACCGGGGCGACCGAACATTGGCTTATGGATAAAGCTAGCACTCGCCACAGAAGGCGTAAAGGTCTTCTTCTTCTTTTTCTCCTCAGCTTCTCCTTTTGAATGGAGGCCAGATACGCGTTGCCTTTTCATAGGCTTCCGCGAAGTTCTTCTGATTGAACCCGCACATATTGTTCCTCGGGCCGCTTTTCCATGCCTCTTACGTAGCAGTCGCAAGTTCCTCCTCGTTAGTTATAATCCTAGGAGCGAACTTGGGCGACTCTTGATATTTTTCCGTACGCTGTAGGGACATATCGCCTGCCTTAGGTTTACGAACTCCTCTTCCTTGTCCCATTTCAACTCCTCCCCAAAATACTTGTTTTCCAAACAGAGTCTTGAATTCACTCGGTATAGATTCTTAAGGGAAAGGTGGACTGACAACGCCACCAACTGTTGGCCTCTCCCTTGAGGTAGTAGGCCACTACATTCACCCTCTCGTTAGCTGGAGTCTTGCTAAGTTCTAGCAACTTCTCCATCTCTTCAATCCACTCTGTCAAGACTGTGGGGTTGACAGAGCCAGAATATGGTTGAGGTCGATGTTTGGAGAATTTCTCAAATGCGGACTGGTTATTTCCGCCACCCTGATGTTGATGTACATTCTGTGCAATTTTTGTGATTGCATCTTCGAAACCTCTTCTCCTCGCCTCTTCTTCTAAAAGCATGGTTGAGGTCATCATCTTGAATATCGTTTGCAGCCATTCTGAAAATAAAATAAAATAAGGACAAGGCTGTATAAATTTTGAGTATCTCAAAGATAGACATAATATAAAATGCAGGGTAAAAGACATTTCATTGATAATGTAAAAGGTTTACATCAAAAAGTTACAAGCCTCCTAATACATTCTCTATGAAATGAACTAAGGTGAAAACTTAGATAAAAGTTCAAAGAAAATAACATAAAAGTTTAGATACATTCTCAAGAGATATGAAATTGAATCGAGAATGACAAAAGATTTGCTCTAGCTCTAAGCAAATTTTGAGTAGCGATGCTCCTCTTCCATGGTCGCATTTATATACTTAACAGCATAAGTCATGTCGCTCAAGCCAAGTTTGAAATCCTCCCAGCTCAGGTAGTACTCACCCTCAAGTATAGCTGGGGAGCGTAGTCGCCTCCACCATGCTTTGGCCTCCTCGTCAAGGCACGCAGCTGCTAGGGAGGTTTTCCATTCCTCTCTAACGGAGTGTTCCAGGAACCTCGCATTCATACTCCTGATCCATGGGTATAGTGTCCCACTGATCCTCAAATGTCTCAGGTTTTCCTCGCATGAACGCCGATCACATCTGTATATTCCGAGGATCGGCGGAGATGATCGGGAGTCGATGTTCCATATCTGAGTCTTAAGTGCCCTGGTCTTCGATCGACTTCCGCATTGCTCGAGTCACGTGATCTCTTCCAGGACTTCAATTCTTGACGTCGTGCGTAGGGCCTCGATGGCTTTCTTGCGGGCCTTCTCTTTTGGTGTCCATTCAGAGTACTTCTTACCGCACGGTAGTCTCATCTGAAATCAATTTAGATAAGGTAATTTAAATGAGATTTGGAAGTACAACATGTATGTAAAATTTTAAAATAATGAATTAAGAAAAGCACATGACTAGGTAGTAACATAACGTCTCCATATATATAAACATATACATGGGTAAAATATTACATTTCAAGGAATATAATACATAAGTTCACCAACGTCACATCTGAGTATAACATCCATAGCCGTAGGAAAAGAAGACGATATTAAGATCGTTCTTAGGATAGTTAAAAGTTGGTTACATATATTTTACAAACTGGAGTCCAAAGACCCTAAATATGATTTGCGACCCTGAAGAGTCTCACGATAGGAGATCCTCTCCTGCATCGGGAGTAGTTCAACCTGGCAAAGGAGGATAGTCGTGCCTTAATTCTTGATACATCGAGGTTCTCAAGTAGTTCCTCTTGTTCCATGCACCCTGGTGGTTGCATCTCCCTCAGAAGTGGGTCGGGGTGACACATGCGATCCATATATCGATCGTAATCCAGGAGGAGTTGCCATCCTAGTGGTGTCCAAAACTCGTCGTACGGATGGAAGCTCTCAATCAGCGTCAGGCCTAAGCCAATGCCCCTGGTGTGGTAGGGTCTGGTCGTCGTGATCCCATTAGCTTCCACGTATTGCTCTATGACGTGGGAATGGCTACATATATATGCATCTCGTGGCATCATCGGTGCACGTTGTGGTAGATTGTTACTGAGAAAGCGTAGTACGTCATCCTAAGGGCCTTTGTCAAACTAGAGTTAGCCATAGAGCAAATAGCAAGTAAAGAATCGTAAAGTTAAGATTCTAACGCTCATCTAACTAGTTCATTATTATTTGGTCGGTCCTTAAGATTCTACCCTTCTCACATTTTAAAACTGATCTAAGTTATTATTTTAAGCGGTCTAGAGATTTCTAATTTATTATTTGACCCTATAAGTTTATGCCTGACATACGATATGAATGTCTGGCCCAGGTGTCGTCTCGCTATGTGAGATAACTTTAAGTCATTCACTAGCCAAAGACTGACTACGATACCAACTGTAACAACCTGGTTTTTCGTGACTTTAATTAAACTAAGGCGGAAAATTAATTAAGTCTATATATTACAAAACCAGCTGTTATCGTATTAAAACTCTAAATACATAGTACGAGTTTAAGATAAAACAGAGTATAGGTTTGATTACATCCTCTCAAAAGTACAAAATAAAGAAGGTAAACATTCCCCAGCATTGCATAAGAGTTAGTCTCGGGGTACCTGCATTAACATCTCATCATTTTCCCGCACACTCTTACGATACATGCAATTCTAAAACAATATGCGAAATAAATATTAAATAACAAGGAAAACATATAGCAAGTATGCAAATAAAACACATAAGGAGATCATGATGATTCAAAACGAGTATAAACCAATCCAATAACATACCATGCTCACAAACAACCATACTCAACAAATCACATTCCAATACTCAACCAAGTCATTCAAATAATCATCAAACAAACGAGGAAATACATTCGACATCCATTGACTAATGAGTCTTCGTTAGTAAGGCGGAAGCATGCAGACATAATCCGCGCAGTAGCCGGTAGGGCCAACATAACTTGGACGTGACTACCAGGCTTAAAGATATCTAAGGTAATAAGGATGATTCAATCCCTTGTCTAATGTATGCATACACTACCTATCGAGGATCATACTTATTCGCTATTCAAAAGGTATCACCGACGAAAAAGTTCGACTATCACGAGAGGCGGTACCCCGGATGGGGTTGGCGTTCCAATTACTATTCTATGGGCCCGGAAGTATCAAGTATGCCCCATCCACGAGGTTGATACCACACGTCAAACAAAGAATCTTAAGATCGTTGAATAGCCTTGGGCAACTCGGGTAGGAGCCCAAGTCCCCATAGGCGACTACCTCGTTAACTTCGAATTTCAAGAGTCGCAACATGGCGAACAATCCTAGTATTTTATTCAAGTACTTGCTTTCTCAATTTCTCATTCTCGTTCATAAATAATAATAGTGACGAACTTGTAATATAAATATACCGTCGAACTTGTATAATGAAATTTTAGTTGCAGCAGTGTTTCAGGTAAAACAGAGCACATAGAAAAACTTAATTATTTATTTTGAGTCAGTTCGTAACTTTTAAATATTTTTCACTATTCATTATTTTACTATTCACCGTATTTACTATTCATTGTATTTACTATTCCTCGTATTTACTATTCCCCGTATTTATAATGTATTCAGATTTTCGTATTTCGTATTTGTACGTATTTTTATACTTCGTATTTTATTCGTATTCTATACGTGCTTGTATTCTTATACTTAGTATTTATTATTTATATTTTCTTTATACTTAGTATTTTCATTATTTTTCATCTATACTAGTATTTTCATTATTCTTATACACATTTTTTTTATACTTAGGAGATTTAGATGTAAAACTAAATTTTATTTTCTAAGTGTAGAATTCTAGTTTTAAAGTCGTTAAGTTCGTTTTGTACTTAGTGATTTTTGGAAATATTTTAGGAGTCTAGTTTTAAAGTTGTTAAGTTCATTTTGCATTTAGCGGTTTTGAAACATATTTTAATTGAACTCGTTAAGTTCATTTTGTATTTAGTGATTTTTGAAACATATTTAAATCAAGGTGGTTAAGTTCATTTTTATACTTGGTGATTTAAATGATATTTCAAAAGTAAAACTCGGTTTAGATTTAGTCGTATACTTAGCTAAAATTTAAGCGGTTTCAAATTTTAGCGAGGTTGTCGTAGTTCATTTTAAATAGTCCGTATCTCCACATCCTCATTTAAGCATAGGTAGTAACACTCAATTTCATTCATTTTAAATACGTGTAACGTTTATTTTTATCGGTTTTGTCAATTCCTTTTATTAACGATTTAATACATAAACAAATATAAACCTAATTACTATTCAAATTTAGTGACTAAGTGATAAATTCATTTTGACTAAAATTGACCCAAAAATATCCTATATGCCGTGTACCTTTATTTATATAGCTATTTATTTCTTTTGTTGTTTTTATTAATAAATCATTACTTTAACTATTTAATTTACTTAAGTGATAAAATTAAAAAGTGATAAAAATCATTTTAGGTCTAAAAAGACCCCAAATGCCGTGGACATACATACATAACAATTTATTTTCGTTTTCGAATTTTATCGGTTTTTAACTTAAAGTCTTTATATACTAATTATTTAGTTTATGCTAAAGTGAATTAAACTAGCAATAAAAACATTAAATACTAAAACTTATAAAAATTTATAAATCAATCTTAGTCATAAAATGAAGAACATATGAAGTTATGAAGAACACTATTATTTTTCATATGATTATAATTTAGTCAAATTTTCATATGTTTATATAATTTCCTCAAATTTTTCCTACAAGTCTAATTTAACTAGACTAATCATAATATGTTATTTAGAAAAATTAAAACTAAAAATTGGTCCAAATAAATCAAAAATGCCGTGTATATATATATATGTATATGATTTTTGATTTTTGATTTTTATACTTCTAATTCAATAACTAATTTACTTTATATCATTTATATGTTTAGCATAAATGAAAATCATATACCAATATTAACATACATAAATAAAATCATTCAAACACATGAACATCAATAAAAACTCAAGAACACACATAAATACTTCAAAACACTTAAAAATTCATAACAAATTCATTTTAAATCCTAAACAAAAACTAATTATATCCTCATGTTCATTTTATTATAAGTATTTTAAGCATGCAATTTTCAAAAATTAAAACGAAAAATTGAGCCAAAAATTAAGGGGAGGCCGTGTGTTATGTTATTGTTACACTAATATTATTTTTCGATTTTTGTCTCCTAATTTAACATATGAAATACTAGGTGATAAAATAAATCATACATGCATCAAAAACAATAACACATAATCAAATCCGAGGCGCTTATCATATAAATGTGCGGGAAGCACCTTAGGTTAGGTTATTGAGCTAAAAGATCAACAGTTGTCGGGGTCTACGATATGATCGAATTGGCTAAGATCGACTCCACCACCTTGCTCCTCGTCTTTGGTTAGGAGAGGTACATAAGAATGAAATAAACAAGTTAGTAATTTATTTTAAAACTAAACTAGTTAAACTAAAATTTAAAGTGTTGTACTCCCTCCGTTTCGGTGATTTGTTTACATTTACTTTATACACATTTATCGATGTGAGGAGAGAGGTAAATAAAGAAACTATAAAAATAATAATATAAGTACAAAGTGGGTAAAATAAAACAATGTGATTGGTTAAAGAAGTTGGGTCCACCTCCACAAGTGGGTCACCATAGACATTTATAGAAAGTGTAAACAAATGACCTGTACACCCATAAATGGAAAGTGTAAACAAATGACCGAGACGGAGGGAGTAGTATTTATGTTTAGTTGATGTTTGTATTTTAATTAACTTGATTCATATTCTTAAATAAATATAAGCATAAAGAGGATGTGATTACTAACATGATTAATGAAGGATTTATTTATGAACTTAAATGATTTAAGGAAAGAAATAAATGAGTTAAAGGAAAAATAAGAAATATGGAAGGTTAGTGTTCTTGAGGTTGAATAAGAACATGTCTTACTTGTTCTTGAGTTAGGTTTTTATTTAGAGAGAAAAAGAGTTAAATGTTTGTTTGTGTTTGTGAGTTGGACCGTGTATGTGTAGTAGTAGTAGTAGTTGTGTTTTATTTTTTTGTATCTTGTAAGTTTGATATTATGTAGTATGTAATTTAGTACTAATAACATATAATCTTTAATTAAAAAGAAGCTATAAGTGATGATGACTAATATAGAGTGTAAGAAGGATTAGACAACATGCAAAAGTAGGAAGAAAATGGAAGAGGATCACTTGACCCTTGGAGGCCAAATATCTCGGCCACTTTGGCCAACTTGGTCCGATTTTTGCGTTTTTGAAATTTTCGATTTACATTCTTGAAAAGTCGAAAATGAAATATATAGTCTTAAAATAATGTTTAGAAGTAAGATCAAAAATTAAAATGAAGAAAAAGCGAGGAAGGAATCCAAAACAAAAATTGGGTCTAGAATCCTCGAAACTTTGAAATAAAATCTTACTTGACCGAAATACATATTTTTTTTATTGAATGTTATCGAATTAAATCATTATGATCAAACGTCAAAAAGTTTATCAGTTTTGAATAAGTGTGGCTCATTATATCGAGTTTTAGTGAAAGTGTTAGTTAAATCAAAAGGAATAGTAATTTTATATTATTATAGTATGTTTTGTTAGTATAACCTAAATTGATTAAGCCTTAACCATTTTTTGTTAGATTAGGATTAGGAGTAAGTGTAATTGAAAAAAGATTAGATGATTTAATCCTTTAAGTGGCTCGGCCACTTTGGTCAAGATTGACCTTGATTTGCGTGCCAAAATTTGTCGTTGAGAAATTTGTAGTATAGTCTTCATTTGATTTATCGAGTTTGAAAATGAAGGAATAAAGTTCAGATTCAAAGTAATTCAAAATGGTTTTAGTTTAGGTATGAAAATGACTTGTAGTGTATTGTATTAGGAATTTAATGAGCGAGGATGATTAATTATTGATTTCCTAATTATAATTAGCTTAAATTAACACGGGGTGTTACATCAATTTCTTAAACTTCTTTTAATTGAATCTCAAAAACCTTCAAACTTTATTATATTTTAATCTCTTAAACTTACTATCTCTTCCAAAGTGTAAATTTTCGTTAATTTATAAATTCTAGTCATCTTCTAAAAGTTGACATTTATGTTTTCCCTTTAAAACATCTTTGAATCTTATTCAATTAATTCTAAAATTTTATTCCGTGATTTTAAATACCTTTGAAATTACTATGTTTTAAATCGTATATTTTTTTTTACCTTATATACTATCAAGTTAGTTATTTTCAAATTTTTGAACTTATCAATACGATTTCCAAATTCTCAACCTTTAAAATGAATCTTTAGCTTTTCTTTTGAACTTGATAAATATGTTTAAAATTTTCTTAAGGGGGTAGGACAAAATATGATAGTTTAAAATCATTGATTAAAATTATTCAAAATCATTATTTTAACCTACTTTAAATTATGTATTTAATTTCAAATAAAATTATAATTTGTTTTATTTTAAAACCCTTAAAATTTTAATTTAAATTAATTCCGTACAAAACTTCTAGGCCCCACCTTTTTGAAAATCTCTTTAAAGTCGATTTTGGAAAATAACAATCTACTAATATTTCTATATTAATTCAAAATATTCTATTTATAAATATAAAATGTTTACATCCTTCAATATTTACACTCTATCTAAAACCTTTATAATATTTCAGAAATTCAAACTTTTTGAAAAGTCTTATTCTACCAAAATAAAATGTTATTATCGAAACTTGTAAAATCTTGTTATCTTCTAATCGCCTTGTCTAATCATGACAGAGATATCCACTCTATTCAAGTTTCGCGACGAAACTTTTCTTAAGGGGGTAGGTGTGTAACAGGCCGTGTTATTTTAACACAATGTGATAAAAGAATTTAATTGCTGAAGTTAAATTCATCCTTTTTCCATATAATAAAAATGCGACTGAATTTTTTTAAGCCAAATAATATTAAATTTTCCTAAGTACAAATTTTAAAATTTTGAAAAATAAAGTTTGTTTTATTATCTTTAGAATTGAAAAAGAAACACATTTCAAATTTTTATAAAATGAACCCTTATACTTTTCAGTCTCAAATTCGGGTCAACAATTTCAAAGACGCAAATCAAGAATCAAGCCACTTTATTTGTTCCCAAATTCACGTGAAAATCAACCCTTAACATCAAACTTTGATTAAAAATTCAATCATTTTGATTTTTATTAATAAATTTATATTAATATATAATTACTATTCCTTTTCTATTAAACTAGCTTTTTCTAAAATTGTCTAAATTTGAAGTCACATCTATTTTAAATCAATTAAATTTTTGACGTCTAAATATGAATCTTTAAATCTATAACATTCAACCAAAAAATAAATATTTAGACCTAGGAAAGTTTTATTCAAAATTTCGAGGATTAAGATCAGATTTTTAATCTTAGTACCTTTTTAAAAATTATTTTTATTTTTATTTTCGATTTCATTCCAAAACATTATTTTAGGATCGTATCTTTTATTTGAGACTATTCAAGAAATCGAAAATTTCAAAAGCGAAAATCGAGCAGATTATTTTTACAATAGCGACTTACTTGGACTTTTGACCAAGTTATCTTCTTCCATTTTTCTTACACAAGTCTTACACATTATATTTATCATCATCACTTTTATTTTCTTTTTATTTAAATTTAAAGTTTATAACCTTTAATAAAAAAATATGTACAAATCTGAAACTACTACTTTAATACTACGATTTTCATTTAGTCACTTTTAAAAATTTTTCTAAAGTAATAAATAAAATATTTTAGTCTTAGAATTTAAAAGTAGAGATATTTCAAAAAATTGTCAAACGCAGCACACTTTAACTTTTATCGCTTTTGACGCTTGACTTTTTAAAAGCGATTTAATTTAGTGGAAAACATTTTAAAACACAAATTAAACATTTTTAATGCCAAAATAGTAATGTGGACTTATGAGGTGATGATGGAGTGAATGATGTATTAATTAGCTTAATAAAACATTATTTATTAAATAAAACTTTAACCTAATTAATTCATTTAACCTAGTTTTTCCTTACTAGCTTTTTCATTATTTTTCTAAGAGCAAAAATCACTTCCTCTTGCCCCATATGGACCGTAGCTTTCCTCCATTTTACTCCCTTTGTCTTCTTTCATTTTTCTCCTAAAAACATTAAATAAAAACTCTAATATTATTCTTAATAATTCCTAAGTGTTCTAAGTTCATTAGTGGGTATATTAGGAGCTAATTACATGGTTTATTTGGGTGAATATCTTGGGTAATATGGGTGAAGAAAAATCCGATCTAAAATTTATTTTAGATCCCCGACGATTAACATCCTAATTAAAGTGACTAACTATGTCTTATATTATCCTTTTAGTAAATTAGTTTGTTTTGTTATTATAATTTTATGAGTATGATTTTTGTGCTAAAATATGTTAAACATGATTTTTGTGTGTTTATATGTTATGTGATGTATAATAAAATGATAATAAATAAGTAATATTGATTATAGTTAAAGTGTAGTAAAATGTTAATATGTTTAGTTAATTTAATTTGGAGCACTTTTAATTTTTGTTCATATGATTTTTATGTTTAGTTATGTTTTAGTTGAGTAGTGTTATCATATAAAAAAATTATGTGAAATATTAACAATGAGATTAAAGTGATTAAAATCGAAAATAAAAATTTATACATATATATTACTCCACTCGGCATTTCCCTTTTTATTTTATAAATTTTCACTTTTAATTTATGTAAATTATATATTAAGTTAAGTTAGTATAAAATGGAGGTATTCATGTAAAAAAATTAAATTAGAAAAATAAATTATCAAATGAAAATTATGCACATATGTGTTCTTGAGCTATTTTGGTGTTCTTGAAATCTTCAAGTTGGTGTTCATGTGTGTTCATCATTTTAGCTTATTTTGATTCTTGATTATTTTATGTTTGTTGTTATTTATTGTTTTTTTTAACTAATAAGTAATTATATTAATGACTATATAAATTAAACTAGCTAAATCATTAAGTTTAAAAAGTTAGAAATTTAAAGTGTTGAAAAACACTATTCATAAATGTAAATGAAATTTTTAGTAAATTTCATTTTAGTTTAAACCGTTTTAGTATGTTTAGAATAATTGAATATAAAAACTTTAAACTAAAAACCGATAAAAATTGAAAAGTTAAAATTGACCACCACCACCATTAGGCCACGGCATCCCTTAAATTTTTGGGTCAAAAATTGCTTTTATCACTTTTTAGTTTTTGTTAAAATAATTTAATTAGTAGTTAATAAGTTAGGATTAAGAAATTAAAAGAAATAAATCATTTTTTTAGACATATATAATACCACACGGTTTCACTAATTAAAATGGACCAAATTTAATCAAAATGAAATTATCACTAAGTCACTAAAGTTAAATAGTTGTTAGAAATGAATTTCTGTATAAATCGATTTAGTTAGAAATGAAATATTATAAACCGATAAAAATATGTAACCATTATAAAAATGAACTAAATCGTGTGCTACTGCCTTTGCAAATATTGGACTGATTGAACTTGGACATACGGACTTAAATGAATCATCCACGATCCTATTGTTTTAAAAATGAAAGTCACTAAATTTAGATGATAGACGACTAAATTAACTAAGTCTCATTTTAAAATGAATATCATTATCACTTTTTACAAACCGAACTTAACGTTTTTAAAACTAGACTTTTAGAATATTTTCAAAACTCACTAAGTACAAAACGAACTTAACGACTTTGAAACTAGAAATTTATACTTAGAAAATAAAAGGGTTTAGTTTATTTTCTAAAATATCTTAAGTATAAATACCTAAAATATCTTAAGTATAAAAATACGTATAAATATAGAAATACGTACAAGTATAAGAATACGTATACGTATAAAAATACGTATAGAATACGAAGTATAAAAATACGAATACGTATAAAAATACGTATAAATACAATGAATAGAAAATACGATGAATAGTAACATACGATGACTAGTGAAAAGTGAATAGTGAAATACTGAAAATAATTGAAAAATTTACTAAGTATAGAAAATTTAAAATGAAGAAGTAAATGACCTAAAGTGATTGAAAAACACATAAATAAAATTGGACATACTAATAAACGTTTCAATTTAGAAACTTGAAAACGTTAATAATTAACAACACTTCAAATAATAAACGAACGTGTTATGTGATCATGAAACCGAATACAAATACTTAAACGTTTGACGATGAGACTAGGAGAGTCTAGAAACATGTGATATGTAATATCAAATAAATAATAAATCATGAGTATGTTTAAATAAAAGGTCAAGCTTGGGCCTCAGATATGAAAACGTCAATTGTAAGTGAAGTGGGGTTAAGATAGTCTTGTAGCGGATACCACTATCTCGGTCTCTGACATGGGTCATCCCGGTTAGTGTGGTTGAGCCGGCAGCTTTATTGCTTAGCATCCTGCCCATGCCTTACGCCTTAAGTCGTATTGCCTATCTTAGTACAAGATAATGAAAAATTCAACTCTTAGTGGGTCAGGCTTTAGGAAATAGTCGTTTTATCCAGAGTTAAGGTGCTCTATGATTAGCATAGCCTATTCTTAAAGTGGATATTAGTGTATGCATACTAGACTAGGGTTTTATTCCCCTATTTCGCTAAAGTTATCAGGGCATCCGTGCCGATTTGGGCGATTATAGCGGTGGTCTCCTTGCCGTGTTTCGTTCTTAGTGGGCGCGACACTTGCATTCGTTCTTACCTGCGTAAAGATTACTTGGCGAGATTGTATCACGAAGTTCGAATCATTTCGAACACTAGAGGATGAGATGCAAGTATTATAGTATTCGGCGTGGTTTACGAGACGAGTAAGTCTCTGCACTATGGAAGTGAGATGCAATCGATCAGAGTACAAAGGCCTACTCGGTGGTCGGGCTCGTAGCGTTATGTGTTGTTTGTTGTATGACTAAATGAGAGCAGTGTGTACCATCTTCGAAAATTAAAGACCATGACTTTACGAATTGAATCAGTGCGTATGATGATTTTGATACATTATGTATGTTTGTATGCGATCCGATATCGCTTTGTAATCTTGTTGAAATCTTGTGACGCTATTGCTATGATATTATCTCGTTAATTGCTTTAGAATCTTGAATATCATGCTTATATGATTTATCGCTTTAAACCGCATGCTTATTATGACTTATATGTCTTTAATTGCTATATGTAATAAGCATGTTTACATTTTTATCATAATGTTATAGTTATAAAGCGATAGTCATGCACCAAAGGAATTGAAAGCAGGGTAAGTATGAGCATAGCTAGTCAACTTTGTCAGCTCGTGAGCATCCCCAATAGTTTATTGTGCGGAGACGTTCGTGGACCAGGAGTGGATTTTGGATGGGGCCACGAGGCGCTTTTATGCTTTATTTTTAGTTGTTTATGAGAGATTTGTAATATATAACACTTTACTCTTTAAAATTCCGTATTTAGAGTTGTTTAAATTCAACTCTTGGACGATGGTGTAATATTTTGGGTTTATGTATAATTAATAACGCTGGTATAAGACTTAATTAATTTCCGCCTTAAAAAATGAAGTCGACTAAAAACCAGGTTATTCTGATTAATTATCGTGAGTCTTGTGACCGTAACATGAATTGCCTAATGCGATTTATGCTTACCTAACGAGAGACACCTGGGCCAGACATTCATATTGTATGTCAGGCATAGACTTATAGGATCAAATAATAAATTAGATTTCTTTATTAGATCACTTAAATAATGACTTGAATTCGCTTTAAAGTGTGAGGATGGGTAGAAACCATAAGGACCGACCATAGGCTTAGTACTTTTAAATAACAACTACTTCCCTCAAAATAAAATACACTAACTATCGTATGCTTGCTACTTGCTGAAGTGACTGACTAAAACTAACAACTATCCTCGGATATAAAATCTAAGTAATAAATTTAATTCTCGAAGAACGAAGCCATTAATCGAGTACCAGACGACAAGACCTCAAACACAGCAAATGGACGCATCAAGAACCTTACAGCTGATAAGACGTTCAAGATCTCGAAGATTTCTGTCGCAGGAAGGATTTCTACAACTCCATCTAATTATCCTCTTTAACAAAAATTTATATTTCGTTCTCTTTTAAAAAAAAAATTTAAATTTAACCTCTTTAACCTTTTCTTCTAACTCTCTAATTTCCTAAATCTAAAATTCCTAATAACTTCTTTTCAAATGAAATTTCATTCCTATTCCTTAATCTCGCAAAATGATTTCATTTTTGCTTGTCAATTTCTTAAACTTCTTTTAATTGAATCTCAAAAACCTTCAAACTTTATTATATTTTAATCTCTTAAACTTACTATCTCTTCCAAAGTGTAAATTTTCGTTAATTTATAAATTCTAGTCATCTTCTAAAAGTTGACATTTATGTTTTCCCTTTAAAACATCTTTGAATCTTATTCAATTAATTCTAAAATTTTATTCCGTGATTTTAAATACCTTTGAAATTACTATGTTTTAAATCGTATATTTTTTTTTACCTTATATACTATCAAGTTAGTTATTTTCAAATTTTTGAACTTATCAATACGATTTCCAAATTCTCAACCTTTAAAATGAATCTTTAGCTTTTCTTTTGAACTTGATAAATATGTTTAAAATTTTCTTAAGGGGGTAGGACAAAATATGATAGTTTAAAATCATTGATTAAAATTATTCAAAATCATTATTTTAACCTACTTTAAATTATGTATTTAATTTCAAATAAAATTATAATTTGTTTTATTTTAAAACCCTTAAAATTTTAATTTAAATTAATTCCGTACAAAACTTCTAGGCCCCACCTTTTTGAAAATCTCTTTAAAGTCGATTTTGGAAAATAACAATCTACTAATATTTCTATATTAATTCAAAATATTCTATTTATAAATATAAAATGTTTACATCCTTCAATATTTACACTCTATCTAAAACCTTTATAATATTTCAGAAATTCAAACTTTTTGAAAAGTCTTATTCTACCAAAATAAAATGTTATTATCGAAACTTGTAAAATCTTGTTATCTTCTCTAACTGCCTTGTCTAACTGCGAGCAGATATCCACTCTATTCAAGTTTCGGGACGAAACTTTTCTTAAGGGGGTAGGTTTGTAACACCCCGTGTTATTTTAACACAATATGATAAAAGAATTTAATTCCTCAAATTAAATTCATCCTTTTTCCATATAATAAAAATGCGACTGAATTTTTTTCGCCAAATAATATTAAATTTTCCTAAGTACAAATTTTAAAATTTTGAAAAATAAAGTTTGTTTTATTATCTTTAGAATTGAAAAAGAAACACATTTCAAATTTTTATAAAAATGAACCCTTATACTTTTCCCGTCTCTGAAATTCGGGTCAACAATTTCAAAGACGCAAATCAAAGTCAAGCCACTTTATTTGTTCCCAAATTCACGTGAAAATCAACCCTTAACATCAAACTTTGATTAAAAATTCAATCATTTTGATTTTTATTAATAAATTTATACTTCCTCCATTCCGTTTGATTGTATACGTTTGGTTTTTTGACACTATTCACGAGTGAGGATAATGGTCGATATAATTTTTAACATATAAAATAAAACATAATCATGTGGGATCTTGTTTTAATTGTCTTTTCGAATACATTATTAATATCAAATTTTTATAATTTTTTGAAATACGTAACTAAAGATATGAACAAAAGAAAACGTGTATCGACGTACGTGCAAAAAGCAAACGTATAGAATCAAATGGAATGGAGGAAGTATTAATATATAATTACTATTCCTTTTCTATTAAACTAGCTTTTTCTAAAATTGTCGAAATTTGAAGTCACATCTATTTTAAATCAATTAAATTTTTGACGTCTAAATATGAATCTTTAAATCTATAACATTCAACCAAAAAAATAAATATTTCGACCTAGGAAAGTTTTATTCAAAATTTCGAGGATTAAGATCCGATTTTTAATCTTAGTACCTTTTTAAAAATTATTTTTATTTTTATTTTCGATTTCATTCCAAAACATTATTTTAGGATCGTATCTTTTATTTCGAGACTATTCGTCTTGTATAAATCGAAAATTTCAAAACGAAAATCGAGCAGATTATTTTTACAATAGCCGACTTACTTGGACTTTTGACCAAGTTATCTTCTTCCATTTTTCTTACACAAGTCTTACACATTATATTTATCATCATCACTTTTATTTTCTTTTTATTTAAATTTAAAGTTTATAACCTTTAATAAAAAATATGTACAAATCTGAAACTACTACTTTAATACTACGATTTTCATTTAGTCACTTTTAAAAATTTTTCTAAAGTAATAAATATAATATTTTAGTCTTAGAATTTAAAAGTAGAGATATTTCAAAAAAATTGTCTAACGCGCACACTTTAACTTTTATCGCTTTTGACGCCTTGACTTTTTAAAGCCCATTTAATTTCGTGGAAAACATTTTAAAACACAAATTAAACATTTTTAATGCCAAAATAGTAATGTGGACTTATGAGGTGATGATGGAGTGAATGATGTATTAATTAGCTTAATAAAACATTATTTATTAAATAAAACTTTAACCTAATTAATTCATTTAACCTAGTTTTTCCTTACTAGCTTTTTCATTATTTTTCTAAGAGCAAAAATCACTTCCTCTTGCCCCATATGGACCGTAGCTTTCCTCCATTTTACTCCCTTTGTCTTCTTTCATTTTTCTCCTAAAAACATTAAATAAAAACTCTAATATTATTCTTAATAATTCCTAAGTGTTCTAAGTTCATTAGTGGGTATATTAGGAGCTAATTACATGGTTTATTTGGGTGAATATCTTGGGTAATATGGGTGAAGAAAAATCCGATCTAAAATTTATTTTAGATCCCCGACGATTAACATCCTAATTAAAGTGACTAACTATGTCTTATATTATCCTTTTAGTAAATTAGTTTGTTTTGTTATTATAATTTTATGAGTATGATTTTTGTGCTAAAATATGTTAAACATGATTTGTGTGTGTTTATATGTTATGTGATGTATAATAAAATGATAATAAATAAGTAATATTGATTATAGTTAAAGTGTAGTAAAATGTTAATATGTTTAGTTAATTTAATTTGGAGCACTTTTAATTTTTGTTCATATGATTTTTATGTTTAGTTATGTTTTAGTTGAGTAGTGTTATCATATAAAAAAATTATGTGAAATATTAACAATGAGATTAAAGTGATTAAAATCGAAAATAAAAATTTATACATATATATTACTCCACTCGGCATTTCCCTTTTTATTTTATAAATTTTCACTTTTAATTTATGTAAATTATATATTAAGTTAAGTTAGTATAAAATGGAGGTATTCATGTAAAAAAATTAAATTAGAAAAATAAATTATCAAATGAAAATTATGCACATATGTGTTCTTGAGCTATTTTGGTGTTCTTGAAATCTTCAAGTTGGTGTTCATGTGTGTTCATCATTTTAGCTTATTTTGATTCTTGATTATTTTATGTTTGTTGTTATTTATTGTTTTTTTTAACTAATAAGTAATTATATTAATATTAATGACTATATAAATTAAACTAGCTAAATCATTAAGTTTAAAAAGTTAGAAATTTAAAGTGTTGAAAAACACTATTCATAAATGTAAATGAAATTTTTAGTAAATTTCATTTTAGTTTAAACCGTTTTAGTATGTTTAGAATAATTGAATATAAAAACTTTAAACTAAAAACCGATAAAAATTGAAAAGTTAAAATTGACCACCACCACCATTAGGCCACGGCATCCCTTAAATTTTTGGGTCAAAAATTGCTTTTATCACTTTTTAGTTTTTGTTAAAATAATTTAATTAGTAGTTAATAAGTTAGGATTAAGAAATTAAAAGAAATAAATCATTTTTTTAGACATATATAATACCACACGGTTTCACTAATTAAAATGGACCAAATTTAATCAAAATGAAATTATCACTAAGTCACTAAAGTTAAATAGTTGTTAGAAATGAATTTCTGTATAAATCGATTTAGTTAGAAATGAAATATTATAAACCGATAAAAATATGTAACCATTATAAAAATGAACTAAATCGTGTGCTACTGCCTTTGCAAATATTGGACTGTTGAACTTGGACATACGGACTTAAATGAATCATCCACGATCCTATTGTTTTAAAAATGAAAGTCACTAAATTTAGATGATAGACGACTAAATTAACTAAGTCTCATTTTAAAATGAATATCATTATCACTTTTTACAAACCGAACTTAACGTTTTTAAAACTAGACTTTTAGAATATTTTCAAAACTCACTAAGTACAAAACGAACTTAACGACTTTGAAACTAGAAATTTATACTTAGAAAATAAAAGGGTTTAGTTTATTTTCTAAAATATCTTAAGTATAAATACCTAAAATATCTTAAGTATAAAAATACGTATAAATATAGAAATACGTACAAGTATAAGAATACGTATACGTATAAAAATACGTATAGAATACGAAGTATAAAAATACGAATACGTATAAAAATACGTATAAATACAATGAATAGTAAATACGATGAATAGTAAAATACGATGAATAGTGAAAAGTGAATAGTGAAATACTGAAAATAATTGAAAATTTTACTAAGTATAGAAAATTTAAAATGAAGAAGTAAATGACCTAAAGTGATTGAAAAACACATAAATAAAATTGGACATACTAATAAACGTTTCAATTTAGAAACTTGAAAACGTTAATAATTAACAACACTTCAAATAATAAACGAACGTGTTATGTGATCATGAAACCGAATACAAATACTTAAACGTTTGACGATGAGACTAGGAGAGTCTAGAAACATGTGATATGTAATATCAAATAAATAATAAATCATGAGTATGTTTAAATAAAAGGTCAAGCTTGGGCCTCAGATATGAAAACGTCAATTGTAAGTGAAGTGGGGTTAAGATAGTCTTGTAGCGGATACCACTATCTCGGTCTCTGACATGGGTCATCCCGGTTAGTGTGGTTGGTAGCGTGACTTTATTGCTTAGCATCGCCCATGCCTTACGCCTTAAGTCGTATTGCCTATCTTAGTACAAGATAATGAAAAATTCAACTCTTAGTGGAGTGGGGCTTTAGGAAATAGTCGTTTTATCCAGGAGTTAAGGTGCTCTATGATTAGCATAGCCTATTCTTAAAGTGGATATTAGTGTATGCATACTAGACTAGGGTTTTATTCCCTATTTCGCTAAAGTTATCGGGCATCCGTGCCGATTTGGGCGATTATAGCGGTGGTCTCCTTGCCGTGTTTCGTTCTTAGTGGCGCGACACTTGCATTCGTTCTTACCTGCGTAAAGATTACTTGACGAGATTGTATCGAAGTTCGAATCATTTCGAACACTAGAGGATGAGATGCAAGTATTATAGTATTCGGCGTGGTTTACGAGTCGAGTAAGTCTGCACTATGGAAGTGAGATGCAATCGATCAGTACAAAGGCCTACTCGGTGGTGGGGCTCGTGGCGGTATGTGTTGTTTGTTGTATGACTAAATGAGAGCAGTGTGTACCATCTTGAAAATTAAAGACCACAACTTTCTGAATTGAATCGAGTCTGTATGATGATTTTGATACATTATGTATGTTTGTATGCGATCTGATATCGCTTTGTAATCTTGTTGAAATACTGTGACGCTATTGCTATGATATTATCTGTTAATTGCTTTCGTAACTGAATATCATGCTTATATGATTTATCGCTTTAAACCGCATGCTTATTATGACTTATATGTCTTTAATTGCTATATGTAATAAGCATGTTTACATTTTTATCATAATGTTATAGTTATAAAGCGATAGTAATGAACCAAAGTAATTGAAACCGAGGGTAAGTATGAGCATAGCTAGTCACTGTCCGCTCAGCGGGCATCCCCCAATAGTTTATTGTGCAGGACGTTCGTGGACCAGGAGCTGGATTTTGGATGGGGCCACGAGACGCTTTTATGCTTTATTTTTAGTTGTTTATGAGAGATTTGTAATATATAACACTTTACTCTTTAAAATTCCGTATTTAGAGTTGTTTAAATTCAACTCTTGGACGATGGTGTAATATTTTGGGTTTATGTATAATTAATAACGCTGGTTTAAGACTTAATTAATTTCCGCCTTAGTAATTAAAGTCGACTAAAAACCAGGTTGTTACATGAGAGGTGGTTCTTTTTGAAGTCTTCTGAGCCCTTCAACCACCCTCGGTGCTTTCACAACGATGTGAGATGTCGCTTAGAGACCCGGAGGGAGTGGGTTCCAGGGAAGATCCTGTCGTGGAAGGATGTCCCTCTGACCAAGGACGAGGCTGCTGCCGTGACCTACTTCGAGTCGTATAAGAAGGGCAAGCAGATATTTCCCAGGAATTGGCTCCCTCCGGCGGAGACGATCACCCAGGACAAGTTCCTTAGCGTCGTCGGCTTGGTCCCGGCCCTTGAGGCAGGTGAGCAGGGGCCGGGTGGCTGGATGTTTGGTGCCTTGATTGTTTTTACTTGTATTCAAATTGCCATCTTTTGTCTTGCCGAGTCTGATCGTTACGATTTTGCCCGTTGCAGGTGACTTGGGCTATCTGACAGAGGAGGACCTCGCTTCTATCGGCCTTGGAAAAGACAACAAGCCTCTTGACGAGCCTGTTGCAGTAGATTTCGAACGTCGCAAGCCAACGCTTAAAGAGCTGATAAAAATGCAACCGGGAGAAGTCCCTATGAGGCCGAAGGGGAAGAAAAGGCCCGCCTTCAAGCCTCCCCGGGACAGGAAGCCCGAGCAGGTGCCCGCTTTCCTCTCCGGCCTACTCCTAAGCTTGAGAAAGCGTAAAGCCCTTCACGCCTCCCGCCACCGAGAGAGGTTGAGGCTTCAGCCAGCCTCCGCGCTCAAGGCCCAAAGTCCCTGAGTTTGTGGTCCAAACCATAGACTCAGACCCCGAGGAGGAAGAGGAAGGGAGACCTTTCAAGAGGCAGAGGCAGGAAAAGGTTAGTGCCGTTCTCTCTTGGGGGAGCCTTTCTGAAGGTCGTCCCCTGGACGTCCCCTCAGATGGTCTCTCCTCCGTGTTTCCCCTCAGTGAGCAGGACGTGTTTGACTTGTTTCCATTCTCTGTTCAGGGCTCCTCCTCTCAGGCCCGGGATGACATGCTGAAGGTATCCGTGGCGGTCCCGGGCAAGGGGGGTCCTAGTGATACCGGCCCAGCCAAACCATGGGAGGATGCAGTGCTGGAGACTTCCCCTCTTGCCAGCGTTGGCGGTGTGTGCATCAACGCCACGGAGTTGGCCTTGAAGGCCAACCGTGCTCTCAAAGGTCTCTCAGCTGCGCTCGCGGATCTTTCCAAGTTCACTGACAAGACCGCCATGAAGCAGCTGACCTCCGCTCGTCCGGCCATCTTCCGGCCGGCCGCACGGACTGATCCGTCATTGAAAGGAGAGGGCGGCCCGAGACAAAACCATCTCTGACCTCAAGGCTGAGGTTAAGCACCTGTCCTCCCAACTACAGGAGAGGGAGAACCAGCTTTCTGCCTTGGACAAGGAAAAGGAGGCTTTGGTTTTCCAGCACGCTGAGGTCTCCCGGGCTCGAGACTCTGCCGTTTCGAGGGCGGAAAAGGCCGAGGCGAGGGCGTTGGAGGCGGAGATCAAAACCACCCGGCTCGCCATGGACCTGGCTGATTTAAAGGGGAAGCATGAACAGGAGCTGGAGCAGGTTCGGGCTGACGTCTTCTACACCGGGTCAGGCTTTGGGGCCAACGAGACCAAGGAACTCGTGGCTGTTATTGACCCCCAGTTTGACTTCGCCCGCCTGGCTGAGCTGGAGGCGGAGAAGGATAGGGCCCGTGAGGCGGGGAATGACACGAATCCAGAGGCGGGACCCTCCGCAGCTGGCGGTGGCTCATTGCTAGAATTCGCCTTGTCTTCCGAATCTTCCTGCTCGGGATGATCTGCGGGATCTCCCATTAGCCTACATTTTGTTTTCTATTTTAATAAGACTTACATTAGTCTGCAGTAGGCGGGCCTTTTGTGGTAGACGGCCGCCGACTCCGGTGGGTCTTTTAGTTGTTCTTTTTTCTTCTTTATTTGCATCTGCCTGCTCCCGGCCCGGCTTGTGGGCTCAGGAGCAGCAAACTTGTATTAGACTCCTATTTCAAGCGTTCCTTCTTTATCAGCATTGCCTTGTCTTTTGTTTCTTCCATACTTAGCTTATTTATTTCGTTTTTACTCGTATAGCTTTTGTCCGAGAACGGGAGATTTTTCCATACTTGGCTTATTTTATCTCATTTTTACTCGCGCTATTCTCCTCCGTTATTATTTCTCTTTGAATGCTTATGTTGTTCCACTGTTTGTACCGGGGCCGGGTAGTATTGTTTGTCCCCCGCCTCCTATTTATACTTAGCCAAATTTCTAGCTTCTTCTCCATGTGTTATTTATACCGGGACCGTGTACTACTTAACGTCTGATGATTGTAATTACTCTCCTGTTCATTCATACGTAGGGATGTCATCGGGGCGGGGCGGAGGCGGAGGAAGGGTCCCCTACCTCCGCATCCGCGAATAAAAATTGACCTCCACCTCCGCCCCATCACCCATGGCGGAGGATACTTCCTCCTCCACCACCCGCCTAACGGAGGAAAGTTTAAACCTCCACCGTACCCGCCCCACCATCCGCCCCAGACCCGCCTCGATCACCCGCCCCACCATCCGCCCCAGACCCGCCCCACCATCCGCCCCATGGAATAACAATATCCGACGTCAAAAATTCAAGAAAGATAGAAAAAACACATACAAAATATCAATTCAATGTTAACATCAAATTAAAACACAAATGGAATACATTCAAAGTTATCAAATAACAATATCCGACGTCAAAAATAGGACTTAGCACTTTAGCAGTTGGACTTTTAGACTTCATGGCCCAATTTTTACTACTTTAATTTAACCTATTTTTTATTGTCACTTTATCTAAAATTAAAATTTTAAGTGTGTGTATATAGGCGGGGTGGGGACGGAGCGGGGTGGGTGGCGGGGACGAGGCGGAGGCGGTGGCGGGGCGGGGACGGGGCGGAGTTTAAATTGAATCCACCTCCGCCCCACGACCCGCGGCGGAGGTCAATTTTCGCTCCTACCTTCGCTCCACCACCCACTAAACTACGTCCTACCTCCACCCTAACTGGGGCGAATGCGGGGCGGTATCCGCGTAGACCCGCCCCACTGACATCCCTATTCATACGCATGCCCCCGGTCGCCGGGCGATTGTACTTAGGTTATTCGATGAATTGCACGTTCATGAGAAGTCTACTCTCATCTTCCCGGTGTTCTTGCATAAAGGCACCCTCACCCGGGTCCGACGACCACGGGTGAGCATTGTGCAGGGCCATACGTAGGGCGCGAGCCGCCCAGGCCCCAGGCCTGGACTCTCAAGGCGCGATGTTCATCCATACGTAGGGAACTTGTCATACGTAGGGCGCGAGCCGTCCGGACCCCGGGCCACGGACTCTCAAGGCGCGATGTTCATCCATACGTAGACATGGGAGGTCCGCAGCCGCCACCGGCTACAAGGCGTCAGATCGACATCGTGGTGAAGCAGCCAGGCACGTGGGCCATCATAGACATCCCGGCTCTTTTGCATAAAGGCACCCTCATCCGGGCCGAGCCGTCCGGGCCCCGGGCCACGGACTCTCAAGGCGCGATGTTCATCCATACGTAGACATGGGAGGTCCGCAGCCGCCACCGGCTACAAGGTCAGATCGTGACACCGTGGGTGAGAGCAGCCTACGCACGTGGGCCATCATAGACATCCCGGCTCTTTTGCATAAAGGCACCCTCATCCGGGCCCGACGACCACGGATGAGCATTGTGCAAGGCCATACATAGGGCGCGAGCCGCCCAGGCCCCAGGCCTGGACTCTCAAGGCGCGATGTTAATCCATACGTAGGCAACTTGTCATACGTAGGGCGCGAGCCGTCCGGGCCCCGGGTCACGGACTCTCAAGGCGCAATGTTCATCCATACGTAGACATGCGTAGGGCGCGAGCCGCCCAGGCCCCAGGCCATGGACTCTCAAGGCGCGATGTTCATCCTACGCAGGTATGGGAGCCCGCCAGGCGGCTGCCTAGGAGGTCCTTCCCTTCTCCGGTCTTTTATGTCTCTTAGCTGCTCCGGGGCCTGTTCTTGCCCCCCTCTGCTTCAGGCGGGGTTTGGAGTGCTCACCCCCTTTTCCTGAAAGTGTTAGTAAAAATTTTCAAAAATTCATATTTTGAATCAAACTATCGTCGATTAGCCGGGGTCGGGGGTAGTCCCCCCTCCTTGCCCCCTGGCCAGCTTTTGTGTGATGCAAATCTAAACAAATGCTGGGCAAAAATTCTAGCACAAGCTCTACTAAAAAATGTTACAAAAGCTCGCGGTGCCAACATTCCTGGTCACTCGCGTCACAGACATCTATACGTTGCCTCGTTAAAACCTTCCCGTGGAAAACCCAGTGGGACAAAACCACGGGTAAGGGAAAAGAGTACAACGTTTACACGTAATATTTCCTTAGTGTATCAGAGTTCCAATGGGACGGGAGGTCGTAGCCGTTCATATCTCTTAGCATGAAGGTCCCCGGTTGCTTTATCTCAGTGATCTGGTAGGGTCCTTCCCAAGTGGCTGACAACTTTCCATGAATGTTCCCCTTCCCGGTGGCGGACGCTCTTCTTAGCACTAGGTCTCCAAGTTCAAAGTCTCTGTGTTTCACCCTCCGGTTGTACATCCTACCATCCTGCTTACGGTAGGCCAGCGGTTTTTCTTGCTTAGTCCGGACCTCGTCTAGCAGGTCCAGCGACTCCTTTCTCGCTTGTTCATTGCTGGCGGGGTCATGCAAGCTCGCCTGGGCAGGAAGGACTCGCTTAATCGGGAGTAAAGCTTCGGCCCCGTAGACCATGTTGAATGGAGTGTGGCGGTAGATTCAGACCGTGGTTACGATTGACCAGGAAGGACGCTTGGTAGTTCATCTACCCATGCCCCTTCGATTCATCCGATCGCTTTTTCATGCCGTTCAACATTTGCTTGTTGGCGGCCTCGGCTTGTCCGTTGCTTTGTGGATGACAAATCGGCGAAGTAGCGACAATTGTCCCATTTCGCTTAGCTTGATCCGCATGCTATCATTGTCGAATTGTTTCCCGTGATCAAATACCACCACCTTGGGCACCCCAAACCTTGTGATTACATTTCTCCAAATAAACTTTCTCACGGCTTGTTCAGTGATGGTGGGGATGGCCTCTGCTTCAATCCACTTAGTGAAGTAGTCAATGGCTGCTACTACATATTTCCTGCCCCCGGTCGCCGTTGCGAAGGGCCCCAGGATGTCCATCCCCCACTGGTCAAAAGGTATCGGGCTCAGGACTGGTCTGAGGTCTCTGGCGGGGAGATGGATATCCGGGGCGAAGATCTGACATTGCCGGCACCGCTTGCTCAAATCCTTGGCATCCTTTAGCATTGTGGGCCAAAAGTAGCCGGCCCTCAGTGCTTTGTGGGCCAACGTGCGTCCGGTCACATGATGACCGCATACTCCTGAGTGTATGTCATTCAGGATGAACTCAGCGTCCATGCCCCCTACACATTTTAGTAGCGGGGCTGAGAATGATCGTCTGTAAAGTTCTCCATCCACGATGACAAACCAGGGGGCCAGCCTCTTCAGCTTAGCAGCCTCGATTTTATCTTCCGGGATTTCTCCCTCCAACTTGTATTTCAATATCGGCCTCATCCAGCCGCTGTCTTCAGAGATTGCATTGATTGTTAGCACTCCTTTTTGCCGGCGGATGTCGACCGTGACCGTTTTCGACTTGTTATCTGCTGTTGCGCTGGCGAGTTTGGCAAGCGCGTCCGCTTTGTTGTTTTCGGACCTGGGAATATGATGGACCTCAAAAGATTTCAATCCGGAGGTCAAAGTTTTCGCTCTTTGGAGGTACAACGCCATTCCTTCTTCCCGGGCCTCGTACTCTCCCCTAAGTTGGCTCGCTGTTTGCGAGTACATTTTTCAATTCAATCTCATACGCCCCATGGCCATGTCGGTTCTAGTCTGCCCGATGCACGCCTCGTATTCGGACTTCGTTGTTTGTGGTCGGAAGGCAAATTTGAGCATGCTCGAACTCATGTCCCGGGATCGATGATGGCGACTCACTGCCGGAACCATGGATGGTGGTGACCGTCTGTATACACCGCCACAATCCCTCGGTGCATCCCGCAGCGGGTGGGTACACTCGGCAATGAAGTCTGCCAGGGCCTGGCCTTGATTCTTGTTCTTAGGCGTAGGTTATGCCAAAGCCGGCAGTTCAATCGCCCACTTGAGGAGTCTGCGGATTTTTCAAATTTCTCGAGCGCTTTCTCCAAGGGCTGGTCTGTGCGCACCTCCACCGGGTGAGCATCAAAGTACGGTCTCGAACTTCCAGTTCATATGACAACGGCATATGCCGCCTTCTCAATGATTGGATAGTTCCTTTCTGACTGTCCCAGTGCATGACTGACGAAGTAGATTGGTTGTTGTTGTTTCCCCTCTTCTCGTAGGATTACTGCTGATATTGCGCTCGCGGTCACGGCGATGTACAGGACTAGGGTTTCGCCCGTGACCGGTCTTGCCAGAGTAGGCAACGTTGTTAGGTGTCTCTTCAGCTGTTCAAAAGCTTCGTCCTGCTCCTTTCCCCAGACGAACCTCTTGTTCCCCTTTAGCACTTGGAAGAATGGCGTGGATTTGTCGGCTGACCTGGAGATGAACCTGGAGAGTGTTGCCATTCTCCCGGTCAAAATTTGGATATCCTTAATTGTCTTTGGTGCCGGCAGGTCTAATATAGCCTTGACTTTCTCGGGGTTGGCATCAATCCCTCTTGAGCTGACCAGGTATCCCAGAAACTTCCCTGACCGGACTCCAAAGGTACACTTCTTCGGATTCAATTTCATTTGGTATTCTCTGAGCGAGCTGAACGTCTCTTTCAGGTCTTCCAGGTGCTGTTCATCGGACTTGCTTTTCACTATTGCATCATCTACATATACTTCCATGTTTCTCCCCTTCTGTTTTGCGAACACGGCATCCACCAGCCGTTGGTACGTGGCCCCGGCGTTCTTGAGTCCAAACGGCATCATCTTTTACATGTAGACCCCGTGCCCCGTGATGAAGGCGCACCGGGGCCTGTCCTCCTCTGACAGATAGACCTGGTGGTATCCTGAGAAGGCATCCAGGAAGCTCAAGGTCGAATGACCACTGGTGGAGTCCACCAGCTGGTCAATTCTTGGCAACGGGTAGCAGTCCTTAGGGCACGCCTTGTTTAGATTTGTAAAATCAACGCACATTCTCCACGCCCCGGATGCTTTTTTCACCATTACCACGTTGGCCAACCATTCGGGATAGTCACAACGTTCAATGAAACCTGCCTCCAACAACTTGTTTATTTCTTCGAGAATGGCCGCGTCCTTTTCCGCACTCATGGGCCGCTGACCTGCGCTTGATTGGTTTGTAGTGGGGTTAACGTTAATTGGTGCACAATTACTTAGGGCTTATCCCAGATCTCCGCCACGAGTAGGCAAACACATCCTTGTTCTCTTCCAAGATACTAATCGATCTGTCTTGAAAGCGGGGTCTAGCTCGCTGAATGATTACACTTCTTCCTGGTGATGACTCAATTTCTTTTGTCTCATTCTGGGTCCTGAGTCACTTCCAATCTCTTCTTCTCCCTTTTGTTCGGAGCTTCACCTGCCATTTGTCTTCTTTTTATCCCCTGACCGACAGGGAGTTGCAAGATCTCCCGGCGCACTGGTCCCCGTAGATCTTCCTTCACCCGCTTATGCGTGATGTAGGCCATGGCTAGGGCGTATCGTCTGACGGCGTGAATGTGATCCAATGTGACCCGGCCGATGAGGGCGTTGTATGCTGACGGGGCGTCCACGACTACGAAGCTTGCATCGACACTTCGGGCCATATCCTCCTCTCCTATCGTTACTGGTAAAGTTATCGTTCCCATTGGTCTTATACCGGCACCGGCGAAACCATAGAGTGACCCTATGTAAGGCGTCAGTTGTTCTTTCTTCAAACCCAGCTTCTCGAACACTTCCCGGTACAGGAGATTCGTACAGGCTCCGGTGTCTATCATGCATCTGTGTACCAGATGAGGTCCGATGTCCAAGGAGACGACCAACGGGTCGCTGTGGGGGTAGGAGACCCGCTGGTAGTCCTCGTCGCTGATGGTAAGGTCCGGGACTGGCTTTGGTGCTGTCCTTCCGGCTGAATAAATGCTCATGCTTGTTTGCTCGCGTTTCTCTGCCTTTCTTTTCCTCCCGGACAAGACCGATTCCTCCGTCCCGGAGATCATATGAATTTCACTTATTCTCTTTTGGTTCTTTTTCTGCCTTGTTTGGGCTGGATCCCCACTACCTTCACCTCCATCTCTTTCTCGCTTGTCCTTAACAAAGCGCCGCAAGGTGCCTTGCTGTACCAACCGCTCGACCTCGTTCTTCAGGGATACCGGCTTCTCAGTTGCATGGCCATTTGTCTGGTGGTATTCGCAGAAAGCTGACTTATCATTCCCCGGGTGTCTTTGCGGTCGAGGGGTGGCCCACTTGATTTCGTTCTTGGTCATCTCGAAAATTTCTGGCTGGGACCTTATGAGCGGTGTGTAGTGAGTCCATTGTTGGAACTATTGATTACTTCCCTGCGGACCTCTGCTTTCTCGGTTGTCCCGGCCATCCCGGTTATCCCGGCGATTGTTGTAATTCTTTGTTATGGCGGTTGTAATTCTGCGGATGTTGTTGTCATTACGTCTCCGGCGGTCCCTTCCATTCTCGTTGGGCCCATACGGTCCTCTTTCTTGTCACTTTCTTTGAATGTTTTGTGGAGCTATCTCTCGCGACAAATCCTCGACCATCTCATGTCGCCATCAGTGGCCGTGGGTTTCTGATCAGGAGACTTTTCAGCTCTCCCTCCTTCAGGCCTACTGTCAAGGCATGGACCCCTATCTTGGAGTCCAGGTCTCTGATCTGCTGTGATTCTCTGTCAAACCGGGTCATATACTCCTTCAACCCTTCACTCTTCCCTTGCACCACGTTCGGAGCTCCGTAGCCACCTTCTCTCTCCTTTTGTTTCCTGCGTACTGCTGGCGGAACACCCGGCACATGTCCTCATATCCGTAGATGGAGCCAGTTGGGAGGTTACGGAACCAGGTTTGTGCAAGTCCCGTTAGGGTCGTAGGAAAAACTTTGCACCAAACGTAGTCCGTAGGGTCGTACATCATCATGTGGCTCTCATAGGCCGCCAAATGCTCCTCCGGGTCCGTTTTCCCGTCGTATTGTATCGTTGGAATTTTCATCTTGGGAGGGAGAGGGTATTCCAACACCGAAGAGGCCAAAGGCGATTTTACCGTAACTTTCCCTTGCGTTCTGTTTTCTTTGGGCTTGTTGCGCTTGGGCCTCTCGATGCGTGGAACCTCGGGCTTTGGCACCTCTTGGGCGAAGGTGGTGGCCAAGGGACCGAATGAGACTGCTCTGATTCTCTCCACGTGCTATCATTGCTTGATACCTCGTTGTCCTCGTGGAAAAGATTCTTCGGTGTCAGGGATGGGATGGGATCCTTCTTTGAGGAGACTTTTACGGCTTGGCTCAAGGCGGTGGGGTGCCGGTAGGTGGTGTCTTCCTTAACTTTTCAAGGAAGGCACTCATCATTCTTTTCTCCTCTGGAGTCAAGGGCGTTTGCAGCTCGGTCTCCAAGGGAATGCCGTCGGCACCTCCCCCCGGGGGGGCTGTTTCTTCAACTGTTTTTCTCGGCTCTTGTGGAGGGTTTGACGTGGCTTTTTGTAAGATTCTTGTGAAATTATCCCCACAGACGGCGCCAATTGTTTCGGGTATAAAGTTAGGGACTAAATACCAAAACTAACTACAAATGATTACAAGTTGAATATGGATTATAAAATGAATGAACTAAGTCCTGGGCGGCTCTTAGCTCTCGGTCCTCCTCAACCTTCCTCTCGTCCTGAAATCACGTAACAAACCTAGCCCCGGGGCCTTCCGGGTGATGGCCCTCCGACGCTCAAGTCAGTCACAAAGACAAGTAAATCTAGAGAGAGAAAAGAGAGAAAAAACCTTTTGTGTAGTGTATTTGTGTGTGTGTGAATGAATAGTTTTTAGGGTTTTAGTTACCTTTTATACTTGTTTTCAATTTGTCCTCTTGTGCTGTTGCTCCGTACGGTACGGTCCCGGGTGGGCCATACTTGCCCCGGACCCGGGAGATACTCTTGGGTCCCCTGGCAGATGGATACCTCCCGGCCTATGATCCTCCCGGCCCTACATGTCCCGGCCCGAGTGGAGCCACCCCCAACAGATATGTTTGCTACTTGTGGAAGGCCACTTTGCTTTGATGGCTGGAATAATTTGCTCAATTATCATTTGTCTGGTAACATCTTTTGTGACAGAATCAATAGCTTTAGTTTCCATAGTACCCGCTGCTCTATTTTTGCTTCGCCTTTGAGCTGGTTGTTCCTTTATGAACGGGAAAATACCAATTTTCCCATCAAATAATAACTCACCCCCATCCCCGTAGATTGGCCTACTAACCGCACACATGAACATGACTTTTGTCATGTACCGCTTTGAATTACATGTCCGGTAAGGCGGCTCCTCACCTTCCACCAAGTAATATCGTCGATTAACTCTTGAAAGGTAGAACCATTTTTCATCTATATGTATAGTATTCTCCATTTCTTTGAATTTCAGTTTTGGGGCTGACATGTTTTGCTGATCTACAGTTTGCTCGACCTCAATTGCATTGAGGCAATATTTGATTCTATTGACCTTGTTTAAATCTGTCAAAACTGGATGTAGCGCACTTGAGTGAGGTTTTAATAAACCGTTAACGACCCACGAATGTACCGTTCCCGTTGACACTTTTGTTTTCTTTGAAATGCGTTCGATGGTGCTTCTTTCTGAGAACTTGAGTGACTTAATGAACTCGATATCCGGCAAAATACGTTTTCTATTAGTGTTGCCGTACCTTTTGCTTTTCACATTCAAACTTCCGGCTAACTGACTTGCTTTCGCTCTTTTCCAGATTTCAGTGACGGTTGTACGATAGACGTTCCATTTTGCAGCCGCTTCATTCACTGCCCCGCGTTGGAGTTCTCCGTCCTTGAATTTTTCCAGCAAAAACGTAGCAATATCAAACCTTTGCGAATCTGTCAAACACCTTCTACTTGTGTTGGCATTCATTTTCTGTTTTCTTTGTATTGCTGTAAATTTATTGGACTGTAACGGACTTTTAAATGGACTGTAACGGACTTTTAATGGACTGTAACGGACTTTTGATGAACTTCTAACAGACTTTTGATGGACTCGAAATCGACTTTTGATGGACTTGAAACCGACTTGGGTGTGATTTTTGGCTGTTTGGAAAGAAGTGTTTTTATTTTATTTTAATGTTTGAAGGTTTATTAATGCAGTAAACTTGAGTTTGAGAGGATATTTATAGGTAGGGTTATCTAAATGGCATCAGAATTGAAAAATTGGTGGGAAAAAGTGAAAAGAAGTGAGTTTGGAGGGAAATGTCTAAAAATTCGAATTTTCACCCACTTGTGTGCTTAACTGTGATTTTTTTAACACTTGCATAATGGGAGTTAATTTTACTGAAAATCTTGATTTATGTCCACTTGTTTGCTTAATTACAATGACATCATCATTTTCTTAACATATGTGCATTGACATCATGTTGTCAATGGAGTTGAATGGAGGGAGTAGTATATATTTTTTTTTCTCATCTCCATACATTTTTGAAGAAAAAAAATTGTTCCAAAATATTTTAATAGGGAATGTGTGTTTAACGGTAGTGAACAATTGTTCATAATATGGAATATAACCTAATACGGAGACACGGAGTATAGCCTCATTTGTCTTTTTCCCCCCACTTGTTACGGAGTACATCCGTTTTTCTTCTCTTTGTCATTGATACTCTATTGTTTATTTACAATTTTCCCAAGGTACTCCTGATTTGAACTTTCTTCCCAAGATACCCCTGAACTTTAGTTTAAGTTCCCAGCAAGCCCTTATTTTTTTTCCGTTAAGTGTTAAGTTAGTTAGTTACTGATGAGGCTAAAGTCGTCACGCCTAATCAAAATAAACCTAGACAAACAACTAACAGAAGCTAGCGGTAAACAGGGTCGAATCCACAAAGATACAGCGTAGTTATAAGCTAAGTCGGACGAAAACAGGTTTGACTCAAGGGTATGAAAATGGTTGATTTGGACTATAAACTAAAGCAATAGAGAAAATGAACAGAAGTCTATAAGGAGAAAGATTAGGGCAATCGGGTTCATCATGACAATGATTCAGGAACTCAAGTTCATAAGAAGGAACAATAAACTGTGCAAAGTGATTAGGTTTGGGAAACGCTCTCTCCAGTCAATTTTAGCCTTAAGCAAATTTAGCGGGCTCTCGCTACGTACTAAATTCAACTTATCAATCTCGCGTAAGTCTAGTTTTAACTCGGCTTTCGATCTTAAATCAAAACTTACTCAGGTTCAATTAAACTCAGATGAATTAGTTGATCAGGCGAAATAATCCTAATTCAATTGGCATAAAACGCGTAGAAAGAAATCAATTGCACAATATATTCAACCAATTTAATCTAAAAACATGTTCCTGAACCAAGGGCACAAATTCCCCTCAAACCCTAATAGGAGAATTAGCTAAACATAATTGAAATTAAAGCGAAGCAATAATAATAAGAAGATATGATGAAAGAAATAACAATGAATTAACCTGAAATTAATCTTGAATCGGAATGAAAAGATCGAATCTTGCAAAGTAATTAAATCTAGACTAAGTGTTTTGAGAGAGTTTAAAAGAGAGAGAACTAAAACTTAACCTAAAGCTGAAAAGTAAAATGAATGATAAGTCTAAAACCCTAACTCGAGACTATTTATATAAGCACGAAAATTCGGAGAATAGGAGCATCAGAACCGAGCGGTTCGGGTCCAAACCGATCGGTTCAGGGGGTGGAACCGATCGGTTCCCATCTAAACCGATAGGTTTTAGCAACTTCCAGCAACTTTGGTCCAAATTCACGTATCCTGAACCTATAGGTTTGCTCTGAACCTATAGGTTTGACGTCCCAAATCATAGTATTGCGTCCGAATCAACTCTCGAGCTTCGTCTTGACGTCACGATATTTGAAAATGCTCCACTCGACTCAGGTTTCGGCTCAGGATCGCCAAAACCTGCAAAATACAAACGAGGAACAACAGTATCGCAATATAAAGCAGATAGCATCTAAAATAGCAACGAACTCGACTAAAAGAAAGCTAAATGCAACTAAACCGGGGGCATATAATCAATATAAATGGCATACATCAAACTCCCCCAAACCAAACCTTTGCTTATCCTCAAGCAAACTATTCAAACATAGCACATAATCACGAGGACAAACTAGCGCAGGAAAATGCAAACTCAAAGTCGCAAGTATCGTCGCCTCATACAAAAGTGAATCAAGTCAATACCAGCTTCCTCTTCAATAAATTGAAGAGTTAGGGAGCAAACTAAGCAAACTGTGGACAAGGGAATTTGATCCACGCGATGTTTTATTTCAAAAACATTTTCATTCGAAAAGAGAGTCGCCACTAAATTTTATATGGAATTTAGAAAACCAATTTTAGAGAAAATGAGTTCGTATGAGTTTACGTGTTAGGAAGTTTAAAAGAATTTCATTTATTTAACGCCTAACCCTCACTGGGTCAGAAAGACGGTCTCTACTAAGTAAAACCATGGCTATTATGAGTACACATGCGGATATGCAAACAACGTTTTAATCCTAAACATATTATATCCATTCTATGTCGTTTAATGCACATATAACTTCGTCAAAATTATTTAACATGGGTTCATTTACTATTCTAGCAAACAAAGCGGAGAAGCAGAAATACTCACCGACAGCATAAGATAGATTAACAAACGTTAGCGGCAGACGAATAAAAAACAATCAAATATAACTAATACTCTATACGGACAAGCATGAATGATTAATATAGATAATTAAATATGGCATATGAATATAAAGCAGTAACAAGCAAACATAATCAAACATATAAATAAACATAAACAAACGTGCAACCTAATAATTAAATACACACACTAACATACGCATAGATAAAGCTGAAAATCGACTAATGAACATAAGAGCAGGTGCCTAACAAACGAAGCACGTAATATAAATACACACATGTATGAGTAAATACACAAGGGTTGGATAATCGAATCGACTCATACAAATTTACGCAGACAACATGAAGACTCGAACGCATCTCACGAAGACTTTAACCAAACCGTCCTACAGGTCAAGCTTCTACGCAACTTAAAATTTAATGAACAAAACAACACCAGCTACAAGCGGAAACGTGCAAACATGCGGTCTATACGTGATCAACGAAACTAAACGTTAAATGACGAAACGAAATCATGAAAACTAATCTAACCTATGAACATGAATTATAAATCTGAAAACAACATGAAAGACCAAATTTAAACAACCAACATGAATGACAGGAATAAGAACGGATTACGTAAAAAGAACTAACAGAATCAATCTAACGAAGAACTTTCGAGTCATATTACATAATGGAATTAAACATGCATACTAGTGAACAATAGGCACGAAACATTCACACATACACATCAAAATCAGGCTACAATCATCAACCTAAAACGAACAATAAAAAAACTACGACGATAAACAACTGAGCGACAGAGAGTAATAAAGAGCGACAGAGAGCTATAAAAGTAATAAAAAAACGAAAATTCAACAAAATAAAGAGAGTATTTTTGCACCCTCAACTTACATGTATCGTTGACCAAATATCCGAGTCGTAATCGATTGTAAGATTTTATCCCAAGGGGCCGTCTGCCGATTTAAAACAATTTGTAAAACTTCGAAACACGTTTCACGGTTTTGACTTGTAACTAGCGATTTTCAAAAGCTTGTAACTTCTTCGTTTCTCAACGAAATTTCGATTTGAAAGATGTTCTGGAAAGCTTGGAACGTGAACTTTAAATATATGTAAATAAACAAGCCAGGTTTTGTGGCTTTCAGCACTAAAAACGAGGTAGAAGAAGCGGACAAAGAACACGAAGAATGTGCCTGCTTTTGGTACCGCTACTATTGGGTTCTTTGAGGGCTTTTTTTGTGACTTTGTATCATGTGTGTAGGCTGTATATTTCGTGTCCTCTGAAGGCTTGTGGATGGTGTGTATATATAGGGTAGAAGGGTAGGGTTTTTTAAGTGAAAAGAGCAGCTTCATCCTCTTTTCGAGGAGTGCTGTCCAAGGCTCGTTCTAGGGTTTTGGAGGGGGTTTTCTTGAGGGTTAAGCAAAGGCAATTGGAGCATGAGGATCAGGCATGGGTTCTTGGTTGTGGGTATGGGTCTGGTGGCCAGAAAGCCGGGTTTTAGCCCAAAATTGGGCTGCCTGAAACAGAGCACGGTGAAGGGGAGTTGGGCTGCTGTTATACGTGCACTTTTGACTGTTTTCTGGTCCGCTCAGTCGAAAGGGTAGAGTGGGTAGAGAAGGGTACGAGTTTAGGTCATGGGTAGGCGAATTAGGAGTCGGGTTTGGGTCGAATAGGGGCTGACTTTGGGCTTTTGAGCTGCTGCGGATCAGCTCTATGTTTGGCTTCGTTTTGGCTGGTTATGGTGGGTTTAGGATGTGTCTTGGGCTGGGTTTAATCTCGGATATGTGGAGAGGAATGTGGGTGAAAGGGGCCTCAAAGTTCGTGTTGAAACGGGCTCAAAATCGCTCCTAAAATGGGGCTTAAAACGAGCTTTAAAACTTGCTGTTAAGAAAACGAATTCGTCGAATACGATTTAATAAACTGTTTTAAAAGCACGAGAAATGACTTTTCAAGTCAAATATTGAATTTGTAAAAGCGATTTTTCAAATCGAATTACTTAAAATGATTTTTCAAATCGAAACGTTTTATTTTCAATAAAACAAACTTTTTGACAGAATACACTTACCCTGTCAACACACTAATTTAAATATCATTTAAATCAATAAAACAAACTTTTGTCGACGGCGCCCGGCTTACATCGTAAAACGAACTCAAATAAATGACACGAAATACATATTGTCCTATCATCATTGGGTGTTTGTCGGGTTTTCTATAAATTTCCATATCGACAGATACGGGTATCAACAGAGCCCCCACTTTGACTAAGGCTTGGACAGGCGAAAGTCAAAGTAGACTCTCGAGTCGATCGTAGATCACAACTTGAGAGCCTCACGGGTCGTTTATGGTCCCTTAGACCTGTGTATATAAGTTCACCAGCCATAAGAAGAAATCATACCTGAAACATGATTCTGGATGCCTTCATTTTCATCAAAGTGTGGGTTGAGCTTTATCCTTAGGCGCCTACGTATCCGTTGTGACAGAATCAAACCCGTATCGTAGTTCGAGGCTCGGCTGTAGCTTCGCCGCTTGGCCCCAAAACAAATGATATTTGTTTACTCGATTGAGTAAAGCCTATATCTGTATTCTTTTTGGAAGTGTCACTTCTTTTAGCTTCTGCTAGTATTTCTTCATTTCGAGGATGTCATCCTGTCGTCGGGGTCTAAGGTTGATGACTTTAGAGCCCCCGGTTGGAGCGTTCCTGCTCAATCTTAACAACAAATCATAGCACACGACTCACATAGTGAAATTTGCGTTTTTTTTTGAACAAAAAGGATGCATCATCGATCCGAGTTGCGAATTTTATTCGAAAATGGGTCCTCGACCTGCTTTTTAAACAAAAGAGATGGATCATCGATCCGAACTGAGAATTTTAATTTGGAAATGGGTCCTCGCCCTGCTTTTTAATCAAAAACGATGGATCATCGATCCGAACTGAAAATTCTATTTTGGAAATGGGTCTTCGACCTGAAACCGTAAACATCTTTTGAAAATGGGTCGTCGACCGAAAACCGTAAACATCTTTTGAAAATGGGTCGTCAACCCGCATCTTGAAAAGTGGATGAGTCATCGACTCGAACTATAAACATCTTTTGAAAATGAGTCTTCAACCCGCATTTTGAAAAGTGGATGAGTCGTCGACTCGAACTATGACTCGAACTATAAACATCTTTTGAAAGTGAGTCTTCAACTCGCATTTTGAAAAAAAGGATGGGTCATCGACCCGAAACCGTAAACATCTTTTGAAAATGGATCGTCGACCCGTATCTTGAAAAATGGATGAGTCATCAACTCGAACTATAAACATCTTTTGAAAATGGGTCTTCAACCCGCATTTTGATTTAAGTGGATGGGCAATCGACCCGAACTATGTTCATCATTTGAAAATTGGGGCCATCGACTCGTATTTTGAAAGAAAAGGTGGATGGGTCATCGACCCGAGCGCAACACATCATCTGAAAATGGGTCATCGACCCGCATTTTGGAAAGTTGGTAGGTCATTGACCAACATAGCAAATTTCATTTGAAACTCGAAAGAGGTCATCGACCCGAACTTTGGATTTTGAGCACTTCGAATAATTCGACCATTAACCTAGTTTAAAAACATCGTTTTTAAAGTTGGATTGCGGGTCCAATCTAGACTACAAAAATTACTTGAAAATTGACACAGGGTATTGGTTAGCATGCATCAAATCGAATTGGGTCCTCGACCCGCATTGCAAACATCATTTTATAAAATCAAGAAGAGTCATCGACTCTGAATGTAGACATCATTTAGAAATTGAAATGGGTCATCGGCCCGCAAGCATCATTTTGAAAATTGAAGTGGGTCATCTGCCCGAATTTGAAATTTGACCTCGGATCATCGACCCAGACTTTGCAAAAAGGTTCTTGAAATGCATGATATTATAGAATCGAAGCATGGCCAAGTCAGCATGAAATACGACACGAATGTGACATGAATACGACAAGAACGTGACACGAGCAACTGACATTTGAACGTTCGACCATGACCGACTCGACCTAAGACAACGTTTCAAAGACGAGTAGACTAGTAACTGTGCAGGGTCCTTTAGGATGATTGGCACGTGGTTTGAAATAGACGTGGGTTAGTAGTATCATATTCTCCCCCTAAGCAAATTCTTTGTCGAGATGCGAACTAACTGTCAAAGTAAACATCTTTGCCAATTCCCGTTAAGAAAAAGATCATTCCAAGACTGGACAATTACTTATCAGAATATTGATTCTCATCTCAATCTAAATTGAGCACTAAGACAGACTCAACAAAAGTTGCTTCATTTGGACTTTGTAAAGACCCGTAAAAAATTGACCAGATGACGAATTAGATGATGGGTGGTGGTGGATTGTATCCCTTATTCTAAAGGATTGCCTACATATTCGCGTGGGGCGAAATCAAATCCGATGTAGTTCGATCGAGGTGCATAAACATGGCATTTTTTTTTTTTTTGTGTGTAACACTCGAAGGTTTCACCTAAGGTATCATGTTGTATCTTGTTCTAGCTTGTGAAGTACTGACGGATCCCTTGTGGACCCTAAACGCTTGGGTGCAACTACATAAGCCAATGATTCTTGGAACTCAAGACTACGTCTTCATTGCCGTTTTGAGAACGACTTAGAAAGGAATTGATGGTACTTTCTGACCGTTTTGGCTTCGCCTTTGACTTTGATCTTCGATCTCCGACGTGTTGCCACTCAATTTTTTGTATTTTTGTATTCTTGTTTTTGGGAATGTGTCGCGCCCTTTGTGGCTTGGGCTTGTTCCAACTTTACTAGATGTCGCGGCGAGCGGTCGCATGTGGTCGTATGTATATCACGCCGGACTCCTCTGACAAGTTCGTTTGCTTATTAGGCACGCGATCGAGTACACGGAGGGCGATCCATGAATATTCGTACCTTTGGTCGCGATCAAATTCATGACCACTGTGGAGCTCCAAATTAATGGATCCTCCTCCAAAGGCAGAGGAGTAGTATAACACGAGTTGACTACCAGAATTGAAACTCTTTTGTTTTGGTTGTCGGAAACCCTTTTGTCTTTGTTTTTGTTTTGAGTTGGTGTTGCACCTTACCATTTAGAATTGAATACGTATTTCTACCCCAGGGACACCCTTCGAGTGCGTTGTGCATTTTCATCAGTTGGATTATGGAAGCAAATTAGAGACAAGATCAATTTCATTGATTTTGAGAAGGAGTTAGAAATAATTGTGGAAAAACGAATCTTAGACTCAACTCAGACATAAGACTTGAATACGAATTCTGACTTATAATCACCAACCTCGGCTTTGAACCTTTCTCCTTTCATTAACTGGAACTGATTAATCATGAAAAGACTTAGAGCTTAACAACATGGTCTACGGCCTATCTATGCAAATGCATGCGACATATGGACTTGAAGACAGACCCACGGCATGAGACTTAGACCCAACTAGACATGGGCTTGAAGTAATTAGCTCGTGTTTGGACCAGTAATTTTCTAAGGCTTATACGAAACTTTCAAAAATAGCCCGGATGAGACGTTGTTGTGCCCTGACTCAAAACTAAAAAATTGACATGCATGACTTGGGCCTAAGAGTAGGCCTGGGTGACCCAACTAGTTAAATCCTCTAAGACTTTTAGATGGACTAGACTTTCTATACACGACTTAGACTCTAACTGGACTTGACTCGATGCATTTCATGCTTCCTCATGACTCGAGAATGAAACTTGTTTTTGAAGTTGAGGTTTGAAATGGGCAGCACTTCGACTACAAAAAAAGCTTACTTGGTTCGAAATTTCAGTTTAACTGGGGTTAGATTTTACCTTTGAAAAACTTCGTTTTGGTAGGAAAAATCTATTCCCAAATGGGTAGCATTTCAAAAGCGTTCGAGATTATTCTAATCCTAAACGTATAGCATTTCAGCTTAAAAACTATTCTTTTTTCAAAAGACGTAGTGTTAAAAATCGTTCGGGATTAATCTAATCCTAAACGGGTAGCATTTCAGCTCAAAAAGGATCTTTTTTCAAAAGACTGAGTGTCGAAGACTGTTCGAGATTATTCTAATCTTAAATGGATAGCATTTCGGTTTATAAAAGGATATTTTTTCAAAAGATATTTTTTTTTAAAAGAAAAAGAATGTTCTAGGATTTTCTAATCCTAACGAGGAGCATTTCAGCTAACAAAAGGATCTTTTTTCTAAAGACTTACCGTCGGAGACTGTTCGAGATTATTCTAATCTTAAACGGATAGCATTTCTGCTATAAAAGGATCTTTTTTCAAAAGAGTTTTTTTTTTTTAAAAGAAAAAGAATGTTCTAGGATTTTCTAATCCTAACGAGGAGCATTTCAGCTTAGAAAAAATCTTTTTCAAAAGAGCTAATATTGAAAAGCATTTCAGCAAGGAAGAGATCTTTTTTGAAAAGAGCTAATATCGAAAATTGTTTAAGATTATTCTAGCCCTAAACGGATAGCGTTTCAGCTTAGAAAAGATCTTTTTTCAAAAGAGCTAATATCGAAAATTGTTTAAGAATATTCTAACCCTAAACGGATAGCATTTCAGCTAGGAAGAGATCTTTTTTCTAAAAGAGCTAATATCGAAAATTGTTTAAGATTATTCTAACCCTAAACTGATAAATAAGCTTTCACTAGAAAAGATCTTTTTTCAAAAGAGCTAAACTCGGAAATTATTTAAGATTATTCTAATCCTAAGAGGAAAATTATTTAAGATTGTTCTAATCCTAAACGAGTAGCGTTTCAGCTTGGAAAAGATCTTTTTTCAAAAGGGCTAATATCGAAAATTGTCTAAGATTATTCTAATCCTAAGCGAATAGCATTTCAGCTAGGAATAGATCTTTTTTCAAAAGAGCTAATATCGGAAATTTGATTATTCTAATCCTACACGAATAGCATTTCAGCTAGAAATGGATCTTTTTTCAAAAGAGCTAAAATCGAAAATTATTTAAGATTATTCTAATCCTAAACGGATAGCCTTTCAGCTAGGAAGAGATCTTTTTTCAAAAGAGCTAAAAATCGGAAATAATATAAGATTATTCTAATCCTAAGGGGATGACATTTCAGCCAAGAAAAGATCTTTTTTCAAAAGAGCAAATATTCAGAAAATATCTAAGATTATTCTAATTTTAGAAGGAAAGCGTTTCAGCTTAAACAAAAATCTTTGTTTTCCGAAAGAGATAGTGTGGGAAAATATTTAAGATTATTCTAATCCTAAAAAAGAGAGCGTTTCAGCTTAGACAAAAATCTTTGTTTTTTCGGAAAAGAAAGTGTTGGAAAATATTTAAGATTATTCTAATCCTAAAAAGACAGCATTTCAGCTTAAGGAATGATTTTTTGAAGGAAAGCATTTCAGCTCGAATCAAAAATCTTTTTTCAAATGAGGTAGTGTTGGAAAATATTTAGGATTATTCTAATCCTAAAAAGACAGCATTTCAGCTTAAAGAATGATTTTTTAGAAGGAAAGCATTTCAGCTTAAGTCAAAAATCGTTTCAAAAGAGATATCGAAGATTATTCTAATCCTAAAAAGACGGCATTTCAGCTAAAAGAAATGATTTTTTTTTAGAAGGAAAGCATTTCAGCTTAAGTCAAAAATCGTTTCAAAAGAGATAGTGTCGGGAAAAAAATTAAGATTATTCTAATCCTAAAAAGACAGCTTTTCAGCTAAAAAAGATTTTTGGAAAATATTGATTGAAAAGAGATCTTTTTTCGAAAGAGCTGAAGTTGGAAAATATTTAAGATTATTCTAATCCTAAAAAGACAGTGTTTCACCTAGAAAAATCTTTTGGAAAAAAATATTCGATTGGAAAGAGATCTTTTTTCAAAAGAGCTAAAGTTGGAAAATATTTAAGATTATTCTAACCTTAAAAGGACAGCATTTCAGCTAAGAAAGGACTTTTGGAAAATATTCGATTGAAAAGATGAGAGTTTTGACTAAAAAAGGATTGAAAACATGGCTTTAGAAATCACAGAGCACTTAGTCATACGCAGTTCAAGGATGCAATGCATGACCTAGACTATTCTAAGTCTCGAAAAGGGTCCATGCCAATGATCCCGCGCTGTTAGGTAACCTACGCAACCACCATAAGTTTGTAACTATATGGCGAAAGTGCGGTTGCTAACCTCGACGGAACCACCTTGATATTTAAATCAGACATAGTGAAGGTCATTTCCCCACCCTGAAATCGACCCAAGGGGAGAAATGGTTCGAATCCTAACAGTATGATGCATAAATAACATAAAAGAGAAAGGGTACTCTAAATAGCCATCATTTTACTTTTCAAGTTTCACTGTCCCCAGCGGAGTCGCCAAATTGTGGACAAGGGAATTTGATCCACGCGATGTTTTATTTCAAAAACATTTTCATTCGAAAAGAGAGTCGCCACTAAATTTTATATGGAATTTAGAAAACCAATTTTAGAGAAAATGAGTTCGTATGAGTTTACGTGTTAGGAAGTTTAAAAGAATTTCATTTATTTAACGCCTAACCCCGCCCGTCGTAAAGACGGTCTCTACTAAGTAAAACCATGGCTATTATGAGTACACATGCGGATATGCAAACAACGTTTTAATCCTAAACATATTATATCCATTCTATGTCGTTTAATGCACATATAACTTCGTCAAAATTATTTAACATGGGTTCATTTACTATTCTAGCAAACAAAGCGGAGAAGCAGAAATACTCACCGACAGCATAAGATAGATTAACAAACGTTAGCGGCAGACGAATAAAAAACAATCAAATATAACTAATACTCTATACGGACAAGCATGAATGATTAATATAGATAATTAAATATGGCATATGAATATAAAGCAGTAACAAGCAAACATAATCAAACATATAAATAAACATAAACAAACGTGCAACCTAATAATTAAATACACACACTAACATACGCATAGATAAAGCTGAAAATCGACTAATGAACATAAGAGCAGGTGCCTAACAAACGAAGCACGTAATATAAATACACACATGTATGAGTAAATACACAAGGGTTGGATAATCGAATCGACTCATACAAATTTACGCAGACAACATGAAGACTCGAACGCATCTGTAGATACCCGTATCCGTACCCCCCAAAAACAAACCCGATGATGAAAAGGACTTTCATGCATGCTTTTAAAAGAGTCGAAACGGTACAAAAGTGTCTAAAACGTATTAGTCATTTTTAGCGTATTAATTTGGATTTGCATAATCATGAAAATGAATGTCAATTTTTAGTCATCATGAGCGTAACACGAGCACAATATAGGAACGTCTTATTAAGCCAAGCCACAAAAACAAATTTCCAACTAGCTACAAAGCGGCCCAAACTTACAAAACGACCCAAAACGCACACCAACACAACACATAAAGCGGGCCAAAGTGCGTCCGTGTCACATTTTCACAAAATTAAACTTTACAAAACCATAAAATAATATACCTTAATATTATTTTATTTTGAGCCAAAACCAGAAAAACACGACAAAACCGAAACACTAAAACCGAAATTGACCAAAATCGAGCAAATACTTAGCCCATAAGTAAACAACAAAACATAATCATTACTTAATCAAAACATCCAAAAAACCAAATGGCGGCATAAAACAACCCACCAAAACAAAAAAGAATCGCTGTGGATAAAGCGATTAAGTTTCTAATCGCCTGTTAACGGCGATTATAAACTTCTCCCATCTGACCGCCTTTTGATTTTTCTTTAAAAATATCCAACTCAAGCAAACTTAAACGTCAGATATTAGCGATTAAGTTTTGCTATCCCACATAAACCACCAAAACTCTATAAATACCAACCCACTTCATTCATTTTCAATACCCGGTTTTTAGCACTCATACACTATTCACAAAATCCACTCAAAAATACCGTCTTTACATTTTCGAAAGGTAAACATTTTACCTACGGGCTAGACGCTTGGGACTCGGACAATGGGGGTACATTAACCCCAAACCCGATATTAGCACTAAGCGAAGCCGTATTAAATGTCTGGAGTAGAATTCGGATTCATAATCCGTCTAAACCCCGCCAATATCGCATAAATAAACGACTCATTATCACTAAAGCAAACCGACGTCACTTTTATAATTATGCAAGTCCTCATTCATGCATTAAATAACGACTAGAATCACGGATCCAACACTAAATTGTACCGTTTCATAGAGTCTTTTAGCATGTCAAAACTGAGGGTTTTTCACAAATTCTAATACGAGGTCGGAAAATAACGTCTATAGTAATAATTTAGTCAATAAATTATTATTTAAACGTACATTTCCTATAGCAATATGTCATTATTTTGACAATTTACATTATTTATGCATTTTAATCGAGTCATGTTTATTCGCACTTGTACGTAGCGTGACTTTTAGCCCAAATATCGAAATTAAGCAAGTGTTTTCAAATTAGTAGAGACTACTCTTATGTAGGCTTTTTGATTACTGTTTTCAAAACTCATTTTGTCAAAACTTTCGAAAAGTAACCTCACTCCGAACCCCTTCTCTCGTTTCAAACCTCGATTGATAGGTACCGACGCACCTTGAAATCTGAGACACTCGTGTCTTGTATTTCAAGACGCGTTGAATAGGTTCTAAATTCCTTTAATATTTGGTGGCGACTCCGAAAATACATTTTCAAAAAGGATTTTCTACCTTTCTTTTTTGGTCACAAATTCATGCAATGATCTCCCCCATTTTTACAAAACTTCGCACCTTTTTCCTGCGAGGCATTCCGCCTTACCAAGACGGCGAGTCGAGGCTCAAGCGCAGTAGTATGCCGATAGGTTTTCCCAAAAAAGGAAAAGATTTTCCCGGTACCTTCAGCTGGCGACTCCGCTGGGGACGAGCATGATTTTTATTATTTTTGAAAAACTAGTTTTTCTTTTATTTTAAAATCATAAAGAAGTGAAGCTTGAAACTTTGAAAACATTTACGCTTTCGATATTTGGGCAAAAATACGTTGAGTCGAATCCTCCTGATTCAAACCACACCCTTTGAGGAACGGCCCCAAGAACTCTCGCCATAAGCGAGGTAACTCGACACACTGCTCTCTCACCCCTCCACGATTACAAGTACGGCATCCGTACAAACGATCGTAACTACCAAACTTCGAGCGCTCTAGGGCCTGCCTTGAATTCACACCTAAGACGTGTGTAGTCTTGCGGGTGCCCCTACCTAAACGTCATGAATGACTGGAGGGAACCTTACCCTATAAACCAAAAACCTGTGTTTATATGTACAAGTGTGAAGCTATAGTACCCTCACTATAGTAGTCTTTCAAAAACTTCCTGCATGTGAAAACTTTTCCTAGGCATTATACTTTTAAAATACGTCCATCTTTGAAATTGCTTTTTCAAACTTTTTTCAAAAAAGGTCATACTTTTAAAAACACGCCGTTAGGCTCTTTGACCCATAGTCATTTGAGTTTGATAAATAAAATGCCAGTGCATTTAAAACCGATCCAGGATAATCACTAGATCCCCGATCTTTTTCAAAACGTAAATGAATTATGCGACTGACGTATCGTCATAATACATTTATTGCTAAAAGGTCTTTCACAAAGCAAAAACCCGAATATGTCAATTCATTTCGGAGATTTTAAAAGAAATTAACTTTTAGAACATTAGAATTAGCTCTAAATCGAGTGACTCTTTAGTCATCCCGATTTTAATCCTTTTCTCTCAAAAACGAAAAACGCGGGCTCGTTCAGATGCGGACCCGTTGATTTACTCTTTGAATCAAGTACTGACTTATCGTCATTTTTGATTTAAAACCCTGAGTCACACGTAGAAGGCGAACAATTGATCACCTTTTACCCAATTTTAACATCCTCAGGTCGGTTAGCCTATCGCTACTTCGGTCTGATCCTTTTTATCGTAATCCAATGGTAAACCCCTGGCAACATACCGCCAAATTGGGTTAATCTGATTATGATCATGCAAATTTTTCCTACCTCGAGAACAGGGACGTGTTAACGCGCCTCTATCTCAAAAGCTTCCCGTGTCCTTTTAAAAGCTAAAAACACGAGTCAAGTCGAGTCACCCACTTTTTACGCTTTTGTGTCTTCCTTTGGTCGTGAATGTGATTTTTCATTCGAGTCTTTTCCTTCTATTTTAGAATCACTAAAGATTTGAAAACTTTGTCAGGTCCGCTCATTGAAAAACCCTGGATACGCGACGAACTAAGAACCGTCACTTAAACCCACCTCCGCCTCCAAAGAAGCGCTCCTACAACAGATCAAAACCAAAACCTGTCATGGCCTTTCAACACGAAAGGTTTCGGAGGACCACCACCACCCCCCCCGGAGGTAACTGCCGAACAAGTCCGACAGCTCAATGATAGGATAGCTAGCCTCACTACGACGATCGAGCAAATGGCTATCATGCAAAAGTTTGAAGCAGAGAAAAACGCCGCGGCGCTGGCCGAGAATCTAACTAACGCAAAAAGATTCGAACCATGGAAGAGCGTCTTACAAACTCAAGGGGTTACTCCATACACCAAGAAAACGAGCACATCCCAAAGAACGCCGGATCCATGCTACTGCAAGTTAGCACTTAGCGATCTTCCGTCTTGAAAGGTCACGAAGCCCGCTCGTTCACGTCAAGGCTTTCAAAGCTAAAATGGCCATCATGGGTGTCGAACCCCTGCATGGGCTACCTTATTCCTCACTCATTGGACGCCAAGAACCAGGGCATGGTTCTACGCTCTAGAACCACATAAAGCGGGTAGTTTCGAGGACATAACGGTTGCGTTCGATCTGATGATCGGGACAACAATGACATCCAAGTCTCGCTACGCACCTTGGAGGTCCCGACTCGGAAGGGACAATGAGGGGTTTACCGAGCACCGACGCTACCGGAAGAAGCGTGTGCCCAAATACCTAACCGCCCAAGGGACACCGACTTAATCACTAAGTTCATCAACAACCTCACCCTCAAGATACCAACAACACCTACAGACGGAAATTTTGACAACTTCTCAACCCTCGCCGCTTCGGCGAGCTCATCGAGGACGACCTCCGCAAAGAAAACAGAATAAGAGCACGGGCGCGGGTATCAAGGAAGCTCATCTCGAACCACCGCCAAAGTCGAGCCCATCCATGCCATCAACGCACCGACGCGTTAGAGGCACCACCTGCTTACAACACCGCCAAGGCACGCCATGCCTCCGCCAAAGCATCATACTCACCTCCTGGTCCCGGATTCGATGAAAGCACGACGAAATTTTGACCCAATATACATGACTTACTCAAAGGCGCTACAGAAGCTTGTGAGCCGCAATGTACTTCAACTCATAGGACCTACTAGCGAGCCTCCCCCGGACAAGAAGCCAAAGTCGTGGGATCAGAACGCATACTGCGAGTTCCACAGAGGAAAGGGGCATGACACCGAGCAATGCTTCCGCCTGAAGAACATAGTTCAGGACTTGATCGACGACAATACCATCGTAAAGCCCAGCCCGAGTCCTAAACCTTCAAACCAGCTTAACCCTCCGCATACCCATGCTACTTTTGCAAGTACACACCCCATCATCGACTGCTCTAAACTAATCATCTCAAATGATCACGAAATCAACGGCATCTGGAATACTTCTGAGGATGAAGCCGACAATGATGACATCCGCATATGTCTCCAAGATGAACCCTACGACGAAGAGGCTCAACCCCGTCGCCCGCCAGGCAAGTACGGAGAGTTACGTCACAAGTACCCATTCAGGCTATCAGACAGTGATGACGAAGTAGCCTACCTAACACGTTCTGGACGCCCGTACCAAGCTTCTCTAAAGTTACTTGAACCTCAAAGCCACCCGCCAAGGTTGACTGCTCAAGAGAAGAACAAGGGGATAGTCATAAACGAGGATACGCCGCCTACTTCGCCTACCACTACAACCTCACCTACAAGCACTGCTCCTATGCCGCCAGCCAGTAAAGTGTCATCACCTAACACTAATCCCGCATGACTCCACCGATTGATAAGATAGCATCATCAGCGTTACCGGACACCCTTGCACTACGCCTGAGATCGGAGACACGGCTCCTGGCGGCTCAACAAGACGAAGGCGGACATTTCAATCTGGCAGCTCTTAAGGGACTCAATGGGACATCGTGAAGCCCTCTACCAAGCATTACAGGTCACCCCAATGACGTCGGAAATGTCTCCAGAGAAGCTTATCAGTAACATCACACGTGAATGGCAGGCTAACGCCGCCACCTTCTCCGATAAAGATCTCCCTCCGTTCGGCGGCACGCATAACCTACCTCTCTACATCAACGTGGAATGCCACGGCATGACATTACCAGTCGTCCTCATCGACAACGGATCCGCAGTCAATGACTTTATCCCGTGTACGGACGGTGTCAGGGCCTACGATGGAACACGTCGCAGCATAAAGGGAACCATCTCCTTCCCCATTATGACAGGACCAGTCATGAGAAAAACCGAATTTCAAATCATCGACATACCCCCTACCTACAACATGCTACTAGGTAGACCTTGGATCCACGCTACCAAGGCCGTCAACCACCTGCATCAAAAGGTCGGGATACCTGCGGATGACGAGATCGTCACCATCGACGCCTCGAACTTTCGAGCTACCTCAGCAAAGAAAAGACTAATGATAAGCTGCGGAGATAAACGCCGATCCGGTAGAAGCGACATGTGTGGTTTCCACTTCGGCTTCAACATCTGTACTCTGACTCGTAGAGAAGAGGTCGCTACACTCTACGCCAAGGACGACGATAACAAGTGGCCCCCCACGCGTCTATCCTACGTACCATGGTCGCACTGAAGTCTCTCAAGGTTGGGAGCATACAATGATCGCAAAAATATCATGACTTCCACATACAACCATACCACATCCTCCCGACCACTATTTAGTCGAGAGAGGGCACTAACAAGATTCCTAAGGACACCACCACGTACACCATTCAGGAATTGAGCTCATTTCCGACATCGTGGCGCAACAACAACTTCAACCCTACCAACCTGATCATCCCTCACGAAGAAAAAGCACACGACGGATGGTCAAAAACCCTCGAATGGACCGACGAGCAAGGCCGCACTTTCAAGATAACTACGGGTCAGGGCTACGCCTTCGAAGACTCCGATTCCGACGAAGACGAAGACAACGCCCCAAACCAAAAGACTGCTCTTAAAATTTAAACTCCCTCGTCGTCATCTCAAGTCTCTTACCCCAACTAAGCCCCCGGGCTACTTCCCTGACATAGTCAATTTAGCTGCAGAACTAGAGTCATTAAGGTTGTCCAAAGCTCCCTCGTCTGAGCTATCTTCAAATGTAACCGCTTCTGATAACATTAATAACATGAAAGTTTTTGGTTACTCTTTGCCTCATTTAAACTCTACTTTTCCTAATAATCGCGATAAATTTAAGCTAAATAACATTGCATTATATAGATACATTGCAAGTATTGTCTCAAAACCGAACAGACCCCATTATTGAAGACACAGCGACCATCAACATAGGAACACGAAGAGGCTCAAGAACTACAAGCTGGGGCTTCCCTGGCCTTGACGAAAGGGCCACATATACTAAGCTTCTCACGAATTGGGGGCGTCTCGCATGGTCATACAGAGACATGCCCGGCATCGACCGTGAGATAGCTGAACATCGCATCCCGATCAAGCAAGGTAGCAGACCGGTCAAGCAGAAACTCCGACGCATCAAGCCAGAATGGTCTCTCATGGTCAAGGAAGAGATCGAAAAGCAGCTACAAGCTGGGTTCATCCAAGTCATCGAATACTCAGACTGGGTCTCCAATATGGTGCCGGTTATGAAGAAAAACGGCAAAATACGAGTATGTGCCGACTTCCGGGACCTGAACAAAGCCTGCCCAAAAGATGATTTCCCACTACCCCACATGGACATCCTAATCGACAACACAGCAGACCACGCCTTACTGTCATTCATGGATGGATACGCAGGATACAACCAAATCAAAATGGCGGCCAGACGACATGCCAAAAACCACCTTCAGAACCCCCTGGGAACATATCGCTACGCTGATCATGCCATTTGGGCTCATAAATGCCGGCTACTTACTACCAACGCATCGCTACCACCTTACTCACGACATGATGCATAAGGAGGTTGAGGTATACGTCGACGACATGATTGTAAAGTCAAAAGGAAGGGACGACCACGTCACCAACCTCCGCAAGTTCTTCACCAGAATCAGGCAGTACAAAATGCGATTAAACCCACAGAAATGCACCTTTGGAGTCACATCAGGCAAACTGCTAGGCCACATAGTAAGCCAGGGAGGGATCGAAGTAGACCCGACCAAAATCAGAGCAATAATGAGCATGAAGACGCCGAGCAACATCGACGAAATAAGGAGTTTCTTGGGACAAGTCCAATATATCTCCCGATTCATCAGCAAGCTTACCATGATTTGCGAGCCAATCTTCAAAAAATTGAAGAAGGAAGAGCATACGAAATGGGACGATGATCGCCAACAAGCGTTCGACAAAGTCAAGAGCACGCTACGAACCCCGGATTACGGTACCCCCACAAAAAGACTTGCCATCGCCACTATACTTAACGATCACGCCAAACGCCATGGGTGTCATGCTCGCCAAGAAGTCGACAACGAAGAGCGGGCCATCTACTACATCGCCAAAGAAGTTTCACGATTACGAGCTTCGGTATGAACGATCGAGAAAAGCGCCTCGCTAGTGCGGGCAACCAAAAAGCTCGGACACTACCTACTCACCAAAGACTACAAGAGTCTACTCACTAATGGACCCTCAAATACCTATTTGAAAAACCATCTGAGCGGACGCATGGCCAGGTGGACTCGCTTCGCCGAGTATGAACTCAAGTACCTCCCCACGAAAGTAATCAAGGGAAGAAGCGCTCGACTTCCTTGCGAAACGCCATCGTCGAACATCCCATGATCGACACAACGTCTCTACCTGACGAAGGAATCTTTGCCATAGAAAGGAATATCGGCAATTATACTTTGTGGGCGTCAAACTACCGCGGCTATGGAGTCGGAATACTCCTAATATCCCCAAACGGCGATCATACTCCACTCTCAATCAAGCTCGACTTGATTGTCACGAACAACGCCAGAATCACGAAGCTTTGCATTTACGGCTCTGGCGACCATTGCCCTCAAGATAAGGAACCTACGAGTGCATGGAGACTCATTCCTCATCATAAATCAAGTGGCCGGAGCATGGAGGATCATGGCGAAACCTCACCAAATACCAAACAAAAGTACAAAACTCCTAACTAACTTCGATGCGTCGAAATTTTACCACCTCCTAGGGAAGAAAACCAGTTTGCCGACGCTTTGTCAAAACTCTCATCCCTCCTCAACATGCCACCAAACATGAAATTACTACCCATCATCGTCGAAAGACGTGACGAACCAGCGTACATCCATGCCATCGACCTAGATGAAGCCGAGGCACAGAGCCTTGGTATCAAGCCATAATCAACTACAAAACAGACAACACCTACCCACCCGACACCGATAAACGCGGACAGAGGGCTATCAGACTCTAGCTTCCCAATTTGTGCTAGAGATGGTACAACTGCTCAAGAAGACACCACAAGGGACACTGCTCATATGTGCCGACTACAAGAAGGGGCAGGAAATCGTCACGCAAGTCCATGATGGCGAATGCGGACCCCACATGAACGCTCGAGCACTCTACAAACAAATCCTACGGCTAGGATGGTATTGGACGACCATGGAAGCGCATCTGTATCAATCGTCAAGCATTGCCACAACCGCCAAATTTTCAAAGAACGTCCAACATGTACCACCTTCACCACTATCTGACCTAACCTCACCTGGCCCTTTTCGACTGGGGCATCGGCGTGATAGGAAAAGTCCACCCCATCTGAGCAGGAGGTCACTGTTTACGTCTTTGGTGGCCATCGACTACTTCACTAAATGGGTAGAAGCGGCGTCTTTTCGGACCTTTGGCTCCAAGGAAGTCGCCAAGTTCATCCAGCGAACATCATATGCCGATATGGCATACCCCACGAGTTCATCGAGAGATCAAGGTTCGTGACTTTCAGCGCGAGACAGAAGCCATACTCACAAAATGCAACATCCAGCATCACAAGTCCTCACCCTATCGACCCCAAACCAATGGAGCCGTTGAAGCAAAGAAACAAAGCGATCGTCACCATACTCGAAAAAATGATCGGCGGTGCAAAGATTGGCCTAACAAAATACCATATGCACTGCGGGGATACCGTGATTACCATCCGAACCCCTACGGGCATGACCCCTATTTCCTCACCTACGGCATGGAAGCCGCCCAACCGATGGAAATAGAAATACAATCTCACGCATACTAATGGAAAGTAGCATCCCGAGAAGCGAGAATGGGCCCGTGAGCGGTGCGAACAACTCATGCTCCTGGATGAACAGCCATTGCATTCCCCGAGCACCGCATTTAATGTAACAAACCCGACTACAACGAGCAGTCAACAAACGAGTTAAGCCACGACACATAAAAGTAGGTGATCTCGTACTAAAATCAGTCCGGGCACCACTTCCTGGCCACCCACGAGGAAAAGTCAAGCCTAACTGGAAATTTGGACCCTACCACGTCGAGGAAATCTTCACGGGGCGGGCGATCAAACTAACCGACCTCGGCGGCCAAGAGTTCAACCTCGCCACAAACCTCGATCAACTCAAGAAATACTACCCCTAAAAACCCCTTGCAATGTATCTGTAAAATACAATTTTATAAAAACAATTCATGGACCGACATGTCCTTAAACATGTTCATGGGCCGGCATGCCCTTAAACGTGCACATTCCATAAGCAAACACAATTCATGGGCCGGCATGCCCCTAAACATGCATCCACCAAACACAATTCATGGACCGGCAGGTCCTTAAACATGCTCATGGGCCGGCATGCCCTTAAACGTGCACATTCCATAAGCAAACACAATTCATGGGCCGGCATGCCCCTAAACCTGCTCTTTCTCTCCACAAAAATCAAAAGCAATTCATGGACCGACATGTCCTTAAACATGTTCATGGGCCGGCATGCCCTTAAACGTGCACATTCCATAAGCAAACACAATTCATGGGCCGGCATGCCCCTAAACCTGCTCTTTCTCTCCACAAAAATCAAAAGCAATTCATGGACCGACATGTCCTTAAACATGTTCATGGGCCGGCATGCCCTTAAACGTGCACATTCCATAAGCAAACACAATTCATGGGCCGGCATGCCCCTAAACATGCATCCACCAAACACAATTCATGGACCGGCAGGTCCTTAAACATGCTCATGGGCCGGCATGCCCCTAAACGTGCACATTCACCACAAAAAAAAAAAAAAAAAGCAAACACAACTCTTGGGCCGGTATGCCCTTAAACATACATTCTCGAACTACGCCGGTTTGATTCAACTTTTTGTGGATACGTAGGCAGCTTTGTAAAAAGCACAACCGATATTCAACACAAAAATGATGCCTCCAAAGCTTAAAAAGGCTGAGGATATAGTCAACACAAAAACCGTCTCATAACCTAATGGGTTAACATAAGGCGATATTCAACACAAAAATGACGCGTCTAAAGCTTAAAAAGGCCAAGGACATAGTCAACACAAAAATTCGTTTTTTTTAACCTAAGGGTAAAAAGAACGACATTCAACACAAAACGACAAACCCAAAGCTTAAAAAAGTCGAGGGAATAGTCAACAAAAAAAATTTCCTAAAAACAACAAAAACCATGCTTGCATTCTAAACCTTTGAAAAAAGATTAGAGCCAAGGAATTTCACACAAAATAACAAGCAAAATGAGGCAGAGTCGTAAATAAAAACCTGATTTTTATTAATCTTAAAAAGAATGGTTACATTTTGGATTTTTCAAACATAGGAGCATAACTACGACCTTAGAAATACACTACCAAACACTTTATATTACAATACGAGTCCCGGCATGTACATCGGGTTTAGGATAGGTAATATATTACATAATACAACATAATACTGAACATAATACTAACAAAGCACACATAAACTAAAACCAGGTTACTCTCCGGCCGACTCAAAACCTTCGGTGGATAAAGGGAGCACCAACCTCAACCCCAATGGCGATCCCCAACATTGCCATAACAACCTTGATCACGACCTGGAATATGCCGACCACGAACACACTTTCATCGGCCGAGAGTAGCTCGGGACTCGAACCCTCGCCATCACCACCGTACGTCCAAGGTCGGTAGGGTCATAAGCGGAACATCTGAGAAAGCCCGTTGAGCTCTAGGGCTCGAAGGCGTGACCTCTTGTGGGGGCTCTGCGCAACAGTCCACCTAGCGTAGGCTCGTGATACCTGAGTCGTCCTAGGAGTACCCGCCACAGGCCACCTAGGGCGCGTAATCCATCCGCTCGCCCAGGCATCGGCTATGCCACTAGTCAACATAAGCATGCCCTGCACCTTGGTGTCATGACCAGGAATGAACTGTGCCCACCCTATCTGTCTCCTCACTCGCACGGGATGGATGTAAACACCCATGTCGAATCCGCAAAGGAGGACTCCAGACGAACCATCGCCAGCCTCACTTGCCGTCACATCAACTATTCCCCACCACGGTACCAACCAACGAATGGTCGATGACCCCACAAGTCCAGGGAAGTAATCGTCAGGGCGATGATGTGGATCCAGCCACCTAATATAACGACTAGTCACGTCCCCAGCAGGATGTGACCCAGCAATATCACCTAGCACGCTCAACCGCTCCATCAACCAGACCTGAAGGATTAAGGGACACCCTCGATACGGGCTCGCCCTATTGCAGGCACGATCATTCAGACCCAGGATCGTCTCAGCTAGGATCACGGCGGAAGGGTTACAGCCATACTCCATCTCTTGAACGACAGTGATTAGGCGAGGATCACCAAGCGCTCCCTCATACAAAGAATTAGGAAACATGTAACGGTGGACTAAGCAGAATGCCAACGCCCTTTTTCTGGCACCAAAGGAGATCGTCTCATTTTCGCGGTTCATAAACCGCTTGCACAAGCGATAGAGGCTGATACGACTCCCAACAAATAACTCCTCTGTCTCCACACGAGTCATCTGAAGGTAGTTCTGCACGTGCCTCTTATATCCAGGCCCCGATCTAACGCACACGGGAATGTTAGTTCGCAACCAACCACCAATGGCTCCAAATTCCTCGACCCAACGGACAGACCTCCCCACTAGGAAAGCGGAGCGTGGAAACTCAAGTCCCGATAGGCGAGACACGCATCCAGGAACTCGGGCCCCATCCGAAGCCGCCCTAGACCCAGGAGGACCCCAAAACCGGAATCTTTCAAGTCTTCCTCTTCCAGCCCCGACAAGGACGCACACCAACGACGCAAGTTTCCTTCAAAACTCTCCATAACTCGGCGAATGTTCCGTCAATATTCTGCATATTTTTGGAAAATCGAGAATAGAAGTCGAGAGGATGAGTGAAATGAACTAACTTAGCCCTCCTTTTATAGCCGAAATTTGCAAGGCGAAATACAACACAAAAACTTAAACGCGATGAACAAGCGATTAAAATAAATCAAACAAAAACCAAAACAAAATTCTAATCGCTGTAAGCAGCGATTAAAAATAATCGCTTTGTTTACGAGCGATTTTCTTTTTCTTCGACAAAATTATTCGATTTCTTACACTTCTTACACACCTACACCCAAAATTTTTTAACTTATTACCCTACACTATTTTTACCGACCTTAACTGACGTTTACGATCCCGTCAGCGTCGTCTCGATTTGGCGTAATTGACTCCGTCTTTCAGATTTTTCAAAACACAATAATCACACAAAAATTTAACCCAACACAAAATATGATTTTCGCATTCACAATTTTCGTCTCAAAACGTCGTTTTAGCTCAAATTTTTGCTATGTCAAAAACGTCTTTTCCACGAGTCTAGAATATTTTCTAAACCAGCATTTTTCAAAAAACTCTTCATTTCGCATTTAATTCAGTCATTAGCGAGTCAGTCTCAATCGAGACGTATATATATGCTTTCACGACTAACAATGTTTTGCAGGTACGCTCGGCAAGCAAATACGCAAGGATTTCAGACCCGGCTACGACGCAGGAATGCATTTTTCGTAACAAGACAAAATAACCAAATTATACCCATAAACACCTACAAGTCCAAAAAAACCAACCAACCATAACAAATCCTGATACATAAACCGTTACCAACAAATACTAATACTCATAATACAAGTCTGAAATATACAAGTCCAAGCCTACTACGACTGGTCACGGCCAAGACAAAGACGCAGGAATCAATCTCAAGACGTGCCTATCCAGCTCCCCACGCATCGACCCTCGGCTCTGCGGACCCTCGCCAGCTCCTCGGCATGCGCAGACCTCATTTCGACGCGATCTCGCCTCCTCACCGACCTGGCTAACTCGAAGTCGCGCCTCGGCCGGTCTCCTGCGCCTGCGGCGTCAACAACCTTCTCATTCACAGCCCGCCATCGGTTGGCGCCCGCCATGACCTCCTGTGGACCTCAGCTGTCACCTGCAACAATGCGAGAAATCAATTTAGCTTTCTGGGGGCTATACTCAAAAACCTGCTTCGACAGAGTTTGACTAATGATTTTACACTAAAATCTTACTCAAACTGGGGGCTATAATCAAAAACCTGCTTCGACAGAGTTCGACTAATGATTTTACACTAAAATCTTACTCAAACTGGGGGCTATAATCAAAAAACCGCTTCGACAGAGTTTGACTAATGATTTTACACTAAAATCTTACTCAAACTGGGGGCTATAATCAAAAACACCTTGACGAGTTTGACTAATGATTTTACACCAAAATCTTACTCAGCCGGGGCTATATACTACATAACACTCATGCTGTACAAAGAAGAAAGTGAATACCTTTCTCACGCGCGGATCCCACCTCTCAAGACCCGCATCAGTGACCACAGACAGGGAAGGCTGCAGCACGATCGAATGAGAGCAGCCCTCGTGAACAACCAGCAGGTCCTCAACGAACGGAGGAGGCTGGAACTCAAGGTCAGGGTCACGTCGCTACAAAACAAAAATAGGATAAATTTTTGCTTCCTAAAACCAAAACACATACAAGCAAAAGGGATAAACAAGCATACCTCGATCACAAAGATCGCCAGAAGGGCACGCTGCGTGCCCAAGTCACGTAATCCTCATCCCGCCGCGAAGCGAGTCGGACTCACCCTCGTGATACACGCCACGACGCTCATTAGCGTCGGGCGTCCACTGAACAAAACCGAGGGCGGAGGAGCAGTGCGATGAAGCCGCCGCGACCGCTCACCAGACAGACTTCACCCAAGAACCAAGACGATCCAGTCGGGTCTCGATGTACAGCCGCCGTCCGTCAAGGGGACCAAAGCGAGCTGCAATCGTCGGAGGAACGCCGGTAAAATTCCTCCAAGGGTCGCGAACAAACTACAAAACAAAACCAAATTATAAACCACAAAAAACAAACCCAAAAACAAGCTACAGAAGACCAAAATACAAAACACGACCACCCTTACCTTATCCATCGTCATCCCGTTGAAGCGTACACGAGCCGCGTCATAGTTCAGGCCAATACCCCTCCGATCCGCTGTCGCATACGCATGGAAAGCCGGGTATGTAGCCGTCACCTGGAACGTGTCCGGGAGCAGAGAGGGGAAGTGAGCATAGCACCAAGCCTGCAAGCAAACAAAACACACGTTACAGAAGAAAAGCAGAAACAAAACAACAAAAACTACAAAAATCGAACCTTACCTCCATCAGAAGACCAGGGCCCTGGCGACACATCCGAATCCTCGTCAATCCGGTCAGGGCGCATCAAGGCCCTCAGGTAACGGATCAGCGGACCCAGGCGAGAGTCACCCACCAAAGTCACCTAGGCGTGACATATGTCCGACAGCGCCATCAACACGGTAGTCGACGCCGCTCCCCCTTGTCGCCAAAGTGGGTGGCCGTCGGGAACCACCACGACCACGGCCAGTAGACCTACGCTTTCGGCGCTTCGCTCGAGTAGACCACTTTCTTCTTCCTCCTCCTCGAAGAAGTCAAGAAACCATATCGTGACGAGGTGAAAGCGTGTGCTCCTCGTCCTTCCCGCACTTAACCGTCGCCAATCAAAGGCGCACGACTGTGGGCTATCAATAGGAGGTCGCCACGCCCCGATCAAGTACACCCTCGCCATGAGGCGGCCAATAACTGTTGCCCACGAAGAAAGAGTCACGCCAACCTCGTAACCAGGCATGTGGAAGGTGTTGGTCGATCCCAAAACCTATCCAACAACGCCCTAAATGCTGATGGCGCGAGTTCACCCGCTTGCCCGCACCTCCCTCCACTTCGCAACAAGGGACCGAAAGGCGTCCCAAGCACTATGTCCCGCTCCTCTGGGTAAGCCTACCCTCAAAACGTCAAACAACATCGGAACCCGAGAGAAGGTCCTCATCGTGCCTAACGGGAAGCCGACCTTCACTCGGATCGACAAATGCTCCAAGGGACTCCAAACCAAAGTCACGCCATCCCGGTCAAGGCCACTGTGACCCTGGCGCGGGCCGTGAGGATAGTCGAGGCCTCGCGCCCAACTCGTCAACCATCCCCATAAAACCTCGGTCGCGGCCTCAAGACTTGCCGCGCTGCGTCCGGGCCTCGCCCTCAGCCTCGCCCTCAGCCTCACCCTCAGCCTCTGCCTCAGCCTCAGCCTCATCCTGAACCTGCTCCTGAGCATGGCCCTGAACGACCCCGACCCTGGCCAAAGGCCGCAGTTAGCCCGGCGACAAAGCGGCGGCGTCGGCGGCTGGCGGCGGCGGCCATGGCGGCCTCGGCGATCTCAACCTCGGCGACCACCTCGGCCACGGTCCTCGTCAGGAACCCCTCCTCGCCACTCGAAGACTCCTCAGGCTTCGGAAGTGTCCTCGTAACGGCACCCCGGACCCCGAGGACCACCTCGCCTCCGCGCAACCTCGACAGGAGCTCCCCCTGCTCCAACCTCCTCAGCAACACCGGCGACCTCAGCCTCGTCCCGGTCACCACCCTCGGCAGCAGCACGAGCTCGACGTCGTGGCCTACTGCTGCCCTCACCAGAAGCCACATCCACCTTGCGCTTCTTCGGCCTCGGGTTCCTTCGGTCGCGACCACGACCTCTAACTTGGCCCCCCAGAGCCGCAGCGCCCTGGCTGCAACGGTGTGCGTCCTGCGAAGCCCCTGCAGCAACACCACGACCTCTGCCTCGGCCCCTGCCGAGCCACGGGCGTCCTCCCAAAGCCGCCACGGCCCACGCCCTGCGAGAGACCTGCGGCTACGCCGACCTCGCCCACGGCCTCCCGGGAGCCTTAGAGCGTCTCGGCGGCGCCGCGTCGCGCCCTGCAAAGACTACGAGGCGACACCTGGACTGACCTCGGCCTGCGGGAGACCTCGGCGACCGGCGGCGGCTCCACTTCTGGCGTCACGAGAAGACGCGTCCGCTCAACGGCGGTCCTCCTCACATACCACATTAGCGAAAGCGACTCGGCGACAACGCCACGACCCACACCACTAGCGGCGGCTCGGGACCACGAAAGACCACGCGCGTCCAGGCCACTAGCGAAAGCCCAGGCGACGCGCAACAAAGACTAGCACCACTAGTAGAAAAAGCGGGAGACTCGCGGCACCACTGGAACTCACTCCTGGCGTCGTAGAAACCCCTGGCGTCGGAGGAAAAGCTCTCCGGTCCGAGTCGAGACGGACCGTCGAAACCTCCAAGGGCGCAGAGCATCCCGAAGTGAGTGTGCTTTCGCCCCGAACAAAGAAAGTCAACTCCGGCCAATACCCGATCCATGTCACTTTGGAAGTAGGCGGCTGGGCGTAGGATCACTGCACAAGATTCAAAGACATACTCGAAGCGGCAACAAAGAAATCATTCTAGAAAGATCAAGACAAAGCAAAGAAACAAGCCATAGGCCCATTTTTGACAGATAAGGCCAAAACGGAGCAGGAGCACAGGAAACCAAAATCCATGAGACGTATACGATATATACGTCCTACTCAGTCAAGTTAAGAGCAAGCACGCGCAAAAGCAGCAGAGAATTGGCCAAAACAGCAGAAAGCAGGCCTTTTTAAACCAAAAATAGCAGAAGAGGGAAAAACGCTACAGAAAGCCAGAAACCCATATTTGCTGACACAGACCCAACCCATAAATCACAATAAGCTCATGCAAAAAATTTCATGCGAAAACGATGTCCCGAACACCTCGACTGAATAGCTTTTACAAAACACCTCCAAACTACAAAAACGGCCTTTTCTTGACCATAACTCAACCCAAAAAGCCCCACTTCCCACAAAACAACCCCCTAGCCAACACAGACGACATCCATTACCATACTTTCCATGAGCGGGCCACGAAAAGCGAGGAAAAGCGACTTTTGGAAACCTAGCCTAAACTACAAAAAACGCTCCAAAACACCCCCAAGCAACACATTTCCTACAAAACAAGACCAAAAGTGTACCATACTAGCCATGAAAACACAATCTGAGAGAATTCGGGCAAGTTTGAACCAGGAAAATTTCAACCAAAATCGGCCCTTATACCAGCGCATACGAAAATGGCGTTTTGAGCCGTTCTTCGCACACAAGCCACCCAAACCTCCACACAGGCATACTACAACACTTTCAAAATAACCAAGCCACTCGGGATCGCCTTACGCTACAAAAGCGAGCACAAGCCAGACTTAACCGCTTTCATGCGGTTTCACCCCAAACGAACCGTTTTTCGCATGAATTTCAACAAACCAAACTCACCAACACGTTATACTACTAATGGGTAAGCTACACTGGAGTTTTGAGCCATTTTGAGACATTTTCAAAAATGACCAAAATGCCCTCCGAGTCAAAGCGTTTAAAAATCGAGACCACAAGCGGGTTTTCACACAACGACAAGAAGACAAGCAATGCAAGCACAATACCAACCATGGCTAACGTTTTCAAGCAAGGGCGAGAGCTAAACTAGAATCAAACCGAGCATTTTCGACCCAAACCCTAGAAAGCGGTATTTGAGTTAAAACCGAGCTCAAACAAACTTCAAAACCAGAAAAACCAAGCGAGTTGGATCGTACCTTGGTCCATGATGAATTGTAGGAGTCGAAAAATCGATTTTTGATCAAGAAAATCGCCAAGGCGAGTTTTAGAGGGTTTCGATTTTGTTTTTAATTTGGATGAAATGAATAAGACTCCTCTCTTCCCAGATTTTTATACAAATTCACAAAACAAAAACAAAATCGAGTTCTTTGGCGATTTTATTTTTGTTTCATGGGTTTCTGTTTGGTTTTGGGCCATTTCCTCGGCCCAATACACCTTCCAACCCATTTTTAAACACGATTTCAACCCAACCAACAAAAACACGTAGCCTCCTCACGAGACGTTCATAAAAACCTAACTTTTTATGAGAAAAACACGTAGCCTCCTCACGAGACGTTCATAAAAACCTATCTTTTTATGAGAAAAACACGTAGCCTCCTCACGAGACGTTCATAAAAACCTAATTTTTTATGAGAAAAACACGTAGCCTCCTTACGAGACGTTAAAAATACAAAAACACGTAGCCTCCTCGCGAGACGTTCATAAAAACCTAACCTTTTATGAGAAAAACACGTAGCCTCCTCACGAGACGTTCATAAAAACCTAGCCCTTTTTATGAGAACCACAAAAAACACGTAGCCTCCTCACGAGACGTTCATAAAAACCTAGCCCTTTTTATGAGAACCAAAAACACGTAACCTCCTCACGAGACGTTCATAAAAACCTAACCCTTTTTATGAGAAATACAAAAACACGTAACCTCCTCACGAGACGTTCATAAAAACCTAACCTATTATGAGAAAAACACGTAGCCTCCTTACGAGACGTTCACAAAAATCTAAACCACTCTTATAAACCAAACCCCAAAAAACGCGTAACCTCTTCTACGAGACGTCCCAAAGAAGGAAAGCGAGCAAGGAGCGCAAGCGGCGCGAGCAAAGCAAAGGAGCGCAAGCCGGCGCAAGCAAAGGAGCGCAAGCCGGCGCAAGCAAAGCAAAGGAGCGCAAGCCGGCGCAAGCAAGCGAAGGAGCGCAAGCCGTGGCGCAAGCAAAGCAAAGGAGCGCAAGCTGGCGCAAGCAAAGCGAAGGAGCGCAAGCGGCGCAAGCAAAGCAAGGAGCACAAACGGAAACACAAGCAAGGCGCCCGGTGAGTACTCAGCCACATGCGGTGACATGCCCTTAAACATGTAGGACCGTCATGTCCTTAAAAACATGTCGTCCTCCCGCATTTCCCGACGCTAAGTCCCCGTCTCTCCCATAAGACACATGCTTAGCGCCGCCGGGTAGTATCGAGACTATAATGGTGGGATACTATCTTTAAGTTTGATTAACGCTTTGTCCAAGCTCGGTCAAGCTGGGGCTCTGTAGATACCCGTATCCGTACCCCCAAAAACAAACCCGATGATGAAAAGGACTTTCATGCATGCTTTTAAAAGAGTCAAAGCGGTACAAAAGTGTCTAAAGCGTATTAGTCATTTTAGCGTATTAATTTGGATTTGCATAATCATGAAAATGAATGTCAATTTTTAGTCATCATGAGCGTAACACGAGCACAATATAGGAGCGTCTTATTAAGCCAAGCCACAAAAGCAAATTTCAACTAGCTACAAAACGGCCCAAACTTACAAAAACGACCCAAAAACGCACACCAACACAACACATAAAACGGGCCAAAGTGCGTCCGTGTCACATTTTCACAAAATTAAACTTTACAAAACCATAAAATAATATACCTTAATATTATTTTATTTGAATAAAGCAGAAAAACACGACAAAAGCGAAACACGAAAACCGAAATTCGGACCAAAACTGAGCAAATACTTAGCCCATAAGTAAACAACAAAACATAATCATTACTTAATCAAAACATCCAAAAAACCAAATGGCGGCATAAAACAACCCACCAAAACAAAAAAAGAATCGCTGTGGACGGCGATTAAGTTTCTAATCGCTTTGTTAACAGCGATTATAAACTTCTCCCATCTGACCGCCTTTTTGATTTTTCTTTAAAAATATCCAACTCAAGCAAACTTAAACGCTTTGTATCTGAGCGATTAAGTTTTGTTATCCCACGAAACCACCAAAACTCTATAAATACCAACCCACTTCATTCATTTTCAATACGGGTTTTAGCACTCATACACTATTCACAAAATCCACTCAAAAATACCGTCTTCACATTTTGAAAGGTAAACATTTTACCTACGGGCTAGGCGTTTGAGACTCGGACAATGGGGTTACATTAACCCCAAACCCGATATTGGCACTAGCGAAGCCGTATTCATAATACGGTTGTAGCAATTCGGATTCATAATCCGTCTAAACCCCGCCAATATCGCATAAATAAACGACTCATTATCACTAAAGCAAACCGACGTCACTTTTATAATTATGCAAGTCCTCATTCATGCATTAAATAACGACTAGAATCACGGATCCAACACTAAATAATACCGTTTCATAGAGTCTTTTAGCATGTCAAAACTGAGGGTTTTTCACAAATTCTAATACGAGGTCGGAAAATAACGTCTATAGTAATAATTTAGTCAATAAATTATTATTTAACGTACATTTCCTATAGCAATATGTCATTATTTTGACAATTTACATTATTTATGCATTTTAATCGAGTCATGTTTATTCGCACTTGTACGTAGCGTGACTTTTAGCCCAAATATCGAAATTAAGCAAGTGTTTTCAAATTAGTAGAGACTACTCTTATGTAGGCTTTTTGATTACTGTTTTCAAAACTCATTTTGTCAAAACTTTCGAAAAGTAACCTCACTCCGAACCCCTTCTCTGGTTTCAAACCTCAGATTGATAGGTATCGACGCACCTTGAAATCTGAGACACTCGTGTCTTGTATTTCAAGACGCGTTGAATAGGTTCCAAATTCCTTTAATATTTGGTGGCGACTCCGAAAATACATTTTCAAAAAGGATTTTCTACCTTTCTTTTTTGGTCACAAATTCATGCAATGATCTCCCCCATTTTTACAAAACTTCGCACCTTTTCCTGCGGCGCATTCGCCGGCGCCCACTGAGCGAGGTCGAAGCCTTGAGGCGTCGATAGGTTTTCCCAAAAGGAAAAGATTTTCCCGGTACCTTCAGCATCTCACGAAGACTTTAACCAAACCGTCCTACAGGTCAAGCTTCTACGCAACTCAAAATTTAATGAACAAAACAACACCATTTCTGGCGGAAGCGTGCAAACATCACGGTCTATACGTGATCAACGAAACTAAACGTTAAATGACGAAACGAAATCATGAATAAACTAATCTAACCTATGAACATGAATTATAAATCTGAAAACAACATGAAAGACCAAATTTAAACAACCAACATGAATGACAGGAATAAGAACGGATTACGTAAAAAGAACTAACAGAATCAATCTAACGAAGAACTTTCGAGTCATATTACATAATGGAATTAAACATGCATACTAGTGAACAATAGGCACGAAACATTCACACATACACATCAAAATCAGGCTACAATCATCAACCTAAAACGAACAATAAAAAAACTACGACGATAAACAACTGAGCGACAGAGAGTAATAAAGAGCGACAGAGAGCTATAAAAGTAATAAAAAAACGAAAATTCAACAAAATAAAGAGAGTATTTTATTTTTGCACCCTCAACTTACATGTATCGTTGACCAAATATTCGAGTCGTAATCGATTGTAAGATTTTATCCCAAGGGGCCGTCGTCGACGAAAGCAATTTGTAAAACTTCGAAACACGTTTCACGGTTTTGACTTGTAACTAGCGATTTTCAAAAGCTTGTAACTTCTTCGTTTCTCAACGAAATTTTGATCCGAAAGATGTTCTGGAAAGCTTGGAACGTGAACTTTAAATATATGTAAATAAACAAGACAGGTTTTGTGGCTTTCAGCACTAAAAACGAGGTAGAAGAAGCGGACAGCAACACGAAGAACAGGCTCTGTTTTCGGCTGCTACTATTGGGTTCTTTGAGGGCTTTTTTTGTGACTTTGTATCATGTGTGTAGGCTGTATATTTCGTGTCCTCTGAAGGCTTGTGGATGGTGTGTATATATAGGGTAGAAGGGTAGGGTTTTTTAAGTGAAAAGAGCAGCTTCATCCTCTTTTGAGGAGTCTTTGTCAAGGCTCGTTCTAGGGTTTTGGAGGGGGTTTTCTTGAGGGTTAAGCAAAGGCAATTGGAGCATGAGGATCAGGCATGGGTTCTTGGTTGTGGGTATGGGTGCAGTGGCCGAAAGCGGGTTTAGCCCAAAATTGGTGCTGAAAGCGAGCGGTGAAGGGAGTTGAGGCTTTGTTATCGTGCACTTTTTGTTTTCTGGTCCGCTCAGTCGAAAGGGTAGAGTGGGTAGAGAAGGGTACGAGTTTAGGTCATGGGTAGGCGAATTAGGAGTCGGGTTTGGTCGAATAGGGGCTGACTTTGGGCTTTTGAGCTGCTGCGGATCAGCTCTATGTTTGGCTTCGTTTTGGCTGGTTATGGTGGGTTTAGGATGTGTCTTGGGCTGGGTTTAATCTCGGATATGTGGAGAGGAATGTGGGTGAAAGGGGCCTCAAAGTTCGTGTTGAAACGGGCTCAAAATCGCTCCTAAAATGGGGCTTAAAACGAGCTCTAAAACTTCTTTGTTAAGAAAACGAATTCGTCGAATACGATTTAATAAACTGTTTTAAAAGCACGAGAAATGACTTTTCAAGTCAAATATTGAATTTGTAAAAGCGATTTTTCAAATCGAATTACTTAAAATGATTTTTCAAATCGAAACGTTTTATTTTCAATAAAACAAACTTTTTGACAGAATACACTTACCCTGTCAACACACTAATTTAAATATCATTTAAATCAATAAAACAAACTTTTGTCGACGGCGCCCGGCTTACATCGTAAAACGAACTCAAATAAATGACACGAAATACATATTGTCCTATCATCATTGGGTGTTTGTCGGGTTTTCTATAAATTTCCATATCGACAGATACGGGTATCAACACAAACATAAGACGGCGGAACAAAATAGCCCAAACTCCATGCAAAGACTTTCGACCGTATGCATCCACAATAACGTTGAGACTATAAATAATCTTACAGGCATCGACACTAGGAAAACTACTCGAACTAAGCATGTCGTCACCCAAAATGTCTCAAAATCACATCGAGTGAGGTTTCCAAAGGTTGTAATGTTAGGCTCGGTCAAAAGGGTAAAAAGGTGGTAAATGCATTTGGAAATGTGGAGCTCAACGGCTTTAACAGCTGCATCTAAAATCGACAACCACATCCCATCACATCACCTCCTCAACTCACCATTCAAAATAAACCACGACTCCCGCATAAGAAAGATAAACATCGCTCCCTACTCAACACTTCCGATCTTCTTATTGAATCAATAACATAATTACAAACAACTCTTTCCTTTCTTTTCTTTTCTTTTCTTTTTTTTTTTCCTTTCTTTTTGGATTTTCTTTTTGGATTTTCTTTTTCTTCTTGAACTGAAACGAAATGAGATCGGGTGGAACTTTGAAACATGTAGAAAAACGCTATATTAACGGGAATACTCGCATAACATCAACCCATAACTCCAACTCACATAATAAACAAACACGGAACTAACCCACTTCCTTCCCAACCAAATACTCCGTGATAACATAAGATCCCTAATGCAACTGATCACCAGGGTAGGATAATTCTGGAATGTAGCTCAATATATATAATGTGGCTCATGAAAAACAGGCTACAAAGGCTAGGACGGGCTACAAATGAGGGACCTAAGTCTAAAGGGTAGAAAAGTAGGCCATTTGGCTATGTGGAGTTTAAAGTAATATAGTAACCAAAATCAAGTACCTCTTCGTGCAATGCTCGATCAATTAAACACAAATAGGCTCAAACAATGACATAAATTCAAGTTTTCATTTCACTAGTACGAGTATATACAATGTCAAGTGGATGGGTAGTCTAAGAAACGCGCCCCGTCTACGTCACATGTCCCTATGTCAAATACAAGCCAGTCTACTCAAATCACCTCAAGGATGAAAGGAAAGGGTAAGCAAAGCATAACAAATCAACACAATCAAGAGACTCAACATAGCGACTAAGAGCGTATCTCAAAAGACACTAAAGCTAATCCTGCACAAAAGGTTTCTAGGACGACAAGAACGGACAAATAACTCGTATTTTTGGGTTTTTTGAAAAAATTTTAAATGCACACAAAATGAAAAATGCAACTAATAAGCGCGAAAGTGCTTTCCTCCCCCAAACCAGAATCACACATTGTCCTCAATGTGGAAAACAGCACAACCACAAGTAGCAGAGAAGGGCAAATAAAAGACGGGGGTAGGAAAATTAAAGCGAGGAAACGAGGGAAAAGGAGTAAAGGAAACTCACATTATCAAGTTGGAGCTCCCCCAAACCGAAGCGAAGCATGGAGTGCGGCTACTAATCCACAAATGTGCATCCCAATCAGTCCAGCTATGAAGTACTTTGGAGTAGCGCGCGAGAAAAAGTAAAGCCGAACAGCAGGGGGACGGCCAAGGCCCTTCGTCGAGGCCTGTTCTCAAAAATACTAAGGACGAAAAGTCCTTCAGTACCTGCGTGCTAAATCAAATATAAATCCCTCGTTCCTCACGCGCTCAACAAAAGCAAACTAATAATGTCAAAGTCAAAAACAAACCAAGATAAAGTACAACTTATTACAAAATGTCATCGGGTTGCCTCCCGGAAAGCGCTGGTTTATAGTCCCGCACGACTCTTCAAAGGTCCAATCAAAACATGTTATCTTGCCAAGGTCTTTGGCCATTCGCGACACCCTCACTCATGGTGACACCATCGGAGTGTCGTAGTAAATTGCCTCCTCGAGGTAGCTCAGCAAGACTCGTCAAAAGTGGGTCCCCATCTCTAAACGGCTCACCATATCTCCCGCGTGCGCCAAGTGGCTCGACCGTGGGTCCTCTATCCCCATTGCTCGCACCATAAACGTCGGCTTTAAGCAGCTTTCTCTCCCCCAAACCATCCTTGCAGCTATTCTTTGACAAACCTGCACAAGGAGAAGAGACATGCAAAACCTCCGAAGTGTCTCCAGTAGAGTGAGACGGAGGTATAACATTAATAGCATTAACCGACTCTAGACGCATAGGTGACCGTGGGGTACTAGGCGTATGGCGTAAACGTAGTTTCACCCCCCACCGAGAAAGTTAAGGTCTTCTTACCCACATCAATAAGTGCACCAGCAGTGTGCAAAAAGGGTCTCCCCAAAATAATCGGAATGTGGACATCCTCAGGCATGTCTAACACTACAAAGTCGACAGGGATAAAGAACTTTCCAACCTGTACGGGGACATCTTGTAGGATACCTAAGGTGTAACACCCAGTGTTGTCCGAGGTTATTCAGGCCGGGTACCCCATTGAAGAGGTTCATGTGTTGGCTCAAGTGACATAGTGCTTAAAAGGATTGTAAGTACTACTCATATCAACAAGATGCATCTTCTTTTCTGGTTGCACATCTTAAGAACTCTTCAGTTAAGCGTGCTTACTGGAGAGTAGTCTTAGGATGGGTGACCTCCTGGGAAGTTTCCAGGATGCGCACGAGTGAGGACAAAGTGCGTTGGAAAGGACCCGTGTTGGTCTGTGGGCGATGTACGCAGCCTGGCGAGCTACCGTGAATAACATTTCGGCCTTTGGTTGGGGCCGGGGTGTTACAAATGGTATCAGAGCAACCCGGCGACCGTGTGGTCGAATCCTAGGTACGCACCTAGCCGTGTGGTCGAATCCTAGGTACGCACCTAGCTGGGGAGGATTCTGGAATGCTATATTGTAAGTAGCTACCAGGCGCAACGAGGACGTTGCGTTCTTCAAGTGGGGGTGTGTAACACCCGGTGTTGTCCGAGGTTATTCAGGCCGGGTACCCCATTGAAGAGGTTCATGTGTTGGCTCAAGTGACATAGTGCTTAAAAGGATTGTAAGTACTACTCATATCAACAAGATGCATCTTCTTTTCTGGTTGCACATCTTAAGAACTCTTCAGTTAAGCGTGCTTACTGGAGAGTAGTCTTAGGATGGGTGACCTCTGGAAGATTTCGGGATGCGCACGAGTGAGGACAAAGTGCGTTGGAAAGGACCCGTGTTGGTCTGTGGGCGATGTACGCAGCCTGGCGAGCTACCGTGAATAACATTTCGGCCTTTGGTTGGGGCCGGGGTGTTACATAAGGGGCGCTTAACGGAACGGTCGGCCATTTGCAAGGTAATGCTAGTGGGTCCTAAATTTCTCATGCTTATCCTTTGACACATCGAATATGGGATGACACTGACGCTAGCTCCTAGGTCACATAAAGCATTCTTAACTTCAAACTTACCTATGGAGCATGTGATGGAAAAAGTCCCGGGGTCACTAAGCTTAGGGGGTTTACTACCCTGCAACCTAGTGCTAGCCTCCCCTACAAAAGCAACGGTCGAAACATCGTCTAACGTATGCTTCCTAGCTAAGACTTCCTTCAAAAACTTAGCGTACGCGAGAATTTGAGTAACAAGGTCAATGAAAGGAACATTCACCTGTAGAGCTTTGACGACGTCCACGAACTTTTTGAACTTAGCTTGGGGCCCTGCGTCTCGTAGTCGACCCGGAAATGGGAGCTTGATTTGAATCGGAGGTGTTTGAGTAGTAGCACTTGTCGAGCTAACCTTCCCCGGAGCATGAGAATCACCCAAACCATCACTACCTTCATCACCCGTATCTCGATTGACCGGCTTAGGTGTGTTCCCCTTCGGAGCATCATAAGACTTGCCACTCCTCAATGTAATCACACATGGTGTGTCGGGAGGTGGATAACCTTGGGACGGGAGGGAGCCTGGTTGTCGGGACGCTCGCGAAGTAGCCAATTGGGCGACTTGATTTTCCAATAGCTTGATCGCCGCATCCTTAGCTTGCCCATCCTTTTGCATCTGCAGCATCATCATCTCCTGCGACTTTTGCATACTCAACATCGTTTGTTGCATTTGCAACATCATAGCTTTGGTCTCGGCCAAAGGATTGGGCACCGGTGTAGGTTGTGGTGGAGGGACGTAAGGTGGTTTTTGATAAGTGGGCTGTTGTTGTTGGAAATTCTTGTGGGGGGGTTGGTAGGGAGCGGTTTGGGGTGGTTGGGTGCTTGGGTTGAGGACATTTTGGTTACGATATGATAGGAGTGATCGGTCGTAACCCAGCTGGTTTTGGTAGAGCGGAGTTACGAGAATGGGGTGATAGCGTAAACCTGCTCGTGGGGTGCAGCATACCCCGTAGAATAACCCGAATCGTGCCCCGAGATAGCGTTGACGTGGGCACCCGTAGAACCATTCCCGTGCATAGCATCAAACTTCCTATTTAACTCAGAAAGTTGACTCACAACCGCACTCATATTCTCATTCCCACGGTCATTATGCGCGGACCGTGAATTACCCCTAGGCTTACCAAACTGAGATGAATGGATAGCCATTTCCTCGATCAACGCCCACGCCTTATCGTCATCAGTATTATTAGCAAATCGACCTCCCGCGGCCGAGTCAAGAGTGGCGCGACTTTCAGCATACAACCCGTTATAAAACGTCATAATCACCAACCAATCGCCTAGTCCGTGGTGTGGACATTCACGAATTAACCGTTTGTAACGGTCCCATGCCTCGGCTAACGTCTCGTCAAAGTGTTGCTGGAACCCTTGAATTTGACTACGGAGTTGGTTAGTCCGCTCCGGAGGATAGTACTTGCGATAAAAAGCAAGAGCTAGACTAGGCCAATCCGTAATTCCCGCAGTAATCTTATCAAGATCCGTGATCCAGTCCCGCGCACGGTCGCGTAAAGAGAAAGGGAATAGCATCTCCCTAATCTGATTCTGTGTGATCCCATTCTGCTTAATCGTCGAGCGGTAGTCGGTGAAAACCTGCATGTGTTTCCCGGGATCCTCCGTAGGATTGCCGCCGAATTGATTGCGCTCCACCAAAGTAAGAAAGGCGGGGCGAATCTCGAAATTACCCTGGACCGTAGCCGGTATCGTGAATCCTTGAGGGATCGACTCGGTCTTGGGCAATGAGTGACTATATAATTTCGGCATAGTCACAGGCGGTGAAGTAGAAACTGGAGTAACTGGTGGAGTGTCCTCTTCGTAGGACGATTGCGTTGCACTAGACTCCGCTTGCGACGCTTCCTCTATATCTAGATCAACTATTTTAATCACTTCCTTTCGTAGTCTATGTAATGCTCGCTCGTTCAGGCTCAAAGGGAACTAGAGTCCGAGGTGACCTGTGCATAAACAAAACTACGAGAAAAACGTTAAGAACGGTCTCAAGGAACTAGGTTCCTTGAGACAAGAGAGAAAAACCTGCAACAAACAATAACTATAACTAACAAAGCCGTTTCCCCGGCAGCGGCGCCAAAATTGATGTGGCTAAAGTCGTCACGCCTAATCAAAATAAACCTAGACAAACAACTAACAGAAGCTAGCGGTAAGCAGGGTCGAATCCACAAAGAAACAGCGTAGTTATAAGCTAAGTCGGACGAAAACAGGTTTGACTCAAGGGTATGAAAATGGTTGATTTGGACTATAAACTAAAGCAATAGAGAAAATGAACAGAAGTCTATAACGAGAAAGATTAGGGCAATCGGGTTCATCATGACAATGATTCAGGAACTCAAGTTCATAAGAAGGAACAATAAACTGTGCAAAGTGATTAGGTTTGGGAAACGCTCTCTCGAGTCAATTTTAGCCTTAACCAAATTTAGCGGGCTCTCGGCCTCTCGCTACGTACTAAATTCAACTTGTCAATCTCGCGTAAGTCTAGTTTATCTCGGCTTTCGATCTTAAATCAAAACTTACTCAGGTTCAATTAAACTCAGATGAATTCGTTGATCAGGCGAAATAATCCAAATTCAATTGGCATAAAACGCGTAAAAAGAAATCAATTGCACAATATATTCAACCAATTTAATCTAAAAACATGTTCCTGAACCAAGGGCACAAATTCCCCTCAAACCCTAATAGGAGAATTAGCTAAACATAATTGAAATTAAAGCGAAGCAATAATAATAAGAAGACATGATGAAAGAAATAACAATGAATTAAACCTGAAATTAATCTTGAATCGGAATGAAAAGATCGAATCTTGCAAAGTAATTAAATCTAGACTAAGTGTTTTGAGAGAGTTTAAAAGAGAGAGAACTAAAACTTAACGTAAAGCTGAAAAGTAAAATGAATGATAAGTCTAAAACCCTAACTCGAGTCTATTTATATAAGCACGAAAATCCGGAGAATAGGAGCATCAGAACCGAGCGGTTCGGGTCCAAACCGATCGGTTCAGGGGGTGGAACCGATCGATTCCCATCAAAACCGATAGGTTTTAGCAACTTCCAGCAACTTTGGTCCAAATTCACGTATCCTGAACCTATAGGTTTGCTCTGAACCTATAGGTTTGACGTCCCAAATCATAGTATTGCGTCCGAATCAACTCTCGAGCTTCGTCTTGACGTCACGATACTTGAAAATGCTCCACTCGACTCAGGTTTCGGCTCAGGACCGCCAAAACCTGCAAAATACAAACGAGGAACAACAGTATCGCAATATAAAGCAGATAGCTTCTAAAATAGCAACGAACTCGACTAAAAGAAAGCTAAATGCAACTAAACTGGGGGCATATAATCAATATAAATGGCATACATCAGTTACTCCTTTTTTTTGAATTTGATTAATAAATAGACATTGCCCATGGTACCTCTTAATTTTGACAGATTTGCCCATGTTACCCCTTAGTTTTGTCAAATTTGCTCATAGTACCCCTGAGTTTTCATAAATTAACCAGTATAACCAATCCAAAAAGGTGGTTGAATTTGAGTAGGTGGTTGAATAGGTGAACTTGAGGAAACTAAAATGATGGGCATGAATCATTATGAGATATTGGATGCATATGTGTCTCATAAGTGAGTCTGTAACACTGACCACTTACTTGTCAGCTTCCACATAGACACGTACACTTCAGTATGTCCAAAGGATAAACAAAAGTACCATCAGGAACCATAAATTCTTCATCCCTTGCTTTGATTACCATACAATGCATACTTTCTAGGTAAGTGGTAGCCAATATACCATCAGCATATGGAGTTGCTTCAAGCAGATCCATCCCCTCTGCCAGTTCCACTCTCTCAGCAATTGTTTTTATAATATGTTTTAATGTGTTCCATAAGAGTTAACACGGGCTTAGCTCTTAGGTCACTGTGACTGCGTTGAAAAACTCAACAAAATTAAAAGTGTTATGGTCATATGCTACGACAAGGTCAAACTGGTGTTTGGACATTGTTGAGGTAACTTGACTAGCTAATTAGCAACCGGCTTCGATAACTTTCCTATTTTAAACTAATATGAAGCAACTTCGACATACCATCCATTTTTTCTTTCATGTGACGAGTTATATTTTTTTTTGCTTGTATGATTTTTTTTTTTTGGAAATTCTCATTTGTACCCCGAAAGAAATGACTTTTCTCACTTATACCCCTACAATCCTCATAATCTCAATTATACCTTTGACCTTTATTAGTTAATGTCAAGCATAATCAAAATTGATTTAGACGTTAATTGAAGTTAGTTAATTGCCGCTTTGGCACTGATTAAGCACATGACATGGATCCCAATTATGCTCCAATAGTTAAGAAACTCGTTTAGTAATCTTTCCCCTCCCGTTCGCCAAAATTAATTAGATTTCAAGGTGACACTTAATAGCTATAAATAACATCTAAACTAATTTTGGTCACATTTGACCTTCAATAAATAAAGGTTTTAAATTAACGTCTAAACTAATTTTGGTCACATTTGACCTTCACTAATAAAGGTTAAGGGTATAACTGAGATTATAAGGATTGCAGGGGTACAAGTGAGAAAAGTTATTCCTTCAAGGGCACAAATGAGAATTTCCTATTTTTTTGTTTTGCTTATATGAGATCCAAAAGACATTTTTTTTTTTTTTTTTTTGCTTGTATGAGATTTTTTTTTAGTTGTAGTTGTATTTTGTGAATAATGAGATGTCTGAAATGTTGTTGGTACTTATAAGACTATGTTCCAACATCTACTTTTACAAGTATAGCCGTTATTTTTGGATTTGTTATACTAAGCAAAATGCGAAAACTCGGGGGTACCATGAGCAAATTTGACAAAACTCAGGGGTACCATGGATAAATCTGTCAAAACTCAAGGGTACCATGTACAATATCTAGTTATCCATTATAATTAAAAAAAGTATGTTTCTGAATATTTTGACCGGTACTTAGTATAAATGAAATTTACACACATTAGATTGAAAATTTTGTCCTTTGTACGTTTAAAATATAATACACTCTTATTTGTGCATAATACAAAAATAAATTTTTTACTCGGTAAAAATTCATAAGTAATTTTAAATTATGCACGTTTAAAATGAGAATTTCGTCTCGTACTCAATATAAAATTAAAAAAATTCACTCATGCACTTTTTAAAAGAAAATTTTAACCCATGCATGTTTAAGATGTAAATTTTACTTGTGCACATTTAAAACGAAGTAACAAATTCATTTAAATATAGTGAGTATATAGTCTTTTTATGTGGATTTATGTGATATTTTCTTTGCGGTAGTGCCTTACCATAATTATTTACACTGCATGAAATAATTTAGGGTTAATGAGACGTGTGTAATTTCAAAGACACATTCATATCTAACACGCACGTATCGTTCTTAACTCTTAAACTCTAAGACTGATTAAATTTCATAGTCACACATAAGAGAAAAAAAAAATATTAATATTAGAAACATATTTGGCTTATTTATAAAAAAAATGAAGGATTATTTTTCCCTACAAACAAAATGGACTATTATTTAAGAACAAAATGGATATATCCGTATTAAGTAAAACTCGTATAAACTCATTTGCATTTTTATTTTTATATGAATTATAAAAAATTTTAAAAACAAAGGAATTATAAAAAAATTTTAAAAACATAAGGAAAAAATACAAAACAACACACTCACGTTCCTCTTCCCCCTCAACCCTAATTTGTTTCAATATTTACCTCCCTCCTTTCTCTCCATCTTCCCCAATTTTTCCAAAAAAAATCCCCAAATTTCCCCCTAATCAATTTTGTTCACTCTAATTCGCTTCGTCTCCGCATTGCCACCCACTGTCGCCGTCACTCCTGTCAATGCTACCACCCCCATTGGAGCAGTGACTCCATCCGCCACCCCCACTCCCACTCCCTTGCAAAAGTGAATAGAATGGCCGTTGTTGGTGGGTTTTTTGTGACGGTGACATTATAATTAATTATGTAATTATAATAATACAGTTATATAATTTTAATTGCAAAATTTTAATTTATATAACTAATCTATTTTATTTTCTTAAATATTTTTTCAAGATTATAATTTGACTTATTTTACGTTCAATTTAGTGTTTTAGTCTAATAAAATTGTAATTATTTTCTACTCCCTCTGTTTCAGTGAGTTGTTTACATTTACTTTATACACAATTATCTAGGAAAAATGAAAGATAATGAAAAAAATGAAAAAAGTAATGTAAAAAGTATAAAAATGACCCACTTTTTCCAAAGAAACCAATTAAACACTCCCACATGCCTCAATCAATGACCATTTTTGGAAGTGTAAACAAATGACCCGTACACACCAAAATGAAAACTGTAAACAAATCACTGGGACGGAGGGAGTAATATATAATTTTGTATTTTTTAATTATCACTGTAATTTATATTTGTGTTTGTAATTATATTGTTAATTATTAGTTTAATGATAATTTATATTTCATGCCAGAAAAATAGAATTGAAAAATAAAATAAAATAAAAATAAAAATCAATATTCATAATTTACTATGGATAAAGTTTGTACGGAGAAAAGACAGGGTGGCCTCAATGTCATTGATTGTAGGAAGTGGAACATTGCCTCTGTTGGTAAATTTGTTTGGTGGTTAGCAGTTAAGAAGGACCACTTGTGGGTCAAATGGGTGAACCACATCTATTTGAAAGGAACTAGTTGGATGGATTATGAACCTGGGTTGTCCTCGAGCTGGGCTTGGAGGCAAATCTGTAAAGCTAAGGAGATTTTAAAGTTGGGTTTCTCTCAAGAGAACTGGGGATCTTGTGATCAGAGCTACACTATTAGCAAGGGCTATACTTGGCTTGTTGGCTATCACCCTAGAGTCTCTTGGGCGCATGATGTCTGGAACAGGTTTAATGTCCCCAAGCGGTCCTTTGTTGCCTGGCTAATCAGGTGGCAGAGGCTGATGACGTTGGATAGGGTCCGTAAGTATGGTGTCTCTACAGATGGGGTCTGTTTTCTGTGCGGTACCGGGGCTGAAACTTGCCATCACTTGTTTTTTGAATGTCTTTACAGCTCGGTGTGCTTGGAGATGTTGGAGTCTTGGATGCACATGAAGGTAAAACATTATGGTCCATTAGCTATATGCAGGAGAAGGAAGCTGTCACTTTTCCAGAGGTCTTTGAGCATGGCTGCTGTGAATGGATTGACATATAATATTTGGCTTCAACGTAATCAATGTCGACTTGGCAATGTCTTAGTCATTCCTCAAGTTGTGGTATTGCAAGTTAAGAATGCTTTACTTTGTAGGTTGGATTCGTTTAGCAATTTGAACCTTAAGTTGAGTGATCAACAATGGTTAGCAAATTTGAGAAGGATGTAATGTAGCGTTAAATTGGTCCCATTATGAGCACTGGATGGTTGTAAATTGATTGTAATGGTCTTATTGAAGTTAATATAACTTACATTTTACCAAAAAAAAAAAAAAAAGTATTATTAATAAAAATCAATATTCATAATTTACTAATGAACGTTAGGGGGCTGAACAAACCAACAAAGCAAAAGCAAGTTAAATGGTTTACTTGTCAGAATAAGGTTGGTTTGTTTGGTCTCCTGGAGACTAAGGTGAAAGCCTTAAGTCTTCAAACATTGAGTGGTATTCTGCAAGATGGATGGAGTATTACTACTAATACAAGATGGCATAAAGGAGGGAGAATTTGGGTTGTGTGGAACCCTAAATTGTTTTCAATTGATTTTTTAGACTACTCAGCTCAGTGTATACATATGAGAGTAGTAGACATTAATGGTGGTGTTAGCTTTTTTGTCCATGGTCTATGCATTTAATGATGTGGCTGGCAGAAAGGAGCTATGGCAGCAATTAGGGATGGCAATGGGTCCAAGACCCCGCCCGAATCCGCTAGACCCGACCCGAATGGGTCGGGTTTGGATCTTAATTTTTTGGACCCGATGGATCCGGGTCGAATCCGAGTCTTCTATATATGGATCTGGGTCGGATCCGGGTTTTATAAATAAGACCCGGATCCGACCCGTGGATCCGAATAATAATAAAATATAATAAAAATTAGAACGAAAAATACAAAAATACACAATGCACATCATTAAACTCCACGACACATACAAAAAACTTTAATTAGAAACAAGTAAACAACGCACAATGTCATTGCTTCCTCTAAACCTTCATCGTTTTTCGACTTTTCTCGGCTATTCCGCACTTTTCTCGGCTCTTTTTCACTTTTCCTTTACTTATTTAATTTTTCATTTAAATATTTAATCATTAACTTATGGTTCATTATTTTTTAGAATTAAGATTGAATATAATAGTATTTTATTAGTTTTATTGTCGTCATTATGTTGGATTTTTATTATGTACTACGAAACAATGATAAATTTTCTATAAAAAAAAAAAACACACATGTTGGACCCGGATCCGACCCGGACCTGAATTGGACCCGGCGGGTATGGATCTGGGTCTATAATTTTTAGATCCGGGTCGGATCTGGATCTAACATTGGGAATGCGGGTCCGGATCTGGATCCCCTCGGACCCGACCCGGATCCAGCCCATTGCCATCCCTAGCAGCAATTAGGGAGACTTTCAGTCAGTAGTAGGGGTCCCTGGGCCGTCTGTGAGGATTTTAACTGTCACACAATGAGAGACTAGGAGGGGTCTGTACCTCAACAGAGATTGCAGATTTCAGAAAGTGTGTTGATGAATGTGGACTGGTGGATATCAATGCAGTAGGGGCCTTTCTCACCTGGAACAACAAAAGAGATGGAGTGATAGAATTTATAGTAGGTTAGATAGATGGTTGGTGAATGAGGATTGGCTATTGCACTTACCTACTTATTTTGCTCATTTCCTGCCCGAAGGTCTTTTTGATCATTGTCCTTGTGTTGTTAAGAGTAGTAGCAGTAGTTTGGGAGGGAAGAAACCATTTAAATACTTCAACATGTGGAGTACTTCTTCACTTTTTCTCCCTTCTCTGCAAGAGTGGTGGCAGTTCCCCTTTGTCGGGACTAAAATGTTTTGTTTGGTAAAGAAACTGAAGATGCTGAAGGGCTGTTTTAAGAGGTTTAATAAAGATCAGTTTGGGGACATTGAAAAGACAGCTAGTATTGCTATGAAAAATTTGGAATTCATTCAGAATCAACTAGTAGGTGACCCTACTAATGCTAGGTTGAGAGAGCAGGGGAAAGAGGCTTCTGATGAGGCTTTTGAGTTACAAAAGGCGGCTATGGTTTTCTTGGCTCAAAAAGCTAAGGTTGACTGGATAAAGGGAGAAGATGCAAACTCTAAATTCTTTCATAGTGTGTTTAGAAGTAGAGGGGTGAAGAATCAGATACATTCTGTGAAGGACATGAATGGTAAAAATCAGGAGGAACCACAGCATATACAACAAGCATTCTTGGACTATTATATCCATTTACTTGGGACTGACGTGCAGACAGTACCAGTGAACAGACAGCTGATAGAGCAAGGTAGTGTATGCTCTGACATTCATAAGGCTATCCTTCTTCGGCCAGTAACATAGGAGGAGATTAAGAAGGCAATATTTGATATTCCGGCTCATAAAGCTCCTGGACCAGATGGCTTCTCTAGTGCTTTCTATAAGGACTCTTGGAGCATTGTGGGGGATGAAGTTTGCGCTGCTGTTATGGATGTTTTTCAGACAGGATCATTGCTGAAGCAACTCAATGCTACAATAATTACTCTAATCCCTAAAGTGAAGGTCCCTCAATCTGTGACTCAGTATAGGCCTATTGCCTGTTGCAATGTGCTTTATAAATGTATATCCAAACTCATTTGCAATAGGCTGGCTGTTGTTCTGCCAGACTTGGTGTGTCGAAGTCAGGGTGGTTTTATTAAGGACAGAAGTATCATGGAGAATATACTTATATGTCAAGACCTGGTAATAGAGTTGGCAATTTGGGCCCACGGCCCATGGCCGGCCCGACCCAAGACATGCCTGGCCCGTGGCCCGTCATCCTCTTGGCCCGGCCCGGCCCGGCCCGTGGCCCATCACCACGGGCCGTGGACACAACAATTTAAAAAATGTGAAATTTGGCCCGGCCCGACCCGTGGCCCATTGAATTGGCCCGTGGGCCGGCCCGTTATCTAGCCCGTGGGCCAACCCTTGGGCAAAGTCATTTTCTTGATTTTTTTGTCCGTTGGTTTTGTTTATTTTTTTTTTTTTATTATTTATTTTCTTTATTATAATTTTAATTTTATTTATTTACTTACAAGTCAACTTATATATTCAAATGAAATTCTAAAAATTACTTACTTATTTACAAGTAACAACTTACAAGTGTTACAACTTTAAAAAAAAATTAAATTAACTTAAAATATACGGAGTAAAAATTACAATTAAAAAAATTAAAATAAAAAATAACTAAAAAAACACCAATCCCATGGGCCGGCCCGAAGTTAGCCCACGGTTGCCCATGGGCTAGGCCCGGCCCGAGCCCGACGGGCCATGGGCCGGCCCGCGGGCTATGGCAACAAAAAATATAATGGGCCCAAGCCCGGCCCGTCCCGAAGGCCCGTAAGTGTGGGCATGGACGGGCCAAAAAAATGTTGTGGCCCGACGGGCCCGCCCATGGGCCGGCCCACGGCCCGTAGAGCCACCTCTACCTGGTAAGGCTTTACAATAGACAAGCATGCTCCCCAATATGCTTGTTTAAAATCGATCTCATGAAGGCCTATGATTCAGTAAGTTGGGGCTTTGTTGGAGATATGTTGGAAGCTCTTCAATTTCCAGATTCAGTTCGCTGTTTGATAATGGAGTGTGTGACTTCACCCACTTTTTCCTTGGCAATTAATGGAGAGATGTTTGGGTACTTCAAAGGCAAAAGAGGGCTAAGGCAAGGGGATCCCATGTCACCGTTGCTCTTTACCCTTTGTATGGAGTATTTTAGTCGAATACTCAAGTTTGCTACAGCCAACATGAGGTTTAATTACCATCCTTTGTGCAAGCCTCTGAAGCTCAGTCACCTCATGTTTGCTGATGATCTTCTACTATTCAGTAAAGGGGATGCTACATCAATTTTAGTCCTTCTCAGGGCTTTCTCCACTTTCTCCCAGGCCTCTGGTCTTAAAAGCAGTCCCATGAAATCCTGTGTATACTTCAATGGTGTGTCTGCTAGCTTGAAGAAGGATATTTTGTCTATTTCAGGGTTTGTGGAAGGGAAACTTCCTTTTAAATACCTTGGAGTGCCTATTACAGCAGGTAGGTTGAAGAACAAGGATTGTGCTGTGTTAGTTGACCGAATAATTGAGAGAATAAGACAGCTAGGAGCACGGAAATTATCTTACGCAGGAAGATTGGTCCTGGTTCAGTCAGTATTACACACACTCCATTCATACTGGGCATCTATGTTCATCTTACCAAAAGGTGTGTTGAAGAGAGTGGAATCATTGTGTAGGAACTTCTTATGGAGTGGGTCAGCTGAGTACATCAGAAACCCATCAGTGGCCTGGGCTAAGATCTGTACACCAAAGAAGCAAGGTGGTTTGAACTTGAAAGAAGGCAACAAGTGGAATATAGCCTTGGTAGGCAAACTAGTGTGGTGGATGGCTGTCAAAGCTGATAGATTGTGGGTACAATGGATGGATCACGTGTATATGAAAGGTTGCTCATGGTGGGATTACAATCCCAAGGATGATACAAGTTGGTATGTGAAAAAAAATTGTTGTGTTCGAGATAGTATACAACTAACCTGCGTTCAATGGGGATTTATGGGCTGTCAACAATAGGGTGTTTACTGTGAAGTCTTGTTATCAGTGGTTATGTGTGCCACAACCTCAAGTACAATGGCACAAAGTTATTTGGCATCCTTTAGTGAGTCCTAAGCATGGCTTCATAGCATGGTTGATAGCGCAGCAGGGACTCAAACTCAAGGACAGACTATTCGTATTGGGTATTAGTGATGGTGATAGATGCTGTGTTTGTGGTCTACAGGCTGAAACTCAGTAGCACTAGTTCATTGAATGTGAATTTGCTCGACGTTTGGTTGCTCTGATATGCCAATGGTTGAAGGTATGTTTTTCTAATGTTGAATTGTTGGAAGGCATTCATACTCGAAGATGGACTAGAACAAAGAAACTAGTGGTGAATGTGGTTCGTATTGCTACTCTTTACTCCATTTGGATTCAACGCAATGAGGCTTGGGTTCAAATGTGTGTAACTGTACCGAATATTCACTTGAAGAAAATACAAGCTTGGACCATGGGTCGTGTCAGGCATCATGGCTGTAAGCTGGTGGATACGAAGTGGTTGAACAGCATTGGTCTTGCTTAATAGATAGGAAGTAATTAAGTTGGAGTCGAATTGTATGCAAATTGTAGAACGTGATAGCAAAAGATGTATTTATTACGATGATATTAATACAAAGCTTACATTCTACCAAAAAAAAAAGTATTATTATTATTATTATTATTTTTTTTTTTTTTTTTTTTTTTATTATAAAAACCCAATTTTATTAAAGAATTATAAACAATGCTTACACAAAATTAGTGGGCAGCCGAGATACAATCTGGGCCCCCACCCCCTTAGCAATAGCAAAGCTAAGCCTAGTAAAAATATAAGCGGACACACGAGCCCCCGCATCATGGGATGCAGAGAAAGTTTGGATCCGCTTCAATAACGCAACAGCATCCAAATCAAGCTCCCCAAGAGAAGAGAAGGAGAACGGTAGGAAACCATAGCCAGCCGCCACACAAAGATCCCTGTACTTAGCACTCTTACGCCGCGCAGCATCGATAACAACCTGCCCGGGCACGAACTCGGCCATCCCAGTCTGAGTCAAGGGGGAAGACCCTGTCAGGTCGACACAGACATCCCGCCCCCTGTCCCATGAGTAAAGCAGCAAATCTGCAGGACGAAGGGATCTGTCAAGCGAGTCGACCAACCCAATATCAACCTCCTTACCCGCCGAAATGCCAGCCCTAAAACAGATGTCTAACAAGGTGTCACGGACGAGGTTATGCCGATGCTTAACCCCCACAGTACCAGCACAAGAAACAGCGTGGTCGCCAAAGACGTCATCAACAGACACTCGAGAGCAGGCAGGACAAGGCCAGGGACAGCGGAACGCCCAACCGATAACCAAGCACGCTACGGTACGTCCTCCCATTCATAGTCTGACCTAACCCCGAGATAGGCACCACACGCAACCAATCAGCCGAATGGGCACCCTGCTGAGACTTCCACAACGCAACCTGTCGCGGAGTCAACGAGTAAACAGATTCCACTGAAGAAGCAATCGTCGCGAAATATATATCTGCCAGTTTCTTCATAAGTCTGGGGGCAGCGATTTCACTAGGATCACGGGGAAGAGCAGAACCAGACACCTGTGTAAACACCCGCAAGGCAGCACCAAAAGCAGGACCCACAACCAAAACACCCGGCGTCAGAAGAGGTACCTGCAAGGCCGCACCGCAAGCGGACGCGAGAAAAGCATAATGCAAAACATCACCCGCGGCGTAAACACCAAGACCACCAAGCCGGAGCAGGAGGCGTGGCGCGCCACCGCCGATCCCAAATCCAGGGCCAGGCAGCGGTAACGTACGCTCCAGACTAGAACGAAGCGCCGCATCAAAGGAAAGATGAGCCGTGCCCAAAACGCGCGGGGAACAAGTCCGAAGAGTAAAATAAAGCTTGGAAACACCAGTACAAGCACGAAGAAGCAGCAACTCACACTGTGGGTCCTCGTTCCCTGCGACTAAATCCATTAGCTCAATGGTCTTAGCCACTCTCTTCGCCACAAGCTTCGCCACCAAAAGCAGGACAAGTGCTAACTTGGACCACCCAAAGATGAGACACCGGTCGGTAGAGCAATGGAAGGGGAAAACACCCGGAGCCGACTCAGGGTCCTCCACAGGCGATGAACCTCCGTCTTGTCGACATTAAGATGAAGACCAAAACGAGGCCCATTCGCCACGATCAAATCCAAAACCCTCCCAACCTCCAAAGTGTCCCCAACGATGGTCCCATCATCTAAATACCAGGCCTGAAAGCTCAGGTCAAACGAGTCCCGGATCTTGCACACTAAGGGATGCAAAACCAAGGCAAAAAGCAAAGGGCCCAAAGGATCACCCTGTTGGACCCCCCGACAAGACCACAAGCTATGCTCCCCATAATAAAGGCGAGCAGGACTGGAGTAACAAAACTCCACCCAACGGGAAAGAAGCGGGCAATGGCGACGAACCTCCTACAGCATAGTCACACGATCAACAAGGTTGAAAGCATTCTGGAAATCGACCAGCAACATAGAAAGTCCAACCTCAGCACCACGAGCCTCAACAAGCCGGTTCAAAGCATGCAAGATGGCCTCTCCTCCACCGGACACACCAACACCGAACTGAAGCCCCGCAAAATAACCCGCCAAAGAAGGACCCACTAAAAAAGCACCCACCTTAGAGACAAGACGTCTCCAAACAGTGCCAACAGCTATAGGACGAATACCCCCACCCGGCTTAACAAGCGGGGTGAGTGGAGCGCTGGCAAGGTACTCACCTAGGGCGCACGGACACCGACCCTCGAGAAAAAGGTTAACCACCCTAGTAATAGAGATAATTAGGTCATCCGAAATAGCCACTGCAGCGCCTCCCAAACAGTCCAAAAGGTGCTGCGCACGGTGCCCATCTCTGCCACACGAAGTACCACGTGGAAACCGCTGAATCATCTCCACAACCAAGCGAAGCGCGACCATAAGAGGATGATCTCGACCAAAGGCGGCAAAGAAGGAGAAGGGGCGACAGGGTGTTTATCCCGCAAGGCCTAAAGGGTAGCGGAAGTGTAGGGGGCGACCCCAGAGGAAGAAAGCACCCGAACCGCAGCAGTATAGTGCCCATCACAAACCTTCCGCCGACACTGACGGAGATTAAGGTCACTAGAGGCACGGTCCCCTCCTCAAACGAAGTGGAAGCCTCCGCCAAACACTCCTCCAAGAGACCCAGACGGCCACCGGGCGAACTGAAGCAAGAATAGCCCTGGTAATACTCTCCTCTCGACGCCGCCAGAACCACGGTCGGCACTCAAGATTACTCCGAGGCGAAGGTCAAAGCGCATACAATGGCAGTGCACCCAAACGAACCCAGCAGGCAAGATCCCCCGGAGAAGCGACCTCATCCAAAGCTCCTTTCAAAGCCCGAGCGAACCCAAGACGGCACCTATGAGGGACAGACTTCACCGTGCGCAACCCCAAAGAAAGCAAACGATCAAGCGAAGATATAGACCACTGAACAAGCTCCACCCCACGATCAGATGATGGGACCGACGAAGACGGAACTGCAGGTCTAGGGATACCATGAATGATAAAACAAACCTGGCCATCCCCACAATCAGGTGGCGCCACCACATCCTCCCGACTATGGCGACATTTAGTACGAAAAGTGTGAGGCTTTAAACACACCCCACATAACGAGCCCCATTCGCCTCAAAGTAACCTCAGCATTAGAGAAAACAGACAAACTTTCAACAAGTGTTTGACGTGTAAGCCTCCGGCAAAGATCAAGACCGCAATCTTGGTCAGTAAAATGACGCCGCCAATAAGCTTCCGAGTGAGGCCCTACCACCTCCATCCGTACACCCATGAAGACAGAAAATGGGCAATGAAAGCGAACTACAGCGGGCATGATAAAGGTCGGGGAAAAGAGCCACACCCAACACAACCGATAATCGTGCGGCAAGGAAAAAAAAAACGCACCTCAAAATAACGTAAGGAAAAGAATAATGTGATGATGATGTAATGATGATAGTAATAATGGGATGATGATGTAAATGATGAAGATAATAATTAGGTGATAATGAAAATAATTAGGTGATGATGATGTAGATGATGATGATGGAAGATGATGATGCATATGATGGTAATAATAAGGCAATGATTATAAGGCAATGATGATGAATATGATGATAAAAATAACGTGATGATGATCATGTGGATGATGATGATCGAACCCGATGTAGGTGATGATGATGATGCCGAACCCTAGGGCAGAATCGCCCAAAATCGCCTCCCATTATCGCATTATTATTATTATTATTATTATTATTATTTATTTTTCTTTTTGAAGAATATGCAACAACTATTATTAAGAATTGTTACAATCAAGAAAATTAATTGTGTAGGAGATAGTGGGGAGCCCAGTTTGAAAAGTCAGCATTTAACTACATAGCGCCACGTGGCTCTCTGATTATTGCTTTGTTAAGAAAGATTAACTGTCGATAAATATTACAACAACAAAACTTTTGCCTCAAAAATTTAGGGTTGACTGATATAAACCATGGTTTGATAATTGTTGTATCAAAAAAACTCGGAACTTATTACAGCGGCTTTTCATGTAAAATTGTGTGCACTATGGTATACTAGATCATGAGCTAGATGCAATTCTGGCAAAATGAAGTATATAACTTAATCTGAATATATATCCCCTATGCATTACTTAATTTAAAACCCGACGCTGAATCGCTTTTTGGTCAAGAAATTGGTCGTACGCCTCGGTATATACAATTCTAAGGGGAAAAAAGACGTGATCGTAAACTTCTCAGGTCATCATCAACTGACGGAACCCGAAAGCCTAGTTTAGGACCTTAGACGGCCATAAACTCTTCCACATCGATATCTCTTCTTGACTGTAAAGTTTTCTGATTCCTCCGTAGAAGCCGTCAGCCTCGTTTCCCTCTTCGCGGTGATTCTTTCTGCTGACTTTCTTCTTCCTCCATCGTGATTCCGCTGCGTATTGGTTGAATTCCATTATCACCATCTCTGCAAATTACCATCACCGCCGCAAGTGGCGAGTTTAAGGCAAAATATTGACAGGAAATGACACTATCCGAAAATGACCCAATATTCCAATAACTTTGTACACGAAACGACCCACCCCAAAATGCGACACGACAAGTAAATGTCTTGCTGTGAACCCAAGTCCCCAGCAAACATCAAATCGATAGCCGTCTTCGACTAAGACTCTTGAAGCTTGTACCATATAATGTCAAAGTGAAATTGTTGAACCCTTCATTGTAGTTGATTAAGTGCCACAAATTCCGGTTTAAAGAAGATATTAGATATTTGATTAGATGGTCCCGTGATCTCGACTAAATGAGTGTACAACTATCATTTCTAGCACTAGGGACCTCAAAATACGACCGACATCTGGCCTCTCAAGATCTGATAGCCTAATCAACCCAATTTCCGACAATATCGACTGACGTGCAAGTTCTGAAATAGAAATTCATGCGACATCTATCAAACACGACTGCACTTCTGCACAGCTACTCGTCTACAGGAAAAGATGATATTTCAGAGGTTCCCTTCGAGAAGCAGAAGTTTTACATGAACACCAATTTCGCATATAACTTCCAACTGCGTAATATTCAATCATTCATCGTTGTCCTTATCACCCATCCAAATATAATGGACAAGCATTATTACATGTCAATTATAGAACCGGGTTTTAATGCTTTCGTCTATTTTCAGATGAAACAATGTAGCAATAGTTACAGTATAGTAGATTATTAGGCATGATATAATTGATTTACTCACCACTCTCATGACAGATGCAATGATATTCATTTCCGCTGCATGATTCGAGGTGACCAATAACTCCATACCACCAACCTGCGATTCAAGAGAATGTTTACAGTCAAAAGCCTGTTCAATCAGGAAATAAATACTTTGTACTTAATAAAATGCTCCCAAAACACGGGAGTTTAAGAACAAACCATATGGATACGCTTTGTTTCTTCTCCATTGAATTTCAAAGTGATCTCCTGGCCTCAAATCATCGAGACAATCGGAAACATGAAGATTATAGGGAGGGGTATCGATAGGCGGTGTTCTGAGCCTACTCCATGATATGTTTTCTTCTATAGTGCGACGACCATGTGGCGAGTACCTGAACCAAAGCAAGACCGATTAAATTGTGATTCTAAAAACTATGTAATAATGTTCCTTTCAAATATTTTATACTGCGGAAGAATTTTAATTTGTCTTTCGTAGACACAATGGATCCTCGCTTAACAAACAAGAACACTCGTCTTTCCCTCCAAAGTCCAGATCCCATCATCCGACCCTACTTACCAACTCAAACAAGGTACATGTCGGCACTTCCTTTTCCCTCCAAATTCGTTCATCCTAACACGAGGTAAATGTGCCCCTAATATCGTAAAATATCATCCCTTTTCAGTTCTCACCTAAGCTCAGCTCATTTGAAAGTACAGATAACTCAGCACAAATTTTCGAAATCAATCAACAAGATATAAACAAACCTAGCTAGAGGCTATTAAAAGATCACAAAGATATTCGCTCACCTAGCTTGAAACGTGTCCGTCTTAAGATTGTAGCTTAACTTAGCATCGTAACACGACAACATGAACCCGTCATGCCCATTCTGCACCAACAAAAAACAACAATCAAACCTCTGATATACTATTATCTACATAATAGTCGACCACACAAAACAACAGTTAATCTATACCTCGCGATTATAGACCTGAGCCGGGAACCAAAACTCACCCCTCTCAAGAGAAAGGTACCAAGCCATGATAGAGTCAGGAGGCAAATCCCCCATAACATCACTTCTACGTTTCACTTTCGGCCTAAAAACCAATGACAAAGGCCAAAAACCGCAAACAAACTCGAAAATACCAATACTTTTAACGCCATTAACGGAATACTTGCGATGATTGTCAGCCATATACCAATGCCACTCTCTAAGAGCAGCATTACCAATAACTTTACCCCATTTTTTCTCCAAATGTTTCTCCCACATATGATTACTCCTACATTTACCCCTTAAATAACTACACACACCTGCTAAACTACACAATTCAGCAGGTGAAAGTTGCTCTAAAACTAGATCTAAGGCCAAATCATGTAAATCCAACAATGATATCCCCACATCACTACTCAACTCTATAACCTCTAAATTCTCATGATGCCTAAAAAACCCGACATCAAAAACCCGAAATTTAAGCCCTTTCTTCCTCATATACCCTATGAATAACCTACACAGCTTAACCCAGTAATTGGGTGTTAATAACTTCATCATCTCATCATACAACTTTGGTGGCCTAAAAACTATTATGAATGAGAAACAAGATATCAAGAACAAAAGCATTGAGCTCGAAACAAAAATCGATAACATGAATCATCGTCTGGAACCGTCTTCCATTAATAAATAATACTAATGTAAATAAAATTTGAAATATTGGTTCCTATAATACAATTACTACAATAAGATCCAAACTTTATTGCACCAAATTGATTGCAAAAATGGGTAAGAGAATCTTGTCCTAAAATACTTGTGTGGCAGCAAAATCTATGCAATGTTGAGTAAAGTAGAACCAAAAAAAAATTTGATACTTAAAAACTTTCTTGTTAAATTAAATGATACTTTTTTGTTAAATTAAATATAGTTGGGAGTTAATAATTAAAGGTGTATTAACAAAGTAGAGACAGCAAACACCATAAATTAAACAGCAGTGAGGTGCATAAATGCAATGGGTATCTACATACAGTGAACTGATTACCACTGGAGTACAAAAGAATTAAGTGAAAAAAAAAAATGTAAACAGAAATTGTATGTATGAGTGTATGACTAATTAAATACAAATTAATTAATTAGTAGAATATGTTGAGATTACTGACAGAATCCAGAAAAATTAACTAGATATGGTCCTAAATATGCATACCCAATTGAAAAAATTAAGAAAAGTTTGTAAATTTTAAGAGTTTTTATAATTATTTATCACCCAAATGTAAGAAACCCAGAAAAACTCATTGAAAAAAAAAAAAAAAAAAAAGGAAAAAAGCAAGTTAATGAGGGTAAATAAGGGGGTTTAATTGGGTGAAATTGAAGTAAATTAAGCAATGTTTATAACGTATGAGTATGGGAAACAATATTGTCATTATAATTTGGGTGCGAACAAGATTGTCATTATATAGGAAATCAGGACAATTTCTTTTGGACCATCCAATTTTAATGCCTCCTGTCGTACACTAATACGGTATCAAATAAAACTAAGTACTCCCTCAGTTCCGGTCATTTGTTTACACTTTTTATTTTGGGGCGTACAAGTCATTTATTTACACTTTTCAAAAATGGTCATGCTTGACCCATGTGGAAGGTGGCCCCTACTCCGTCAACCAATAACATTTGATAATTTTAAGCAAACGGAACCCCTTTATACTTATATTATTATTTTATTAGTTTTTTCTCAACTTTTCTCCTCACATAGATACAAATCACCAAAACGGAGGGAGTATTTTTTTTTTTATAAAGGTATTACTTAAAGAAATATTCTTATTAATAAATACTTCGTATTTAAATATATTTACGAGTTTATTTTTCAAACTCATATGATATTATCCAAAATTATTCTTATATTAGTTTGTCACTAATAACTCTTTTTATAGTGGTTTTTTTTGGTGTCGAGTTTATCACTAATAATCGGGTTTTCTAAAATGTGCCCTAAAGATACATGTTAAGGTGTCAATATAGGAAAAATTCTCATGAAAATATCATGAGATTTTAAATAATAAGCTCATAATTACCATAATTAGATCATTATTTTTCAGAATATTTATCTAATTAGCACCCATGTGCCCTAAGGGTTTAAGGTACATGTTAGAAAAACTCTAACGGTATTTAAAAAGTTCTCTTACTGCAGAAAAAAATTTGTTCTTAATTTTACGAACTGAGTTTTTATTTAAGAACTCAGTTCTTATGCATAAATAAATATGATGCTTTTATAGTATGTCTATTTTTGATATTTCCAATAAGAAGAACTTTATATAAACTTTATCTATTGTGAATAAAAATTCTTAAATATTAAGGTTGGTGAAATATGACGTAAAATGTGAATAAAGTTCTTCTATTCCTATTGCTCTAACATCCTAAGTACACATTTTAGAAAACCTAATATTTTTTTTTTGCTTATTATTTGCATATAAACGAATGATAGAGAATGATTGAATAAATAGTGAGCGGCATAAAGAAAACGGTAAAAAATACTCCATAAAAGTTTATCCAAATAAGTATGGCGGAGTAAATGATTAGAAATGAAAAAAATTAAAGACAGTATTTCATAGTACTACGTGCTTCATATAAATTTGTCGCTAACATTTTATTTTAATTAGATTTTCCTAAATATTATAAATTATTCCATAATGAAGAAATTTTATCTAACCCCCTAAGTAATTGTCAATTTCCACGTAAATTCAATTCTCAAATCCTAATCAAACACTTTTTTGGAAATTCACGTGAATTGTCCTGTCCAACTCACGTGCTTTTGAAATATAATAAAAATTTAATCCATACTCCGTATATGAAACCAAACAACACCTTAATTTTAAAAAAGAAAAAGGCATGTAAAAGTTAAAACATAAAAGGATGAATTGCAAATAAATGATTCTTTCACAATACAATAGAGAATCAGTAGCCCAGTAGGTATCGTGTAAGGGAATAATTTGGATAATAATGAAGTAATAAATTGAGTGTTGGAGAAAATAGAGTGCGGAAGAGGTTGAGGAAGGTCACCTGAATGTTGCCTAAATTCTACCAAACCCCCTCCAACAAGCATTATAGCCACTTTTTGAGGGGTATGGATCCTCTCCATTTCTTGAAAAGAAATGGACATCCATTTCTTTTCAATGGTTGAGATCGGTTTTTGTGAAAATCTAAGGGTTGTAATTGTTTGATAAAAATAATGTTTTAATGAAGGAGAGAGAAAATATATTAAAATATAAGAGTATTAGGGAGGAAATGGAGAGAACGAAATGGAGAGGATTCAAATTGCTTTTTGAGTGAGAATAAGGTATCCAACTTCCTACTCTACTTCTCTTGCTTGTATTACTAATCAATCGTCATACACCTTTTTTTTTTTTTTTCCTTTTTATTACGAGTACTCCATAAATTTAATAAGCATTTTTTAGAATTGGATGATTATAAAATAAGTTAATATTTTATCTCTTTCCGTCAATTATTTACATTTACTTTTTTTTTTTCCATCGCAAAATAAAAATAAGTCTATAAAACTTACTTGAAGAGAGGGAATAATAATGTTTTTATCATCAAACTATATATATATGGAAAATTTAACCTGAATAAACCAACCTATTAGTAATTTTCCATTAATAAACCAACCTTTTGATTAACTCTGAATAAACCAACCTTTGCACCCCATCTTCCATTATTAAACTATCTCGATTTTAAACTTGTCATTTTAGGTAAAACGAAAATTATAACACACATGCTTTCACTCCATTATTAATGTTATAGAGAAAAAAAAAAGGAAAAACATGAGATCTTTACCCTTAAATAATCGTTTAAAAATGGGGATAGTCTAATATTGGAAGATAAGGTGTAAAGGTTGGTTTATTGAGAGTTTATCAAAATGTTGGTTTATTTATGGAAGATCACTGATAGACTGGTTTATTCATGTTAAATTTTCCTATATATATTACAAACACCGTACAAAATAATAATTCTAATCAGGGTGTATTGGTGATGGAGGCTGGTAGAGTTGATCGCCTCCATTAATAAAGAAACGTTTGCAATTTTTCATCCTTACGAAAAGCATAGGCGACTCTCGAGTTTTTGTAACGAGGGTGCAAAAAATTGTAAAACACTAAAAATAATTTAAAATTTTCTTTTTAATAATTTACTTTTGAGATAACAAAATGATAAATGATTATTTAGATAATTCTCTTATAAATTTTTATTTTAGGTGACTTTATATTTATCCCCTTTATTATTTATTAGAAAAATTGTTATATTAGCGAATATGATATATTTTTTCTACAAAAAGATAGAGAAAAAAATTAAGTAAGAAATCAAAAAAGTAAAAATATTTACAGCACAAAAGTTTTGGTATAATAGTGAAATTATATTTTTTAGTGGAAAAGAAAAAAGAAAATCATGAAAAATTTCAATAACATAGCAAACAATAAAAATTTCAAAAAATAAGAATAAGATTAAGTGATTAACTAAATAGCAAACAATAAAAATGTCAAAAGACGGAAGAATTCGAAACCACAATTGCTTAAGCAGAAGTAATTTTGTACGAATTAATTAAAAGAGGTGAGTAGATGTGGATTGAAATAAGTGGTAGTGTAAAGCGATTGCTTACAAGTTATCCAAGCCTTAAAGAAAGGAAAGCAAGGAGATAACGAGTTTTTTACGATTCTTATCGGAATTTCCAATCTTGTAACCAACTTTTCTTTTATTTCGTGGTCTTTTGTTAGTAGGAAACATATACTTCATCCATTCCGTTTGATTCTATACGTTTGACCAAAACACGGTAATTAAGGTAGAAGAAAATCAAGTGGGGTAGATAATGGAATTACTTAAATACCCCTACTTTATTGTTTGCAAGTGGGTTGAGTGGGTATTAGTGAAGGGTATATTGGTCTTTTAGTTTAATAAAGTAGAGACTAAAATAGAAATGTATAGAATTGATTGGAATTTCCGAAAAAGGAATATGTATAGAATCAAATGGAATGGAGGAAGTAATAGGATGGTGCACCATGTAGCTCGAGCAGCCATAAAGTCTAGGTATAGATGATATTGGTCTTTTCCTTTTTCCGTGTTTTGTAGCTACTGAAGCGAACGATTTTTTGAGTAGAATATATTAATCTCATGATAGGATTTTTCTTTTTCAAAAGAAAAAAAAAATCTAGTATTGGGAATTAATCCCACAACTAGTTGGTTTATATAAGACCACTAATAGAATGTTTTATATCTAGCAATGGTAATTAAATAGTGGCTTAGTTAACACATCGTGATTGTTTGATGATACATATGTTGGATTAATCTTTCACATGAATAAACCACCCGACCATTGTATTTTTGTATTGTTATGGGTATGTAAATAAGAGGAATGATAAATTGTCATGTGCTTAAATCTCTCTTAGAACAATACAAACCTAGTACATATTCTTTGTTATTTCAAATGTATGTTTGTCATTAATTTCAAAAACCTTATCTACATTCTTTCAATAACCTAGTAAGTTTTCATAATGTATGTTTGTTTTCAATAACCTAGTAAGTTTTCAAATGTATGTTTGTCATTAATTTCAATAACCTAGTAAGTTTTCATAATAGCAAGATTATTTCAAATGTATGTTTGTCATTAATTTCTTTCACGTACCAAACCTTATCTATAATCTTTGTTACGTATGATCTTCATTATTATTGCTCAGAACAAAATATGGAGCAATGCAAATTGAGGAGGTGATAAATAACTCGGCTAAAGCTGCAAAGGAAATTCAAAGGATCACAAGTGATGAATGATAATAAGGTTTCAGTAGTTGGCTTTATAGAACGTGTGAACATTTTAGGTATCCCTTTTGTAGCTCATATATGTTAGAATTTGCGGAGTGAAGAGGTTCTATTTTGATGATGTTGAACTTAACATGGGCAAGAATTTCCAGAGATTGAATGTATGTGTTGATTGATGGCATTTAAGCTGTATAGTTGACTACCCAGGATTTTTAGAAATATTAAAGCAAAATTTGTTGCAATTTAATATTATTTTTTAGTGCTCTGACACAAAAGCAAAATTTGTTGCAATTTGATGTTATTTTTTAATGTTATGACACAAAAGAGGACGGTTTGGATAACGAGTGCTCTCTTTTTGACACTCTTGGAGAATGAACTGTTCTCTATGCCTCTTTGATGTATCAATGAGGACGGTTCAGGCTAAAAACCGTTCTATTTGATTTATCAAAGAGGACGGTTTATAATTACAACCGTTCTCTTTAATATATCAAAGAGGATGTATTATAGAATACAAGATAAAAGTTGGTTACAAGATAAAAGTTGGTTACAAGATAAAAGTTGGTTACATCAACTTAGAGTAGCGAAGTGCATCTAATACATTTCCTAGAAAGATAACCGAAAATAGCAGGTAGGGATAACGACTCCTAATAGTGTCATACAGAATCACTGAGGTTAGGTAGTTAAAACTTAGAGATTTTACAAAATGTTATCCGTACTAGTAGTTCATAAGGCTAAAAGGATCTAGAGTCCGCTGGAGGACTCCGCATCGCTGACCTCCTCTTCGTCATCAAAGGTGTGTCCCTGAGCAATGGCACGGCATGCAAGTCTGAGGGAGCATTTGAAGAAGTTCCACTCGTGAAACTTTCCTCCTCGAACTGTAGACAGGTGATGTACAGTAAACCACCAATGGCAAGCTTCGCCCCTAAGAAACTTCTCGGCTAGGCGCACCTTCCACTCTTCGTGGACTTACGCCAACGAACTTCGCCTCCAGCTCATGTATCCAGCTCACGCAAGTGTCGCGGTCTCCTGCAAATTTGCGCGGAGGGTTTTCATAGAATTTCCTGAAGGCCGCAACTCTGACAGGGGTACCTCGCCCAAGTCCAGGAGTAGTAGGACGCACAGGAATGCTGGCACGGAGAGCACTTTGCTTCCAGTTGATCGAACGATGATTCCTTCCGTCTCCGCACGCTGGTGAATTGCCGGTTGATGACATCTACAAGGGATTTTAAGGAAAGGAGTCAAACAACAACAAAAATATTGTTTGAACGAAGGTAAAATGGTTATTAAGGAAATATATAAATTTTTGATCGAACAAAAATAGGATTAAAAAGGTTTAAGAATTTCATAAGTGAAATAGGTTAAGGATTTAGTAGATGTCTTTACTTCGTATAGCCTGGTACGCCTTCAGCGTTTCACTTCCCAAGAATCAAGTTCATTATTTCGATTTTTTTTTTTTTTTTTTTATCTCCGAGGATAGTTGTTAGTTTTAGTCAGTCACATCAGCAAGTAGCAAGCATACGATAGTTAGTGTATTTTATTTTAGGATAGTAGTTCTTTTATTTTAAAAAGATCTTAGCTTATGGTCGGTTCCTAAAGTTTCTACCCATCCTCACACTTTAAAGTGATCTAGGTTATTTATTTTAGCGATCTAAGATTTCTAATTCATTATTTGATCCTATAAGTCTATGTCTGACATATATATTAATATGTATGTCTGGCCCAGGTGTCGTCTCGCTAGATGAGATAACTTTAAGCTATTCACGGTCGCAAGACAGCTTTGATACCAACTGTAACAACCCGGTTTTTCGTGACTTTAATTAAACTAAGGCGGAAAATTAATTAAGTCTATATATTACAAAACCAGCTGTTATCGTATTACAAACTCCATATACATAATATGAGTTTAAGATAACCAGAGTTATTCGATTACATTCTCTCAAAAAGGAGTACAAAATAAAGGTAAACCATCCCCTGCATTCAATAGCGGTAGTCTCGGGGTACCTGCATTAAACTCTCATCATTTTCTCGCACGCTCTTTCGACACATGCAATTCTAAAACATATGCATTATATAAAGGAAATAAATAGATAAAAACAAATAGCAAGTAGACATGCAACACATAAGGAAAGCATGATGATTCAAACATGCGTACAAATCCAATCACGTAACATAACAACACTCATAGACAATCATTCTCAATAAATCGTACTTCAATACTCAGGAAATCAGATCATTCAGACTAAAATCAATCAAGACCAGGAAATGCATTCAACATGTGATAACAAATGAGTCTTTGTTAGCGAGGCGGAAGCATGCAGACGTAAAACGCGCTATAGTAGACAGGGCCATCAAAGTGGACAAGGCTGACATACTAGACGTCCGCGCAGAAGCGATCGTGGCAAAAGCGGACAAGGCCGACAAAGCTAAAGATACCTAAGGTAATAAGGACAGCCAAATCCCTAGTCTAATGTATGCATACACCATCTAATCGAGGATCATACGTATTCGCTATTCAAAAGGTATCACCGACGAAAAATACGACTATCACCTTAGACGGGTACCCCGGTTGGTGGATTTTCCACTTACCATCTATGGGCCCACGGAAATATCAATGTTGCCCCATCCACGAGGTTGTATATCTGCGTCTTAGAATAGCAATCTTAAGATCGTTATAAGCCTTGGGCAACTCTGGGAGGGAGCCCAAGTCCCTATAGACAGCTACCTCATTAACATCGAATTTCAAGAGTCGCAACATGGCGAACAATCCAAGTATTTTATTCAAGTAGTTCATTCCTTCAAATTCTTATTTCCTCGTTCATTCACTATAGGTGACAATTCTGTAACTTAAATATAACGTCTAACTTTGTATAATGAAATTTTAGTTCTAACAGTTCTTCAGATAAGTAGAATACATAGAAAGACTTAAATATTTATTTTGAGTTCGTTCGTAAAATTTAAATATTTTCACTATTCATTATTTTACTATTCATCGTATTTACTATTCATCGTATTTACTATTCATCGTATTTTTATACGTATTCGTATTTTAGTATTTTGTATTTGTACGTATCTTTATACGTATGCGTATTTTTATACTTTGTATTTTATTCATATTTTATACGTACATGTATTTCTATACTTAGTATATTTCCTTATACTTAGTATTTATTATTATATTTTTATACTTAGTATTTTTATACCTTAAGATATTTTATTTAGGTAAAAAAATCAAGTTTATTTCCTAAGTATAGAATTCTAATTTCAAAGTCGTTAAGTTCGTTTTGTACTTAGTGATTTGAAATAATATTTGACAGTAAAAGTCGGTTACGTTTAGTCATATACTTAACTAACATTTTAGCGGTTTCTGTAACACCCCGGCCCCAACCATAGGCCGGAATGTCATACACGGTAGCTCGCCAGTCACAGACATCGCCCATGCACTCAACACGGGCCCTTTCCAACAAGACTTTGTCCTCACTGCAAGCGCATCCCGAGAACTTCCCAGAGGTCACCCATCTCTAAGACTACTCTCTCCAGCAAGCACGCTTAACTGAAGAGTTCTTAAGATGAGCCACCAGAAAAGAAGATGCATCTTGTTGATATGAGTAGCACTTACAATCCTTTTAAGCACTAGGTCACTTGAGCTCATCACATGGACCACTTCAATGGGGAACCCGGCCCGAATAACCTCGGACAACACCGGGTGTTACACACCCCCACTTGAAGAACGCAACGTCCTCGTTGCGCCTGGTAGCTACTTACAATATAGCATTCCAGAATCCTCTCCAGTTAGGTGCGTACCTAGGATTCGACCACACGGCTAGGTGCGTACCTAGGATTCGACCACACGGTCGCCGGGTTGCTCTGATACCATTTGTAACACCCCGGCCCCAACCATAGGCCGGAATGTCATACACGGTAGCTGAATACGTTTTAAAAAGGTTTTAGTAAGAAAATGAAAATAAAATGAAAGCCACGGTGGCGGAAACACCGTGAATCCGAGTCATTACTCCCTACCCAAACAAATAACAAAAGACAGTAAGCCTTGAGCCTAACAAATGGGGAATAAATACCCCTTACAACCAACTCCAAAAGACATAAGTATGAAAATGATAAATAACAACAAGTCTAAATCCAAAGTCTAATCAAAGTTCTCCTCAAACTAGCTACGGGGTCAACAATCCTCACGGCTTCTCACACAAACCCGTCCCCGTGCAAACCTGCCACAAAAGAAAGTAACAGCCACAATCAGTGGGGAGTAACTAGGTGCTCCCCAGTCATATTTCAACATATAAAACACAACCGACAATCCAACAAGTACCTTACCTGGCTTACGGCCTATGTTCAAAGTACAACAACAAATGCAACAACAATAGCGTGCTCAAACATAAACATTAGCATTAATATAACAACCTCAAGTCAAATAATCAATAGTCAATCCAATCATCAATCAAACCAATGCAAGAGTAAGCACGGAGGACTGGGTGAAGCAACAAGAATCACCCCGGAACGACAAAAGTCCCAACCCTATGGCGGAACGACAAAAGCTCCTCAAACTGTCTAAATTTGGCCAAACCCACCGCGAACAAAGACGGTGTCACCGCGACAAAAACGGTGTCGACATATCAATCAAACCATAGTCCCTATCCGTGACAAAAGCGGATGGGAACCCCTAAGCGATGTATCCGCCCTACAATGGACGCCAGATCTCCTCACACGCGTGCTAACAAAGGCACGTACGCACACTCAACTCAAGCTCAATCAAACCAACTCAAATTCAATGTCAAAACCATCATCTCAATGTCAAACATTATCATAGCGAGCCATTTCCATACTCAAACTCATTACAATACAATTTAGTATCTTTAACATAATTATAAACGGAGTAATAGTCAAAGTAATCATCATAGACTCATAACCAAGCCCTTTTAACATTACAAGTGAGCAACTTTATTCATTATATCAACATACCCAACAATACTACATGATCATGTAAGCCTAAACATGCTTCTAGACTCACACAAGTATGAGGCCGACTCACAAGTTCAAGTATATCGATTAGGGCACAACCAAACAACCAAAGCATGCAACTTTATCCTCATACAATCATTCAAAACATCCTAGACAACATCTAGGGCCTCATACATGTCAAAATATCACTAGGGCTACACCTAGTTACCTTGTTAATGCTCCAAATATGATCAAACCTCCTCCTCCTCAATCAAGATGGTGTCTTCCTCGGTAAGGTCTCCTTCTCCTTCGATCAAACATCACATAGAACACATAGAACACATAAAATCATAAGCATACAATCAAAAACACATAAAATAATATAAAGACTATGCAAACCTAACCTAAAGTGAAAGAGAACGAAAGGATTACCAAAGGATTAGCAAGGAATGAATGAAAGGATGATTAGGGTTTAATTAGAAGTGAATTGAATGAAGTTTGTGTGAGGATTTAATGAGAGAATTTATGAGAGAGAAGAGAGGCTTTAGATGATTTAGGGTTTGAAAATAGGAGTTATGAGAGGTTAGGAAAGATTAGGGCTCTAATAAAATCTTTAAAAGCTGACAAACCAAGTCCTAGAGTAATACGGACTTTCCAAAAACCGAAGGCAATTACGGGCTCCTCAGCCGCTTAGAGCGGCTCCACCCGCTTAGAGCGGCTCCACCGCCACGCCTCATCGCTTTCTTTGGCCAGAGCGGCTAAACCTGCTCACGAGGGGCTGTTTTGGCCGCACCACGCGACTCCATTGACATCACCTTCCGCTTCTTCCTTTGACCCAAGCTTCTACCAACGACTCTAGGCGCTCGACCTCACTTATTAACTTAACTTCCCAAGAGAATAAAACCACACAAAACCCATTCCAAACCACACTAACTCGGCTCTATTCTCGGGACTCGTAACACACGACTCACTAGCTAGACGCATAAGCTTGAGTAATGATTTCCTCGAGCTAAAAATGAGAAAATCGCTAGAAATAAAATGCGAATTTTAACGAAATGAATTATTTAAATAAGGGGAAAAAGTCGGGGTGTTACAATCTCACCACCTAAAAAGAAGTTTCGTCCTCGAAACTTGAGAACAAAAAATGACACCCAACACAAGTGGGGGAAAAAGACTACTCCTTACGATTCCTTTTCTAAGGACGATTATACTCACCCCAACGATGAAAGGATAGCTCTTCTAGCCAAGGTTAACTCCACCAAGCCTCGCATACCCCAAAAAGACACCTAACTCGGTCGGACCTAAACACACACGAAAAGGAGCTAAGACGAATTTCCCAAAAGGAGTAGGGATATCCATGAATAGGAATGAACTTGGAATAGTGTTCTCTCGTGGAAGAGAAACAAGAATATCTATGGAAATAGAGAAAGTAAGTTTGGCTTCCTCGATCGATAAAGGGGAACTGAATGTAATAGAGGCACCAGTATCACTATAGCATCCTTGAGTCGGCGGATGCATTCCAAGTCGTTGTTGGCTCCTCCTCCGTTTCTGGTCATCTGCAACACAAAAGCATAGGTGATACCGGTATTTGACTAAGCATGCCACTTCAAGTAACTACTCAAACGCAGACAAAGCAACGCAAACCCCCTAGTGTGTCTACCCAACGCTCTCACTCGGTGTGCTAAGTCAAATCCTACTCACTCGACTAAGAGAGTTGGGAGCGTATTCGCTCTGATACCAACTGTAACAACCCGGATTTTCCAAATAAAATAAAATACGTTTTAAAAAGGTTTTAGTAAGAAAATGAAAATAAAATGAAAGCCACGGTGGCGGAAACACCGTGAATCCGAGTCATTACTCCCTACCCAAACAAATAACAAAAGACAGTAAGCCTTGAGCCTAACAAATGGGGAATAAATACCCCTTACAACCAACTCCAAAAGACATAAGTATGAAAATGATAAATAACAACAAGTCTAAATCCAAAGTCTAATCAAAGTTCTCCTCAAACTAGCTACGGGGTCAACAATCCTCACGGCTTCTCACACAAACCCGTCCCCGTGCAAACCTGCCACAAAAGAAAGTAACAGCCACAATCAGTGGGGAGTAACTAGGTGCTCCCCAGTCATATTTCAACATATAAAACACAACCGACAATCCAACAAGTACCTTACCTGGCTTACGGCCTATGTTCAAAGTACAACAACAAATGCAACAACAATAGCGTGCTCAAACATAAACATTAGCATTAATATAACAACCTCAAGTCAAATAATCAATAGTCAATCCAATCATCAATCAAACCAATGCAAGAGTAAGCACGGAGGACTGGGTGAAGCAACAAGAATCACCCCGGAACGACAAAAGTCCCAACCCTATGGCGGAACGACAAAAGCTCCTCAAACTGCCTAAATTTGGCCAAACCCACCGCGAACAAAGACGGTGTCACCGCGACAAAAACGGTGTCGACATATCAATCAAACCATAGTCCCTATCCGTGACAAAAGCGGATGGGAACCCCTAAGGGCGGTATCCGTCCTACAATGGACGTTGTATCTCCTCACGCACGTGCCCAACAGTGCACGTACGCACACTCAACTCAAGCTCAATCAAACCAACTCAAATTCAATGTCAAAACCATCATCTCAATGTCAAACATTATCATAGCGAGCCATTTCCATACTCAAACTCATTACAATACAATTTAGTATCTTTAACATAATTATAAACGGAGTAATAGTCAAAGTAATCATCATAGACTCATAACCAAGCCCTTTTAACATTACAAGTGAGCAACTTTATTCATTATATCAACATACCCAACAATACTACATGATCATGTAAGCCTAAACATGCTTCTAGACTCACACAAGTATGAGGCCGACTCACAAGTTCAAGTATATCGATTAGGGCACAACCAAACAACCAAAGCATGCAACTTTATCCTCATACAATCATTCAAAACATCCTAGACAACATCTAGGGCCTCATACATGTCAAAATATCACTAGGGCTACACCTAGTTACCTTGTTAATGCTCCAAATATGATCAAACCTCCTCCTCCTCAATCAAGATGGTGTCTTCCTCGGTAAGGTCTCTTTCTCCTTCGATCAAACATCACATAGAACACATAGAACACATAAAATCATAAGCATACAATCAAAAACACATAAAATAATATAAAGACTATGCAAACCTAACCTAAAGTGAAAGAGAACGAAAGGATTACCAAAGGATTAGCAAGGAATGAATGAAAGGATGATTAGGGTTTAATTAGAAGTGAATTGAATGAAGTTTGTGTGAGGATTTAATGAGAGAATTTATGAGAGAGAAGAGAGGCTTTAGATGATTTAGGGTTTGAAAATAGGAGTTATGAGAGGTTAGGAAAGATTAGGGCTCTAATAAAATCTTTAAAAGCTGACAAACCAAGTCCTAGAGTAATACGGACTTTCCAAAAACCGAAGGCAATTACGGGCTCCTCAGCCGCTTAGAGCGGCTCCACCCGCTTAGAGCGGCTCCACCGCCACGCCCATCAAATTGACCGCTCAGCGCTAAACCTGCTCACGAGGGGCTGTTTTGGCCGCACCACGCGACTCCATTGACATCACCTTCCGCTTCTTCCTTTGACCCAAACTCTAGGCGCTCGACCTCACTTATTAACTTAACTTCCCAAGAGAATAAAACCACACAAAACCCATTCCAAACCACACTAACTCGGCTCTATTCTCGGGACTCGTAACACACGACTCACTAGCTAGACGCATAAGCTTGAGTAATGATTTCCTCGAGCTAAAAATGAGAAAATCGCTAGAAATAAAATGCGAATTTTAACGAAATGAATTATTTAAATAAGGGGAAAAAGTCGGGGTGTTACAGTTTCCATTTATTGCGAGGCTGTCGTAGTTCATTTTAAATAGTCCGTATGTCCACATCCAAGTTTAAGCATAGGTAGTAACACTCGAGATGGTTCATTTTAATACGTGTAACGTTTATTTTAATCGGTTTCGTTGATTCTTTTTATTAACGATTCATTTTACAATCTAATATAATCCTAATTACAAATCAATTTTAGTGACTAAGTGACAAATTCATTTTGATCAAAATTGACCCAATTTAAATAGGAAAACCGTGGCCCTTTATTTAGTTTAGCTATTTATTTCTTTTTATGTTTTTATTAACAATTCATTATTTTAACTAATTTAATTACTTAAGTGATAAAAATAAAAAGTGACAAAAATCATTTTTTGCCCAAAAATACTCTAAGGCCGTGGCCTTCTATTTATTTAGCTTTTTATTTTCGTTTTCTAATTTTATCGGTTTTGACTTAAAGTTTTTATATACTAATCATTTAAATTACACTAAAGCGATTTAACTAGTTTACGATTTTCACTAATTACTTTATTTCAATTATGAATAGTGATTTTACTCACTTTAATTTTCTAACTTTTATATTTTGATGATTTAGTCTATTTAACTTATATAACTATTTTTGTAATTTTCCACTAATGACTTTAAACCATAATAAAAATAAAACTTATAATCATTTTGAATCAAACTAGTCATTTAAGTGAAGAACACATGAATAAATGAAGAACTCTAATATTTTTCATATGAACATTAATTAGTCAAATTTTTATATGTTTATATAATTTTCTCAAATTTTCCATACAAGTCTAATTTAACTAAACTAATCATAATATGTTATTTAGAAAAATTAAAACTAAAAATTGGTCCATTTATTTCAAGTTGGCCGTGTATATGTATGTGTATGTTCTAAATTTTATTTTTTGATTTTTATTCTTCTAATTCAACAACTAATTTACCTTATATCATTTATGTATTTAACTAAGGTGAAAACCATATACAAACATTAACACACCAAAGGTAAAAATCATCTCAAACACAAGAATAACATCAATTTTTCAAGAACACACATAAATGCTTTAAAACATTTAAATTTCATGACAATTTCATTTTTAGTCCTAAACATAAACTAATTATATTTTCATGATCATCTTATTACAAGTATTTTAAGCATGCAATTAACAAAAATTAAAACGAAAAATTAGACAAAAACAAAGGGTGATGCCGTGTGGTTTTCTAGTGTTACTCAAATGTTATTTTTCGATTTTTGTCTCCTAATTTAACATATGAATACTAGGTGATAAAATAAACTATGCATGCATCAAAACATCATCTAGGAAAACATAAATCAATTACGAGGCGCTTATCACATAAGTGTGCGAGAAGCACCTTAGTTAGGTTAATGAAAATGATCCTAGCAGTTGTCGGGATCAATGATATGATCAAACTGGCTCAAGTCTACGCCTCCACCTTGCTCCTCGTCTTTGGTTAGGGTTTGTACATAAAAATGAAATAAGCAAGTTAGTAATTTATTTTAAACTAGCTAAACTATACTAACAATTTTTTTATGTGTAGTATTGTTTTAGGTTTAGGTGATGTTTAAATTTTTATGATTTCGATTTATGTTCATATTTATTTATAAGTTATAAGAGGAGGTGATTACTACAATAATTAGTGGAGAATTAACATAAGTGTTCTAGTGAATTTAAAACAAGAAAATAAAAGTTTAAGAGGAAAAATAAAGAGGAAGAAGATGAAGATCATCAAGAAGGTTGATGTTGAGGATGAGTTTATGCTTACAAGTGTTCTTGGGTTGGTTTTATTTAGAGAGAAAATGAGTTAGAAATTTAGTTGTGTTTTGTATGTAATGAATTGTGTAGTATTAAAAATGTATACTAGTAAAGTGTAATGTAATTAGTTTACATAAAACATTAAATTAAAATAGGCTAGAATGATGATGCAAAATATAGGAGTGTAAGGAAGATTAGACATGGTAGAAAAGTAGAGACAAAATGGAAGAGGATCATCCTTGACCAAGGACCAAAGAGGTCGGCCAAGGTGAGCTCAAGTGGGCTCGTTTTTCGTTTTTGAAATTTTCGATTTACGCGCACGCGAAAAGTCTCGAAATGAAATATATAGTCTAAGAATAATGTTTGGAAGCAAGATCGAAAATAAAAATGAAACTAAACCTCAAAACGAAACCAAAAGAAAAATTGGGTACTAGTCCCTCGTAACTTTGAAATAAAATTTTATTCGATCGAAATATATATTTTTTTCGTTGGATGTTATCGAATTAAATCATTTTACTCAAACGTCAAAAAGTTTATCAGTTTAGGCTTAGTGAGACTCATTATTTCGATTATTAGTGAAAGTGGTAGTTAAATCAAAGTGAAATACTCCGTAGTAATTTGATAATAATATAAAATGTTTTGTTAGTAATAATCAAAATGATTAAGCTTAAACTACTTTAATTAGATTTGGATTATGAGTAAGTATATTTAAGAAAAGATTAGGTGACTTAATCACAATTAGGTGGTGTGGAACCCGGGATCGGACCCAACTCGGCGTCTTGCTTAAGGGCGGATTTTAAAGTTAAAAAAGATTAAGTTTGAAAAACCTTTAAGAACTGTTTGGAGTCGCCACCTAATTATCGCGGAAATTAGGAACCTGCTACCATGTTCTAAATTAAAAACATGTTCTTAGATTTTGGAGCACGCCGACACCCCTAGATCTAAGGTTGTGAAACCAGATTGGATTCGGGGTGAGGGTACTTTAGAAAAAGAGTAATTCAAATAATGATTTATGAAAACCTTTTAGAAAAGCCTATGTAAAAATAGCCTCTACTGACCTAGAACAATCCACGTAAGATGATATTTGAACTAATGTTATCGCTACGTACAAGTGCGATAAGTTTGTAAAAGAATGCAGATGCAGATGGAAAAAGATTGTTTAAAACCCTCAGTTTAGCATGTTTAACTTGTTAACGAAAACGGTTCAGTTAAAGGTCGAATTCATTGTTTAAGTTGATTTTAATGCAAAATAAGAAGGTGCAAGATGCATGCAAATAAAATAAAGTTCAATTGTCCATTGGTTTATTTTATAAGGTCGGTTGCTTATGCGACTTTGGCGTGTCATCGGATATGGAGTGTACCCGAAGTAATAAGAACACTTGGAAGGCAAGCGCGCTCGGGTGCCAAAGCCGGGGGGGGCGCTAGAGTGTAGTCCCCTTTGTTAGTCCATAGAAAATAAGAAAAAGCTTTGATCCAAGTGGATCGGTACCTACCTTGTCCTGACGCTTCAGATCTGGGCAGAGCTTCGCTTCTTGAACTTAAAAGGAGGATGAATTCAACACGGGATGGTGTGTTGAACTCAAGGATTTGGGTGCTTGAGGCTTTTGTGAGAGAGGATTTGTGTATTGTGAATTGTGTGTGAAATTGTGATGTGAAAGTATGATTTGAGGTCGAGGTATAGGGTTGTATATATACTAAAAACCTCGGAGAAATTAGGAAACCGGGGATAAAAACAGGCCGGGAAACCGCATAGCCTTATGCGGTTGCCTGAGCAAACCGCATAGGCTTATGCGGTTGCCACCCCAAACCGCATAAGGCTATGCGGTTTGTGGGTGTGGTTTTAAGGCTGCTTTCCAAGTTTCGGTTGCATAAAATCTTTGAAAGATACAGTATAATTTCGTGCGTGTGTGCCAAGAAAAGAGCTGAGATATTTCTGAGATATTTTATGATGTGCAGGGCCTTGGAGTGCGGGCCAAAGGCTTGGGTTTGGGCTCGGTTTTGGGCCCGAGACCCGGAAAAATGAAAAGGGGTGTATTTGCATAGATTTTGTGAAATAAGGTAAGACGTGAAGCCGTATTTTGTGTAAGAGGGGGCTAAATAGCGGTTTTAGCTACCGGGCCTAAATTTAGGAATTTAGGAATGCTGAATTAGACCTTGTTAATGTAAAAGGGCCAATTGTAGTGCAAATGCGAAGCTCATGCCAAATGAAGCAGGACGAGGACCAAGCTAGACTCCAAATGGACAAAATGAACGTTATTTAAATGCGATGTGATGCGACCTAAGTCATTTTAACATTTCAAACGACTCAAAATGAATTCGACATTAGTTAGAACCGTATAAGTCAGCGTTAAGCATGCGTAATAAAAGTCCGTGTTACATCACAGGGTTTTTGTTGGGAGGGTACGGATATGGGTATCCACAGAGCCCCCAGTTTGACTGAGCTCGGACTAGAGCGCTAGTCAAACTCCACGACCATATCCGGACCATTACAGTCTCGATATGATCAGCGGAACGAAGCATGCGTCCATGGGTAAGACAAGGACTTCGAACCGGGCTAAACGGGGCGGGACGTGCGCATTTTAAGGACTTGGCGGTCCGTGCATATTATAAGGGCCTGCCGGCCTGCAGAGTGCCTTCGTCGTGCTTGTTGCTAATGCCTTTGCTGATGTTGATGTCGTCGTCTTGTATATGTTGGGTATCGTATAGTGCTGCTGCTTGTAGCGTCTTCGTATGGTCTCGTGAAAGAGCGCATGTGCTGCAATGCGTGGGGGCTAAAGTGCAAGGGTGTGAGTGTATCCGGGCTGGATGTATGGCCTCGTGAAGAGTGCATTCGTAGGATGTATGGTCTTGTAGGAGTGCATTTGTAAAGGTTGTAATGCTTGTACAGGGGTGTTTTTGTGCCATGGGTTCATGCTTGGATGTGCTTTGTAGGACGCTTGTGCTTAAACTCGCCGAGGAGCGTTTTATGCTTGTAGTTAAATGCTTGTTGTAGAGTGTTTGTTGTAGAGTACTTATGCTTGGGCTCGCCGAGGAGCGTGGGTGTAATTGTAGTTGTTATTGCATACGATTATCTTCCGTTGAGGAAGAAAATGACGTGTTTGCTCGTGAAGAGCGTTCGTGCTTCTGCTTCTGTACCGTACATTAAATGCTTGATATACGCGTATGGCGGGTTGTAAGTGATGCCTTGACCCAAGCACGGGACATACTTGGAGTTGTATTAGAGCTAGGATGAGTTGGGAATTCAAAAGTAGGCGTAAAACGAGAAAAAGTCCGAGAAAAGCCAAGGGCTGAAACCGCACAAGCTTATGCGGTTCAGGGGACAAACCGCATAAGCTTATGCGGTTTCCCCTGTTGGCTGCTGGGGGCTATATAAGCACGAGCTAACCGTGAGCATGCCACATTCATCATTTACGGTTTTTCAACTCAAAAAACGTCATTTTTCGATTTCTCAACCGTTTTTGCTCATTTTCGTTGCGTTGTCTTGCTATGGAACGAGGTATTGCTCCATTTTAACTTGCTTTTACGTTATTTGTTGTTGCAATTAGCTAGTTTTGCCTTGAAATGTTGAAAAGACGGGTTTTGAATGAAAACCCGAGTTTTGCTTGAAATTTGCCGTTTGAATGCTTGAAATTGACGTCATTGTGTTGCATCATGTCATGTGAACGTGTATGTGTGAATTGATTGTGATTTAGACCGTCTTTGTGTGAAAAACGTCCAAATTAGGTTTCGGGCCCGAAAACGAACCCGGATTTTCCGACCCGGAATTTCAATTAAACTTCGGTGCAGGATGCCCATAGTGAGTATAGCATGCCTATAACGTTAGTTTTGCGAAAAATTCGAGCTAGGGCTTTCAAATCGCCGTCTTAAGTCGTAGTTATACGGAGTAATTAAGGCGAATTGGGGGTTTTAGATCGGAATGACCAAAACGCAATTGCTTGTAATGGGTTGTTGTTGGGGACTATTATGGCGCGTAGAAACCATAAAGTTGTGATTTTGAAGTGTAGAGAACGGTTTTCGGCTTAATTGTGAATTAGGCCTAAAAATGCTCTGTGAGGCGTATAGTGTAATGTGTTTAGGGAATGTATATGTATTATGCGTGTATTATTTGTGTGTATTTGTGTATAAGTATGCCAAGTTTGTATGCTTGCGTGTATTATAGCTGTATTGGTTGTGTTTGGTTGCAGGGGAGAGTTCTAGTCGTGTTACGAGATCGAGATCTCGTAAGAGTACTAGCTCGAGGACTGAGGGAGCCTCTAGCTCGAGTGGTTTGAGGCGTACACGTAGTGAGAGGGAAGCCGACCCTCGTGATTTGTCCACGAGACGTGGGCAGTCACGAGGTAGGGGTCGTGGGAGGCATGTCCCTGTGCCTGATCCTGAGGAGGAGGAGGCGGATGCGTTCGCTCAGGAGTTTGTGGACGAGCTGGAGGCTGAGATGGATGTTGCTGAGGAGGTCGAGAGGTTGCGCCAGAGCGAGTAGCTCTAGGCCGCGAAATCACGTGCGAACAGTATGCTCGCTAAGGGCCGGGATGGTCATAATCTTCACTTGCCCGAGAGACACGCTTCCAATCGAGCGACGATGGGTTGGCAGAAAGGTCCGATGAGGACTTTCTCGGGCGTGTCGTCCGTAATGTGTGTTTTTGAGGAGAAGCTTGCGCCGGGAGCGCAGGCTTGGGTGCTGCGTAGTGCTTTTGGCCCGTTGGTCGGCCATTGGAGGGAGATTGCAAGGAAGAAGCGGGCGCGAACCCGATGTTGATCGGGGCCTTCCCAGACAGTATCGGGACACCACGACGACGTTCCATATGCCCGGCTTTGAGGCCTGCATTACCTTGTCCGAGTATGCGGTCATAACCCGGCCGCCGTCGAGAGATCGTGACATGAGCTTTGAGTTTGCGCCGTCCGTTGTGGACGAGGTTGTGACTGATGCGATCGGCGGGCGTTTGGAGGGGATATGCGAGGGTGCCCCACCTTACGCTTTCAAGGCGGGTTATACCTTGGAGGACTTTGAGGGAAGACCAGTATGGCCCCTGAGTGGAGTGACGAGCGTAATGCTCGTATGTGGTGTGGTGGTTCGTCGCCGCAGGTACTTCGGCGATAAAGGCGAAGGGCCGACGTCGGCCTTATGCATCTCCTGGATTGGAATGCAATTGGGACGTTCGACCGCGACGCCAGATCCTTGGGTTTGTGCATTCGTTTCTGCATGGATGCCGTGAGACCGCGGGTCATGGATCGAGGGTCGAGATTGTCCTTAGTCTCGCCTGGGTTCTTGATGGAGGTACGTATTAATTCTGTTTTTGTTTCGGGTGCATTGTTGTTCATTTTTGTCGTCTTTGCCTTTGTAACGTGTTTTTGTTTTTTTGTGTGCGCAGTCGTGGATTCTTAGCCACTTCCCTTTTCTGCTGCCCCCGCACGCTCTGACGATCGTGAGAGAGTACCCGGCGGTACGTACTTGGGGTACGTGTAACCGTGCTGCGTTTAACTGTTCGTATGATGATGTTCGGGTGCTTCTGAACCAGATGCAGTTTGATCAGGTTTGTGCTTGAACCATTTTAAATAGAGTGTATTTAAATGATTGTATTCATGAGTGTTTGTTTTTGTTTTTGTGTTTGTAGTTCGTGCCGTTCCCGTGGGGCCAGTACATGAATATTCCTGAGGGCATTGGAGCTAGGTTTGCAGTGCGAGAGACCCAGCGCTTGTACCTGGCGACGCCGTATGGGCCGGTTTGGTACCTTGAGAGCTGCCTTTCGTGCAGGTGGCCAACTCCGGTGGTGCCTAGGGACCCGCCAAGGGTCCTATTCGAGCGAGGGTTTCCATTCGGGATCGGGTGGCGTTATGCGGGGAAGGAGAGTCGGTGAGTCTTCTGCGTCTGGGAGGACTACTGACCACTTTCATGAGTCTCGGCTTGCTTGTGGGCGATTGAGGTATGTTTGATGCTGTTGAGGGTGCGTAAGGTAATTTTGCGAAAAATTTCCCTGACGTGTGCGTTTTGTACTTGTTTTGTAGGAATTTGATCCGGTGTCGGCGGAGCAGCCTGGCGACTTCCCTACCACCGTGGCGTACGACGAGTCGGGTGTCGTCGATACTTTCACTTTGCCGACGTACTTGCGGTGACCACCGACGCGGCATGGACAAATGAGCGGGGTGAAGAAGGTATGTATGTTTGTTGTGTATGTGAGTGAGCCCCGGTTTGATCGAGGTATGGAATATAGCGATGATCAAACTAGTGAGATGCGTGTTTTTGTGTTACCCCCTCGAGTTTGGCTTAATTTGAGTGAAATTAAGGCAAAATGGAGATGAGCGCTGTTAATTTGAAATTTCCCCCCTAAGGTTGACTTGATTTGGGTGAAATTAAGTCAAAATGGAGAATGCTGGGTCTTGTTTTGGAGTTTCCCCCTAAGTTTGACTTAATTTGTGTGAAATTAAGGCAAAATGGAGAAAATTGTAACGTGCTCTTGTGTTTGTAGGTGGCGAAGGGGGTGCATAAGAAGTTGTGGAGGGTGGCCAACCTGTGGAGGATGGCCTGGTCGAGCAATTTGCAGTGATTGTGTCGAGCCGGTGAGGCAGCTCGGTCAGCGTGAGTTTGACGAGTATCGTCGTCGTCATCCCGAGTGACTTTGTGTAATAAAGATTGTATGAACCTTTATGTACATGCCGTTGCAGCTTGAACTTTGGACTTGTTGCAGTAGCTTGAACTTGATTGTCATCGATAAACCTGTTTGGTAGTCTTGTTTGAAAAATGATATGATTCCCGAGTGGGATGCATTTGATGTTTTGTTTTAGATTGTGAAAACGTTCTTGTGAAAAGTTCATTTTAGATGCGAAATGAGCTTGCATGAATGTCGAAAATGTTTGTGTTTTGACTCGTGGTATGAATCGTATTTGCTAAAGTGAAGCGTAATGATGGTGTCGTAGCTCAAAGTAGGTTGTAGTGTTTTAGGAAAGACGAAATTAGGAAAATTTGAGGAAAACCAACCCCTGAAACCGCATAGGCTTATGCGGTTGCAAGGGAAAACCGCATAGGCTTATGCGGTTTGGGGTGCAAACCGCATAGAGCCATGCGGTTTCTTTGGCTTTGCTAGCTATTTGATTTCCATATTTAGGATATTGTTTTCCTATATAAGGAGAGAGTGCGTGCTATAATCTTCATTCACAATCACTTTCTTCTTTGCTTTTGCTTTAGGTTTTTGCTCTCATAAATATATTAGGTATATTTATAAAAGTTTTTGTGTTCTAAAAAAATGGTTGAGCATTTTGATGCTCTTTTGAAGAGATGGACTTCCTCATTAAGTCCGGGGATGAAGAAGGCGGTGTATGATGATGGCGCGGGTGTTTTTATTGGCTTTCGTCAAATGAAAGTTGATTTAGACTTCCTTGACTCGTGTTTGGATTATTGGGATCCTAATTTGCATGTGTTTAGGTTTCCCGGGGGGGAGGTGTGTCCTTTGATGGAGGAGTTTGCGGCCATTGCGGGGTGGTCAAGCGGACGACTCACGTGGTTGTGAGGCGAGCTTTGTTATAACGGGATGTTGCGAAACTTCCTCGGGATGACAGATGCTCATCGCCGCAGTTTGTTCGAGGGGGGTAGGGTGAATATGCTTCTGTTGTGTCAACGTTATATGAATAGAACTGACACTAGTATTTCGGACCGCTCGAGGCGGAGGGCCCTTGCTTTTTGTTTGGTTCATCGCTATGCTTTTGCAGGGTCCATGCCAGATGGTGTGTTCGGGAACGCGAGGTATGCTCGTGTTGTCGAAGAGATGGAGCGAGGACATGATCCTTCTGCGTTGATCCTAGCGGAGACCATACTGGGCTTAGACGACCGTTGTGCTAATCGTCTGAGCTCGTACAGGGGTTGCGCTAGGATTCTCAACGTTTGGCTCATGGAGAGGTTGAGCGTGTATAAGGCTCTTCCCCTTGGTGGTGCCTTCAAGGCTGCAGGGACGACGTCTCGGAAGATGGATTGGGCTAACCCTCGGGAGCGTTCACTCAACTACTACCGGGGGTTTGTGAGGGAGAGCAGCATTCGTTGGTATGTTTCGTGGTGGGGTATTACGGAGGTAACGGCACCGCTTGCGAGCTTAACGCGCTCGGGTTGATGTTGTGCGGGTTTGAACGGGGTGTATGGATTCATCCTCTTCGCTTGAAGAGGCAAATCGGGCTTGCGCAGACTATTCCGGATCAGGATACGCAGGTTGGAGGGGTTGTTGTCCTAAACAACGGATGATTGATGCTTGGATCCGAGGGTGGTCGGATCGTGTTACTGGGTTGTCAGGCTCGAGCATATAGAGTCTACTCGTGTCACTGATTTCTATACGCGTTGGTGTCATTCCAAGGATTCTCGTGAACGGGAGAATCAGAGGAGGAGAGAGAAGAATGGGCCAAAGCCCTCCTTGTTGCATGAAGTAGTGTGTGACAGGAGGGATTATGGTGATCTCTGTGTTGTTGATGTTGGTGCTTCTACTTCGAGCCCGGTGCGGGAGAGACTTGGACCGAAAGTGATCATAAAGATCGCTTAGGCCAAGGATCGAGGAGCCCCAATGAAAGCGGGATGAGGATCCGATCGAGCCCCAGGTTTTGAGAGGTCCTGCTCGCTCGAAGCTCAAGATTGTAGCGGATCGGCCTCTTGAAGATGAAGAGGCTAGCCCGAAACGACGGAAGACGTCTTAGTAGTTTGTTTTTGTTTTGCTTTAGAAAATTTCTTTATGCAAACGCATGTTTTTAAATTCGAATAAAGGGTTAAGGAGGCTTGTTCCTAACTCATCTCTGAGCTTTGAAGAATTCTAAATAAAGTAATAAAATAGAATTTATTTGCTTTTGCCTTGTCTCGTTGCTTTCTTTGTTTTGTTTTGAAATGTTCTCGACCTTTTTAAGCTTCGAACACTTGTATTTTGTCTCAAATCCTCGACCTTTTTAAGCTTTGGACTTGTGCGTTTTGAAATGTTTTGTCTTAAATCCTCGACCTTTTTAAACTTCGGACTCAGATTCTTGTTTTTGTGTTGACTGTACTCTTGACCTTTTTAAGCTTCGAGCGTGTCATTTTGTGAGTGCAAAACCCTCGACCTTTTTAAGCTTCGGGTGTGGGTGCTAAGAAGGTTCGGTTGCGCTTTTGATAAGCTGCCTACGTATCTGCGTTTTGAATACAGAATCAAACCGGCGTAGTTCGTGTGATTCGGTTGTGCTTTTTGCAAAGCTGCCTACGTATCCACAGTGCGTGGAATCAAACCGAGCGTAGTTCACTCATGCGAGAGCGAGTTTTGTCCTTTTTGTGAAGTACATTGCAAATTTGTTTAAGGGTAGTATTTCTTGAGTTGATCAAGATTCGTTGGTAGTAAGTCTTGACCGTCAAGGTCGATTAAGCATCGCTCCACCGGGAAGGATGTCTTTGACCAAGTATGGCCCGGCCCAATTGGGTTTGAATTTCCCCCTTGGGTCGACTGGTAATGGTGCTCGGACGGATTTGAGTACTAGGTCACCCACTTTAATGTTTCGTGGTTTGACCCGTTTGTTGTAGGCGCGCCAGAAGTAGATTGATACATTCTGACCGCATTTAGTGAATGTAGTCGTCTTTCGTCTAAGAGAATGAGTTGTTCGTAGCGTTCGCGTGCCCATTCCGCTTCAGGAATGTCTGCTTCCATGAGGATCCGAAGGGATTGCATTTCGATTTCTACGGGTTGAACGGCTTCCATTCCGTAGGTTAGGAAATAGGGTGTCATACCTGTGGGTGTGCGGATTGTGGTGCGATATCCCCATAATGCAAACGGGATTTTGTGGGGCCAGTCGTGGCAGGTGTCGATCATCTTTTTAAGGATTGATACGACGGTTTTGTTTGCTGCCTCAACTGCGCCGTTGGTTTGCGGTCGATAGGGTGATGACTTGTGTCGTTGTATTTTGTATTTGAGAAGAAGTGGCTCGACTTCTCCTTGAAAGTGCGTGCCTTGGTCACTAATGAACTCGTGTGGTATGCCATAGCGACAAATGATGTTGTTTTGTATGAATTTTGCGACTTCTTTTGTGCCTAGCTTGCGGTACGATGCGGCTTCGACCCATTTGGTGAAATAGTCGATGGCCACGAGGATGAAGCAGTGTCCTCCTGCTCCTACGGGCTGTACTTTGCCAATGACGTCGATGCCCCATGTGGAGAAAGGCCATGGTGATGTTAAACTGTATAGCGGTGAAGGTGGTATGTGTTGTATGTTCGCGAAGATTTGGCAATTATGACAATGTTTGACATATTTTGCGCAATCGGCTTCCATGGTAGTCCAATACCATCCTAGCCTTATGATTTGTTTGCACATGGCTCGTATGCGTTCATGTGTGGTCCGCACTCGCCATCGTGTACTGGGACATGATTTCGTGTCCTTTTTGTGGTCGACGCACAAGAGGAGTGTACCTTGAGGCGTCTTCTTGAGTAATTTCCATTTCCACTAATTGCGGACGATAATAGGCGAGGGCTCGCTTGGCCCGTTTGCCGGTGTTTGGCGGGTATTCGCCGTTTGTTTTGTAGTTGATGATTGCTTGGTACCAAGGGTCGGTTTGTTCTTCCTCGGTTTGATGTCACGGATGTATGCGGGTTCGCTTTCGCCTTTCCACGACAATGGGTAGAGTTTCCATCCCCGGGGTATGTTGATTAGGGGACGCGAGTTTGGATAGCGCGTCGGCGGGTGGTTTTCTTCGGCGTGGGAGGTGTATGAATTCTACGTGGTAGAATTCGTTTATGAGCTCTTGTATTTTGTTTGGTATAATGCTAGGTTTTCGTTAAGTATCTTCCATGCTCAGGACACTTGGTTGATTATGAGGAGGAGTCCCCATAGACTCTTATGTTGCGGGCGTTGAGTACAAGCGCCGCTTGAGACCGTGCAAGCATGCTTCAGATTCTCGCCGCATTGTTTGTTACGTCAAGTCCGCTTTAATGGATAAGGGTGTGTGTTCGCCATTTGGGGATATGAGAAGTATTCCTACTCCGCAACCTCGATAGTTGGATGAACCATCGAAGTATAATTCTCATTGTTCTTGGTCGATGTTGTAAATCCCGTCGTCTGGAAGGGATGTGGTGTCTATGATTGGTTGCTCGGTGATTGCATTTTCGGCTAGGAAATCGGAGACTGCTCGTCCCTTAATTGCTTTGAGGGGTACGTACTTAAGGTCGAATTCGGCTAGGAGCAATGTCCATCTGGCCATTCGTCCGTTAGGTACAGGTTTCTCGAAGAGATATTTTACGGGGTCCATTTTGGAATAGACCTTCGTTTGGTGTGCTAGCATATAGTGACGGAGTTTCTTGGATGACCACACTAAGGCTAGACAACTCTTTTCGACGGGTGAGTATCGAGTTTCGTAATCGAGAAACTTTTTACTGATGTAGTAGATCGCGTGTTCTTCGTCGTTGACTTCTTGAGCGAGCATGGCGCCCATGCCGGTGGGTGTTGTTGTAAGGTATAAGGATAAGGGTAAACCTTCTTGGGGTGGTTGTAGAACCGGTGGGTTAGTTAGCAATTCTTTGACCTTGTCAAATGCTTTTTGACATTCCTCGTCCCATTCAACGTGGTCGGTTTTCTTGAGCTTCTTGAAAACTGGTTCACATATCATGGTGAGTTTGCTGATGAAGCGTGAGATGTATTGGATTTGGCCTAAGAAACTTCGAATCTCGTCGAGGTTCTTCGGGGGTTGCATTTCGAGGATTGCTTTGACTTTCGAGGGGTCAACCTCGATGCCTCTTTGGCTCACTACGTGTCCTAGTAGTTTGCCGGATTTGACTCCAAAAGTACATTTTTGGGGATTCAAGCGCATTATGTATCTGGCCAGGCGAGTGAAGAATTTGCGGAGGTTGGTGATATGATCGCTCCTTTCCTTTGACTTCACGATCATATCGTCGACGTAGACCTCGACTTCTTTGTGCATCATGTCATGTAAAAGGGTTGTGGCGGTGCGTTGGTATGTAGCGCCAGCATTGATTAGGCCGAAGGGCATAAGCGTAGCAAGATGTCCCCACGGTGTAATGAAGGCCGCTTTTGCCATGTCTTCCAAAGTGACATTTTGATTTGATTGTAACTGCGTGGCCAGTCCATGAAGGATAGGAGGCGTGATCACGGTGTTTTCGATCAGACGTCCACATGGGGTAATGGAAAGTCATCTTTAGGACTAGCTTTGTTCAAGTCGCGAAAGTCAACACATACTCGAATTTTGCCATTCTTTTTCAGGACTGGGACCATGTTTGAGACCCATTCAGGATATTCGATGACTTGGATGAAACCGGCTTGTAGTTGTTTTTCGATTTCTTCCTTGACCATAAGGGACCATTCGGGACGTAGTCTCCTTAGCTTTTGTTTGATTGGTTTATGCAGGGTTTGATGGGGATGCGGTGTTCGGCGATGCTTCGTTCGATTCCAGGCATGTCTTTGTATGACCAAGCGAATACGTCCTTGAATTCGCTTAGGAGTTGTGTAAATTGGGTGCGCTCGTGTTCATCTAGTGAGGCTCCTAGTTGTAGTTCCCTTGGTTCTTCGGGGGTTCCCACGTTTATGGTTATGGTTTCCTCGATGATAGGGTCCTGTGTTTTGGGAGAGACAATGTTTGCAATGTATTTGTTTAGAGATTGTTCATTTTTATCGCATGAGTTAGTGCCTTTTGATTTGTTTGTTGTTTGTTGATTGTTAGATGTTTGTGCTTTGTTGTTTGTTTTAGCTTGAGACAAGGCGTAAGCAAATTTATTCATTTTATTATTTTGAGAAGAATTATTCCACAATTCGAAATTGCTTGGAGCTAGCCTCAGTAAAAGAAAGTCTAAACTAAAGCTAGAGTTCAGGATAGATGGGTCGACAGATGACCAGACACTTAGAGCATTAGAAGTTAGGAGAATTTCTTCTTCTTCTTCATCGTCTTCGCTGTTTGAGGAGCTGCTTGAGCTGCTTGAGTTGCTTGAAGTGCTTGAGTTGCTTGGGGTGCTTGCCTCTTTGTTTTGAGGTTGGTGATGTGGTCGGCGGTCCTTCGCGGTGATAAAGTGAAAATGGTGGCCTTGTGCATCGGTCCACTTCGGCCGCTTTATACCATCCATTAAGGGTTTTATCAGTGGCGTCGGCTATCAGTTGGTTAGGGTCGAAACGTCGATCACGCATGATAGTGGCGACGATCTCTTCATTTTTGATGCCCGGTGAGGTCCGAGGTGCATTATGCTCGGCCTCACTAGAGTGCGAGCCGGATGTGTGGATGAGGTCTCGAAGGGAGGTATTTCCGTCGACTTTTCCTCCTGGGGTGAAATATGCGTCTAAGTCAAGGATGTAAGGTCGTAGGGTAACCTTGTGGGTTGACTTTTGTTTTTGGACTTCTTTGACCATCTTCTCGTGGTCGCCATTTTTGGGCTTGTAGCCTAAGCCCATGGTGAGCCAAAGGCTGTTATTGTTCTTTGTTCTGAAAGGTTTGTAGGTTTTGATTGGTGTACGTGTGATGGCGCCAACTTCGAAGTCGAAACCACATAAGTCTTCTGCGGGTTCAGCCACAATTTCGGCAGAATTGGGCTCTTTTGGTGTATCGAAAAGGGCTCGGAAGTTTGAGGCATTCAAGGTTATGATTTCCTCGTTGAGAGGGATCTTAACCTTTTGATGTAGAGTGGAAGTTACGGCCTTGGTGGAGTGAATCCATGGTCGTCCCAGGAGTATGTTATAGGAAGGGGTCATGTCGATGACTTGAAACTCGACTTTTCTTTCTATGGGGCCACTGCGTATGTGAAGAGAAATGGTTCCTTTCACGTGACGTCGGGTTCCGTCGAAAGCCTTGACTCCGTCCATGCTTGGGGTGAAGTCTTTATCGGATAGGCCGAGGCGATGTGCGGTGGCCAATGGTAGAACATTGACTGCAGAGCCGTTGTCAACAAGGGACACGGGCAAAGTTTTCTTCATACATTCAACGCTGATGTATAGGGCGAGGTTGTGGTTTGATCCAAATGCGGGGAGATCATCGTTTGAGAAGGTGATAGCCCCCGGTAACCAATCCCTAGTGACATGGCTGACCATTTGATCTGGGGAGATCTCAGCGTCTGCACATGCTATTTGTAGAGCGCGGATGAATGCATTCCTATGTTCAGCTGAGTCTCGTAAAAGGGCCCAGACGGAAACATCGGCTTTTGTGCGAGCGAGCTGCTTCTGAAGCACCTCATTCGTGTTAGGTGGTGGGATCACTGTGGAGGGCGTACTTGTAGAGGTATTCTCTTCTTGGGCTACGGCCTTGCCTTTCTCGGCCGCAGTTGCTTTTCTGGCATGTTCATCTGTGAAAAATATTTTGATAAGGACGACCAGAGCGTGTGAGGTGTGAAACCTCGTCTTGGTTTTCCTTCTCGGGCTGCTTGCCCTTTTCTTCTTGATCTTTACTTTCTGACCGCCGCCTTTTCTTTTTGATCTTTGCTTTCGGACTGCTTGCCCTTCTTTTTCTTTCCCTTCTTGTTGCTTTTGTTTTTATTCGAGGAAGGAGTAGTCGAGAGTTGAGCTACCGTTTTGTTAGTGGGTGGCCACTCTTCGTCTTCGTCATCACTGAACCAGACCCCATTGATTTGGTTGTTGGTGGGTGTGACCAAGTAGGAGCAATCCATGACGGGTGCTGATCCGAGGAAGGTGGTAGTGTTGTCATAAATTATAGGGTCGTTTTGAGCTCCGATGCCGATCTCAATGAGTTCTTCGAAGTTCTCGGCATCACCGTAACTGAAGTGTCTTTGCCATTCGGGTTGTAGACTGCCGAGAAATGTGTAGATAAGCTCATCTTCGTGTGGAGGGTTTGGAACTTGGGCAAGTAGTCTCCTCCATCGGGCGAGGTATTGGGTGAAGTTTTCCCCGCCTTCTTGGTGTTGAGTGATGAGAGTATGAAGGGAGACATGCTTGTCGGCCTTGTTCTTGGAGCGTTGTTCCAAGCGTTCAACTTTGAACTGGTGCAAGGTCTTCAAGTTGTCAATGTCTTTGGTGAGTTGATTAATACGGCCATGAGGTTTCTCAGATTGTTGAGGTTAGCCAGTTTCGATGTGCGCTTGAAGCGAGGGGTGATGATGCGATTCATGATGAGTATCCAACTGAGGCCTGCATTTCACTTTGCATTAGTGACACGACTCGACCCACTAGACTCACATTCATTTTTAGCATTCACTTTAGCTCATTTCTTTGTTTAGAAAGACCTTTTATGTTTGAAAAGAGGAGATTTTCGAAAAAGGTTTTGCTAGAGGAAGCTTTTGAGGCGAGGATGCGTGCGCGCGTCTCGTCTCGATGTTAAAACGTTTTGCTTTGCACCCGTCGAACTGATGTCGGTGATTTACCGAGGTGAGCTCGAGTCGGATGTGTAAAAGAGAAAGGATTCGGCTCGAGAGTGATTAGCAAGTCGAACCGAGGATGTTAAATGTAGAACCTAGGCCGTATGACCTAGGGGATTGAAATCCTCGAGCTTGGGTTTTAATCCTTGCTCGGGTTTTTGCTTGTTAGTGAAAATGAAGTTTTGAAAAAGCTTGTTTCAAAAATTCGTGATAGTTTTGTTTGAAAAGGTGTTAGATGTTAGGTTCATTTATCTTTGAAACGTTTAGGCGAGTTTTCGAAGGTATGAATGCACATGCTTGTTTTGAAAAGGGACCATGGAGTGCATGGCCTCGAACTATGCGTATGACTCAAAAAGGGTGAAAAATGAGTCATCGGTACACACTCCAACTACCTCGAGCACGCTTTGGCAGATACTTAACCCTCTATTTCCTTACGCCTGAGCGATAGGTTTTCTAGAGGAGCACGGGGGCAGACGAGATAATCGTTTACGGCAAGCCGTGGAGGGGAGAGAGGAAAGTTAGTCCTGCACGTGCTTTATCGAGTGGACAAGCCTGCGTGTTGGAACCACCTCTCAAGGGTGTAAAGGGTGCCTAGATTCCAAAAGGAATGGACTCTAAACGAATGTGCATAGCTCAAATATGTATACAAGGATTGTTCAAGGCTTTCAAGTTTCACCTCTTTATTTTTAAAAAGAAAAAGCTAGTTTTAAGTTTTAAAAATAAGATCTCCCCAGCGGAGTCGCCAAACTGTGGAAACCGGGATCGGACCCAACTCGGCGTCTTGCTTAAGGGCGGATTTTAAAGTTAAAAAAGATTAAGTTTGAAAAACCTTTAAGAACTGTTTGGAGTCGCCACCTAATTATCGCGGAAATTAGGAACCTGCTACCATGTTCTAAATTAAAAACATGTTCTTAGATTTTGGAGCACGCCGACACCCCTAGATCTAAGGTTGTGAAACCAGATTGGATTCGGGGTGAGGGTACTTTAGAAAAAGAGTAATTCAAATAATGATTTATGAAAACCTTTTAGAAAAGCCTATGTAAAAATAGCCTCTACTGACCTAGAACAATCCACGTAAGATGATATTTGAACTAATGTTATCGCTACGTACAAGTGCGATAAGTTTGTAAAAGAATGCAGATGCAGATGCAAAAAGATTGTTTAAAACCCTCAGTTTAGCATGTTTAACTTGTTAACGAAAGTTCGATTAAAGGTCTAATTCATTGTTTAAGTTGATTTTAATGCAAAATAAGAAGGTGCAAGATGCATGCAAATAAAATAAAGTTCAATTGTCCATTGGTTTATTTTATAAGGTCGCTTGCTTATGCGACTTTGGCGTGTCATCGGATATGGAGTGTGCAGAAGTAATAAGAACACTTGGAAGGCAAGCGCTCGGTGCCAAAGCCGGCGCTAGAGTGTAGTCCCCTTTGTTAGTCCATAGAAAATAAGAAAAAGCTTTGATCCAAGTGGATCGGTACCTACCTTGTCCCGACGCTCAGATGCGGGCAGAGCTTCGCTTCTTGAACTTAAAAGGAGGATGAATTCAACACGGGATGGTGTGTTGAACTCAAGGATTTGTGTGCTTGAGGCGTTGTGAGAGAGGATTTGTGTATTGTGAATTGTGTGTGAAATTGTGATGTGAAAGTATGATTTGAGGTCGAGGTATAGGGCTGTATATATACTAAAAACCTCGGAGAAATTAGGAAACCGGGGATAAAAACAGGCCGGGAAACCGCATAGCCTTATGCGGTTGCCTGAGCAAACCGCATAGGCTTATGCGGTTGCCACCCCAAACCGCATAAGGCTATGCGGTTTGTGGGTGTGGTTTTAAGGCTGCTTTCCAAGTTTCGGTTGCATAAAATCTTTGAAAGATACAGTATAATTTCGTGCGTGTGTGCCAAGAAAAGAGCTGAGATATTTCTGAGATATTTTATGATGTGCAGGGCCTTGGAGTGCGGGCCAAAGGCTTGGGTTTGGGCTCGGTTTTGGGCCCGAGACCCGGAAAAATGAAAAGGGGTGTATTTGCATAGATTTGTGAAATAAGGTAAGACGTGAAGCCGTATTTTGTGTAAGAGGGGGCTAAATAGCGGTTTTAGCTACCGGGCCTAAATTTAGGAATTTAGGAATGCTGAATTAGACCTTGTTAATGTAAAAGGGCCAATTGTAGTGCAAATGCGAAGCTCATGCCAAATGAAGCAGGACGAGGACCAAGCTAGACTCCAAATGGACAAAATGAACGTTATTTAAATGCGATGTGATGCGACCTAAGTCATTTTAACATTTCAAACGACTCAAAATGAATTCGACATTAGTTAGAACCGTATAAGTCAGCGTTAAACATGCGTAATAAAAGTCCGTGTTACATCACAGGGTTTTTGTTGGGAGGGTACGGATATGGGTATCCACAGGTGGCTTGGTCATTTAGTCAATGTTTGACCTCGATTTGCGTGCCAAAATTTGTCGTTGGGAAATTTGTCGTCGATTCATCATTTGATTTATCGAGTCCGAATATGTAAAAATAAAGTTCAAATTCAAAGTAATTCAAAATGGTTTTAGTTTAGGTGCGAGAAAACTTGTAGTGTATTGTAAATGTTGATTTTTATAAAATTTTGAATTGTGTTTCTTTTTAAATTCTGAATATAATAAAACATACTTTATTTTTCAAAATTTTTATATTTGTACTTGGGAAATTTAGTATTATTTGGCGAAAAAAATTCAGTCGCATTTTTAATGTAATGAAAAAGGATGAATTTAATTTAAGGAATTAAATTCTTTTACAAAATTGTGTTACAAAAACACGGGGTGTTACACGTCCCGTGAGGCTGGGAAGCTCGTCCGGATCGGGACGCCCGTCCCGGAGCTACGGGACGACCCCGTCTTTTGAGTGTCTCATTTTCTTCGTATTATATACTCTATGTAAAAATATTAAAAAGACTTACCTTTTATTTCTCGTTTTATGCTACTATTTAGAGAACAACAAAAACCTAAAAATTCTACTTTGTAATTCGATTTTCCTTGTTTCAATCTCAATCAAAAATCATCGGTTTAGATTATCGTCTTCTCTAGTTCATCATCCATTTCTTCCTTTGTAGTTTGGTAATCATCATCATCTCTCTCTTGCTATTATTTGATTTTGTTTTATTGTTCTCTAGTATGCACTTTTGTTGTTTAATTTGCTTTGTTTGCGCTTTGATCATGAGTGAGTAGTCATCTTTCTAGGGAGACGGTAAGTTCAGCGTACGTGTACTCATAGTGCTTCGGAATGGTTGTGTTTATGCTAAGTTTTGTATGTTTATGCTTTGTTGTTGTTGAGATTATTAGCCATAATCTTTATCTCTTACTCCCAAACTTAAGAACGAAAGCCTAGTTTGAGGATAGATCGTAAGCATACAACGAAACCCTTGCTAGTAAGAGCGAGAGCACGCTAGTGTAGTTCGAGGGAGACTAAAGCCGAGAGGACGAGTCAAACCCCTAGCTAGCTTGGCATTCCTATTCCGAGTGTCACTTAATCGCGCGTACCCGTAACGAGCCTAATCCCTAGACCTTTCTTTATAAGTTAAACCCTTTTATTTTCCGAGCCTTAGCCTTTAGTAATTACAACCAAAACTTGAACCGATCAATCTAGAATCCATCCACCAATAACACACATTATCAACCATCTCCCTGTGGAAATCGATCCCGACTACCCTATCTACCTAGTAGTGTGAGTGTCCGGTTATCTTTGCTAGGCGTTGCGACTTTAGCCTATCAAATTTTGGCGCCGTTGCCGGGGAGATGGCTTTGTTTATTGTTTGTTATTCGATTCTAGATTTTGTTTTTGTCTCGAGGAGCCTTAGTTCCTTGAGGCCGCTTCTCACATTCTACTTTAGTGTTGTTTATGCCCAGGAAATCTCGCACGTCTCAAGCGAATAAGGATATTCCTTTCGACCCTGAACCAGAGCGCATTTCTTCCGCTGTAGGAACTTACTAAAGGAACTAGAGGCTCAATTCACCGAGGAAGCTCACGTTGATCTTGAACCCAAAGTACACACAATGGTGAAACTTTCCGATCACTCTAAGCCGACTACGGATCAACTTCAAACCGGCAATGCTATGCCGGCGATCCAGGCCAACAATTTCGAGATTAAACCCGCTTTTATCAACTTGATTGAGCGTAGCCAATTTGGGGGAACCCCCGGGGAGGATCCTAACCTCCACATCCAAAACTTCTGCGACTATTGTGCTACGATTAAGCAAACGGGAGTCACGCAAGATCAAATTCGGGAAATGCTTTTTCCGTTTTCACTCCGAGACAAAGCGAAGTTGTGGCTAAACTCTTTGAACCGCGTCGCTCAAGGCGTAACTGATTGGAATACTCTAGCATTAGCCTTCTATCAAAAATATTTCCCACCGGAAAAGACGGCTATGCTTAGAAGCCAAATCACGAGTTTCCGACAAAGAGGAGACGAGAGTCTATATGAAGCGTGGGAACGATACAAGGATCTTCAACGTCAATGTCCGCATCATGGGTTAGACAAATAGTTTATTGTAATGCAGTTCTATAATGGGTTATATAGCGAGTCTTGCCAAGTGCTAGACTCCGCGGCGAACGGGAGATTTGACAACATCGATGTGGAGGAAGCTCTTGACACCATTGAATCCATGGCCATCCACAATAACCAATATGGCAATCCTAGGAATGTGCCAATCAAGTCAGGTAAGCATGATGTTGATTCTATGACTCTACTTACGGCTCGATTGCCGGCTATGAATCAAAAGATCGATCAACTACAATCGGGTAGTTCGTCCTCATCTCGAGGACAAGTGGCCGCTATGAGTTCTCAATTGGATGCCCCGTGTGACGCTTGTGGGACGCTTGGACATACATCGGTTGACTGTCGAGGTACACATGAGCAAGTCAATGCTTTTCAATCCTACCGACAAAATAACCCTTATTCGAATTACTATAATGAAGGTTACAAGAACCATCCCAATCTTTCCTACAAGAGTACAAATGTCCTAAACCCACAACAACAACATCAAAACCATCCACCTCAACAACCTTATGTTCCTTACAATAATGCTCCACGTCCTTATTTCCCACCGGGTTTTCATCGCCCACCTTATCAACCTCCGGTTGCCCCTACTCCGGCCGCCGATCCTATGGCCGAGATGAGAGGGATGATGGTTCAAATGCAATAGAACCAAGACGCGATGATGACTAAATTGGAGAAGGATTCGCAAGCTAAAGATGCCATGATTCAATCGTTGGTTGCACATAACAAGATGATCGATACGCAAATGGCTCAAATGGCTTCGAGTGGTCAATCACGACCGCTCGGGACGCTTCCTTCTCAACCGCACACGCCTCATGAGTCCGCTAATGCTATCACTCTTAGAAGTGGTACACGCTACGATGGGCCACCGATGCCCAATGTTGAGACACCTCCCGTGAAGGTGTCAAATGAGGTAAATCCTAACACTTATCCTACTAATGTGCGTGTTAGTGATGTTGATGTTGCAGGTGAGCCAAGCAAGGAAAATGCTAATGATGTGACTAAGGATGTGGAGAACGAAGTGGATAAGCAATCAAAGGAGAAGCCGGTGGAGCCACCAATTGAGATTAAGCTACCATTCCCGAGTCATGTGATCAAGTCAAAGCTCGACGACCAATTCGGTAAATTTATGGATGTAGTCAAAAATCTCAAGGTAACTGTTCCCTTTGCCGAGCTTATTACTCAAGTCCCGGCATATGCAAAATTCATAAAAGATATCCTCACAAGAAAGAGGTCGTTTAGTGAGGTGGAGACCGTTGCTTTTACCGAGCGTTGTAGTGTGCTTTTACAAAATAAATCTCCACCTAAACTAAAGGACCCCGGTAGTTTTTCCATACCATGTACCATTGGCACCCTAACTATTGATAAAGCTTTGTGTGATTTGGGTGCTAGTGTGAGCGTGATGCCGTACTCGATATGTGAAAAATTAAACATGGGAGTCTTGAAGTGCACTAATATCACCCTCCAAATGGCGGACCGTTCTGTGAAACATCCTTTGGGTGTCTTAGAGGACGTTCCCGTGCGCGTAGGTAAGTTCTTTATCCCGGTTGACTTTGTCGTTCTTGACATGGCCGAGGATGCTCAGATTCCTATTATCTTGGGCCGGCCCTTCTTGCACACTGCTGGTGCAATCATCGATGTTAAGAACGGAAAGTTAACCTTGGATGTTGGAGGTGATAAGATTACATTTAACTTGTCAAATGCACTTAAGAGTCCTATGTTGGAGGAGTCTTGCTATGCCGTCGATGTTATTGATTGTTTTGTGGACGATGTTTTGCCTCACTCGCTTTCGAGAGATCCTCTCGAGGCTTTGCTTTGTTGTGATGATGTTGTAGGTGGTGATGACCAATGGAAAGCTGAAGTGGACGCTATTGAAGACGCGTTGAATAGAAAGGAAATTGTGGAATGAAACTTGATGGGTCAAGTTTCACTCAAGGGATGAACACAAGTCGACTTTGTAGCCTCTTGAAATTCTCGGCCAAATGGATCTATTTTTGTGAAGATTTTCTGAAATTTTGTAAACAAATGGAAAACATAAAAGATAGTAACTAAATCTACACACAAAGTAATAGACTTAGGGTTTTAATTAGTTAAGCACAAAGCCACTAACTAATTAGTCACTAAACTCAAGCACAAAGCAATGAGAAAAATGAAGAACACTCAAATAAACACTAGGTTTTTTTCATTCATCAAAATCTGAAAAATATGATGTGAGAATGAGGGTTTATATAATACCCTCATTCTAATCTTGACCATACATTACAAGATGATCTAAGGGCTAAAGTTAGTCCCACAAAACAACATAAAAAACGGCCTCAAGGCCTTACATGTGCTGAAATTTTGAAAAGAAAACAAACAAAACATAAAGTAGACAATGACATTTGAGTTCATCCTCTCCATGCACTTTAGGTAGCATCCAAGGGTCAAGAATTGGTCTTGGGGAGTGTTTTGGTAAATTTTCTACAAGGGTGAAAAAGAGCTAAGATGGGTCAACTAGTACTGTTTGCGAAACAGAACAGAACAGAACAGAATATTCTCCGAACAGAACTGACGACTACAAGATTGATGAAACAGAGCAGAACATAGCCTTCTCCGAGCAGAATTGAGAGGACAACGAGATTGATGACGCAGAAACCCCGAGAAGAAGATGGGGAAAACTGCGGGCTACCAAGCCAGGACTTCTTTTATTAATCTCATGATGTTTACAAGGCTTTTGATTACAATTGAATGATTTTCGTAGGAAGAGCTAGCGAATAACGCTAATACATCGATTATGTGTAATTCTATGTGAAAGCATAAGGAAAACCTATGAGAAAACTCATCAAAAAAGCTCTCCCAAAATGACTAAGTGAGCTTCTATATATAGGTAGAATGCTCACAATACAACTCCTAAAATCTAGGGCCACTATCTCATGAACTTAGGTAGTTGGATAACTACCCACTATGCATGACTTGTAACTTCCCATTATGACTTCTATTCTGATCCGCAGAACTGCATGCCAATAACTACCCATGATCTTAGGTAGTTAAATAACTTCCATTGACTCCACTTCTGCTCAGCTATGATATCTTCCATTATCCCATGATCTTTGTAACCGCTATAGTTGACCTCTGCTGACCACAACTGCCATGCCTCTTCTGACCTGTTCTGGGCTATAACTGCCATACCTCTTCTGACCTGTTCTGTACCATATTCGCAACGTCTATCCAGAACTGCCAATTCTGGGTAGTGTAAAATCTGGTCATAACAAATGCCCCTTGTTTTCTCAAGAGCGTGTCAAAGAATCTTGAGGAAACAACTCTATACACATGACTCAGGACAGAGCAGAATAGATAGAACAACTAACTTTACAGGTTTAGTCAGAATACCACTATAGTTCCAGAATTAAATCCAACGTTCAGAAAATTGAAATTCAAACAGAAGATAAGAGATTCAAAACCTGATGTGACTGCTTCACGGTAGCGATGACTAGTAAATCGTAAGTTCAACTTGAACATACAACGAATAGATTATCGAGGGGCATACCTAGGGCTTATACCTTGCTTTGAAACACTATAGTTTGAACCTTGATATGGCTTGTTGGACAAGAGATGTTCCCTTAGTATATACGAGCTTTGGACTCTCCTTAACCTTAAAAAAGGAAGGCTAGCCACATGTTGTGCAACTGGGGATAGTTGAGACCCATTAGATTGTGCAAAACTTGCGGTGACTTGATCCGTAGATACTTCGTTTGATCGTTGATAATGCATCGTATGAACTATTGTTTAACCTTCTCGAGGATGGTTAAATGCTTTGTGCCTTGTCTTTCAAAGGGCTTCTTCGTATGTGTGCCTTATGTCATTCCAAAGGGCTTCGTCGTATGTGTGCCTTATGTCTTTCCAAAGGGCTTCGTCGTATGTGTGCCTTATGTCTTTCCAAAGGGCTTTACTTTTGTTGCTACTGTGGATCTTTTGCTTAGTCTGCAGAGCAAGACATTTTTCTAGTCCGCTCGACAGCTTTCTGCTGTTAAGCAATTAGCCTTGGTGGTCCAAGGACTTAATCACTATTGTCGCTATCGCTTCTATCGCTTCTATTGTTACGTGAATGTACTAACCTCGCAGTGTACACCCAGGACTTATGTACGCATGATCATGGCTTACCTTGAGGGATATTATAGGACTCTCTTAACTGGCGCGCTAAGCCCTGGTCCGTCAATCCGAGGGCGCACTCAACGACATGTGTCTGGCCGCTCGCAGATCGGGCCGCACTATTGTCTGGAGGATCGCCTTCTGCAGATCGGGCCGCATTGTTGTCCGGAGGATCGCTCCACCGCAGAATCGGGCCGCAAGAATCTTTGAGGTCTAAGCTCGAGACCGTAATACATGTTCTAGTCATACGTAATCGAGGGGTAACTCCAAAGATGTCGAGGACAAAGCTCGTAATCGGAGGTTAAGCTCCAAAGTAAAATCGAGGTTAAGCTCCAAAGCGTAATCGGAGGATAAGTTCCAAAGCGTAATCGGAGGATAAGTTCCAAAGCGTAACTCGAGGATAGATTCCTTTATTTGTAATATGTGACATACTAGGTTTTTACCGAGTCTTTTGTGATAGATAAAAATATTTACTACATCTTTGGAAATGTAATTTTCAAAACTAGAAATAAAAGTTAGATTATACCATCGTAGACTAGCTCCACTTTTGCAAGGCCGGAGGTCTAGGCTCCAAGACTCGACGATATGCTCGAGACCAAGGACTAGGCTCAATCTTGGAGGGCAAGCTCCAAAGATGCTTAGCACGAGCTCAAAACTATAAACGTGCTCAAGATTGAGAACTCTACTCAACAACTGAAAGCAGGCTTCAAGAGTCTTTGAAGATCCGCCAGGATGAAGGGTAAAACTCCAATATCAAGATTGCATAGAATAAGCTCCAAAAATAGTAGAATAAGATACATGATAGAACTTGATGCAATTAGGATCAAAATAAGATGCTTCCATATTTATATAATCCAAACGCAGGAAGATAAGGTTGCAAGAGCATTATGATGAACTCCAAAGTTGGCGGCATAGTGCAAGACTGTAATAAATAGAAAATATTCTTCAAAGTGTGTAGCGCAAGGCCGCAAACACAAGATAATATACTCCAAGTTAATATATGCTCCAAGAACTAACGTGACCATAAACACAAGATAATATGCTCCAAGATTCCCGGTATAATATTATGAAGAAACTTTTGATATATAATAAGCAAGATTGAGAATACTTTGAGATTCTGGAAAAGTGCTGTAAAATGTAAAAACTTGGTTAGTACTAGCCATTGATGTATTCAATGGTTTTTCTCATGATAAAATAATATTAAGTAAAGCGATATATAAAATAAATTAATTGAAATTAAATAAATAGAGTTTGAGTTTGGTTGATTTCCAAGCTTTGGAATCAACTTTCCCTCAAGAGTTACCAATTCATGTACCCCTTGACCGATGATGGAGTCAACGAGGTAAGGACCTTTCCAACTTGAGCAAACTTGTTTGATGTTACATCTCTTGCATTCTTGAATATATTTCTCTAAAATAATTCTCCTTTACCAAGGGCTCTCGCTTTGACATTCTCATCGAATCTTCTCACCATATCACCTTGATACGAGGTCGACGTGATCATTACTGCATTTCATACTCGTTCAAAGTTTTCAAGGTTAGTGAACAAAGAATAATTTTAGAATCTAGAATACATAGGACATACCTTGGTGTTTGAATTACCAATTCTGGAAAGATAACTCTTTCACAAACATAAACAAGTTAGAAAGAAAGAAAGAAAAATGTCTTATAAAAAGCTATAAAAAGCTATCAAGCTATAAAGGTTGATGTAACTAACTTAACGTCCAACTTGTTATTACAAACAAACTATAGATGAATTGCATACCTTTAGATTTTGCTTTCCTTAATAATGAAATTACCTCTTTCACTGTTTCAAATATGTACAGCTTCTATTCTGGAGCAAACGACATCTTCTGTCTTGGAGCAGATGACATCTTCTGTTCTAGGGCGAACGACAACGTCTGTTCTGGGGCGAACGACAACGTCTGTTCTGGGGCGAACGACAACGTCTGTTCTAGGGCGAACGACAACGTCTGTTCTGGAGCGAACGACAACGTCTGTTCTGGAGCGAACGACAACGTCTGTTCTGGAGCGAACGACAATGTCTCTTCTGGAGCGAAACGACAACGTCTGTTCTGGAGCGAATGACAACTTTCTAGTGTCATTAGTGCCCCACTTTGTAGTTAAAAAACAAGGACAACAATCTTCTCCATAAAGCTCTATCTTGACATTATTTCGTCATCTCTAACACCGTGAATTTTCACCTGCCACATACTTCTCAAAAAACATGTGAGCTCGCGTAAAAATTATAACCTTTAACCTCGCTTGAAACAACTCGACAACCTTGAGCAACAAGAATATGAGACCGTTCAGGAAGTTCGATCACGTTGGTATAAGGTTGAAAACATTCCTGCAAAAATAAACTCAAAAAGCAACGGCTACAAAGACAACATAAAAATTACGCAAGACACGCATTGCGGATCGGGATTAAGATTCGGGATCGAACTGAACAAAATTCAAACCTGCTCGACAAATACTTGTGAATGTCTTGCCGACCACGCACCAATGAATCCATCACCCTCATACTACTTGTTGGGTTGACTTGCTTTGACCAAATACGACTTGCGAATCTTGACTTTGTCAAGACTAGTGACTTGCAAAAACTTCAGAGTCGATAGTCTTGAAAGATGGAGATTCAAGACACAAAAGATGCCCCTAGTTCTCTCAAGGGAAACGTTTAGCAAATTCAAGGAAACAATTCTGAAAAGATAATTCAGAACACAACGAGCAGAAGAGAAACACCCAGAAAATATAACGGGTAGGAAATTAAAAGGGTCAAGATTCAAGAGATAAGCATCAAGACTTATATATAGACGTCAGACCAGAACTGATAAAAATTCAAACCTGACTTGGCTGATCATTGTAACAATGGTTTACCTCTGCAAAATTTGAAATTCTTCCAACGGTAGAGTCCTGAAGACTATAGGACTGATTCTTGCTCAAAGCCGTTAGCATGCAAATTTGAAAAATACCTCATGCAAAATCAATCATCTTCAAGCGTTAGAAAAACTCCGACTTGTAAAAAATAATTAATCACTAACAAAATTTAAAAGATAATAAAATAATAACACATGAGAAAATTAATCACAAGATCAAGACAAGGCTGAAAATCGGACCTTGGCTATTCTGTCCCCTTGTGGCGATTTCAGGACTGTGTCAATCCTGGTCCTCTGACATTAGCAACTCTATCAGTATAGAAGGTCCAAGCTTTCATTATTCTCTCATGACCAAAATCTCAAGGCCGAAGTCTCCTTCCAGACCAGAACTGAAATTCGCCACAAAATCGCCAAGGATTACGACTTGATGGCAGCCTTGGCTCAGAATCGATGTTATACATAATGATCTGCACAAACCATATAACCATACTCAGGACAGCCCAGACTTTCTCAAGGCGGCTTGACGGAAAAAGTTAGTCACGACAATAATATGATAACTCTTAAAATAAGATCGGACTTTGTAATATACATTAATTAAGTAAAAATGTATATTTCTCGAAGAGTGTACCTTATTCCTAAGCATCCAAGAGGTTCTTACTTGCACATTATATGGGGTATCGTAGATTATCCTTTTCATCGATCAGAACTGGATAATTAGTATGATCTGCACAGCACTGGATAGTATGATCTACACAACACTGGATAATATGATCTGCACAGGACTGAATAATAGTTCTGATTTGCACAGAACTGACTTCAGATCCACTCTTGCCAACAATGTGCCCTTGGAACTGTCTTGGTGAAACGCCAAATGAGTGCTTGACAAGATTGAACTTCATGTTATATCTCTCCAAGAATACAAAAGGATGCTTGCAAGTGTCGAACGTGATCTTTGACACTCTTGGACTTCATCACCAAATCATACGTGTACACCTTCGTTGTGTCCCCAATAAAAATACTCCAACATTGTGCTAATTACAACCTTGGTAGGTTGCCCCTACATCTCTCAAAGCGTAAGGCGTAACAAATTAAAAATATATTATGCAAAAAATAAAATTCATCTTTTGATGAGTAGGATACACTTCGATTCGATTGGACTTGATGAAAGCATCCACAATTGTAAGCTACTTACATCCTGAAATCTTGGCAAGCACAACATTAGTATTGGGTAGATGAAAAGAATCTATGTGCAAACTTTATCTTAAATAAACATAATCAACACTTGAAACATACCATGTTTTTGTTGGATGATTACTACGATGGTTAACCAATCTAGATACATTACCTCTCTTACCATTTCATGTCTAGAAGCTTTTGAACCTCGCCGTTAATTATTTCCTTTCTAGAGGAAATCTCTTGCGTCTCCACTGTACAGACTTGAACTTTGGGCCAACATCAGACTTGTGAGCAATCAGACCAGGACATGACTTATACCAGTCCTGTCAAAGCGAGTCCACGCAGAACAGGATACTTTGGATTGTAAAAAGATTAACTACCAAGGTCATACCTGATTCTGACCTACCAGTAGTTTCTCACCAGAACAGGAGTGGTTGAGGATGTCTTTGTTATGTCTTGTCTGACATATCTGTTGACTTGGTTCTTTGATTGCAATATAACGGATTTGTTGCTAAATGATAGCTTCAGGACTACTCTGTAGCACTCTTGTGTATTCTGCCATTCTCCATTGATCATCAGTATTCCCTACTTGATAGACATTTTGACATATTAGTGGTACGTCGAAGGCACGAGCATTATATTATGAATTAAAACATACCAAGCAAGATATACAACGTCATCAAATTAAATCAATAAAATAATTAAGAGAAGAGACTCCCTTTGTAGGTAGAGAAATTTTGCCCAAAGTATGTTGGCCTAGGTCTCTCCGTAGAATCCACAAGCATGTTAAAATTTGTAGTGAGTTTATCATGGTTGATCCTCATTTCTTCCAAGACACCAAGCATAACCATTCAGAACTGCCTTGACGATCTCCGTGACCAAGAGTCACTAGTTTCCAGTTCTGTTTAGTTCTGTTGGGGACGACATCATTTCTTCTTAAGTTATCATTTCTGGTACTGTGACACAAGTCAAACCACAAATATTAGAACCGTCATTAGCATAATCAACTTTATGAGTGTAAGGAGAAAAAGGTGAAGATTGATTTGGATCTTGTGATTGTGGTTGTTCAGTCTTGCTCGTATTCCTCCGTGCAGGACTGGTTGTGTCCTTCAAGCGTCCAGAACTGAAACATCTATAACAAGACTCTCAAGCTTAGAAACCAATCCTGAAAAATCTATAACAAGACTGTTAATATCAAAATTGTCAATCCAGAATTGAAAACAGAACTATTAATATCGAGACTATCAGTCCAGAACAAGACTGTTAACATCGAGTTTACCAGTCCAGAACCGAAAATAAGATTGTTAATATCGAGATTACCAGCCCAGAACTGAAAACAAGACTGCTAATATCGAGATTATCAACCCAGAAATGAAACAAGACTGCTAATATCGAGATTACCAGTCCAGAACTGAAACAAGACTGCTAATATCGAGATTACCAGTCCAGAACTGAAAACAAGACTGCTAATATCGAGATTATCAGTCCAAAACAGAAAAAACAAGAGAGTATTCAAAATCTCTTATCTTAGGGCTGGATGAGTGGACATGTGTTCACTCTTGTCTCAGTATGAACCAGTTCTGTTCTGCTGACGACCACTTCCAGCTTTCTTGTTAGGCCTATTCTGACACAAACTCCGCTGTTCTGTTTGTTGAAGGCATCTTCTTCAAGTATGACGACCCTTGCTTGTAAGTACGAACTGTCCCAGAACTGTCACTGTTCAGAATTGAGAACATTTCTTTGTTCAACTCTGCACTACTCCAGCAAGCGACAGAAGCTATTCTGGCTGGTAGTTCTGACGTGAAACCTCCATCCATTCCAAGTAGAGTTATCACACCTACTCCAGGGTTCCAGGAGTTGAGAGCTGAGGAGCAGAACAAGCTGGAGGTCCTACCAGGACATCACCATCTAACATGCCATCTACAGCGTGGTGAAAATTGTCCAGAACATGGCGGAAAAGATCAGTCCAGAAATGCTCAGGACTGACATTACAGAATTGGAGCCTTTGCACATGCAAGTCTCCGTCGAATCTTTGGGAATAAGAATTGTGAGCATCGTGTGTTTGTATTGCGCAACGTGGTCTTGAGGATGTTCTGTTCTATAGCACAACTTCAATTGATGGAACGTTGAATTTTTTCGGAACATCCTTCAAAACCGTGATATTGTCGAAGGGAATGGTCCTTCATTTTCTAAGGAGAGGCTTCTGGTTCCTAGGAGAGTCCTCTTTGAGTTGATCTTCATAGCCTTTGTCCCCATCATGATAGGAAAAAAACTTTTCTTTTTGTGATGAAAGATAAGGACAATTCTGGCCTGATTCTTGAGTTGTAACCACTAATCTCGCTGGAGTTCTGTTCCGATTCATGACTGACTCATTCTCTTTGAGTCTTGTATTTTCTTGTAAAATTGAGGCAATCCTCGAGCGAGATTCCTCCAACTATTGTGCTAGTTATTCAAGGATCCTGTCAACCATGTGGTCATGACAAGAGTGTGTTTTTTTGTGGAATTTTGAGAAGAGAGTTTCACAAACTAATAAACTAGATGCCCCACGGTGGGCGCCAATTTGTTTTGGTAAATTTTCTACAAGGGTGAAAAAGAGCTAAGATGGGTCAACTAGTACTGTTTGCGAAACAGAACAGAACAGAACAGAATATTCTCCGAACAGAACTGACGACTACAAGATTGATGAAACAGAGCAGAACATAGCCTTCTCCGAGCAGAATTGAGAGGACAACGAGATTGATGACGCAGAAACCCCGAGAAGAAGATGGGGAAAACTGCGGGCTACCAAGCCAGGACTTCTTTTATTAATCTCATGATGTTTACAAGGCTTTTGATTACAATTGAATGATTTTCGTAGGAAGAGCTAGCGAATAACGCTAATACATCGATTATGTGTAATTCTATGTGAAAGCATAAGGAAAACCTATGAGAAAACTCATCAAAAAAGCTCTCCCAAAATGACTAAGTGAGCTTCTATATATAGGTAGAATGCTCACAATACAACTCCTAAAATCTAGGGCCACTATCTCATGAACTTAGGTAGTTGGATAACTACCCACTATGCATGACTTGTAACTTCCCATTATGACTTCTATTCTGATCCGCAGAACTGCATGCCAATAACTACCCATGATCTTAGGTAGTTAAATAACTTCCATTGACTCCACTTCTGCTCAGCTATGATATCTTCCATTATCCCATGATCTTTGTAACCGCTATAGTTGACCTCTGCTGACCACAACTGCCATGCCTCTTCTGACCTGTTCTGGGCTATAACTGCCATACCTCTTCTGACCTGTTCTGTACCATATTCGCAACGTCTATCCAGAACTGCCAATTCTGGGTAGTGTAAAATCTGGTCATAACAGGGAGGCATGTGGGTCGGTCCATCCAAGCAAATACAAGGGATTATATTGTCTCCTTACATTAAAGCATAAAGTAAAAAGTAAAGACAGCGACATGTATGAAAATGACATGAAACATAAAACAATGTGATGGCTTGGGGATTTTAATTGAAGCCGGCTCCTTGGGACCTCCTTGAGCTAGCTTGTTGAACCATGTGAGCCCTTTTATTGGAGGGTTGACTCACATGGGTGTACCCTAATTGACCACATTCAAAAATAGCATAATCTTTGACTTTAGGTTGCTCTCGAATTTGACTTCCTCTTGACTTTTCTTGATCACTAAGGTTGGCTTGATTTGACCATAGAATTAACTTTATTTAGCCCTTAGTGACCCCTTGACCCATGGCCTAGGCTTGGGTTTGAGCCCATGGACCCAACCCATGGTCTCCCTCTTCTTCACCCTTGACCACCTTGACCATTCTTGGTCCAAATTGGCTTTGCTGCAAGCCAAAAGGTAAAAAGTTTGGATTCATCACTCTCAGTTGAGGTACAAAAGCCCGAACTCAAACCTTTACCTTCTCATTTGAAATATTGTTTCTTGGATGACGCGGAAATGTGTCCCGTGATAGTGAATGCGAATTTATCCGATGGCCAACTTGTAAAATTGTTGAATGTTGACAAGGCTAAAGTCGTCACGCCTAAGTCAAAATAACCTAAAGTCAACTAACTAGTAGCTAGTGGCAGTAGGGTCGAGATCCACAGGGAAACAGCGTAGTAATAAGCTAAGGTCGGAGTAAAACAGGTCTAACTCAAGGGTGTGAAAAAGGGTTGGTTTAATCTATAGACTAAAGCAATAAAGAAAAAGAATAGAAATCAATAAAGGGGGAGATTAGGTCATCGGGTTCAGTATGACAATGATTCAAGAACTCAAGTTCACAAGAAGGAAGCGATAAACTGTGCAAATGATTAGGTTTAGAATACGCTCTCTCGAGTCAATATTAACCTTAAGCAAATTTAGCGGGCTCTCGCAACTTAATAAATTCAACTTATCAATCTCGCGTAAGTCTAGTTTTAACTCGGCTTTCGATCTTAAATTAAAACTTACTCAGGTTCAATTAAACTCAGACAAATCGTTGATCAGGCGAAATAATCCTAATTCAATTGGCATAAAACGCGTAGAAAGAAACTTAATTGGACAATATATTCAACCAGTTTAATCTAAAAACATGTTCCTGAACCAAGGGCACAAATTCCCCTCAAACCCTAATGGGAGATTAGCTACTCATACTAGAAATCAAAACAAGGCAATAATAAGAATAAGACATAATGAAAGAAATATTAATTGAAATTAAACCCGGATTAAATACGGAGTACCGACGGTTACAATGAAATCAATCTTGAAGCTAAACTAATGAAGGTTGAATGTTTGTGAAAGAGAGAAAAATAAAACAACAGTAAACTTAAACCTAATCTTTAGAACAGAAAAATAAAGCATAAGTTTTAGTCTCCTCGAAATTGGGTATTTATACAAGTCCCCAAATGATAAAACTCGAAAATAAGAAAAACGGGGCGTCAGTGCATGGCAGCCGGCCGGCCGGCCGCCGGTCCACCTGACCGGCCGGCCTGCTCAGCTGGGCCAGCTCCGATTCTCTTGACTCTTGGGCTAAAATCCTTCTTGGGCCTATATTTCCTCGTGGCCCCTTTTGTCTTCTTTGGTCTTTGGGTCTTATATGTGAACTCCGAGCTCTTGCACGAGCTCAAGCTTGGTCTCGTAGCCTTGAATCTCGATTAAGCTCCAAATGTCTCGGGTTTGGGCTCAAACCCACCAAAACCTGCAAAATATAAATAAAAGGCAGCGGTATCGAGAAATATAACAAATAGCGCATAGAATCATAATGAATACGAATAAATGCAAGCTAAATGCGACCAAACCGGGGGAATGTAATCAATATAAATAACATGTATCAAATGTTTTGAAAAAGCACAAGAAGGCCATCGGATATTCTATTGATGATTTGAAAGGGATTAGTCCCGATTTTTGTATGCCTCGCATTCATCTTGAGGACGGTCATAAGCCGTGTATCCAAGGACAACGTCGTTTGAATCCTAACATGCAGGAGGTAGTTAAGAAGGAGGTGATGAAGCTTTTAGATGCCGGTATCATTTACCCAATTTCGAACTCGAAATGGGTAAGCCCTGTGCAAGTTGTGCCAAAGAAAGGAGGTACCACGGTGGTCCGAAATGACAAGAACGAGTTCATTCCTACTAGAATTGTCACGGGATGGCGTATGTGCATAGACTACCGGAGGTTGAATACCGCGACTCGTAAGGATCATTTTCCTTTACCTTTCATTGATCAAACGCTAGAACGTCTTGCATGCCACAGGTATTTCTGCTATCTTGATGGTTACTCCGGGTTCTTCCAAATTCCTATCCATCCTGAGGATCAGGAAAAGACGACATTCACATGTCCCTATGGCACCTTTGCATATCGCAGGATGCCATTCGGATTGTGCAATGCTCCCGCCACCTTTCAACGTTGTATGATGGCTATTTTTTCTGATTTTATTGAGTCAAGCATGGAAGTCTTTATGGATGACTTTAGTGTCTATGGTTCAGATTTTGATACATGCTTGACTAATCTTGTCCATGTTTTGCAACATTGTGAGGAGACGAACCTTGTCCTTAATTGGGAGAAGTTTCACTTCATGGTGACAGAAGATATAGTACTTAGACACCTTATTTCTGAAAAAGGTATCCAAGTGGACCGCGCTAAGGTCCAAGTGGTTGAGCAATTACCTCCACCGGTAAATGTTAAAGGAGTGAGAAGTTTCCTTGGTCATGCGGGATTCTACCGCCGCTTTATCAAGGATTTCTCCAAAATTGCTAAACCATTGACTCAACTTCTCCTTAAGGATGCCCCCTTTGTTTTCACTAACGAGTGCGTTAAGTCTTTTGAGCAGATAAAGTAGGCACTCATTTCAGCACCGATTATCCAACCGCCGGATTGGTCATTACCTTTTGAGGTAATGTGTGATGCTAGTGACTACGCTGTTGGAGCTGTTTTGGGGCAAAGGAAGGACAAGGTGTTGCATGCCATCTATTATGCTAGCAAGGCGTTAGATGAAGCTCAAGTCAACTATGCCACGACAGATAAGGAATTGCTTGCTGTCATTTATGCTTTGGAGAAGTTTCGGTCCTATCTTGTGGGGTCGAAAGTCATTGTCTACACCGATCATGCCGCCTTGAAATATTTGCTTGCAAAGAAGGAGGCCAAGCCTCGTTTGATTCGTTGGATACTCTTGTTACAAGAGTTTGATTTGGAGATACGCGATAAGAAGGGTGCAGAGAATGTCGTCGCCGATCACTTGTCTCGGCTTTGTTATGATGGAGGGGATTATTCCCCTATTGACGATTCATTTCCCGATGATGTTCTTATGTCCGTGGTTGCCGATACACCATGGTACGCTGATTTCGCTAATTATATCGTTGGAAAAACTTTGCCACCTGATTTTTCTTATCAACAAAAGAAGAAGTTCTTGAAAGATGTTTGCCACTACTTTTGGGATGACCCATACTAGTTTCGTGAATGCGCCGATGGTATGTTTAGACGATGCGTGCCTCAATGGGAAGTTAATTCTATTCTTGAGCATTGTCATTCCTCTTCTTATGGAGGACACCATGGCCCCTCCAAGACCGTCGCTAAGGTCTTGCAATTCGATTTCTATTGGTCGACTATGTTCAAAGATAGTCATGCTTTCGTTATGTCATGTGACGCTTGCCAACGAACCGGAAACATTTCACGAAGACACGAGATGCCTCAAACGGGTATCTTGGAGGTTGAATTGTTTGATGTATGGGGTATTGATTATCAAGGTTCATTTCCTTCATCTAGAGGGAATCGTTACATCCTAGTGGCGGTCGACTATGTCTCCAAATGGGTTGAAGCCGTTGCCTCTCCTACGAATGACTCTAAGGTGGTGATTAACCTCTTCAAAAAGATAATATTTCCAAGGTTCGGGGTTCCCCGCGCCATTATTAGCGATGGAGGTTCCCACTTTCACGAGAAGAAGCTAGATGCTCTGTTGGCTAAGTATGGCGTGATGCATAGGACCGGACTTGGCTACCAACCTCAAACAAGTGGTCACGTCGAGGTCTCTAATCGTGAACTGAAGAGCATTTTGGAGAAGGTTGTGAACAAATCACGCAAGGATTGGAGCATGAAGTTGGATGATACGCTTTGGGCGTATAGAACCGCTTACAAAACACCTATAGGCATGTCGCCGTATAGGTTGGTGTATGGCAAGTCTTGCCATCTTCCCGTGGAGCTCGAGTACAAGGCGTATTGGGCTGTTAAGGAGCTTAATTTTGATGCTAAATTGAGTGGGGAGAAGCGGTTGTTGCAACTAAACGAGCTAGATGAATTCCGACTTGGTGCATATAAGAGTTCACGTCTCTACAAGGAGAAGACAAAGCAACGGCACGATAAACGAATCTTGAAACGAGAATTTGCGGTTGGTGACAAGGTACTTCTCTATAACTCTCGCCTTAAGTTATTTCCCGGTAAGCTACGTTCTAAGTGGTCCGGTCCTTATACGGTCACTACTGTGGGAAAGTTTGGTAACATTGAGGTTGAGACGGCAAATGGCGAGCGCTTCAAAGCGAATGGCCAACGATTGAAAGTGTACAACGAGGATGCTCGTTTAGGTACGACGGAGGTATGCTATCTCCGTCCCCTCCCGATCAATGCTTGATCTTGGGAGCTTAGGTCATGCGGGACCTTAAAAAAAACCAGCGCTTTCCGGGAGGCAACCCGTTGTTTTTCGCATTTTCAATTTTAGTTAGTTAGTCGTTTTATTATGAGAGCATGTGCGGGAGGGTTTTATTCGTGTTTTGGAGTTTGTGACGCAGATACGAAATGAAAAGAAGTTAGATGCGTCAATTGTGTTTGAAATTCTGCTGAATTCGAGGTCTACAGACGTGGGAACGAGTTCATATTTTCAGGGGAGAGTCAGCAGCTGAAAACGGCGCTAATGGCAAAAAAGGAGATCGTCCCGCGGGTCCGGGACGGCCGTCCCGATCGGGATGATCTTGTCCCGGTCAGGACAACCCCTGTCCCGTTGAGTTCAGTTCATGTGCAAAAAATGAAACTTTTTAAAAAAAATCCGTCCCGGACCGGGACGGGCGTCCCGGTCGGGACGAGTAGGCCGGGTTGGGCCACTTATTTTGGACGGATGTTTTATTTTCTTTTTAACTCATTATTTACTCCTCCCTTTTCATTCATTATTTTACTTTCATCCACTCATTTTAAACTTCATCTCCTACCTCTCTCTCCTCAACCTCCATTAAAACACCTTAAAACCTCCACACAAACCCCTTGAAACATCTACTTCCACTCACCCAAATTAAATTTTAACACCGGATCCGGATTCTACTTGCTTCCAGCTTCACTCTCCATTAATTTTTGAAGCATTCCGGGTTGTTTAAAAAATCTCTACGATTTTGGGTGGTGATTTTTGGGTCAGTTTTTGTGTCATCTTGCTCCTTGCTCTTTTCTCTACTCGGCATTGTAAGTATTTTTCGTTAATAATTTCGTTCACTTAGTTTTCAATTTTAATTAGTTTAATTAGGGTTTACTAGTCTAATTTTGATTTTTCTAGTTAGTTTTATCCCTTTCCCTTTCCTTTTTCCCTTTCCTAGTTAGTATTTTTAGTTTAGTTTCATGTTTTTTTAGTTTGGTTTAGTGTTTTCGTAGCATACATTCCCCTTTTTCCTCTAGTTACTCCTTAGTATCACCATGGGTCCTAAATCCGGGTCTAAGAAAACTAGGAAACGACGTGCCGATGAGGGTCCTAGCTCTACGACCGAACAATTTTCCGACTCTACTTACCCCGACATTGTCTTTCCTAATAAAGAACAATACGAACGATTCCAACTTCTTAAGGGTAAGAAAATGCGTCCGACTCGATGGTTAGATCGCAAGCTTTTAGCCGCCTTCGGTATTGAGGCAACCACGCGTGAATTTTTCGTAGGCACTAATACCGTCGGCCTCATCGAAATGCAATATCGCACCTACGCTTCTATCACCCTCGAATTCTTGAGTTTGTTCGAGTATTCACGAGACGCAGAGGGTGTTCCTGTCGAGATTAGCTACCGTTTGCGCAACACTGATTTCACTCAAACCTTCGCCGAGTTTGCGCAACTCTTCGGCCTTCGATCGGCCGACCCTATCGAGTGCACCGGCTTCTCCCTTGCCAACACTTGGTTTAGTCTCACCGGTGTCCCTAATGTCGTCAATTATAAACACCTATCTTCCGGTCTTATCCACCACCCCATAGTCCGCATATGGCAACGCTTGATGGGGCATACTTTGTTTGGACGTACCGAGCCCCACAACGTTCGCCAAGTTGAGATTGAACACATTGGCGGCTTTTTGAACCCTGATCATAGACGACCTTTTAGGCTTAACTTAGCTCATCACTTCGTCCGCCACCTTAAAGCTGTAGGTACGGGGTCTAGGGTTCGGGACATTGTCTTGGGTGGCTTGGTTACCCATATTGCTCGACGAATGCTTAGGCTTAACGAGGACGACCTAGAGCCAGCCGTTAATGGGGGGATCCTGATGGATTTGGCCTACCTTCTGACGATTGGATGGGTACGACGGGGTGATCGACGAGCGGTGGAGGGGTAGTGGTAACCAGTGGAATGATTTATGCCAGCTCCCTAACCCGACTCTCCCTAGATTAATACCCAACCCCTAGTTTGTGGGTCGGTCTATTGTGGGTGATGATGATGATGATGACGACGAGGAGGAGGATGAGGGCGTTGAACGCCCTGCATTGACCACTTATTGGATTGTTTCGACTGGAGGTGTGGCTTCTACGATGCCTGACAGAGGCCACACCCACACTTACCACCGCCGAAAGCGCGGTGGGGCTTCCACTGTCTTCTTGGCTGGTGGGCACGAGCCTCATCGAGCACCACGCTTTGATCCCTTCGCTCCCTACACGCGAACTGGGGATCTTATGTACGACTCCATTCATGACCTCCAGGTTGGTCAGGCGCGGCTTATGTCTTCTTTTGATTCCTTCGCTTATGATATGCGAAGCAGTATGACCGCCTTGCAGGCCGACCAGCGCTTGGCCATGTACCCTATGTATGATCACTTTGCGCGCCAGGGCTTTGTTCAGCCCAAGGGACCACATCCCTCTTGGTATACTTACCCATCTGGTGGCTTTCCTTAGGGTGGCCAGGGTAGTGGCATGTTTGGCGGCGCAGGTTGCTTTGGTGGGCAGGGGGGTGGTTTTGGATTTACGCTGAATGTTGGTGCTGATGTTGCAGGTACCTCTCAGGCCGGTCTTGGCGCGATGGACGCCACTTTTCAGCAGGACTTTGGAGGTCGCGGCGACAGTGGTGGTGATGGTGGAGCCGGTGGCAGTGGTGGTGGTATGTCTGAGCACACCACGTTTTCTCGTTTCTGGTAGTTCGTGTCTGCCCTCTACATAGATGCTGGTTTGGGGGAGTACTTTCCTTGTATATCTTGTAAGTATTCTTCTCTTTTTTTTGCTTTTCTTGTCTTTCCCTCCTTTATTTTGATGTCCCTCTGCTATAGATGTGCTGCTGGTCACATTGGGGACAATGTGAGTTGGTTTGGGGGGAGGCTTGCTGTTTTCTTTATCTTCATTTTCATTTTTCATAAACAAAAAAAAACAATCATAAAACCACAAAAAATCCTAAAAAATCAGAAAAATTCAAAAAATCCAAAAACACGTTGCCTTTGTTTTTTAGAATCGTTGTAGTCGAGCTTGTTATTACCTTTCGCTTCCCGACATCCCTTCCCTTTTTTTTTTTAGCCTTGACATGATCTTTATAGATGGAAATAGCACTAATAGGGATGTTTTGACAATGTGGTGTAATGACATGCTTTTACTTTTCGGTTGATCACTTTCCGGATAAGCTACATATTTTGTGAGGTTTAGAGCCTCCAGAGGCCGGTGCATCTATACCCGGTCCCCGTTCTAGGAATGTGTGTAGTCTCCTTGTGGTGTGCGTAATATCAACACGCATAAGTGTGGCCCCCTTTCTCGTTTTTCCCCGTGATTTGTCATATGTTTTTGCATACGAGGCTTTAGTCGATTTCATGATTTTCACCATGTACTTACATTGATTTATCCTCTCATTTTTTATCTATTACCCTTATACCCACATTGAGTTTTGCTAGCTACATGCCTAAATTGCCTACCCTAGCCTAGCTAGTTGTCGCTTTTGCATACTCTTGTGCTTGTCCTTGGGTTTTGATCGATTGACACGACTTGCTGATGTCGTGATTCTGTGAGTTTTGGTGAATTAAGTCGGGATTGCTGCTTCCCCGATATGAGATGACGTTTTCGCAACAATTTGAGTGTGCTCCTTTTCAAAAAAAAAGCAAAGAAGAAAAAAACACAACAACACAAAAAGAAAAAAAAGAGAAAACAAGTCAATTCAAAATCAAAATCAAAAAGAAAAAATGACTTTGTGAAACAACGTTGAAGTTGTTGTTGGTGTTGTGAGCGTTTGAGCACTTGTTATGTAATGTTATTGTTGCGAGGGTGTGTTAGAGGAGACCGATTTGCTGTTTCGGTCCGTTCTTGCTTGTGAAAGTTGGGTTTCTTATCGGTTGGACGGGCACTTGAGTTGCATTAGTGGTTTCTAATTGGCTTTTAGCTCCACGAATCCATAATCATTTGTCCACCTTATTCCCTTTACCTCTCTTGGCCTTTATACATCCTTTGTCCTATGTAAGCCCTCGTGTTTGCTTTGTTTATTGTGACATTTTCATGTACGGGAATGCGAGATCGGTTCCACATTAGATTGCGGGCGCGTTTCTATGAGTTGAGTAGGTGAGCGTAATCACATTATATCTATATTGCCTATATTCACTTGTGTGTGATGAGTGGAAACTGCGAGGAGTCCGGAATTTGATCGCGGGAGAGCCGAAAGTTTTAGCTATGTCATTTACTTACTACACCATCATGTAAATCTCAACCGTTAGTTAGCTATTTCTCATGTCCCATGTTGATTCGGGAACGATTGTCATTGCTTCAGCTTCTTGTGGTTTGGGTTTCGTTGGGAAGCATTCTAGCTAGTCTCGCTTTGTCCTCCTGATTTTATTGTCACGCTTTGTCGCTTGAGGACAAGCAACGGTTCGGTTTGGGGGAGTTTGATGTATCATATTTATATATGATTTTAGCCCCCTTTTCACTAGCGATTCGTTTTTATTTAGCGCTTTTATTCGCTTTAAGTGATGTTTTTCCTCCGAGATTTCTGGTTTTCGTTGTTTGGCTTTGTTTTGCAGGACATAGCCGACTTTAGGAGGATTTGTGCTATTTGGGACGACATTTGGAGCTCCCGAGATCGCTAGGTGAAGTTTTAGTGCGTTGAATGGTCGCTAAAGATGAGCACGAGTCAAGAAATGGTGATTTAGACCCGTCCCGGGACTTAGGGACGACAAAAGAAGCTCAGTTACTCATTTACGACTTCGTCCCTACCCGTTGGGACGAACTACACCTCGTCCCTATGCCTTGGGACGACCCAAGAAGATTTTGAAGTTAAGGAAAATGAAGAAAAAAAATCTGAAGCCTCCGGGACAGCCGTCCCGTGAGGCTGGGAAGCTCGTCCCGATCGGGACGCCCGTCCCGGAGCTCCGGGACGACCCCGTCTTTTGAGTGTCTCATTTTCTTCGTATTATATACTCTGTGTAAAAATATTAAAAAGACTTACCTTTTATTTCTCGTTTTATGCTATTATTTAGAGAACCACAAAAACCTAAAAATTATACTTTGTAATTCGATTTTCCTTGTTTCAATCTCAATCAAAAATCATCGGTTTAGATTATCTTCTTCTCTAGTTCATCATCCATTTCTTCCTTTGTAGTTTGGTAATCATCATCATCTCTCTCTTGCTATTATTTGATTTTGTTTTATTGTTCTCTAGTATGCACTTTTGTTGTTTAATTTGCTTTGTTTGCGCTTTGATCACGAGTGAGTAGTCATCTTTCTAGGGAGACGGAAAGTTCAGCGTACGTGTACTCATAGTGCTTCGGAATGGTTGTGTTTATGCTAAGTTTTGTATGTTTATGCTTTGTTGTTGTTGAGATTATTGGCCATAATCTTTATCTCTTACTCCCAAACTTAAGAACGAAAGCCTAGTTTGAGGATAGATCGTAAGTATACAACGAAACCCTTGCTAGTAAGAGCGAGAGCACGCTAGTGTAGTTCGAGGGAGACTAAGGCCGAGAGGACGAGTCAAACCCCTAGCTAGCTTGGCATTCCTATTCCGAGTGTTACTTAATCGCGCGTACCCGTAACGAGCCTAATCCCTAGACCTTTCTTTATAAGTTAAACCCTTTTATTTTCCGAGCCTTAGCCTTTAGTAATTACAACCAAAACTCGAACCGATCAATCTAGAATCCATCCACCAATAACACAAATTATCAACCATCTCCCGGTGAAAATCGATCCCGACTACCCTATCTACCTAGTAGTGTGAGTGTCCGGTTATCTTTGCTAGGCATTGCGACTTTAGCCTATCAAGGGACTAGTTTATAAGTAAGTGGGCTTCTCCTCCCATCACCAATTGGTTTTGGGATGGAACCTCACTTGCTTGGGAGCCGGTCTCGTGCACGTAATTCTATTAGCCCGCTGCGGAGGACTCTACAATGACTACTTTTTCAATAAAACGGCAAAATAATTTCTCATAACTTATAATGTTCAAAATGCTCCACAAATTTAATGCCCAATATTTTTAGCTAATGAAAATGATGATACATCTAGGAAAACTATTACCAAATTTAACATTATCATTTTGATGTTGTCAGAATTTTTAAAAGTTTAACGAAGACGAAGTGAAATGTAGTGTATGTGTCATAGCGAGTTAAGCTCATAATGAGGGATTGAACTTTCCACTTTTTTAGTGTTTAGACCTAAATTAATTCTATGTAGGAAAAAGGATCTACTCCATGTGATGTAACGTCAGTTTATTTTTGCTAGTAAATTATTTTTTTTGTTAAAATTAATCAAGTATCAAGGAGTTAGGGTCCACCTAATAAAAAAAGGGCACGTAACTAAATCTTGTAAAAGACTCCAACAATTATCCAACACCATATCATTATCAATTAAAAAAAAAATGAGAAGAAAAACTTTTGTCACACTTTCATCTACCTTAAGACTATCCCCATGCAAGGTCAAGAGGGGAAAGTCAAGCAAGAGTGTCAACTTAAATGTGAGTTAAGCAAAAAGATTAGTGTGACACTCTCCTTCATTTTTGTGAGAAAAGGTCACCAATTGACCCAATTTTGTGAGAAAGAGTCAATAATTGATTCACTTTGGTGAATAGTGCCATCAAATTGACCCACTTTTTGGATGTGACAACATAAATTGATGGATTAGTGAAGTTAATATATTTGTGACTTAGTTAGCTTGACCCTTGCATGGGGATGGTCTAAATAGTTAACTAGGTAAGTAATTGAAACTTCTTTAGATAATTATTACATGCTTGTTCCAGCAAATCATTGGAGGATTTAATTTGCTTCTTTCTATTTTTTTAGGCAAAGTTTACAATAATACGGTTTCACACGAACGACGAGCTACTAAAATATGATCACTTTACTTTTTAATGTGCCTATTTTAATTGTTAAAGTGATTACTTTAATACCTCATCAACGTTAAAATAGTCACTTTAACCATTAAAATTGTCACAGTTTACTCACAAATAACTCGTCCTAAGCGTGAAACCATCGTATTTACAATTTTTAATGATCTTGAATTTACATGTCTGTATTTTACCTATATTTTTTTTTGTTTACTTATTTAATTTTATTATAAGCTTATTGTTAAAAATTGATCAACCTTGATTCATCGTATTTTAATTTATACTTCATGGTTTAGGACTTTATTTCAACTTACATAATTTAACATGAACTATTTCAGTTTTTAGACTTCCCTATTTTAAGTAGATTAGTTTGTCAATTTTATGTTAATATATATGTGTTCACCGACTTTACAGATATGGATCTTAAACCTTGCATAATTGTTCATCATGGAGGAAGTTGGAGGATGGAACCTAAATTGCATTACGTTGGGGGTGATGATAGCATATATGATAGCTTACCCGACGATATAGACACAATTTACATCAAAAAAATCATTGCTAGCTTAAGGTATACTATGTTATCAAGGTTCATTTTTTAAAGCCAACTAGCGAGGTCAATAATTGTTAACGGCAAACTTAACATTACTCAATGTTAGATCCTTTTTACTAAACGGAATAAATTTTCGTCCTTATGACTAAAAAATAGCAAAGTTTAAGTCCTACTTGTGCCGTTAACTCGTGTCATAGCATACACTTAATAATTTTTTGTTTTGTTCTTTTATTGTTATATATATTTAACATACTTAATAAATGGAGTATGTTCGGGGTGATTTTCTCACACGGTTCGTTTTAGTGATTGTGGATCTACTAGTACTATCCCTTAGGCTGCTTTTAGTGGTGATTTATGTGATTGATTTTAAAGGTACGAAAGATAACAAAAAGAATGGTACAAGACACACGATATGTTACGTGGGAAAAACCCTTAAATGTTAAGGGAAAAACCACGGGCGCCAAGCCAGGAGAGGATCTTCACTAGTTCAGGAAAATTAGTGCAGTGCAGACCAAGTGAGTGCAAGATACAAAAATGGCGAGAAAAATATAAAGTGTTTGGTTGCTTGTCAATTGCTTAGAGTGTTGAGTGCTTTTGATGTATGATAATTTCTCATCCCCTTCTCTTCTGAGTTCTTGCTTTTATAGTCCCTTGAGCCCAACGTTCGCTTCCCAAAATGTAGGTAACTTCTTCCTCTGATTTCTCCAGTAGTTGCTATTTCCATGGCCCTATTTCTGCTGCCTTGACTTGGTCTCTACAACGTGTTTCTCTAGGGTTGCTGCTGGGTCCTGGGCTTTCTTCTTTGTTTGTTTATTTCTTTCGTTGGGCTTGGCCCACCTTGGGTTTTCCTCTCCTGACCTGCACCTTTGTTTTGTCTGCATCTTGGTATCGACCGCACATTCTCGTGCCGACTATGGACCTCAGATCCGTCTTGGCCTGGCCCAGTTACGGACCACTGGGTTTTTGGTCCCAACAGTTTGTCCCCCATCTCCTTGCCCTACAGTCCTGAACTGGGGGGTAAGGAGATGCTTCTGTCCTTGATCCTGGTCCAGGGCTGAACCTGGCCCAGGCTCCTCCTGTTTTGCTGTGCCTTTGGTCCTGAGACCTGAACTTTGTAATTAATGAGGTAGTTGGTTTTTCGTGGGGGAGTGCGCCCTATTTTGGCGCTCAATGCGCTGAGCACGTCCCATCATGGGTCTTGTCACATCTCTTCGCGCGCTTATTTTTGTAAAAACCGTCCAACTTCTTTTTTGTCTTCTATATATACCCTAGTTTTTGTTTTGCTTCTCTCTCTAACTCCTTCTTCTTGATTTTATTCGTTGTGCACCTAAGAGTTTCCGAAAAAATTTTCAAACCAATTTGTTGGGAAACCCCAGCGTTCTTCTTTCTTCTTCAACTTCAATCATGGCTTACAATGACGTTGGTCCTTCTAGTGCTGTTCCTCACTCCCGCGGTGGTTCCATCTCCTGTTCATCTCCTTTCGTATGTGCTTTTTCGTTTTTTGACTTTTGTTGCGGGTTTGTTTTGCAGTTTCCGATGGGACCTCCGCTTCTGATGACATCGAGTCGGGGAGGAGAGTTAATATGTTCTCGGAGTTGCCTTCCGGAAAGAGAGACCGGCCCAAGTGTACGAACCCCGGTGACGATGACGATGTTTTTGAGGTTGTTCCTTCCCCTGGAGAGGAAGGGTATGTCGGTGAAGACGAAGAGAATAATGACAGGAAAACTTCCCTATCCTTTGAGGCTATCACGGATGTGATTGATCGGGCTCGAGAAGCCTTGAGGAACGAAGATAGGAAGGCACCAGGAATAATCTTGACCAGATCCACCAAAACAGCTGATGACCCTCCTGCACGTAGCTCCGACCAGGAGAAGAAGATGGTAAGGGAGTTGCCCCAAATAAATCCGGTGCTCTCAATACCTCTGCGCGCCCAAAGTCAATCTGAATACGTTCCTTTGGGGAAGTCCCTGAGCGAAAGATTTGCTGTATTGTCTCCTGCACCTGCTGCCTCGGACCCTACATGGCTAGCGCATAAGATGGTGGGCTGTTGCGCTCAGGTTTGTGCCTTTAGTTTTGTTCTGGCTTGCTCTTTAGCATGATTCTGACTCTCTACTCTGTCATTTTGTGTTGTAGTTGTTAACCATGTCGGCTAGCCTTGGCTCTACTGTGCCAGTCTTGGTAGGTGATAGAGTTAAGGCCGAGGCTGAGAACGAAGCACTTCGTTCTTCCCTCAAGATTACCAAATGGGAACTTGAGAACGAGAGGTACCGCTGTGAGAAGCTGACTACCATGGACAAGATCCACTTCCGAAGGATCCAGCAGCAGGACAATCTCATTGCCAGGCAGGACAAAGAGCTTGAAGAGTTGAGGGAAGATGCACGTAGACACAATGCTGATGTAGCAGACCTGCGTGCGTACTGGACCCAGCGCACTCGAGTGGAGATGATAAGTGCTGGTCCAGAGGAACGCGCTACCTGGGACCTGTCTCACGAGATCGCCATCTTTAAGCGGATGTTCCCTGGGAGGCAATCCCGAGCGGTTTGAACTCATCTCAATTTGTCACGGTGGAGTGCAGGAGGTACCACTGGTCCAGGTGCTGAGGTTAATGCTGTTGGTCCATCCAATGCTGTTCCTACAGAAGAACATGCTGAATGAACTGGTGAGTCAGTTGGTGGAGATAGTTGAACTCTTGGTCTTGTTGGTATTTTTTGAACAAACTCCTAAATTTGCCGGGGGGGAATGTCCCCTGTGTTTATTTGGTCTGTAAATATTTAGACTTTGCTTTTGGTTTGAACTTTGTTTCTGAATTCTGTTATCCATGCATAGGCATGGTTTGACTTTTGTCAACTTTTTGCTAGTTATGCTAGGCCACGTTATGCTATGTTTTGCTTATGTTATGTTTTGTTATGTCTTTTGTTATGATGCGCATATAATTTGTTGTGAATTCTGTAAAGTAGCATGCATGCGTTTGATAATTTAGGCGACTTACACTTTGGGGCTCCCTTAACGGACATTACTCCCTGTCCCGTTGTTGCAGTCGTACTGGGGCTGGAGCCCAAGGTTTTGTCTTTGTCTTTGGTTCTGGGCTGGACCAGATTTCTCGCTTTATGCACGCACAAAAAGAGGGTCAGGGCTTGACCGTTGGCGTTAGCCAACGGCCCTCCGACGCTCAAGTCAGCATAGTTGCATTGGATAATTCGTAAAGGAAAAGTTTTGAGTTTTGTGTATTACCAGATGTCTTGGTCCAGGACACTTTACATGTGATAGAGCTTGAGGTGGAGTGTATTCCAAGGTCTTGGGATCATGTCTCCTTCCAGAGTTTGTAGTCTGTAAGAGCCTTTCCCAGTTGCTGAATCAATAAGGTATGGGCCTTCCCAGGTTGGGGCTAACTTGCCTGCAGCCTTGTCTTTTGTGTTCTGAAATACCTTTCTCAGGACCAGATCTCCTGTCCTGAACATTCGTACTCTCACATTCTTGTTGTAACTTCTGGCCACTGATTGTTGGTATGCTGCCAACCTTACTGCTGCTAAGTCCCTGAGCTCTGGGTTTGTGTCCAGGTACATCCGCAGTAGTTCATTATTCTCGGAAAATGTATTGAGCCCATACCTGACCGTTGGAACGTGCACTTCTATTGGTAGTACAGCTTCACATCCATAAACCATTGAGTATGGAGTTTGTCCTGTTGCTCTCTTTGGCGTGGTCCTGTCTGCCCATAGTACCGATGGCGACTCTTCACCCCATCTCCCTTGTTTCTCCATCAGCTACTTCTTGATGCAATTGATTACAATCTTGTTACTGGACTCAGCCTGTCCATTTGCTTGAGGATATCTTGGTGCAGAAGTGACCAAGGTGATGTTCCACTTTGTACAGAAATCTCTGGTCTTGTTTCCCACGAATGCAAGTCCATTGTCACATATGATTTACGAGGGATCCCATACCGCCGATGATGTTCTTCTTTATGAAGGCTATAACTTCTTTTTCGTGGCGTTTTTGTATGCATCTGCCTCTATCCACTTAGAGAAGTAGTCTGTCATTGCTAGCATAAACACCTTCTGCCCTGGAGCCATTGGTAATTTGCCAACTAAGTCCATGCCCCATTTCATGAATGGCCATGGTGCAGATATCGAGTGCAGGTTCTGTGCAGGCTGATGTATCTCTGGACCATGCCTTTGACAGGCGTCACATTTTGTGGCATACTGGATGCTATCTGTTTTCATTGTGGGCCAGTAGTAGCCCATGCGTAGAATTTTGTTAACCATGCTTCTACCACCTGTGTGATTTCCACAATGTCCATCGTGTATTCGGCCGATCTTGTCTGACCTGGGTCGGAGTTCTAGGCGGCCAGTCTGATCAGTTAAAGGACCTTCTGAATAGTATACCCTGTATGATTGTGTATCTGGATGCCTTGATTCTGAATGCTCTTGCCTCAACCTTGTCTTGTGGTAATTTGCCCTGGACCAGCCATTCGTAATATGGTTTGGTCCAGGTCTGGGTAGCTTGGACTGCGTTCTGTAGGACTGGTTGAACTTTCTGGACTGCTGGTTCCAAGATGTGTATAATAGGTATACTGTCCAGCGTACCAGGTTCAAATGCTGATCCTATGTTAGCCAAAGCATCTGCCTGCACATTCTGATCTCTAGGGACTTGCTCAACCTCAACGTTAGTAAACTTTTGAAAAAGATTTTTAACCAAATCAAGATATGCAATCATCTTAGAATCTTTAGCAGCGTACGTACCATTGATTTGGTTTGCAACCAACAAAGAGTCTATCTTTACCTTTAGATTCTGAACCTTCATGTCCAGACACACATTGATCCCGCTATCGCTGCCTCATACTCAGCTTCATTGTTGGTAGTCCAGAACTCCCAGGATACATCCTGTACTATCTTATCCCCCTGTGGCGCCTTCAGGACCACCCCTAGTCCAAGACCTCGATGTTGGTGAACCATGCATCCCGAGTTCCCAGTCTGCTGTTTACGGTCGGATGGAAGATTTCTTTTGTTACCTCGCTTCTTAGTGTGTGGGAGTGAAGTCACCACAAAGTCCGCTAATGCTTGAGATTTGATTGGCATTGCGGGCTCATAGGATAGATCATAGGTGCTCAACTTTATCGACCATTTTGACATACGACACGAAAGTTCGGGTCTAGACAACACCGATCTTCTGGGAACATTAGTACGAATGATAATATGATGCGCCAAAATATGGCCGCAACTTGGTACAAGCAACTGTTAAAATCAAAACGAATTTTTCCAATACGTAATACCTGGTCTCAAAGATCCAGTAAGACTTTTACTTACATAATACAGGGGATGTTCTTTGTCCATCCGGTTCTCTTACCAGGATCGCACTTACAGAGGCTTCACATGCATGTGCACAGACTGTGACTCTCCCGGTTCAGGCTTGGACAGAGTGAGCCGATGATAGGTATACTTTCGAGTCCTGGAATGCTTTCTCATGCTCATCCCCAGTTGAATCGCTTGTTCTTTCTCGAAGATCATAGAATGGCTTGCACCTTTCGTAAGATCCGGAGATGAACTGCTCGGCCGCTACTCTTCCGCCGGCCTGGACATCTTTCGGGTTTTGGGGGGACTGCAAGTTGATTATTGCTGAGATCTGTTCTGGACTAGCCTCTATGCCTCTTTTTGTCACCATATAACCTAAGAATTTTCCTGCAGTGACGCCAAAAGTGCATTTAGTAGGAATTAAATTCATGTTGTACTTTTCCAGAATCTCAAACGCTTTTTCCAGGTCCTGGATGTGATCCTCGGCTTTCTTTGACTTCACCACCATATCATCAATGTAGACCTCCATTGTATCTCCAATCTGATCCTTGAACATCATGTTTACTAGCCTTTGATATGTTGCACCTGCATTCTTTAGTCCAAAAGGCATAGCTTTGTAGCAATAGATTCCCCTGCTGGTCATGAACGCTGTATGCTCTTGGTCTGGGGGGTGCATCCTGATCTGGTTGAATCCGCTATTGCGTCCATGAATGTCAAGACACCTCATGTCCTGCGGTGGCGTCCACCATGGCAGCTATGTGTGGTAGTGGAAATGAATCTTTTGGGCACGCCTTGTTCAGGTCTGTATAGTCCACGCATACTCTCCACTTGCCATTCTTTTTCTGGACCACAACTACATTTGCCAACCAATCTGGGTACATTACTTCTTTAATCATGTCCATGTCCAGCAGCCGTACCTCCTGGTTCACAATCTCATTACGCTCGTGCAAACTTCTGCGCTTCGCTTTCACGGGCTTAAGACTTGGGTCAATATTTAACTTGTGCGTAATAACATCGTAACTTATACTACCATATCAAAATGGGACCAGGCAAAATAATGCTCTTTCTTCCTCGTAAAGTCAATTAGACAGTCCGATTACCTGGAGCGTCGTAACCAACCGTAACCTTTCTCGACTAGGAGGTTTCGTGGTCATCTGTAACACTCTGTCTTTGTTTATTGCTCTCCTCGACCGTTCTTTGTCCCCCCACTTTGTTGGTATCTTTATGCACCGTGGTACGTTGAAGGTCTGACCTTGAGGTTGTGGATCCAAGGTCGCCTAGGATTACGTTGTATGAGGACAGCGCCTATCACGCAAAACTTCTCGAAAGAGGTGACTCTTCCACATAGGTTGGTAGGGTGATCTCTCCCAAGTCGTGCTTTGTCTCTCCACCGAACCCTACCAGACGCTGGACCTCTTCGTTACATCGGATTCTTTCACCCATAGCTTCAGCTTCCATCATGATGATGTTGATCGAGCCGCCTCCATCTACCAGGACTCTTCTGACCATGCAGGTTCCAATCTGGACCTTGATTACCAGTCCATCGTGGTGTGGCCCATGTACTCCTTGTAGGTCTGACTCATCAAACACGATCTCCTGAACTGGACCTGCTTGTCCTGCTGGTGGTTGTTGCCTGTTCTCCAGAGCTACACGCTTTGCAGCAGAATATGTTAGTCCACAAATATCTGATCCACCAGAGATGAATTTTACCTCATGGGTTGGTGGTGGTGGAGGAAGATCTCTGGGCTCATCTCGTTCGTCTCTGTTCCTTCTGTTTCTGGGTAGGATATCCTTTAGGTGTCCATTCTTTAGTAGATGAGCTACTTCCCTCCTGAGAGCTATGCAATCCTCTGTGGTGTGTCCAATATCAGAATGGTACTCACACCACTTGGTTGTGTCTCTCCTTGGATTGGGCTTCTCGCTTGCTTTTGGCCATCTGACTGCTGAGCCCAACTTGTCCAACTTGTTGATCAGGCCTGGCAGATCTACGTAAAAGCGATGCTCAAAGCGGAGGTGGAACCTGGTGCATCGGTCTGTTAAATCCACGGCGTTCTTCCTCCTGCATGGCCTCAGGTATGGACCAGGCCTGTTGCTGCTGTGCCTCTGGGTGGTGACTTTACGTTCACCGCCGGTCTGGTACCTTGCCCCGAATCGCTGGTCCTCTTCTACCTCGACCGGGCGTAGCCTTAGCCTGGCACATCCTCAAAGGTAGAACAAGGGTAGCGAGTTAGTTCAACATAAAGATCGAATCTCTAACTAAACCTTGCCAGAAGGCCTCAATGGCCGTGCCGATGTCACATCTGGGATGGACACTTTCTCCTTGTTGAAACGGTGCAAGAAGTCCCTTAGAGACTCGTTCTCGTTCTGGATGACCCGCATGGATCATCGTCCGCTTCTCCAACAACTGCCATCGCGAATCGGATGTTGAAAAGGTTGATCACCTCGCAGCGACTTGATGGTCTTGATGGGCAGTTGATATACCACCTGGAGGGTCGGACGGTCAAGGTTGAACCAAAGCTTTGCACATGCAAGCCTCCCTCTTCTCTCGCCGGGATAGAACGTTGAACATCCTCCGCTCAGACAGTGCAACATGTTCGAGGAGGATCTGCGTCCCATCATAGAGCTTAAGGTCAGCGCCGAGTACTTCTTTGGCATCTCCACCATTGCAATGCGAATGCGTCAAAGGGGGGAATCGGCAGATAACTCCCCTGGTGCTGCCCCTTCAATGGGTGGTGGAGGTCCTGGAACCTTTCGTACCAACTCTGAGAGTTTCTGCATCTCCATCATCATGTATTCCATGACCTGGCCTGCACTTACTCCCTCTGGTGTCTTTGGATCACCGCTTCCTCCTGTACCATTGTTCTCTTGATCTTCCTCCACCTGGAGTGGTGCACCTTTTGTACCTTTTGACCTGCAGGAAGAAAGTAGAAGTCAAGTTGTTTGATCACATCGAGAATGGTGTACCTGGTGGGATCACGGATCCCGAGGCTTTTTTCGGACCGAGGACTCACCGCTTCTTTAGGCGATCTCTGTCTCCTTGATTTCTTTGCCTCGCCTTTGGCATCCTCTGCCGCTCGGGCTGTATTGCGCACCGCTTGGCTTGTTGCAATTGCTCCTGGAGCTTGAGCATGGCTTCTGTGCTTGCACTTGGGTCTGCCATCTTTCACGCTGGTTGATCTTGTTGATATGGAGAACTTTGTAGGATTAATAAACTAGTATCCCCACAGACGGCGCCAATCTGTTCGGGGTGATTTTCTCACACGGTTCGTTTTAGTGATTGTGGATCTACTAGTACTATCCCTTAGGCTGCTTTTAGTGGTGATTTATGTGATTGATTTTAAAGGTACGAAAGATAACAAAAAGAATGGTACAAGACACACGATATGTTACGTGGGAAAAACCCTTAAATGTTAAGGGAAAAACCACGGGCGCCAAGCCAGGAGAGGATCTTCACTAGTTCAGGAAAATTAGGTACAGAGTCTGGACCAAGTGGTACAGGATACAAAAATGGCGAGAAAAATATAAAGTGTTTGGTTGCTTGTCAATTGCTTAGAGTGTTGAGTGCTTTTGATGTATGATAATTTCTGATCCCCTTCTCTTCTGAGTTCTCTTGCTTTTATAGTCCCTTGAGCCCAACGTTCGCTTCCCAAAATGTAGGTAACTTCTTCCTCTGATTTCTCCAGTAGTTGCTATTTCCATGGCCCTATTTCTGCTGCCTTGACTTGGTCTCTACAACGTGTTTCTCTAGGGTTGCTGCTGGGTCCTGGGCTTTCTTCTTTGTTTGTTTATTTCTTTCGTTGGGCTTGGCCCACCTTGGGTTTTCCTCTCCTGACCTGCACCTTTGTTTTGTCTGCATCGGGCCGGGTACCGACCGCACATTCTGTGCCGACTATGGACCTCAGATCCGCCTTGCCTCGGCCCAGGTTCCTGACCACTGGGTTTTCGTCCCAACAGAGTACATTTTTTTTTTTTTTCATTTATTATTGTAGATTTGTACATTTTTTACATTTAACTTTTAAGTCGTAATTTTTTTTCATGTTATGTGTGTGTATAAGACATTATAATTCTGTAACCGCGAAATGTTCAAAATGACACAAAATTTTGAAAACACATATCATATTCATATTGTTTCTTACGATGTACCACATAACTCTTATAGATCCGAGTAGGCTCATAATAGGGAATACTCAATAACCCCTGGGAACTGGGGCCGGGCCATCCTTCGTTTGCGGTTGACCTTTCGGCAAAGTTTTTCCGTCGACAGTTGAATGTTTTGATCCGGTTCGAGTGCAGGATGAGAGGTGAAACGAACTCACAACCTTTTACGCCGAATCGGGTAAAAAAAAAAAAGAGCTTTTATCAAGAATTGAATTTTGAGGGCTTGTTTGATATGATGTCTAATAAGACGGGCTTTCCTCGAGCTAAACTTGCTGCTAAGATTAATGTACCGTTTTCCTTTCTTCCTAGGCTAAGGGAAAAATGCTAGCGGTTAGCTAAATTACCCGGAAGTAAGCCACGTCCCAAAGGAAGTATGAGTTCCAAGACGCACAGTGAAGTCTTCCCAGCAATCGGCAAAGTTCACTCTAGTCCAGACAAAGCAGCTCGAAACGTGCTTTCACTCAAGAGGAAAGTAAGTCAAGCAAAATAAAAAGAGAATGGTTCGCACGACTTTGGTTGTGAAAGAGAAGGATCACTTCGACCGTGCCTGAATCACAACTCGCTCCACCTGAACCAGTATGCTTCTCGCCGCTCTGTCATTGTCTGATTTTTGGTTGTTTGATCACACTCAAAATTATGTATTTACTAATCGAATTTTTGCCCTTGCTTGGTAGTTTCGTTGCAGATTTTTTCAGACGTTTTCTAGGATCAGAAGGAACTGCAATAGTGAATACTTGTGGAACCCGGGGTGTGGAGACCACTCGACGTCTTGCGTAAGGTAGTGTTTTGGCGAATAATTAAAGAAGAGATGCTTAAGTTAAAAAGATTAAGTTAGAAAAACCTTTAAAACTACTTTAGAGTCACCACCAAATTGTGAGATAATTTGGAACCTGCCTACGTATCTTGAGCTCTAAGACACGTCTTAGAGTTCAGGGCATGTCCGACACGCATCCGTCTAAGGCTATTGCGAAACCAGATTCGGATTCGGGGTGAGGGTACTCTCCTAAAGATTAATTCAATTTGTTTTATGAAAACCTTTTAGAAAAGTCTATTTTGAAAATAGCCACTACTAGCCTAGGAACGATCCATTGGAGATATTTGAGCTAAAGTAATCTGCTACGTACAAGTGCGATATTGAATGCAAAAGAATATATGAATGCATATGCGAAAAGATTGTTAAAACTCTCAGTTAAGCATGCTTAAACTTGTTAACGAAAATGGAACAGTTAATGTCGAATTCATTGTTAAGATGACTAATGCAAGATGAGGATTGTAAATGCATAAACTTAAGTTAAAGTTCGTATGTTTTATTTTAAGGGGGGCGTTGCTTATGCGACTTTGGAAGGGATCAAACGAATGGAATGCATTCGAGTTGCAAGACCGCCTTATGAAAATGGGCTCGCGAACCAAAGACGAGTTGGGCACTAATGTACACCCTTTGTTAGTTTAAAGCAAAGAAAAAGAACTTAAACCAAGCTAGGACCAAGACATACCTGTCTCGAGCTTCAAAACCGGCAAAGCTTCGCTTCAACAAAAGGGATGTGTGCTGAATTCAAAGATTTTGTGAGTTGTATGTGTATTGCTGTAAAAAAAACTTGAGAATTGATGATGTGAATTGTGTTGTGGGTTGAGGGGTATATATAGTAGAGATTTCGAAAAAATTAGGAAAAATACAGAAAAAACCAGGCAGGCAAACCGCAAAGCACCTTGCGGTATAGCCTCTAAACTGCACGCCACGTTGCGATTTGACACTTAAACCGCAAAGCTCCTTGCGGTTATGAGGTCGGGCAAGATGCTGTATTTCCTAAATCCGGTTTAACGTATTTTAGAAATCTCTTGCTTGTACCTTAAGAATACCAAGTATAGTACTCTAAGGAGCTATACAAGATATTTTGCAAGAGCTCTGGGCCTTGGGAAACGGGCCAAGAATGGGCCAAACTCGGTTTTTGGGCCGAGACCCGAAAATGTTAAAAGGGTGCATTTTGTTGTATATTTTAAAATAGGAAGACCCGCGAGGTCGTATTGTGCAAATGAAAATGATAAATAGCGGTTTTAGCTACCGTGCCTAAATGTAGGAATTTAGGAGAATCGAATTGGACCTTGTTAATGTAAAAGGGGAAATTAAATTGCGAAGGGGATGCTCATGCCGGTCAAATCAAGACGGGAATCAAGCTACACTCTAAATGAACCAAAGGACATTTATTTAAGCGTCATGACACATTTCGACTCATTTTGACTGTTAAACGACTTAATTAGAATTCGACATAATTAGTACCGTTTAAGTCAGTGTTAAAGCAAGCATGCATGTTAAAAGTCTGTTACATCACAGGGCTTGTTTCGGGAGGGTACGGATACGGGTATCTACACTACTACGTGCGTTCCATTCTCTTTGATCTTATCTTTGATTGCTTTTTATGAAGTCGCGCCGGGAGCTAGTGCTTGCTATCTAAGAATTGCTCCATGGATTTCATCAGAAATGTTTGATGCTTCCGGACCCCTGGAAACCGGCTCGCTCCGTCCTTCTTCCGAGAGGACTCTACCGGGCCGCTTCCATACCGGATCTGCATTGCTCCGAGAGACTTCCCACCATTGTTATCAAGTATGTATGTACGAGGTCAGGTTGTTTATTGGGCTTCCGCCGGCACTTCTGTATTCAGAGGTACAAAAAGAGGAACACCATTTGCGGCTCAAACCGCGGCGAAAAATGCTATTCATACAGCGGTTGACCAACGCATGCAACGAGCAGAACTCATGATAAAGGGTCCTGGTCTGGGCCACGCACCGAAACTGGGAGCTCTTCACGTCCGGTTCACGAGGTTCTACAACTGCCGGGCTCAATCATAGTCAAAAGAAGAGTTTGATCCTGGATCAGAAGAAACGCTAGCTAACACCTGCGGCGGGTCGGTCTTATCACCGATGGATAACACCAAGAGCCTCACCCTCCGATAGGGCCGAACCTGACTCGCTTTGCAAAGGAGTTCCCCTCCGATCGAGGGGTTGTACCGGTCGCATCATATCAATTATACCACCCGAACCTTCCGATTGTAGCCTAACGGGTGATGTGTCATATATTTACATATATATAGCCCCTTGTTCACGAGCTTTACTTTGCGATTCTAGTACTTTTATTTGCATTTCGGCTCCTATTTCTCTCCGTTTTGGCCCTGCTGCGTTTTTGTGTCTATATTGCAGGTAAACGCGCATATTTGGAGGTTAGGATGCTATTCGGGAGGTTTCGTGAAGTTTCGTAAAATTTCGTGATGTTTCGAGTTGGTTTCGTTGCGTTTCGCTTGCGCACGAGCCTCGTTTTAGCGTTTGAAGGTGTTCCGGGGCCTCGGGACTGAATTTGAAGCTCTTAATATCATTTTGGAACTCGTCCCTATGCCTTGGGACGACCTAGGCCTTGTCCCTTAGCCTTAGGACGACAAGAAAGCAAAATAAAACTAAGTACAAGAAGTGGCAAAAGAAGAATGAAAACTGAATCACACGGGACCATTGTCCCGTTGGCTTGGGAAGCTGCTCCTTGGTTGTCCCGGACGGGACACCTGTCCCGGAGGTCAGGGACGGGGTGTGACGCCTCGTGTGCTTAAATTAGATCGTCTATTTGAAGGCGAAAAACATCATAACTTTGCACGAAATTTTCTGAGCATTCTTAGGACTCTCTAAACTAGTTTCTCTCCAAAACTTAGGGTTTAAATAATTTTTCTTCTTGTAATTTCAATTCCTAATTTAGCACGTTGTTTTGATCATCCTATTTCGGTTTTGTTGCTTGAATTCATCTTGTTCTTCTTGGATTTCTGATTAGGTATTGTTATATATTTCTTTCCTTTGTTTATCATTTCATCTTATATCATTGTTGATCATGTTTTCATCCATTGTTATTGCTTTCGTTGTCATTTTCGCTATGTGTGAGTAGTTCATCATCTAGGGTTGAAGGGTGATCATGGGTGAGTAGTCTTGGATGATTTTGGTGATGTTTTAATGAGGGTTTTGCTTGTGTTTTGGTTATCTTGTTTTGATTGTGTTCGTTGATCCCTTGGCCAAGGTTTTGCGAGCGTTTGCCACCCTTAGACTTAAGACCGAAAGCCTAGTTTAAGGTAGGGCACGAGACTAACCATTAGGACCCTCACTTGTAAGTTGCGAGAGCCTGCATTTGAGACCTAGAGGACGCTTAGAACCGAGAGGTCGAGCATATTCCTTAGCACATGCGATTCCCGACTCATTTCTGTCACCATCCTTTATCCTTGCTTTACCCTTGCTATCCCCGATTCCCTAGACCTTTTTCCCCTAAGTTTAAACCCTTACTCTTTTGCTCTAGTGTTTAGTAACCAAACCATATTCGAACCGAGACTAGAATCGTTAAAAATAACCAACATTACGACCATCTCCCTGTGGATTTCGACCCGACTTACCCTAGCTACCCTAGTGTTGAGTTTGGCATTATTTTTGATTAGGCGAGTGCGACTAAACCTATCAACGGGCAGGTCGAACAGTGGACTGCCGAATGACCAAGCCATATGTAAGATAAAGGCTCTACTTAAATCCATTTAAAGCGCATTTCTCAGCGACGTCTAACTCTGGTAGGCGGTTTATTGAGTGCTTTCTATGGGGCTATCTTAAAACTGACCCATTCATTTATTTAAGTGACAACTTTACGACTAGCTTGTGAGCAAAGAACAAAGAACAAAATCCGTCAGTATTCTCACTTAAGATAGTCCTTAGCCCCACCGCAGGAATGTCCAAAAAGCCCCCTCCTCCCGTGTCATTTATTGAGTGAGAATTACCTTCTCATAGCCCAGGCTATGCTGTGATCGGCCACTTCAAATACCCGGGAAGCGGTTTCAATGCTCGTTTCTAAGAATGGAATCATTGGACCAAAAGCAAGCCAAAGGCGCAATCCCACAAAGAGAAAGCAAGATAGATGGCTCTGGAACCCGAGGTGCGGGGACCCAACTCGACGACGTCTTGCATAAGGGCGATTAAAGTTAAAAAAATTAAGTTAGAAAAATCTTTAAAACTATTTTGGAGTCGCCACCTAATTAACGCGGTAACTAGGAACCTGCTAACATGTCCTAAGCTGTAGAACACGTCCTAGATTTTGGAGCATGCCGACACCCCTAAATCTGGGTTTGTGAAATCAGATAGATTCGGGGTGAGGGTACTTTTCCTAAGATTAATTCAATTCGGGGGGCCTAGAGTGTGTAGTCCCCTTTGTTAGTCCATAAGAAAATAAGAAAAAAGTTTTGATCCAAGTGGATCGGTACCTACCTTGACTCGACGCTTCAAATCTGGCAGCGCTTCGCATCTTTCTTGAACCAAAAGGAGGAATTCAACACGGGATTGTGTGTTGAACCCGAGAGTTTGGGTGCTTGAGGCTTTTGTGGGAGAGCTTGTGTGTATAAGCTGATGTATTGTGTAAATTGTGTCTTAGGAGGTCGGATATAGGGGAGTATATATACTTAAAACCTCAAAAAAATTAGAAAAATTCGAGTAAAGCCTTCCAGGCAAACCGTAAGAGGCCTTGTGGTTTGTAGGTCGGGTTTTTCAGGTATTTTTCTCAATTTCCTAAAATATTTTGGAAAGATACGGTATAATCTCGACTTGTATATCAAGTATACCGTCCAAAAGGCCCTCCAAGATATTTTGTGGGATATTTGTGTGAAGCTTAGGGCCTTGGAGTGCGGGCCAAAAGCGGGTTCTGGGCCCGAGACCCGAAAATGTAAAAGGGGTGCATTTTATAGTACTACTATTACTACTACTACTACTACTACTACTACTACTACTACTACTACTACTACTACTACTACTACTACTACTACTACTACTACTACTACTACTACTACTACTAACTTTACTAGTAAGCAATTCATTTGTACAATATCAAATACTACTCTTACTTAGTCATTTTATCTCACAAAAACAAAAGAAAACAAAATCTATTCTTCTTACTTAATTAGTAAGGTGTTCTTGAGTGTTCATCATGTTCCTCATACCTTCATCCTCACCTTCATCTTTTTCTTCTTCTTTGATCTTCAAATTTTAAATTAATTACATGTTTTTAGTTTGTTTAATTTAATTCTTCCTCACAAATCATTAAACAACCAAATTATATCTTTATAATTCACTAACATCCTTGAAATCAACTTTTAGAAAATTAAAGTATGACAAGATTCATATGAGAATATGAACCTCATCTTTTATTTATACAAACTCATCCTAAAATAAACTCTTTTCCCCTTCAATTTAATTCTCTATACTTTCTAAACATAATTGATTTTCCACTTTCACCAACTAAAATAAATACTCATCTTTTCTAAATATAAACACACTTTTTTTTTGGGATATTCTATATGGTACCCCTCAGTTTTTTGACTTTCTACGTGGTACCCTACTTTTTCAAAAACATACATGGTACCCCTAAATATTGTCATTATTGGTAAGTATACCCCCGAACTTTGTTTTCAGAAAATTAAACTCAATTTTAAGCGTTAAATGATTACTTGGACGCATAACGAAGCTTAGTTTTTACTCACCCATGACCGATAGACTCTATTAGGCTCAATATCCACCTATAACCTAATATATATTGGTAAATATACGATAAAAAATTTGATGAAAAATAATTTATTGTTTTCCTATAAAATTATCACATCTAAGATAAATATTGAGCCTAATAGAGTCTCTCGGTCATGAGTGAGTAAAACCAAGCTTCGTTATGCGTCCAAGTAATCATTTAACGCTTAAAATTGAGTTTAATTTTATGAAAACAAAATTCAAGGGTATACTTACGGATAATGACAACATTTAGGGGTACCATGTATGTTTTTGAAAAAGTAGGGGTACCATGTAGAATGTCAAAAAACTGAGGGGTACCATATAGAATATCCCTTTTTTTTTTAAAAAAACATAAACTAAAATTTTTCAATTCTAATCCTTGCTTTACACTTCTTAAATAATTACTAACTCTTAGTTTAACTTTGTTTTATGTACATACTACTTCAAGAAAAGGAGCGAAGAGAAGGGGTTATCGATCTTAGCATTTTCAATAATATTATCAACTCGGATAATTGCTAATCTTTGGAGCTAACTAAAGGTGCCCCCGCACACTTAGATTTTCATTTTTAAATATAGGAACAATGTGTTTTAATATTATTGTTATAATCACTTAGCATTGCATGATAAATTAGAAGAAAAAAATCGAAATTAATAATTGATGCTCACTAAAATCTACACGGCCACTTTATATTTTTTTATTAAATTTGTCACTTTTAATTTTTGTTAATTGCATGTTAAAAAGACTATAAATAATGAGTATAAAAAAAATATGTTTAGTTGTAATTTTTACCTTGTACAATTTACTTTTTTGTTTATGTTATTTTTGTGAATAAATTGTTACTTGATGAAATGTTTATAGTATATGTTCATGAGTTAAAGTATGATAATATGAATGTTTAATGTGCTTTAGAAAAATATGTAATGTTATGAAAATAGGTTATATGATGAATTTATGAATTTTAAGATGTTTGTATTTGTTTATCTTTAAATGTTATAATGATGAATTTGTATGTTAGAACTTTTTATTGTTAGTTTAATTATAGTGAAATTATTTTAGGTAGATTGTATATTTAAAATGATGAATAAAAATGAATAAAACTCTCCTTAAATTTTCAGCCTCCATCTTATATAAAATAAAGATCTTCACTTTTATTCCACTAAATTATTTAGGAGTATATTTTATGAAAATGAGACTAAGTATAAAAGAAAAGAAAAAAAAAATATAAGAGTATAAACCAAAGACCCATGGCCCCTTTTTATTTCACTAAAATTCCACTTTAAAAATTTAACTAGCCTAAGTAAAGTATCTAAGTACAAAAATAAGAGATAATGAAAAAGTACAAAAGTAAAAGATTAAGTGTAAAAATAAAAAAATTTAGGACAAGTATAAAAAGGAAAAGTTAAGTAAAAAAATAAAATAAGTTGTAGTAAAAAGTTTAAGGACAAAGTACAAAATTTAACTTGAAATAAAAAGTATAGAAAAATAAATATAGAATAAGCTACTATGAAAAAGTAGAAAAATAAAGTTTAAAACAAGTAATTATAAAAGAATATAAAAAAATAAAGTTCCAAAATAAAGCATCAAGGAAAAAGTATAAAAATAAGTACAAGTATAAAAATGGGTACAAGTATAAAGTAAGTAAAAGTATAGAGAAAAGTATGAGTATAAATTATAAAGTAAGAATAAAAGGAGTATATGAGATAAACCATAAAAAAAAGTTGTACACTAAAAAGTAGATTAAGTATAAAAATGTGGTTTAGAACAAAAATTAACTATCACAACAAAAAGATTAATTTATACTAATACCAAAAATTTTAAGACCTATAAATAAAAATTTGAAACTACTAAGTTGGACTCTTAAAATTTGTTTACTTAAGAAATTCTTATATTTTAACAAGTCACTAAAATAAGTTAAGAATTAAAAGGGACCACATAAAAATAAAAAGTTACGAAATAATATTAAAGTTGGTAGCGAAATAATAATAAGATGGACGAAGAAACATATAAAATTTGGACGAAGAAATAAAAATAAAAAGTCACGAAATAATATTTAAGTTGATAGCGAAATAATAATAAGATGGACGAAGAAACATATAAAATTTGGACGAAAAAATAAAAATAAAAGAAGTCACTAAATAATAATTTAATTAGTAGCGAGAAGAGAATAAATAAAATAATAATCAACTAAAACTAAATCATCATGTTAACGAACAAAATAAAATACCCTCCACTCAAGTGCAAAGTTTAAGTTACGTGATGGGTGTTAACTAAAAGAATGGTGTTACATTAGATTTAAATTTTACAAGCTTGACGATGATATATTGTAACACCCGGTGTTGTCCGAGGTTATTCGGGCCGGGTTCCCCGTTGAAGTGGTCCATGTGATGAGCTCAAGTGACATAGTGTTTAAAAGGATTGTAAGTACTACTCATATCAACAAGATGCATCTTCTTTTCTGGTGGCTCATCTTAAGAACTCTTCAGTTAAGCGTGCTTGCTGGAGAGTAGTCTTAGGATGGGTGACCTCCTGGGAAGTTCTCAGGATGCGCACGAGTGAGGACAAAGTGCGCTAGAAAGAGCCCGTGTTGGTCTGTGGGCGATGTACGCAGCCTGGCGAGCTACCGTGAATGACATTCAGGCTTTGGTCAGGCGGGTGTTACAAATGGTATCGAGCAACCCGGCGACCGTGGTGGTCGAATCCCAGGTACGCACCTCAGCCAGGTGGTCGAATCCTGTGCACGCACTCACCGGGAGGATTCGGAATGCTATATTGTAAGTAGCTACCAGGCACAACGAGGACGCTGCGTTCTTCAAGTGGGGTGTGAACACCGGTGTTGTCCGAGGTTATTCGGGCCGGGTTCCCCGTTGAAGTGGTCCATGTGATGAGCTCAAGTGACATAGTGCTTAAAAGGATTGTAAGTACTACTCATATCAACAAGATGCATCTTCTTTTCTGGTGGCTCATCTTAAGAACTCTTCAGTTAAGCGTGCTTGCTGGAGAGTAGTCTTAGGATGGGTGACCTCCTGGGAAGTTCTCAGGATGCGCACGAGTGAGGACAAAGTGCACTGGAAAGGGCCCGTGTTGGTCTGTGGGCGATGTACGCAGCCTGGCGAGCTACCGTGAATGACATTCCGGCCTTCGGTTGGGGCCGGGGTGTTACATATATGTTTAGTAAGAATTGTCACGAGATATAAAGAACGAATAATTGGAGAAAACGAATTAAGAGTTAGTTACCTGGGTGTCCGTCATGTTGAAAACTATAGGACCAGGGTTGTGTAAGGTAGCAGCATATGGGGACACTGTCACCCTCAGTATTGCCAGTGGTAATTTAATGGCTCTCCTAGTCGTTATTTAACGTGGCTCTCACCCTCATCATTGAGATGTCCACGGGCCCATATGAGGTAATTGGAAAATGACCAATCCCATTTGGGAATCTGTCGTAGTGTAATAGTCGCACCAATAGGGTGGTGTATGCATAAAAATGACAAGGGACTGATCCTCCTTATTACGTACTTGATATCTTTAGCTTGTCTGACTTGTCCGTTGATGTTTTCGGCCCATTCAGCTACTGCGCGTAACGTCTTAGTCATGGGGTTAACGCATGTTTCCATCCTTACTGATATGTTGGTTCATAGTAGATATATGATTGATTATCCTTATGACATTGGACACTAGGTAGGGATATGTAACCTAGTCAGTACTCGATGTTGTGAACGAGTTTGAGTAACTCGTGTACTTTGATAGGAAATTATATGGGTGATTGACTATGAAAGTATACGAGCCGCTCTATAGTCAAGACTCGTGAGTTTGTTTTCTATTGAATGAATTGCTATGAAAAGGGTAGACTATCCCTCGTGCTATATGAACGAGCTGATATGATATCGTATATTGCCATGATTTATTTGGAATCGTAATATAATGTATGTATATTTCATGAGTATGTTTTTATAATGATTTGGATTGTTTTACGTTCTCTTTTATTGATGTCTCGCATATGTTTCTATGTGTTTTTATTACATGTTTCTGTGCGAGTCTTTATAAGTTTATTACGGGTTTACGTGGCCTAGGGTGTGCAGGTTGAAAGTCCTGACATATTTAAGTCGCAGGTACCCCGAAGCATTTTCCAACGAAGCATGAGGGGATTTATATTTATATTCGTATCGTTGGTCACAATGTAATACATACTCTACTTTTAAATTTAGAGATGTATTGCTCGGCTTGTAATATGTTAAGACTGTATTACTTTGTTTTATCCGGCTTGTAATAGGATTAAAACTTAATTAATATTTCCGCCTAGTTTAATTAAGTAATACAAAAAGCCAGGTTGTTACAAGCTAGACTCTAAATGGACAAATGAACATTTATTTAAGCGTGATGTTTAGCGACTCAACTCATTTTAACATTTCAAACGACTTTAATATGAATTCGATATAATTAGAACCGTCTAAGTCAACGTTAAAGCATGCATGTTAGAAGTCTGTTACATCATTGGGCTTGTTTTGGGAGGGTACGAATATGGGTATCCACAGAGCCCTTAGTTTGACTGAGCTCAGACTAGAGCGCTAGTCAAACTATACGACAATATCCGGACCGTCACAATCTCGATATCATCAGCGGAACGAAGCATGTGCCCATGGGTGAGGCGAGGACTCCGAACCGGGCTATCCGGGGCGGGACGTGCATGTTTAAGGACATGGCGGTCCGTGCATATTGTGAGGGCCTGCCGGCCTGCTAAGTGCCTTTGCTATGCTTGATGTTGTGTAGTGCCGTTGTGTAGTGCCGTTGCCATGCTTATGCTCATGCTGGCGTCGTGCTAGGTCTCGTAGAGAAGAGCAAGTGCTTAGTGTGGTATCCGCTAGGGAGTGCTAATCAGCCGGGGAAGGATGCATATGTATGGTCTCCCCGAGAAGCGTAGGTGTAGTTGTATTTGTTTGGTCTCGCGGATGAGCGCATATGTAGTTGTAAATGCGTTTCTAATTGCAGATGCTCTTGTAAAATGGTTGTGCCTGAACTCGCTGGGGAGTGCTCGTATAGTTGTGGTTGCCTTCCGCTGGGGAATATGATGTTTAAGTAAATGAGACCCGCATGGGAGACTGCGGTCAGCTGAGGGATGTAGAGTGTAGGATGTAATGATCCATGGGAATGTGAAATGCAAGTGCTTGAACTCCGTGGGGGAATTGGTGATACTCCGCGGGGATGTGTTAGAGGTGTGACGACTCGTGAAGAGTGCTCGTGTCTCTGCTTCTGTACCGTGTATTAAGTCTTAATACGCGCGTATGGCGGACTGTAGGTGACGCCTTAACCATAAAAGCTTGCGTGTACAAAGAAATATACTTAGGCTTGGAAATAAATCGACGAGCCCAACATGGAGAGAAAACGTGGAACAAAACATGCCTCAGAAATTGCCTTGTTGACTAGTGATTCTTTCGGGGAATCTCTTATCAATTGGTGACTTCAGGCGTGAACTCATTCGCACATGTCGCGGTTTCAAACCCGGAAAAATTTGAATCTCGTGATTTTCTCTTCTAAAATCTTCATATTTCGTTTGCTTTGACCATGGAACGTGGTATCATTGCGATTCCATTATTGATTTCGCTTGGATTCACGTAATACATGTCACTTGGACTTGGGATGTTTGGTGCTTAAACTCATGTTCGGGTGCATGATGTTTGGACCCACGGTCAGGTACTTAATGCTCGATCCCATGATTGGGTGCTTAGTGCTTTACGCTTTGGTGCTTGAACCCACGTTCGGGAGCTTAGTGCTTGAATGTTTGTTTGCATGCTAAAGGCTTGAACTCATGTTTGAGTATTTTTACGCTTTAGTGTATGATCTCATGTTAGGGTGCTTCATGATTGATTTACATGTAAAAGTATTATGCTTTTAGTGTGCATGCTACTGTTTGACGCGGTTCTGGAGGTGTCGCTAAACCGTAGATGCTTGTGTTGATGCGGATTTTATGCTCTTGCGTTCGTTGTTGATTTTTGTATATATGCTCGTTGAGGATCTTGTGTGTTGCGCGATGCTTATGTTTTCGTAAGGAAACTGCTATGGGTGTGCCATGTTATTCAGCGAGGTGTAAATGTAGGTGTTTGTGCAAAGGTGCATTTGCGAGAAATGCGAAAAATTACCCAATTTTCGTGATTGAGGATGGGTGTATGTGTGCCCCCGGTTTGACTGAGTTATAATGTATAACGATAGTTAAACTATGTGAAGAACGCTATTAATGTATAACGATAGACCGTGAAGGGTCGCTTGGGTGTAAAGGTTGAAAAGCCCCCAGTTGCCGAGGACGAGGATCCGATGGAATCCCCATGTATTGAGAGGAATGCTCTCGTTTGCAAAATGTTGCTTTGATCGTGGTTGTTTCGAATGACATCATGGAGTGGTATGCAATGCTTGATTTGGTTGTGCTTTGTCTAAGCTCCCTACGTATCCACGTATGTGGAATCAAACCTGCGTAGTTCGATTTGTGCATGTTTAAGGGCATGTCGGCCCGTGAAGTGTGTTAGCTAAAACCTATTTTGAATTAGACTAGCTTTCGCTTGTAGGGGTTGCTTGGTGTTATCCTGCGTGGATCACGGACGTCTTGTGAAAAGCCATCTTTGCACGTTTAGGGGTATGCCGGCCCGTGATAGCATTTAGGAAGTGTTTTGGAAACAGAAAAGTTTTGAAAAGGGGCGGTTTAAATGACCCCAAATTAATTTTTATGCAAAAGTTGCTTGTTGATTGGAAGATAATCGACTCGATGTGTGAGTCGATGTTTATGGGATGCTTAAAATGCCGAAAACATTGAAAGACGAAAAAGGTGCACGTTTAAAGGCATGTTGGCCATGAATTGTGTTTGCTTTTTGGTGGAGAATGTGCACGTTTAAAGGCATGCCGGCCCAAAGAGTGTGTTTGTAAAGGTGCACGTTTAGGGGGATGCCGGCCCACGAAGTGTGTTATGTGTTTGACCTCGATACATTGCATCCTAAGGGTAGGTTCTCCTTAGCTGATCTAGGGCGCCTGTTGCTACTACTTGGTCTTCGACTTGGATTTTCAAAGACTTTGCCACTTGTTTGTGGGCTTCGATGCTTCTTGTTTTTTGCTTGCTTCGCCACTTGCTAGAGGGCTTTTTAGGCTTTTTTTGCTTTTTTGCTTTTTTGTTTTTTTGTTTTGTCCCTTGCTTTAGAGCTTTGAGACTTTCTTGCTTTTTGCTTTTGCTCTAATTTTTTTTTGCTTTTGCTTTTTTTTGCTTTCTTGTATTCTCGTTTGTATTTGAGAATATGTCACGCCCTTTGTGGCTTGGGGTTGAGCTTGAACTTTGCTAAACTTTGCAAATCAGTGGTCGCTTGTGATCGTGTGTCTATCACGTCGGGCTCCTCTGACAAGTTCGTTTGCTTATTAGGCACGCGATCGAGTACGCGGAGGGCAATACAGGAATACTCGTACTTCTGGTCATGATCAAATTCATGATCACTATGGAGCTCCAAATCAATGGATCCTCCTGCGAAAGCAGCGGAGTAGTAGACCACAAGCTGACTACCGGACCTTAGGTGTTTAGTCATCGGAAGCCTTCTTGTTTTTGTGTCTTGTTGTCTTTGACCTTTGTAGCCGGTCTAGACCTCCTTCGGATAGCTACTCCTAGGATGCAGTGTGTGTCAGTGCAGAATGAATTTTGTATAAGAAATGTGAGTAAAAAAAAAAATGCTAAGTTGTGGGCAAACTTGTTCCTTTATTGATATGTTAAAATGTCGTACGTCGAAGACTCCATTGCCCTAGACTGATAGAGATTGACTCGATGCTTAAAACTCGACCCGTATTGAAAACCTTGCGAGCCGCTTGATGTGGTCCGTGAGACCGTCGTTGGCGCCTTGATGGATGCTTTGGTGGATGCTCGAGACGCGCATGTCGCAGATGTGGTTGATGCTTGCGTCGGGACTCGGTTCACGCTTACGTAGATTTGACTTTGATTTTGCAAAGGTTTTGTTTTTGACAAAAGTAGAATGTTTTCTTCAGCAAAAATGCGTTGTCACATTTTGGCTCGATGCAAATGGTGTTTTGAGATCGAATCCGATAAGCCCGTGTTAACGGTGTGTCGTTATGGGCTTGTCGTTGTATTGCGATGAAAATGTGTGCGCGCATCTCGTCTCGATGTTAAAATGTTTTTGCTTTGCATCTGTCGAGCCCATGTTAACGGTTCATCGTTAAGGGCTCGAGCCTAGATGCATGAAAAAGGATTCGACTTGAGAGCGTTTAGCTAGTTGAGTCGAGGATGCATTCAATTTAGGTTTTCATTTTAGGTCATCTTATTTAAGAAAATTCTTTTAAGCTTGAAAAAAGAGGTTTTCGAAAAGTTTTAAGCTAAAGGAAGGCTTTTGAGACGAGAATGCGTGCGTGCATCTTGTCTCGATGTTAAAATGTTTTTGTTTTGCACCTGTCGAACCGATGTCGGTGGTGTGCCGAGGTGGGCTCGAGTTCGGATGTGTAAAAGAGAAGGATTCGACTCGAGAGCGGTTAAAAAGTCGATTCGAGGATGTTAAATGTAGAGCCTAGGCCGTGTGACCTAGGGGATTGAATCCGCGAGCCCGTGTTTTACTCCTTGCTCGGGTTTTTGCTTATTTGTAAAAGGATATTTTGAAAAACGTTTATTTCAAAAATCCGCGAAAGTTTTGTTTGAAAGCGTTAGCTTGTTAGTTGTTAGGTTCGTTTATATCTTTGAAAAGTTTAGCTAGTTATCGAAGAAATGAATGCACATGCTCGTTTTGAAAAATGCCATAGTGTGTATAGCCTCGCACTTGTACGTATGACCCAAGGGATTTCGGCTTAGGGTAGGTACACCTCCAACTATTTCGAGTACGCTTTGGCAGATACTTAACCCCTTTATTTCCTCAGGTCGTGACGTGCGGTTTTCTAAAGGGAGCAATAGGGCAGTCGAAAAAGTCTTTTACGGCAAGCCGTGGAGGGGTGAGAGGAAAGTTAGTCTAATACGTGCTTTATCGAATGGACAAGCCTTCGTATTGGAACCACCTCTCGGGGGTGTGTGTGTTTGGATTCCAATTGGATCTGACTCTAACAAACGAATATGCATAGCTCAAATATATAAAATTGGATTGTTCTTAGGCTTTCAAGTCTCACCTCTTTATTTTTAAAAAGAAAACGCTAGTTTTTAGTTTTAAAGATAAACTCTCCCAAGCGGAGTCACCAAACTGTGGAACACGGGGTGCGGGGATCCAACTTGACGTCTTGCGTAAGGGCGCATAAAGTTAAAAATATTAAGTTAGAAAAACCTTTAAAATTGTTTTGGAGTCGCCACCTAATTGACGCGGTAACTAGGAACCTGCTATCATGTCCTAAGCTGTAGAACACGTCCTAGATTTTGGAGCACGCCGACACCCCTAGATCTAAGTTTGTGAAACCAGATGGATTCGGGGTGAGGGTACTTTCCCTAAGATTAATTCAATTAATGATTTATGAAAACCTTTTGGAAAAGCTTATTAAAAATAGCCTCTACTAACCCTTTAACAATCCATGTTTAAAGATATTTGAGCTAATGTAATCGTTACGTACAAGTGCAAAAAAGTTTGTAAAAGAGTGCAAATGCATATGCAAAAAGATTGTTTAAAACCCTCAGTTTAGCATGCTTAACTTGTTTTTGAAAACGGTTCAGTTAATGTCGAATTCATTGTTAAGTTGTTTTAATGCATAAATAAAAAGGTGCAAGATGCATACAATTAAAATAAAGTTCAATTGTCCATTGGTTTATTTTAATTGGTCGGTTGCTTATGCGACTTTGGCGGTGTCATCAGATTTGGTGTGTATGCGAAGTAATAAGACCACTTGGCGGCAAGCGGGCCCGGTGATAAAGCCGAGGGGTGGGGGGTCTAGAGTGTGTAGTTCCCTTTGTTAATCCATAAGATAATAAGAAAAAGCTTTGATCCAAGTGGATTGGTAACTACCTTGACTCGACGCATCAAATCTGGCAGAGTTTCCCTTCTTTCTTGAACCAAAAGGAGGAATTCAACCCGAGACTGTGTGTTGAACCCGAGAGTTTGGGTGCTTGAGGCTTTTGTTGTAGAGCTTGTGTGTATAAGCTGATGAATTGTGTAAATTGTGTCTTAGGAGGTCGGATATAGGGGAGTATATATACTAAAAACCTCGAAGAAATTAGGAAAATCCGAGAAAAGCCTGCCAGGCAAACCGCAAGGGTCCTTGCGGTTTGACCCCCAAACCGCAAGGGTCCTTGCGGTTTGACCCCCAAACCGCAAGAGGCCTTGCGGTTTGTAGGTCGGTGTGGATACCCTTATCCGTACCCTCCCAAACAAAACCCTGTGATGTAACACGGACTTTTATTACGCATGTTTTAACGTTAACTTACACGGTTCTAACTATGTCGAATTCATATTAAGTCGTTTGAAATGTTAAAATGAGTCGGGTCGCTTCACATCACGCTTAAATAAATGTTCAATCGTCCATTTAGAGTCTAGCTTGGTTCGCGTCCCGCTTCGTCTGGCAGGAGTTTCGCATTCGCATTACATTTGGCCCTTTTACATTAACGAGGTCCAATTCAGCATTCCCAAATTCCTTACATTTAGGCCCGGTAGCTAAAACCGCTATTTAGCACCCTCCTTTGAGAAATACGACCTCACAGATCATCTTATTTCACAAAATCTATGCAAATACACCCTTTTTACATTTTCGGGTCTCGGGCCCAAAACCGAGCCCAAATACATTCTTGGCCCGCTTCCCAAGGACCATGAAATAACACACAAACCTTCTAGTAGGTCATACTTGATCTACTTGGAGCACAAGCAAGGAGATATTGTCGAATATTTCCAAGATTTGGCAAGCCGGATTAAGGAAATACGAAATCACGGAACAAAAACCACACCACCAAGCCGAAACAGCCTATGCGGCTCAGGGTGCAAACCGCATAAGGCTATGCAGTCGCCCCACCAAACCGCATAGACTTATGCGGCTCCCTGGTGTGGCTTTTTCCCATGTCTTTCCTAATTTCGCTCGGCTATTCTCCTATATATACCCCCCTATGCACGACCTATTGACATAAGTTTTCCACAAAAGAAAACCTCTCTTCTCACAACCTCTCTTCCTAGTTTTAGTGCCCACACATGGGTCCCACAAAATATACTGTCTAGCACGGTATACACACAACTCTCTCTTTAAGCCTTACGCACTCAAATCCTTGAGTTCAACACACCATCTCGTGCTGAATTCATCCTCCCTTTTAGTTCGAGAAGCGAAGCTCTGCCCAGATCTGAAGCGTCAGGACAAGGTAGGTACCGATCCACTTGGATCAAAGCTTTTTCTTATTTTCTATGGACTAACAAAGGGGACTGCACTTTAGCGCCCGCCCGGCTTTGGCACCGAGCGCGCTTGCATTCCAAGTGTTCTTATTACTTCGGGTACACCCCATATCCGATGACACGCCAAAGTCGCATAAGAAACCGACCCTTCTAAAATAAACCAATGGACAATTGAACTTTACTTTATTTGCATGCATCTTGCACCTTCTTATTTTGCATTAAAATCAACTTAAAACAATGAATTCGACCTTTAACTGAACCGTTTTCGTTAACAAGTTAAACATGCTAAACTGAGGGTTTTAATCTTTTTGCATTTGCATTCTTTTTCAAACCTTTATCGTTCTTGTACGTAGCGATAACATTAGCTCAAATATCATCTTATTTGGATTGTTCTAGGTCAGTAGCGGCTATTTTTACATAGGCTTTTCTAAAAGGTTTCATAAATCATTAATTGAACTACTCTTTTTCTAAAGTACCCTCACCCCGAATCCATTCTGGTTTCACAGCCTTAGATCTAGGGGTGTCGGCGTGCTCCAAAATCTAGGACATGTCTTTAGGCTTAGGACATGATAGCAGGTTCCTAATTTCCGCGATAATTAGGTGGCGACTCCGAAACAGTTTTAAAGGTTTTTCTAAATTAGTCTTTTTAACTTAATCCGCCATTATGCAAGACGCCGAGTTGGGTCCCTCGTCGATCCCGGGTTCCACAGTTTGGCGATTCCGCTGGGGAAATTTTATTTTTAAAACTAAAACTAGTTTTTTCTTTTAAAAATAAAGAGGTGAAACTTGAAAGCCTTGAACAATCCATGTATACATATTTGAGCTATGCACATTCGTTCAGAGTCCATTCCTTTTGGAATCTAGGCACCCTTTGCACCCTCGAGAGGTGGTTCCAACCCGCAGGCTTGTCCACTCGATAAATCACGTGCAGGACTAACTTTCCTTCGCCTCCACTTGTCAGAACGACTATCTTGATCAGCCTGCTCCCTTTAGAAAACCTTTCGCCCCGGCGTAAGGAAATAAAGGGGTTAAGTATCTGCCAAAGCGTACTCAAGATAGTTGGAGGTATACCCGACTCGACCCTACCCTTTGAGTCGAGTCATATGTACAAGTTCGAGGCTTTGCATTCCATGGTCTTTTTCAAATGAGCATTTGCATGCATATCTTCGAAAACTCGCTTAAACGTTTTAAAGATAAACGAACCTAACATCTAACAAAGCTAACACTTTGTAAACAAAACCATCGCGAACTTTTGAAACAAGCTTTTTCAAAATCTCCCTTTTTACTAACAAGCAAAAACCCGAGCAAGGATTGAAACCCAAACTCGTGGATTTAGTCCTCTAGGTCACACGGCCTAGACTCCGCTTTTAACATCCTCGACTCAACTTGCTAATCACTCTCGAGTCGAATCCTTTCTCTTTTACACATCCGAACTCGACCTCACCTCGGCAAATCACCGATACTAGTTCGACGGGTGCAAAGCAAAATCTTTTAACATCGAAACGAGATGTGCGCACACATCCTCGTCTCAAAAGCTTCCCTTTAGCTAAAACCTTTTCGAAAACCTCCTTTTTCAATCTTAAAAGGTATTCCTAAACAAAGAAATGAGCTAAAATGAACGCTTAAAATGAACGTTGATGCAAATCTTACCCACACAACCTAATCCATTCTCAACATCCTTGACTCGACTAGCTAACCGCTCTCGAGTCGAATCCTTTTCATGCATCTAGACTCGAGCCCTTAACGACGAACCGTTAACATGGGCTCGACGAATGCAAAGCAAACACACTTCAAAATCGAGACGAGATGCGCACACGCGTTCTCACCTCCTAAATCAATACACTCTCCTTTTTTGAAATAAGCTCTCTTCAAAAATCTCGTCACTTTTACAAAACAATCAATACACTCTCATTTTTGAAATAAACTCTTTTCAAAAATCTTCTCATTTTTACAAAACAAGCAACACACTATCGTTTTTGAAATAAACTCTTTTCAAAAAGATTCACACTTTTTCAAAACAAACAACAACATTCTCATTTTGAAACAAACTCTTTTCAAAAATACCCGCGTTTTCTCTCATCTTCGAAAAAAACACTTTTCGAAGTTCTGGGTCGAACCAAATAGTCCTTCACTATTTCCATTCACCCCACTAAGCATTCTTCACAAATCACTCGGGAATAATCATTACATTCCCGAATCTTCTCAGAGCACGAGTGGAATACATGGCCCTCGGCCATCGTAACCCATTCACCTCAAATCATTTTCATAAAGCAAAAACCCGAGAACCTCGTCGCATTCTTGGAGACTTTTTCATTCTGAGCGGTGATGTGTCATTTATATACGTACTTATAGCCCCTGTCGCCTGCGTTTCTTTGCAATTCTTGTGCTTTTGATTGCGTTTCAGCTCCTATTTCTCTCCGATTTGGCACTGCTGCGTTTTTGTGTCCATTTTGCAGGTACACGTGCATATTTGGAGGTTAGGATGCTATTCGAGAGGATTCGTGAAGTTTCATAAAGTTTCGTGAAGATCCGAGTTGGTTTCGTTGCGTTTCGCTTGCGCACGAGCCTCGTTTTAGTGTTTGGTTGCATCCCGGGACCTTGGGACCGAGTATGGAGCGCCCATAATCATCCTAAGACTCGTCCCTACTCATGAGCCTCGTCCCTTTGTCTTGGGACATCAAGAAGAAGCAAAAACAAGGAAAAAAACTAAGTAAAAGAAGTGAACAAAAGCTGAAAAAATCTGAACAACCCGGGATGAACTTGTCCCGTCCGGATCAGCCTTGTCCCGTCCGGGACACACCTCATCCCGTCCGGGATGGCCTATGGTCAGGGTCGACTCTTCGTTGGCTTGAAATGTTTCGTCTATTTGAAGGCTTTACACATCATATTTTCGCCTCATCTTTTTACAGCACTTTCTTAGGACTTTAAACTTCATTCTCCAAAAATCCTAGGGTTTATGCTTTTGATCTTTTGTATTTTCAATTCCCGTCTCGGATCGCTTAGTTTTGATCGTCTATTTGGGTTTTGTTGTTGAATTCATCCTCTTCTCCTTGCTATTTTCTGATTGGTATTATACATTTCTCCTCCCCTTTTGTTTGTCTTTTCATTATATATTGTCATTGATCATGCTTTCATCTTTCTCTTTCGTTTTCATTGTTAAATTCGCTATGTGTGAGTAGTTTATCATCTAGGGGTGAAGGGTGATCATGGGTGAGTAGCCTAGTTTGATTTTGGTGATGTTTTGATGAGGGTTTCGCTTGTGTCTTTGATTATCTCGTTTTGTTTGCGTTTGTTGATCCTTTGGCCAAGGATTAGTGAGCCCTTGCTACCCTTAAACTTAAGATCGAAAGCCTAGTTTAAGGTAGGGCACGAGACTAACCATTAGGACCCTCATTTGTAAGTTGCGAGAGCCCGCACTTGAGACCTAGAGGACGCTTAGGACCGAGAGGCCGAGCCTATTCCTTAGCACATGCGATTCCCGACTCTTTTCTATCACCATCGTTCATCCTAGCTTTTCCTATGCTATCCCCGATTCCCTAGACCTTTTTCCTAGCTTAAATCCCTTATTTCCTTGCTCTAGCTTTAGTTTACCAACCTACACTCGAACCGAGATTAGAATCACCCAAAATAACCAACATTGCAACCTTCTCCTTGTGGATACGATACCCGACTTACCCTTGCTACCCGTTAGAGTTTGTTCGGATTATTTTTGATTAGGTGACGCGACTAAGCCTTATCAAATTTTGGCGCCGTTGCCGGGGAGACGGCTTTGTTTTCGTTGTTTATTTGGTTCTTTTCTCATTTGTTACTCTTTGACTCAAGGAACCTCAATTCCTTGAGGCCGTTACTTACGTCTACTCTAGTGCTTGTGTATGCCCAGGAACACTCGTACGTCTCAAAAAGGCTTGGCATTGCAGTTTGACCCGGAGCCGGAGCGTACATTGCACAGGCGCAAGAACTTGCTTAAAGACTTGGAAGCTACTTCCTCTTCTACTTCATCCGATAAAGAAGCTCAAGTTACACCCGAGCCAAAGAAAATGGTGAAGCTTTCGGATCACTCGAGGCCTACCGCCGCTCAAGTTCCGAGGGGCAACGCTATGCCTACCATAGCAGCAAATAACTTCGAGGTGAAACCCGCCTTCATAAACTTGATCGAGCGTAGTCAATTCGGAGGGAGTCCCGGTGAGGACCCTAACCTTCACATTCAGAATTTTTGTGACTATTGCTCGACGATCAAACAAACGGGGGTCACCCAAGATCAAATTCGGGAGATGCTCTTCCCGTTTTCACTCCGAGACAAAGCCAAGCTGTGGCTTAATTCCTTAAATCGGGTGGCTCTTGCAATTGCTGATTGGAACTCTTTGGTCTTGGCTTTCTATCAAAAATATTTTCCGCCTGAAAAGACCGCAATGCTTAGGAGCCAAATCACGAGCTTCCGGCAACGAGGGGATGAGTCTCTCTTCGATGCATGGGAACGCTACAAGGACTTACAACGCCAATGTCCTCATCATGGCATGGACAAATGGTTTATCGTCATGCAATTCTATAATGGGTTGTACAATGAATCACGCCAAGTCCTTGACTCCGCCGCTAATGGGAGATTTGATAATATTGATGTGGAGGAGGCCATTGATACGATCGAGGCCATGGCGATTCATAACGCGCAATACGGGAGTTCTAGAAATGTCCCTCGAGTCGGTGGTAAGACCGATGGTGATGCGGTGGCCATGCTAAATGCCAAAATGGATGCTATGACCGCGATGATAATGAGTCACATGCAAGCGGGTTCCTCAAACGCGGGGGGACAAACGGTAGCGGCTATGCATACTTCTAATGATCCGACTTGTGGGTCATGTGGCGTCTCCGGTCATTCTTCCTTCGAATGCCGAGGTATGTACCCTGTTAACGCGTTTCAATCTCATCAAAATAGCCCTTACTCTAATCATTACAATGAAGGCTACAAGAATCATCCGAACTTGTCCTACAAAAGCCAAAATGTCTTGAATCCTTCACCACAACAACCACAATACAATCCTCCACAATATTTCAGCTCATACAACAATAATCCTCGACCTTACAACCCTCCGGGCTTTAATCGCCCCAATTTTCAAGCTCAAAACGCTCCACCACCCGTGCAAGCCGCTCCGGTTCCCGACCCGATGAGTGCAATGCAAGCCATGATGATGCAAATGGCTAAAAATCAAGAAACGATGATGGCTCAAATGCAAAAGAGCGATCAAGCAAAGGATGCGGCCATCAAAATGCTCGAGACTCAAATGGCTCAACTTGCTTCCTCGACTTCTCAAAGGAAGCCCGGCTCTCTTCCGTCGCAAGGTTCACAACCTCAACAACATGAGTCGATCAATGCCATTTCCTCGAGAAGTGGCACGAGCTATGATGGTCCACCCATGCCTACGGTGGTAAGTGAGGTAGACCCTCCCCTTTCTCCTAATGATATGCATGCTTCTGGTGATGGTTTTGCAGGAGCAGGTGCAAATGGAGCCGAAAAAGGAGCTGTGGCCGCGGGTCCCACAAGTGGGGCAGTCGTGGGGTTTGATGGAGCTAAGCAAGGGGGTGTGCACGTGGAGAACGCAGCCAAGAAGACCGTGGGAGGTGGTGCTCAAAGTGGGGCTGCCGTGGACAAAGGACAGGAGACGCAGCAAGCGCCGAACAAGCCCGTCGAGCCTCAAATTCAAATCAAATTACCGTTCCCGAGTCGAGTGGTAAAATCTAAGCTTGACTCACAGTTTGGTAAGTTTATGGAAGTCGTGAAGGACTTGAAGGTAGCGGTTCCCTTTACTGAACTTGTCACACAAGTTCCCGCGTATGCTAAATTCTTGAAAGACATCCTCACTCGCAAGAGATCGTTTAGTGAGGTCGAGACTGTGGCTTTTATCTTTGCGAATGCAAAGGCACTTTTACAAAACCAGTCTCCACCTAAACTAAAGGATGCGGGTAGCTTCTCGATTCCTTGCACTATCGGAACCACTTTTATTGATAAAGCTTTGTGTGATTTAGGTGCAAGCGTGAGCGTTATGCCTTACTCCGTTTGCGAGAAGCTCAACATGGGCGAGTTGAAAGTAACTAATATCACGCTCCAGATGGCGGACCGCTCTGTCAAACGCCCTCTCGGTGTCTTGGAGGACGTTCCCGTCAAAGTGGGTAAGTTTTTCATTCCCGTCGATTTCATCGTCCTTGACATGGCCGAGGACTCCCAAATTCCAATTATATTGGGTCGGCCTTTCTTGCACACTGCTGGTGCAATTATAGACGTCAAGAACGGGAAATTGACGTTGGATATAGGAGGTGATAAAATTACTTTCAACCATTCTAATGCTTTAAAACGCCCCATGTTGGAGGAGCATGTCTTTGCGGTTGATGTTCTTGATGAGAAATTCTCAAAAAAATACCAAAAATACGTATCCCGATCGTTGTTTGCGAGCTTGTTTTTACCTTATTCTTCCCCGACATCCCTTCCTTTGTATGCTTTGAGCTTTGGCATGATTTATATTGTTGGATTAGCACTTTCGGGGATGTTTAGACGTGCTTGCAGATGATGGCGTGCTTTTACTCTGTTTGGCTTTATCATTCATGGACTATAGCTACTATATTGTGAGGTTTTTAGCCTCCTGCGGCCGGTTCATCTATCCCGGTCCCCGTGCTTACTTTGTGAGTAGTTCTCCTCGTGGGGTACGTAATATCAACACGCATAAGTGTGGCCCCTATCCCGTTTTTCCCCGCGATTTTGTCACTTATATTGCATATGAGGCTTTATTTGATTTTCACATGATTCACCTTGTTCTTGCATTGCTTTTATCCACTCATATATGATCCTATTACCCTTATACACATGAGTTTGCTAGCTACATTGCCATATAGCCTACCCTAGCCTAGCTAGTTACCGCTTTTGCTTACTCTTGTGCTCGTTGTTTGGGTTGTGATCGTTGTTGCGACTTGCTGATGTCGTTGGCGTTGAGAGTGTTGGTGAATTTGAGTCGGGATTGCTGTTTCCCCGACCTTTGATGAGGTTTTCCGCAACCACTATGTGAGTGTGCTCTTTTGCTCAAGAAAAAGAAACATAAAAATCTGAAAAATAAACACAACACACAAAAAATACAAAAGAAAAGAAAGCGTGTGCACAAAAATGCAAAAGTTGTTGTTGATGAGTGAGCACTTGAATTTTGTTGTCATGTTGCGATGATGTGTAAGGAGACCGAATTGCTGATTTCGGTCCATTTTTCATGAGAGTGGGGTTCCGTTTTGGTTGGACGAGCACTTGAGTAGTATTAGTGGTTTCTAGTGGCTTAGCTCCACGAATCCATAATCATTTGTTCCACCTTATCACCCTTACCCTCTCTATGGCCTTTACACCCTCATTTCCTATGTAAGCCCTCATGTTTGCTTCGCTTTTGTGACATTGTTGTGTACGGGAATACGAGATTTGGTCCACAATAGATTGCGGGCGTGCTTCCACTAGTCGAGTAGGTGAGTGTCATCACATATATCACCTTGTTCATCATGTGCGCTAGAGTGGAACCACGAGAGGTCCGTGATTTGATTGCTAGAGAGCCATAGTCTAAGCCATGCTATTCATTCTGCGTTGTCTTGTAATTCTCATCCGTTAGCTTGTTATTTCCATACGTCCCATGCTGTTTCGGGATCGATTGTCATTTGCTCATGCTACTTGCGGTTTGGTGATTTGATGGGGAAGTTCTCTTGTGCTCGCTTTGTCCTCTATTTTCTGTCACGCTTGGTTGCTTGAGGACAAGCAACGGTTTGGTTTGGGGGAGTTTGATGTGTCATTTATATACGTACTTATAGCCCCTGTCGCCTGCGTTTCTTTGCGATTCTTGTGCTTTTGATTGCGTTTCAGCTCCCATTTCTCTCCGATTTGGCACTGCTGCGTTTTTGTGTCCATTTTGCAGGTACACGCGCATATTTGGAGGTTAGGATGCTATTCGAGAGGATTCGTGAAGTTTCATAAAGTTTCGTGAAGATCCGAGTTGGTTTCGTTGCGTATCGCTTGCGCACGAGCCTCGTTTTAGTGTTTGGTTGCATCCCGGGACCTTGGGACCAGGTATGGAGCGCCCATAATCATTCTAAGACTCGTCCCTACTCATGAGTCTCGTCCCTTAGTCTTGGGACATCAAGAAGAAGCAAAAACAAGGAAAAAAACTAAGTAAAAGAAGTGAACAAAAGCTGAAAAAATCTGAACAACCCGGGATGAACTTGTCCCGTCCGGATCAGCCTTGTCCCGTCCGGGACACACCTCATCCCGTCCGGGATGGCCTATGGTCAGGGTCGACTCTTCATTGGCTTGAAATGTTTCGTCTATTTGAAGGCTTTACACATCATATTTTCGCCTCATCTTTTTACAGCACTTTCTTAGGACTTTAAACTTCATTCTCAAAAATCCTAGGGTTTATGCTTTTGATCTTTTGTATTTTCAATTCACGTCTCGGATCGCTTAGTTTTGATCGTCTATTTGGGTTTTGTTGTTGAATTCATCCTCTTCTCCTTGCTATTTTCTGATTGGTATTATACATTTCTCCTCCCCTTTTGTTTGTCTTTTCATTATATATTGTCATTGATCATGCTTTCATCTTTCTCTTTCGTTTTCATTGTTAAATTCGCTATGTAGTAGTTTATCATCTAGGGGTGAAGGGTGATCATGGGTGAGTAGCCTAGTTTGATTTTGGTGATGTTTTGATGAGGGTTTCGCTTGTGTCTTTGATTATCTCGTTTTGTTTGCGTTTGTTGATCCTTTGGCCAAGGATTAGTGAGCCCTTGCTACCCTTAAACTTAAGATCGAAAGCCTAGTTTAAGGTAGGGCACGAGACTAACCATTAGGACCCTCATTTGTAAGTTGCGAGAGCCTGCACTTGAGACCTAGAGGACGCTTAGGACCGAGAGGCCGAGCCTATTCCTTAGCACATGCGATTCCCGACTCTTTTCTATAACCATCGTTCATCCTAGCTTTTCCTATGCTATCCCCGATTCCCTAGACCTTTTTCCTAGCTTAAATCCCTTATTTCCTTGCTCTAGCTTTAGTTTACCAACCTACACTCGAACCGAGATTAGAATCACCCAAAATAACCAACATTGCAACCTTCTCCTTGTGGATACGATACCCGACTTACCCTTGCTACCCGTTAGAGTTTGTTCGGATTATTTTTGATTAGGTGACGCGACTAAGCCTTATCAAGCGGCTCGCGGCCTTTCATATTTTTGAAACAACATTATTTTCAAAATTTCCGTGTCAAATCAACTAGCCTATACCTAGTTCGATTCGACCCAATCACAAATCTCTTCAACCGTCCGGGAATAATCACTACATTCCCGAGACCTTTCAAAACGTCAATGGCTACATGACTCACGGTCATCGTACGCCAATTCCTAGCAAAACACTTTTCAAATAAAGCACTTTACAAATCTCTTTGGGCCAAACGACCCAAAGTCGACTCGATTCAGCAAACATCATCTTTTTACAAGCAAACAAAACCCGAGAATGGCCAAACCCAATCTCGTGGACTTTTCATCGGACCAAATGATTCATAACTATCCTGGCCCAAATCCTCATGTGGACGTGTAAACCCGTCCATATCCCACCTCAACATCTTCGACCTAACTAGCTTATCACTATCACGGGTTCACTCCAAGCAATCCCATTACAATCTACAACCAGCCCACAACGATATACCGTTAACTTGGGCCGATCACATTCTTCAAACATCGAGTCAGAAACGTGTCAACGCGTCTCTAGCTCAAACCTCTTTCAAACATTTTGTCAAAACACGACAAACTATTTCTCATAAACTCTCATCACATTTTTGAAATAGCCTTTTTCAAAAATCCTTCCTTCGAACCAAACGACCCATACTCATGGTGGTTTGATCTAGACAAGCAGTCTCTTCAACACATCCGAGAATAATCCCCTTATCCTCGTGACATTTCCAAAACATAAATGAATTACATGACCCACAGTCGTTGTAACCCATTTATTACCAAAACATATTCAAACCCGAGAGTGTTAACCCATTCTCGTGGACCTCTCTTTGAAAACAAAATCAATCGGCTCACGGCCTTTTAACATCTCTTTCGAAATAAACTTTTTCGAAATCCACGGTTCAAATGGCCTACCGCCATTTTAATCTAAACATCTCTCCGGGAATGAACTAGCATCATCCCATGAATCCTTCACGGTTAGATCAAGTGGCTCAATAGTCGCTTCAATCTAACCCTCTTTCAAACCAAATGTATGAAAACGAACATAACCGTCTTCATCACATTTTCAAACATCCTCGATTCGGATAGCCTATCGCTACTCCGAATCGACTCACGATAAGCCTATAACGACATACTGTTAACACGAGCTTATCAGACTTGATTTCAAAACACGTTTTACATCGAACCAAAATGTGACAACGCATTTCTGCTCAACAAAACATTCTGCTTTTTGCCAAAAAAAAAACTTTTGCAAAATTAAAGTCAAATCTATGTATGCGTGAACCGAGTCCCAACGCGAGCATCAACCACTTCCGAGACATGTGCGTCTCGAGCACCCAGCGAAGAATCCATCAAGGCGCCACCGACGATCTCACGGATCTCCTCAAGAAATTCGAGTCTTTTCAATACGGGTCGAGTTTTTAAAAGCATTGAGTCAATCTCTGTCAGTCTAGGGCAATCGAGTTTCCGACGTACGACATTTTTAACAAATCGATAAAGGAATAAGTTTACCTACAACCCAGCTTCCTTTTTACACACTTTTCCCATAAAAGACACAATTTTCCACCAACATACATTGTATCCCAGGAACAGCTATCCTAAGGAGGTCTAGGCCGGGTATGAAGGTCCAAGTCAACAACTAAATCAAAGACACAAAGACAAAGAAGGCTCTCGACGACTAAACACCCAAGGTTCACTAGTCTGCTTGCGGTCTACTACTCCGCTGCTTTTGGAGGAGGATCCATTAATTTGGAGCTCCACAGTGATCATGAATTTGATCGCGACCTGAAGTACGAGTATTCCTGGATCGCCCTCCGCGTACTCGATCTCGTGCCTAATAAGCAAACGAACTTGTCAAAGGAGCCCGGCGTGATAAACACATGATCACAAGCGACCACCGAGCCGCAGAGTTTAGCAAGGTCCGAGCTCAAGCTCAAGCCACACAGGGCGTGAGATATTCTCAAATCAAACAGGAATACAAGGAACAAAGACCAAAAACTAGAATCACCAAAAAGTAAAAGGTCTCAATGCTCCGAATTAAGGGGCAAAACAATTAAGCAAAAAGCATAAGAAGTCAAAAGCTTAGAAATCAAAAGCTTAAGAAGTCAAAAAGCTTAGAAGTCAAAAGCTTACAAATCAATAAGCGAGGGGCCGAAGCCACAAGGGCCAGAAGTACCGAAGCCCAGAACCAAGTGGCCAAGTCTTTGAAATTCCAAATTGAAGACTCGACAGAAGCAACAAATAGCCTAGATCAACTGAGGAGAACCCACCCTTAGGATGCAATGTATCAAGCTCAAACACAAAACACCCTTCCTGGACCGGCGGGTCCTTAAACACGCACCTTTTTACCAAACACACTTCATGGACCGGCGGGTCCCTAAACACGCACCTTCTTACAGAAACAAATACACCTCTTGGACCGGCGGGTCCTTAAACACGCACCTTTCCACAAAAAATACAACTTTCGGGCCGGCATGCCCTTAAACGTGCTCTCTGGAACTACGCTAGGTTTAATTCCGCACCCACGGATACGTAGGCCGCTCTCCCGAGCTCAACCAACCTTTTACAAAAATCCACAAAATATTCTTCCGTCCAAAGCCTTCCATGCTAAGGATGTGTCCACAAAAATTCACAAAAAATCGTAGGCAAACTGTTTCTTCATCGAGGCGTCTAAAACAAATGCGTCAAGGCAAAGTCGTCCTAGACCTAGGAGTAGTACTCTGCTTTTTTTTAGTCTAACTTTGTTTTGCAGGAACAACAACATCCCATCACATACAAGCAAGCACCACTGGGGGCTCCACCAACGCACGTGTTCCCAAATGTGACATCCATGCAACCGTCGAGTCTCAAGTTACGCATACGATTCATCTGTTTTGCAAACTTTTCGGCATTTCAAGCATTCCATAAACATCGACTTACATATTGAGTCATTTCTCTTCCAATCAAACAATTTAGCGACATTTAAACCGCTCCTTTCAAAACTTTTCAGTTTTAAAACTGCTCCCACGGGGCGACACACTCTTTTCAAACATCCACCCTCAAAATTAGCCAATCACCTTTCGATATTAACTCAACACTCGAGTTAATATAAAAGCACTTTTACACTTCACTTTTTCAAAAACACGCTTTCGCACGAGTAAAATGTATCTTTCAAAAATGTATCTCAAATCTTTAACTCACCACTCGAGTTAACATACTTTGAGAAAAAGCATTCTTCGAATTTAACTCACTCGAGTTAACACATTTTGAGCGAAAGTTCTATCGAACTACGCCGGTTTGATTCCACATTCGTGGATACGTAGGCAGCTTACACAAAGCACAACCGAAATCTAGCACTACATCCCACTCCGTGTTGTCATGAGATTCCACCGAATTCTCATCCTCGACAACTGGGGGCTTTTCAACCTTTGCACTCAAATGTCCTCCACGGTCTTCACAACTCTAGCTCGAGCTCACAACGTCAAAACACTCTTTTATCTTGCATGAAGCCTTACAACCAACAATTCAAATGTTCATTTTTAAAGCTCATTTCGACAACTAAAATGAATCTTTCACAAAAATGATCTTTCAACAAAAACATTTTAATCCAAACATCCCAATCGGGAATCATTTCACTTTCAAACCCGAGCCTACTAACTACACAGGTCCACGGAAGCACAACACAGCACGGAAGCGAAAAACGACAAAATCAACTACAAAGTTCAAGCCAAGCTACAACAAACGACCATGTAATGATGGGTTCATACAATCCTTATTACACAAGATCACCAGGACAACTACGGGTGAAGACGACGGTAATCGTCAAAGTCACGCTGAACCCAAGCCATCTCAACCACGACTCTAACACAGCTGGATCGCCTGCTCCGCCCACGCTACATTTTTCTCCATTTTGCCTTAATTTCAATCAAATTAAGCCAAACTACGGGGGAAATTTCATAACCAAACACCATACTCTTCACTTTGACTCAGTTTTCATTCAAAACTTAGTCAAACTCGAGGGGGTAATCCAGAAAACTCCTCCTCCTAAAGCATGTACATTCCACTTCCCTTTCACTCAGCTTTCATCCAAAACTTAGTCAAACTCGAGGGGGTAATCCAAAAACTCCTCCTCCCAATGCACATCCTGCACTTCACTTTGACTCAGTTTCATTCAAAACTTAGTCAAACTCGAGGGGGTAACCTAAAAACTCCTTCTCCAAGTACATCGTCCATAACACTTTGACTTAGTTTTCATTCAAAAATAGTCAAACTCGAGGGGGTAATCCAAAAACACCCTTATCCTAATGCAACCCATAGCCTTTTACATAGTTTGACTATCGTTATACACCATAACTCAGTCAAACTGGGGGCTCACAGACACCGGCACAATGACCAAGACAATTGGGGGCTGACGCTTCCTATCAAGAATCAAACCTTTACAACGAAAAATGGGACACTTTACAACGAAAAATAGGATAATTTTTCGCATTTTTGAAGACACCCTTGCCATAAATACCCACATAAGCATCTCTGATTGAGCGACACCTCCAAAACCGCTACAGACACGAGCATGCACACTAAAAGCATAACACTTTCATGTGTGCATCCAACAATGAACACCCGAACGTACGTCCAAACATCAAGCCACTCATATATGAGTTCAGGCACCACGCATCCAAGTCCGAAGAGATGAGTATCACGTGAATCCAAACGAATCACCAGATACCACGTCTTATGGTCAAAGCAGGCGAAAATCAAGATTTCAGAAGACAATCGCAGAATTCGAATTATTCCGGATTTGAAGCCGCGACATGTGTGAATGAGTTCGCGCTTGAAGTCGGCAATTGATAAGAGATTCCCCGGAAGAATCACTAGTCAACAAGGCAATTTCTGAGGCGTGTTATGTTCCACGTTGTCTCTCCATCGTCAAGCCTAGGTATTTCTTCGTACGCGCAAGCTTTCATGGTTAAGGCGTCACCTAAAGTCCGCCACATGCGCTAGCACATCCAGCTATGCCTTGGTTAAGACGTCACCTACAGTCCGCCATACGCGTGTACTAAGCAGTTAATACACGGTACAGAAGTAGAAGCACGAACACTCTTCACGAGTCCTCACCCTTTTTATACATCCCTACGGAGTACTACTTCCTCCCCATGAAGTCCACACAGTTGTACAGGTATCCCCAAAGGAGTCCTTAAAGCATCAACACCCCACAGCAAGTCTCAAGGCAAAGCAATTAACACGTAGACTCCTTGCGAGTCCCCTCTAAACATCATATTCCCCAGCAGAAAACCAACGCATACAATAACATTCACACATACACTCCCCAACGAGTCCAAACACAAACATTCTACACGAACATCTTCACTAAACACACAACTACAATTACACCTACGCTCCTCGGCGAGACCATACTATACATTCTTTCCCGGCGGACTAGCACTCCCCTAGCAAATTACCCTTTAAGAAAACCTACAAAGCATCCTGAATGGATTATCCTTCCACTCCCCCAGCGGAACATAAACACAATACATCTACATCAGCACTATACACGAGCACATAGACGAAACACTCGCACTCTTTACGAGACGAAACACATGCACTCTTTGACGAGACCATACACTTAACACCTACGCCCCTCGGCGAGACTCAAAGACCAAAGAATAATAATAAAGAACGACATCAAAGAACGACAACAAAGACTACACAAAGAACATCAAGAATGGCAACGACATTCAGCAGGCAGGAATGCCCTTACAGTATGCAAGGACCGTCATGTCCTTAAACATGTTTGTCCCGCCCCGGTAAGCCCGGTTTGGATTCCTCGCCTCACCCATGGGCACATGCTTCGTTCCGCTGACGATATCGAGACTGTAATGGTCCGGATATGGTCGTGGAGTTTGACTAACGCTCTAGTCCGAGCTCAGTCAAACTAGGGGCTCTGTAGATACCCATATCTGTACCCTCCCAAACAAAACCCTGTGATGTAACATGGACTTTTATTACGCATGTTTTAGCGTTAACTTAAACGGTTCTAACTATGTTGAATTCATATTAAGTCGTTTGAAATGTTAAAATGAGTCGGGTCGCTTCACATCACGCTTAAATAAATGTTCAATCGTCCATTTAGAGTCTAGCTTGGTTCGCGTCCCGCTTCGTCTGGCAGGAGCTTCGCATTCGCTTTACAATTGGCCCTTTTACATTAACGAGGTCCAATTCAGCATTCCCAAATTCCTTACATTGAGGCCCGGTAGCTAAAACCGCTATTTAGCACCCTCCTTTGAGAAATACAACCTCACGGATGATCTTATTTCATAAAATCTATGCAAATACACCCTTTTTACATTTTCGGGTCTCGGGCCCAAAACCGAGCTCAAATACATTATTGACCCGCTTCCCAAGGACCATGAAATAACACACAAACCTTCTAGTAGGTCATACTGGATCTACTTGGAGCACAAGCAAGGAGATATTGTCGAATATTTCCAAGATTTGGCAAGCCGGATTAAGGAAATACGAAATCACGGAACTAAAACCACACCACCAAGCTAAACAAATTTCTATGCGCCAGGTGGTGCAAACCGTGATAAGGCTATGGTTGTCCCACCAAACCGCATAGACTTATGCGGCTCCCTGGTGTGGCTTTTTCCCATGTCTTTCCTAATTTCGCTCGGCTATTCTCCTATATATACCCCCCTATGCACGACCTATTGACATAAGTTTTCCACACAAGAAAACCTCTCTTCTCACAACCTCTCTTCCGAGTTTTAGTGCCCACACATGGGTCCCACAAAATATACCGTCTAGCACGGTATACACACAACTCTCTCTTTAAGCCTCACACACTCAAATCCTTGAGTTCAACACACCATCTCGTGTTGAATTCATCCTCCTTTTTAGTACGAGAAGCGAAGCTCTGCCCAGATCTGAAGCGTCAGGACAAGGTAGGTACCGATCCACTTGGATCAAAACTTTTTCTTATTTTCTATGGACTAGCAAAGGGGACTACACTTTAGCGCCCCCCCGGCTTTGGCACCGAGCGCGCTTGCATTCCAAGTGTTCTTATTACTTCCGGTACACCCCATATCCGATGACACGCCAAAGTCGCATAAGCAACCGACCCTTCTAAAATAAACCAATGGACAATTGAACTTTATTTTATTTGCATGCATCTTGCACCTTCTTATTTTGCATTAAAATCAACTTAAAACAATGAATTCGACCTTTAACTGAACCGTTTTCGTTAACAAGTTAAACATGCTAACCTGAGGGTTTTAATCTTTTTGCATTTGCATTCTTTTTCAAACCTTTATCGTTCTTATACGTAGCGATAACATTAGCTCAAATATCATCTTATTTGGAATGTTCTAGGTCAGTAGAGGCTATTTTTACATAGGCTTTTCTAAAAGGTTTTCATAAATCATTAATTGAACTACTCTTTTTACAAAGTACCCTCACCCCGAATCCATTCTGGTTTCACAGCCTTAGATCTAGGGGTGTCGGCGTGCTCCAAAATCTAGGACATGTCTTTAGGCTTAGGACATGATAGCAGGTTCCTAATTTCCGCGATAATTAGGTGGCGACTCCGAAACAGTTTTAAAGGTTTTTCTAAATTAGTCTTTTTAACTTAATCCGCCCTTACGCAAGACGCCGAGTTGGGTCCCTCGTCGATCCCGGGTTCCACAGTCGGGTTTTTCAGGTATTTTTCTTAATTTTATAGTCTCGACTTGTACATCAAGTATACCGTCCAAAAGGCCCTCCAAGATATTTTTGTAGGGAACTCATACCCTTCACTAATCCAATATTAGTGTAAATCAAATTACTCTAATTTGATGAGCAAGATCTATGTAGTTACAAACATACTTTGTTATACAAGTCCATAGAAATTTATACCTTTCTTTAAAAGGAAATGGGCACAAAATAAGAACTCCTTTCTTATTTTGTTTCTTGAGCTAATATTTAGGATGATCCTTCAACCCAAGTTTCCAAACAAGGAAACCTCCTTCTTGTTGCACCCAAGAAGTACACCAAATTTACTAATGATTTTGATCTAGAAATCACTAGTAAACACTTGATAATATGTGAATAATATTATTACTACACTAGTAATATTAATGAAAATATAAGTACTTGTTACTTATTATTTAGAGAAAGTTTAGAGAGAAAAGTGGAGAGATAAGTGTCAAAAGCATGAATGAATCTACACTCTCCTTGGCCATGTATTTTTATAACAAAACAAGCAAAATGAAGTGTATTACAAACTCCATTAGGCCGGCCCCCTATAGAGAAGAGAGGAAAAGTTTTTCTCTTGATTAGTGTTATTTCATGCATGGTAATCATGATGTTTTAGCATGCATAAACAAGCCACTAGTAAACAAAATGAATAAGACAAAGCAAAGGAAGCTTCCTCCCTCCTTGCCCTATTTGGACGGTCCAAGAGCCCTCCTTATGGGTCCATTTTGTTTATCAATATTTGTCCCACAAATACTTATAATTTATCACTTAATTATCTAATATAATAAAGTGTAAATTAATTAAACTCTTCCTTAATATACATGTACACTTACACATATATTAAAATTGCACTTTTACTAATCTCATTAGTAAAAATATACATGATTAGTGAATTAACGGTTAATCACTAATTCCCATCTTCTCTAATAATTTTATCGATATAAAATTCAATCATTCGAGTTCACAACTCGATTTCTCTCTAAATTAATTCACTAACTAACCGTTAGTCGATTTATCAAGTTACTAATCTAATCGTATCTCATACAATTAATTGGCTCTATAATTTTGGAGTACGTTCCTATAGGTGTGACTTAAAGGGATCAATTGATTACCGCCGTCTCACGACAATAACGTCAAACTCTAGTCAGCCAACCGTTATTGATTTACGTTAATCAATTAACAATAATTCAGGATTATCCCCTTGTATTCCTTAATTGAGATTTATTAAGTAATCGCACTATTTGTGGAGGACACTTACTCCAACAATCTCCCACTTGTCCGAGACAAGTTGTGCATTACCAATTCTCATGTCCGTTTCACATCTCCCACTCAATGCAAGGTGTCTTACAGGTCGTACTTGCATCCAAAAGATATATATCATGAGTGGTTTCCTCGATATGGAGAGTAGCTGTCTGACCGGAAAATCTACCATAGATTCTTACCGAGCGTGGCCACGCATTTTTAGCGACTTCTTCACGAGTGGCCTAAAGATGTTTTACCCCGACGAGGGTGGAAATTTCCCTTCCACTCGATTGTACTGTATGATGCAGATCACCATGACCCCAAAGATGCCCTTATAACCCCCTTTCACGGCATGCCTTAGGACAAAAATGAAAGTCACTCAGAATCGCAGACCGACTGCATAATCGGGCCTCACCAAAGAATCGACTCAAAGGAAAACTATAGAAATTCCCGCCACGACCAGGCTTCAATCGTATTGAAAATGAATTCTATAAGCGTCACTGTCCGACAGAGTGTCTCACAGTCTGTCTATACAAACGACCAGTCATCACTATGACTAGGGCTGAGCAAAATGATACGATACGGTTTTAAAATACGAATACGATACGATATACGGTTTTAAATATACGAAATTTCGTATCACGCCGATTCTCAGATATACTGGATTCCAGATATACTGCGCTCAAACCAAGATCGTATTCGTATCGGTATTTTTTAAAATTCGTATATACGGTTTGATACGGTTTAAAAAAATAAAAAATAAAAAAAAATAAAAAAATAAAAAAAAAAAAAAGGTAGAAGGTTGCACACGCAGGTGAGAGAGTGAGCCAGCCAATTTTTAGATCTACAATTGACAATACACGACTCACATACACAATTTACACAAAACCCTTCTCCCCCAAATTTTTAGATCTACAATTTTTAGATCTAAAAAAACTTACAATTTTTAGATCTTCTACCATTCTAATCTCTACTAATCTTTCTTCCTCATCAATACTTTAATTAAATCCACCATTTTAATTCAACCATCTCAAATCTCAAGGTAATTGTTTTTTTTTTTCAAATTTCGTTTTATTTTTCTGTCATAATTCAAATTTTTCATGTTTTATTGTTTTTATAATCATTTTATAACAATTTTTAGGTTGATTTAGATAATTTTTTGGTTGATTTAGATAATTTGTTCATGTCATAATTCGAAATTGTTCATTTTTTTCTATTTTTTTTTTCCTCTTTTTTAATTTTTTTCGTTTTTTATATTTTTAGATTTTAAATTTATAAAAATTTCGTTTTTTTTTTAATTTCAGTTTTTTTTCGTTTTTTTATTTATATTTTTGTATTTAATTTATGTGTTTTTCCGTTTTTTTTTTAATTTCTGTTTTTTTTTTTATATTTTTGGATTATATTTCTGTTTTTTTTTTGTTTTTTTAATACTGTTATTTCGTTTTTTTTTTTAATTTCTGTATTTCGTTTTTTTTTTTTTAAAAATATTTTTACATTTTTTTTTTATGTTATTTTTGTAGATGGCTTCAAGTTTTAATGATAATAGTCGAAGAGTGGTTGATTTGGAGGATGATGCTAATGATGAGGAAGTATCTCAAAAGAAAATGAGAACGGACTCAAAAGGCACAACTAGTCAAAAGAGATTTTGTAATGTCGGATTATTTCGTAAACATTGGTATTTGCCAATTTGGTAACAATAAATTTGGAAATTTAAAAAAAAAAAAAAAAAATTAAAATTAAACCGTATACCGTATATACGGTTTCGTATATACGAAAAATCCGTATATACGAAAACCGTATATACGGTTTGTTTCGTATCGTATCCGTATCAATATTTTTTTTTTTGAAAACCGTATATACGGAATCCGTATCGTATCCGTATCGTATATAGGTTTTGCTCAGCCCTAACTATGACTCCATGGTGTTGAACCCACCATCGATCGACTTGCAATCTAGTTTCTTCGAGACGTCACATCTTTTGAGAGATTAGGAACCAAATACTTAGTTTATACCGTTCACTTGAATACGTTCAAAGTTGTCACACAATTATTCGGATAAACAAAGTATGCATTCAACAATGACTTAAGATAAATAGACAATGATGTTATTTTCATATATTTAAAGGATACATCATTCAATTACATATCACGAAACTAAAGGAAATCTGGCATACGCCGCAACCCCATGGAGGCGGTGTGCGCGTCATGCTTAGCCCTCGAAAGAGGCTTGGTTAGAGGATCAGCGATATTATCGTCTGTTCCAACCTTACAAATATCTATTTCCTTTCTTTCCACATTATCTCTAATAACATGGTATTTCCTCAAAACGTGTCTAGACTTATTACTAGACTTGGGCTCCTTCGCTTGGAAAATAGCCCCACTATTATCACAATAAATAGTGATCGGATCTACGGCACTAGGGACTACTTTTAGTCCATCCAAGAATTGCCGAATCCACATGCCTTCTTTAGCGACTTGAGATGTCGCCAAATATTCACTTAGTTGTAGAATCCGCAGTGACACTCTGTTTGAAACTCTTCCAACAAACAGCTTCACCATTCAATAAAAAGGCATAGCCGGATTGGGATTTCAGATCATCCCCATCGGTTTGGAAACTTGCGTCCGTGTAACCCTTTACACGTAGCTCAAGTTCTCCTCCAAACACTATAAAACGAATCCTTAGTTCTTCTCAAGTACTTAAGGATGTTCTTTACGGTTATCCAGTGACTCTCACCGGGATTGGCTTGATACCGACTCATCATGCTCAAGGCGAAAGCTACATCGTGACGAGTGCACATCATAGCATACATGATTGATCCTGCAGCAGAAGCATAAGGGATCAATTTCATGCGTTCAATCTCCTCAGGAGTCGTAGGACATTGAGATTTCTTCAACGTTATGCCTACACTCATCGGAAGAAAGCCTCTCTTGGAGTCTTTCATATTGAACCTATCAAGAATCTTATCGATATAAGCTTCTTGACTCAATGCTAGTATCCTCTTGGATCTATCTCTATAGATCCGGATACCCAAGATGCGTTGCGCCTCTCCCAAATCCTTCATTTGGAAATGGTTTCCCAATTTCTCCTTTACCGAATTCAAACTTGAAACATCATTTCCAATTAGTAGTATGTCATCCACATACAAAACATGGAAGGTTACCTTGCTCCCACTAAACTTCATGTACAGGGGCGGACCCAGGAATTTTTTTATGGTGTTGCACAATATTTTAATAATATGTACACAATATTACTTACGCTTCATTTTGTTTAGGCATAAATACTAACATAGTAATTCGAATATTGATATTGAAGTGTCTCATAATTACGAAAAAGGTAAAAATTTATATAGAACAAAACTAATTGGTAAATTTAACGGTTTATTCGAGTTTAGTTACGGTTGAAACTAACTTTATAAGTTTAAGAGTACAAATGTGAATACGCCAAACGCAGAGATACAGTTAGGAAAAGTGGAAAATACAAAGGTATAGATTAAAAAATTAATGATTTTTAAAATCAATATAGTTAGTGTTTTATAATATCACCTCATACGAACAAATGGTACAAAATAAAAACCCAAATGAAATGTTATTAAAAGAAGTTAAAAGAAGGTTGTATGTTTAATACAAAATTTATGAGGACAATTAAGAGTGTTTTAATACATTGAAATGTTTGAATAATCGGAAAAAGTAATTAATTGCATGATATTTAATGTGCACTATGAAAATTGGAAGGTTAAAAAAAGATGACAAGGAGGTTTGAACACGAGTTCTCCTGCAACCTAATTCCCTAGTGCCAAAAAGCTAACCAACTCAGCTACACCATTATTGCCGAACTATTAAGTTGTTAATTATATATAAACGATTTTTCTTTTCTTTGGTGTTGCACTTGCCACACCAAAACAAAGCGTGGGTCCGCCCCTGTTCATGTATAAACAAGGTTCCTCGGCACTTCGAGCGAAACCATTTTGTTTAATAACATGATCGAATCTATGATTCCAACTCCTTGATGCTTGCTTAAGACCATAAATGGATCTCTTAAGCTTGCATACTTTCTTAAGGTTGGATGTATCTACAAAACCTTCAGGTTGTGTCATGTACACTTCCTCTTCTAGAATCCCATTCAAGAAGGCGGTTTTTACATCCATTTGCCATATTTCATAGTCATGAAATGCGGCAACCGCTAAGATTATCCTTATGGATCGAAGCATTGCAACCGGTGCAAAAGTTTCATCATAATGAATACCTTGGACTTGTGTAAAACCCTTTGCCACCAATCTAGCTTTGTAAACATCTACATGTTTATCTATGCCGAGCTTAATTTTAAAGATCCATTTACACTGAAGGGGTCTCAGTCCTTCACGTAAATCCACCAAGTCCCATACTTAGTTTTCGTACATAGAATCCATTTCGGATTTCATGGCCTCAAGCCATTGTTCGGAGTTGGGACTACTAATAGCCGCCTTCACTAGTAGAAAAAACACCTATTGTGTCGAAACTTTAGTGGCGGTTCTAACAAAAACGACACAAAAGATGGTGAGGTAGGTCTTTTGTGGCGGTTCTTGCCAAAACGGACACCAAAAAATTATAAAATTGTGGCGGTTGTGGTAAAAACCGCCACAAATTTATCTTTTGTGGCGGTTTTAACACAAACCGACATATATTTAGCCCAAGCAATTAATGGCGGTTTTTCTTCAAACTGACACAAATGCTATAATTTTGTGTACAAAGTAAAAGTTTGTTCGACCACCCAAAACATTCTAACCCACACCTAATACCACACTCGACTCCTTCTCTCAACACCACGACGTCCTCAGATTTTGCTCTTCCGACGACCACCAGTCACCTTCGTCTCCTTCGCCTCCGTCTCCTCAGATGTTGCTCTATCCTCCATGACTCTCAACCTCTATCATACCAGGTTTTCCCTCTCTTTTTTCAAGTCGATTTAGGTTTTAGTTTTTCCAATTTAGGGTTTCGATTTTTTATAAATTATTTCTGCTCACATTGATTAGGTTTTTAATTTCACCAATTCAGGTTTTTTTTTTTTGTTTTTTCAATAAATCACTTATGTTCAAGTCAAATTAGGTTTTTAATTTTGTAAATTTTGGGGCTGTGTCAATTTTTGGTATTTTAACTTTCAGCTTTAAAGTAATGCTCTCGAAAACTAAGAAAATTTCTGGATTTTTGATGTACTTATTGATTAGTGTTATCTAGAAGGATGCTAGGGATTATGCGGAGAAATATTTGATGATAATCTGCATTTTGATGATAATAAGTTCCCAATTTTTTGCACCCACTGAGGCGCTGGTGAGAATCAACCTGAAAAAGTGACCTTTAGACCACGACACACTGAACGTAATGAGAGTAATGAGAAAGATGGGATTGGATAACAAAGCTCGAAAGTGGATACTATATGGCAGCGCAGATGGGGACGTTGTGTACTTGAAGGATTACTTAAGTGCTCGGAGAGATTTCCATTGGAACTCCTCCGCCGACATTTGACGTTATTTTTGATACCGGAAGTTCCAATCTTTGGGTCCCTTCGTCAAAGTGCTTATTCTCGGTGAGTTGTACATATGACGTCTGTAATAATTTTGATATGTTGTTTAATCATTGAGGCTCATTGATTGTTCGGTGCAGATTGCTTGTTATTTTCATTCCAAGTACAAGTCGAAAAAGTCGTCAACATACACCAGTGTTGGTAATGTTACTGCTAGGTTTTGTCTGAATAAATTAAATTGGCGTCTGAAACGTGTTTGTCTGATGTTTAATTTTCTAGGAAAATCTTGTTCAATTCATTATGGATCTGGTTCTATTTCTGGTTTCCTCAGTCAGGATCACGTCAAAGTTGGCGACCTTACAGTCAAGGATCAGGTCTGTTTACTCTAACCTTATGGTATACGATGATGTTAATATTGTTGTTTTCATAAACGCTACACGTTTTTGCGCAGTTGTAGTTAGGTCATCACAAGTTCATATTTTGTACCAGGTGTTCATTGAAGCAACTCGAGAAGGAAGCCTTGCTTTTTTAGTTGGAAAGTTCGATGGTATCTTAGGCCTTGGGTTTCAAGAAATATCAAGCATTAACGCCACCCCGCCTGGTAAATGTAAGTATAAGCTTGAGCGTCTGTTTATGTAATCGTCTCATTTTGAAACTTGCTTTTCTTAAACATGTTGTCTCCTTATCGCAGTGGCGGACCCAGGAATTATCGGTAGGGGGGGCACGACACAAAAAAATTTGTACGAATAAATTGGTTGCCGGTAATTTTTTTTTTTTTTTTTGTAGTCTTCAAAATCACTCAAATTAGTGTTATCGTCCAAACTATGGTTTTTTCTTATATTATGTCCTAATATTCATGTATTATGTCCTAATATTCATGTACGGAGTATCTAATACATGGTTTTTTAATGTACGGAGTTTCAAATTAGTGTGATCGGCCTAACTATGGTCTTTTCTTATATTATATCCTAATAAAAAAACGAAGAAAAGCAAAAAAATTAAATAAAAAACGAAGAAAAGCAAAAAAATTAAACTAAAAAACGAAGAAAAGCAAAATAAAAATAAAAATGGTGGATTAAGGAATCGAACCCTTGACCTCCTCTATTACTTTGTCTTACAAGTAAGTCATCAACCAACTCCACAACTCCAACCCTTTGTTTCATTTTGGACCTTTAAAAACTTATTTAATTTTTCTGAAAATGGGTAGGGGGGCACGGGCCCCCCTGGCCCCCCCAGGCCCGCCCCTGCCTTATCGTACCCTAGGTATAACATGGCTGACTAAAACCTCATGAATGAAGAGGTTTTCTCATTTTGGCTCGCTAGAGATCCAGAAGCTAAAGGTTGAGGTTTTCGACCAAAACCTCATGAATGAAGAGGTTTTCTCATTTCTCATTTCGGCAAGTTTTCGACGTTTTGGTCTTCTTAAGCTTGAGGTTTTGTCTCTCCTTCGCAAGGTTCGGGCTCTCCCTTAGTCTGGTAACTTACGCTTTGTGCGTGACTTGTGATCGTGAGTGTGTGTGTGTGTTACCTCGTAGGTGTGTTGAATCGTGTGTGTGACAAATGGTTTTGAGTTGTGTGAAGTTCTGTGACTTGTGCCTTATTAAAATCACTGCTGCTATCTGTTGTTATGGTCGTTGTCGCTAATGCCATAATTTAATTACCGTGGCTAATGTACGACATTATTCTTCTTTGCCCTTTGGGGCGTTTTCAATCTTTGCGGTTTACGATTTGGTTTCCTCACCATGATGTTGTTTTGACTACCTTGTTGTTACCGATTTCACCGATGTACTAAATGCATCGATGTTAATGATGCCTATTATTCTTGTTCTTGAGTGTTTTAGCAAGTGATGCGGGTGTGGTGTTTGTTCTCGCTGTTGTTATTGTTGTGTCCTATTTGTTGTGGTTGCGTTTTGTCATCACTGCTGCTGTTCTCACTTGCTTAGCTACTGCTCTTACTCGTTTTGTCATCACTGCTGCTGTTGTATTGTCCGCGTTTTATTGTCTCATTCTTGCTGCTGTTGCAATCACACTGAAATTGTTGCTGCTCTTCGTTGTTGCGTTAAGGTGTGTAGTTGTAGTCTTGGGGAGTGTGTATGAATATTATGTTGAGATACGGAGTGTGTGTGTGTTTGCAAGTATGTATGTGAATCTGTGGTGTAGTGTGAGTGTTGTTGAGCCTACCCTGAATAGACGAGTAGGCAAGGACGAGAGTTGCTGCCCGCGGCCTAAGTAGCAACTTGCTTGAGCGAAGTCCGTGCTACCTCGGTAATATAAACTTGTATAAATGTATGAAAAGATAGTATAACGAGGTGGCGTGAGTTCAGTTATGTGAAGTGAGGTATAGGCGTGGAATGTGGAAGAGTATACATGCGCTCTAAAAGAAAATAGTTGCTGCCTATTTTTGAATGGTGTTGTTTTGATGTTTTACATAGTGACATGTCGATGTTGTATGCTTGTAGTTATTGGTAATTAGAGGTAGTAGGTTGTGACACCTTTTAGAGAAATGTTTTGTCGAGTTAAGATGTTGTAGTGTTGTAGTTGAGTCATGTATGAGCTTGTGTGAAGGGGGGTGAGCTTGTGTGTATGTGTGATATTGTATGAGACTCTGAAATGAATGCCTTACAATTTTGTATGTGGATTGTTGTGTTTTGTACGTACATTTATGGGCTATGACAAGTATGTACTTGTAGTGTATAATGTAGTAAGGTCTGTGTGTGCGTTGTGCGGGATTATGGTTGTGATTTGGTCTTGGTAAGTTGAGTTTGTATATGACATATACATATATATATATAGAGATAAGATCTTTCAAGCCCTAAGTTTTGGGAAAGTCATTGAGTCCAGACATCCGCTTTGAGATTTTAACACAAAAATTTGAGATTTTAACACAAAAATTTAGAATTGCAAAATTCCAGAATATTTGAGATTTTAACAATGTTAAAATCTCAAATATTCTTGAATTTTGCAGTTTTAAATTTTTGTGTTAAAATCTCAAATTTTTGTGTTTAAATCTCAAAGCGGATTCAGGACTCAATGACTTTCTCTAATAAGTTGGGCTTAAAAGATCTTATCTCTCTCTCTCTCTCTCTCTCTCTCTCTCTCTCTCTCTCTCTCTCTCTCTCTCTCTCTATATATATATATATATATATATATATATATATATGAAAGCGAAATGGTATAGAAATCGTCATGTGAAGGGGAATGAAAGGCCGACATAAGAATGAGTATATGAATGAGGTATTACATGTCGTTAAATGATCTATAACCTCCTTTGAGTCATGAATAGATTAATTATGGGTTTGATATATATTACGTAACTTTTATGAGATTGTGAATTGAATAAGTTAGGAATGAAAATTATGAAAAAGTATTATTACGATGAGTTAAATAATGGGAGTATGACGTGAGACGTCGTTGGTATAGTGTCGACAATAACATCCTAGTAGCCTTACTCCATATTTTTAGCCGTCGTACGCAGTTTATTAATGTTGTTATTTCCTTATGATATTTTGATGTGAACCGGACTTACCCCCTCCCTGTAGGTACCGAGGTTGAGGAAGCGTATGGTTCAGTTGGCTCGAGGGGATAGCGGAAGTCACGCCACGAGTTATTTTATTAGAAGTACCGCACCTACGGGCTACAGTTGTAGACTTGTTAATCACGTTGTAATTTATTTTGGATGTCACCGAGTTGTAACCGTTTATTCATGTATGATATTTGTATTATTATATTTATAATTATGAGGATTGTGTTTCTGGATTGGTTTATTCATGTATGATATTTGTATTATTATATTTATAGAGGTATTGCCTAAATTTGGTTATCAATATTTTAATTATCAAAGTTTCAAGCTATTGTGTTGGTTTTGGAAAACCGCCATTATAAGTTATTTACAAGCACCCTATTGTGGCGGTTGTAATAAAAAACGCCACTATAAGTGACTAAAAATTAACCATATTGTGGCAGTTGTTGGTACAATCGCCACTATAAGTAAGACAAATAGTGGCGGTTCTAACAACAACCGCCACTATAGGTCTTACCTATGATGGCGGTTTTATAACCGCCACGAAAAATATACGTCCCCCATATATACGTCTGCCTAGAACCGCCACGATAGGCTATTTACAACCGCCACTATAGGGTTATTTTCCACTAGTGCTTGTAGGTTGAGGTTTCGTTGCTTTCGAATAACAACAAATTACCCTCCTCCTCGATGTTACCGAGATAACGGTCAGGTTGATGACTAATTCTTCCTGACCTCCTAGGAAGTACAACCGTTTCCACATTTTCCGCCTCGGTTTGTGGCTCTTGAACTTCATCAAGTTCAAATTTTCTCCCCCTCTGTCTATTAGAAATGTATTCATTTTCTAGAAAGACAGCATCACGAGCCACAAGCACTTTGTTCTCGTGAGGGTTGTAGAAGTAATAACCACACGTTTCCTTACGATAACCTACAAAAAGACATTTGTCAGACCTTGGTGCGAGTTTATCGTCAGATTTATTCTTAACGACTGCCTCACAACCCCAAATTCTCATGAATGACAAATAGGGAACCTTTCCCGTCCATATCTCATATGGAGTCTTGTTGGCCGCTTTAGTCGGACTTCGATTTAGTGAGAAAACAGCAGACAATAGCGCAAAGCCCCAAAACGATCCAGGAAGCTCACTTTGACACATCATAGACCGAATCATGTCTAATAAAGTTCGGTTTCTCCTTTCTGCAACACCATTCAACGGTGGTGTGCCTGGAAGAGTCCATTGTGATACTATACCACAATTCTTAAGATGTGAATCAAACTCATTACTTAGATATTCGCCACCACGATCCGATCGTAGTGCTTTTATCTTCTTATCCAATTGGTTCTCAACCTCATTTTGAAATTCTTTAAATTCCTCAAAAGCATCACTTTTATGCCTTATTAAGTAGATATAACCATATCTACTTAAGTCATCGGTAAAAGTAATGAAGTAATGATATCCTCCTCTAGCGGTGATGTTTAATGGACCACACACATCGGTATGTATGAGTCCTAAAACCTCACTTGCTCGTGTCCCTTTACCACTAAAGGGTGTATGAGTCATTTTGCCTAAAAGGCAAGCCTCGCATGTACCATATGATTCGCAATCAAATGGTTTGAGAACATTGGCCTCAACAAGTCTCTTTATGCGTCTATCGTTTATATGACCTAAACAACAATGCCAAAGGTAAGATTTGTTTGATTCATTTGTTTTGAGCTTCTTGTTCTCTACATGATAAACATCATTGACATCATTTAAAACATAAATACCTCCAATTGAAATGGCTTCACCATAAACCATTTCATTAAATGAAAAAGTACACCGATTGTTCTTAACCATGAAACAAAAACCTTCCGCATCTAAAACGGAGACGGAGATAATGTTTTTGGTTAAAGTTGGTACAAAATAACAGTTATTCAAATACAACTCTAAACCACTAGCAAGAGCGAGTACATAAGTTCCCACGGAAACGGCCGCTACTCTAGCTCCATTGCCCATGCGGAGATCTACATCACCCTTGGCTAGTGCTCGCACGTTTCTCATCCCCTGCAAGTAATTACAAAGGTGAGATCCACATCCGGTATTCAATACCCATGTAGAAATGCAAGCATAATTAATGTCTATCATATAGAGATTAGAAGGAACAATACCTTTGGATGTCGCACATCCATCTTTCTTTTCCTTCTTGTACTTGGGACAATTGCGCTTCCAGTGGCCCACTTCATTGCAAACGTTGCAAGTGTCATTGAGAGGTCTACCCTTGTTGATCTTGGGCTTAGGCTTATTTGGAACATTTTCCATAATAGCTTTCCCCTTTCCCTTGCCTTTGTTAGATGGAGCCTTCTTGGCTATCTTCCCCTTCTTGACTCCAAGATTCATGTTCTTCATTTTCATGGAGAGAACATCTTTCTTCTCCATCTCATTCACTTCCATATCTCTCTCGGCTTGGACCAAGAGTGCATGAAGTTCATGATAACTCTTATCCATGTTGTTCATGTTATAGTTTACTCGAAAGTGAGGAAACTTGTTTGGAAGAGAATGGAGAATGCGGTTAATCGCGAGAGCTTTCGGTATTGCACACTCTTGACGCTCAAGAGTGTCTATGTACTCAACCATTTTGAGCACATGAGGACCAACTTTTTGGTTCCTCTCAAGCTTAGCATCGAAAAACCGCACCGCGGCTTCATAAAGCCTAATTTGCGGTGCTTTGGAGAACATAGTTGTCACTCTAGTGAATATCTCATATGCACTTTTTTGAGTGACAAAATGGAGTTTGAGAGCGGGTGACATGGACCAAATCAAGACGTTTTTCACGTCATTGTCCACCTTCACATGCTCATCATAGGCGGCTCGTGCCGCCGCAGTTCGAGAAGCGGGTTCCGCGGGTGGTGGATCGGTAAGGTGTTTGAGCACTGACGGTCCTAAGTCGTATGCCGCAAATTAACAATTTATATCACTTAAATCCTAATACTAAACAGATAGTAAAGCGGAAGTAAGGGGTCGAACCACAGGGAATAAGGCTAACTGAATCAAAGCTAAGCGTAGACAAAATGCAAGTATAAAGTAACAAAGTAACTAGTAACCAGGGGGGGTTTTGTTGGATGATTAAACTAACTGAAATCTAATAACAAAGCAATAAAGGTAAAACTGATGATGAAATATAATAGACTTAAGGTCTCAACTCAAGTTAATATCCACGGTTCAAAGACAATTGATCATAGTTATCCGGTTCAAATCAATATTCTTGACTACCTTATCGTGAATCATGTAATTCTAATTCTCCGTATGTTTAGTTAATTAAAACGTATCCCGTTCTTTAACTAACCCTAACCAAAAGACAATCTCACAATCCAGTTAAAGATTTAATCAATTAGCAGGTTTAATAACGAGAGAATCGATAAGGAATAAATAACACATACAATCCAGTTGTGTTTTAGGTATTATGAAAATTGCTTCTAAGAATAATTATCACGAATCCCGTACAATAATTAAACCTAGGTTGTTACTAGCGTTACGTTAATCACAATCCAGTTAAATCAACGAAACTAACAATTACGCGATTAAAAAGAAGACTAGTTGGCCACCTAGAAATCACAAACAATCTCGGAGATAACAATAATAACTAAGCAATAATCAATAATCAAGATTAAAGATAAGAACTTTCAAACTCACAATTAAAGTCAAACCGCTTTCAATCACTTGAATTGAGAAAAGAGAAATTAGTTACTCATACCGGCGGTTACAATAATCTCCAAAGTTTCAATCTTGAATCACCCAAAAACTTGAATAAAAACTAGGTCTAAAAACTCTTGATAATCAAAGTGATGAGAAAAAAATAACGAGGTAGAGTAATATCATGTCTAAACCTAATGAAAAATAAACCTTATATATGAAGGCTTTCCAAAAACTAAAAATAAAATAAGGTAAGTTTAGTAACTTCCAAAATTCGGATAAATAGGCTTCACTGGAGCCTTGGTAGGCTCAGCAGAGCCTTCAGTAAATCTCAAAGAATCCCAAAGAGAGCCTTCATATGCTCCAAGAGAGCCTTCTGGCCTCAAATTAGGCTCCATTGAGTCTTCCAAACAGAGCTTCTTCATGAGAGTAGAGCCATATTAGGCTCCAAAGTAAAGCCTATTACACGACATAAGGCTCCATTGGGGCTCCTTGTTTCCTTCTTCTAAGCTTCACTCCTTGCTTCAACATTCCTCTCTAGGACCTCTCTTCCTTCAAGGCCCCGAGCTTGGCACGCATTTCAAAATCATTGAAAACAAAATAAACAAGATAGTCTAAAAATCACATTTAATCCTCTTGTCATTACAACTCCAAATTACTCCAAAATCCACGTATTTCACCTTCCTAATCGTCTTAAAGTCACCTAAAATCGCCCACTAAACACCTACTAACTACGTCATATCAAATTTCCCCACACTTGAACTTTTAATCGCCCTCGCGTAGACTCAAAGGACGAATAAAAACTAAAACATCACTAGCTCAACAAAGAAACGCAGGGGACACGATATCATACTCTCAACTCCAACTCCCTCTAATGGCTTAAGCGATAGCCATTCTCACTCATTCTCAAGACAACTCCCGAAATGTAGGAAATACATACCCATCGACCCAACGACATAATGTGTAAACAAATGATGACAAAACTAGCTACGCCCCTTATTTCTCCATCCTAGTCAAGTTCACTAGTGCTACTAATGTCTCCAATGGCGTTGAGATGTACGCCAAATAACTCCACAACCCACACTAGTGAACAACCTAGCCTCCTCTACTCCGAAAACAACTCAAACCAAACCCAATCGCAAAAGAGAGGTGCCTACGACTCCGTGCACCGCGATTACTCCACACCGTAGCCTCTAACCTACCCTTCCGACCTTCTTCGTCACCCTTCTTATGTCGCCATGGTAAAATTGGAAGTATTAGAACATTTTTTTCCTAAATCTCTCATTTTGCCTAGAGTGCGCCGCTTCATGTTTCACTCTAGCTTTATTCACCTCACTTCTACGCTGCGTGGCTCATGAACTCGATTCTTCATTTTCCTCGGAGCGCCCACCGTTGTGGGTTTCACTCCGCCCTCGGCCACATATCCCAATTTTTGCCTAGGCGCCCTTTCGGGTTTTCACCTAGCCGGGGTTCACTTTTTCTCGTATGCTTGTTTTTTTTCTTTTTTTCTCCGTTTTTTTCTTTTTGTTTTTTGTATGGTAAAAGCAAACACAAGAGCACAAATGAAAATATATACACATCACAAGTGATTCTCCCCACACTTGAACGTCGCATTGCCCCCAATGTGATGAGAAAGAGGGCACAAAACAATAAAAGGGAGAGAAAAAGAGACGAACCTCAGGGCGGGCTCGAGGGACCACCACGATCGTGGTCCGAAGAAGAAGAAGGAGCTCCAGAGGCACCTCGGCGAGTAAGGTCGCGAGCCAAAAACGGGGCGAGCTCGTCACTAGAAGGGGGTAGGTACTCATTAGGATAGTGAGTGAGGAAGAAGTGATTCATAGCTCTCAAATACAATACCGACTCAGCAGAATCAGCTGCGACCTTCGCATTCACGGCCTCCTGTTGTGCTTGCCAAGCCAATGTATCATCGCGAAACTTCTCCCACGCCGAGGCGACAGGTGTCGGCCGAGTAATAGGAGCACTAACTGTAGCGGGGGTAGAGGTACCCAATGCCGGCTCGGGTGGGGGAGTAGGGTCACCACTGTCATCATCACTCTCATCGGCGTCCTCCGTGTCAGCATCACTTGGCCCCTCAAGTGCAAGTGGAGGATCGGAGATGGGAGCAAGTACAATGGGAACGGTAGCATCAGGAGGAACAAAGAAATCACGAGCTTGACGCCCGCAAGGCAGGGGGTTATTTGCAGCCCGAGGAAGGCGCAAATACTTATCCTTGTTAGGACCATAGAGCCAGTAGCAGCCATCAAAGTTGGGTGCAGAACAAGTGATCATATCGACAGCTTTTAAACCCGCCTCATCATAAACAATACTACCAAGCAATGGAGGAACACCAGGTTGCGTTTCGACGCCCTTGAATCGTGCAATCAATGATATCATTCCACCCATAGGTAGACATCCTCCTCCGTCCCGTGACGATCCTGTCTTCGCCCCCTTCTTCTTGCTCGTCAGATGCCTTACGTGGTCTTATGTTGAGTGAGACACGAAGACACAAAGACCTCAAATCAACTGAATGCCGACACTATCGGGAATAGTGCACCACAAATAACTTAAGCTTGCAGAAGTGACATTATTAGGGCTGCCTTGACCAAGAAAGGTCATCGCAAGGAAACGGTGCACTAAACGAAGCGCAGGATGCACTATAAGACTACTCTTGTCATTGCGGGTGCGGCCAGGTAGGCCAGTGATGTCGGACCAGAATTGTTTCGAGCGTGGCTGAGGGAGAAGAGTAAATTTTCCATCCGAGAGCTTTGTAATCCCAAGAGCGCAGCGAAGCTCAGTGTACGTCATGGTGAATCGTTGTTGAAACAAACGGAATTTAATAATGGGTTCGTCCGTAGGTGACAGCTCCTTAGTTAATGTGGAGAGAAATTCAAGAGTGTACTCACGATAAGTCTCCGCAGACTCGGTAAAAGCCCGCCTAAACCACAATTCTCTAGCAATTGACGACAACACGCTCAAGGCCCAAGTCAGCAAGAGTGGAAATGTGCAGAAATTTAGTAACCAACACCTTTCGGTTATCAACATTAAGCTTATCATATTTGGCTTTCTCCGCACTAGTCAAACCAACGCGACCCGAGTAGTTAGGAACACGTGCAGGGGGGGCTGTGGCCGTAGAAGGCGGCGCTTGCTTCTGCTTTTTAGGGGGTCGCTTATCAGAAGCTCTCGCATTAGTACTCGGTGGTGAGGCCTGTGCAACAATGGCTCGCGTTTCCCGCATTGTAGCCACAATGAAAATAAAACGACTCCCAAAAACAGTTGTAGCCACGAGTAGCAAGCAAGAACAAGCTCAAAAACGCAGCAGGGGGTTGAAAATCGAGTCAAGCACACCAAAAATCACAGAAAAACCGTCTAAACGGACGAAATCGACGGCAAAATCTGACAGGAGCTCAGTCAAAGCACCACGAGAACCAAAAACAACCCCCGAGAACGTGAAATTCGAGGCAAATTCGTTCAATTCTTCACAATGGCAGCAGAGGTTGATTATATGTGAACATAAATCAAGAATGGAAGAGAAATCTGCTTACCACGCGAATTGGAGGGGAGAAGCTGACAGGACGACGCGGAGAACGTGAAGAGAACGCAAAATCGGTCGTCAAACGCCCTTAATTCGAGAAGAGAACAGGAACATGAAGCAAACCCCCAAAACGAAAATTAGGGTTCTGGTATGTGAGAGGGTCGAAGTGGATGGGGTAGGGAAAGTCGAAGTGGTGATGCTGGTGGTATGCTCCAGTGGTTGTGGAAGGAGGAGGGTCGGCTCAGGGTGGAGTTAGGTCGTGGTGGTGGCTGCGCGTGGTGTCTGGGCTTGAGGGTGGTAGGTGGTGGCTGAGGTCGAACGGGAAAGGGGTGGTTTAGGGTGGGTCAGGGTGGAGAAGGGAAGGTCAAATCGGTGATGGCAGGTGGTGAAAGGTGGGACTGGAGAAAGGGGAAGGAAACGACGGCGGTGTTGGTGGTGGTTTTGGGTTGTTGTTGGCGGTGTTTGTTGCACTCTCTTTCTTTCTTGAGTTGTTTTATTGTATTTTGTTTTATTTTGTGGGTTTGTTTTGTTTGTTGTGTAAGGAGAAACTAGGGCAGGGTGGTAAGTTTTGAAGGCTTCAGTGAAGCCTTGATAGGCGCTACCAGAGCCTTGCCTTCGACATAGAGCTCCATGGGAGCTGAGTTGGCGCCACTGCAGCCTTGGGCACAGCAGTGAGCATACACACGCTTTTTGTTTTTTTTTTTTTTTTTTTTTTTTTGTTTTACACTAAATACACGGGGCGTCGGGTCTTCACTCGTAAGCTCAAATTTCCTGAAACACTAATAACCCGTCACGAGCGCCAATTTAAGAAAATAAATTACAATAATATAAAATAAAACGAAACGTGAAAACAATAAATCAAGGGTTGCCTCCCGATAGCGCTTTTGTTTTACGTCGTTCGCTCGACGAAAGATATGAGCTTAGTCCTCATAAATTGGGTCGGAAAGATCGGCGGTTCCACGACCTCGTATCAAAACCATCGTAATAGGGCTTCAACCTATGCCCGCTCACTTTAAGAACCTTTCCCGATATAGGGTCCTTAATCTCCACGGCTCCATGAGCATAGACATTCACGATAACAAAAGGACCGACCCATCTTGACTTCAATTTGCCGGGAAAGAGACGTAAGCGAGATTGATACAAAAGGACCCGCTGTCCAACCTTAAAGTCCTTGCGTAGTATCATCTTGTCGTGCACGCCGCTCGTTCTTTCCTTATAAGTAGCGACATTTTCATACGACTCAAGCCTCACCTCCTCAAGCTCCTGTACCTGCACCTTCCTATGCATACCCGCTTCATCCAAGTTCATATTGAAGCTTTTAATCGCCCAATATGCCTTGTGTTCTAGCTCAACCGGGAGGTGACACGACTTCCCAAATACTAAGCGGTAAGGAGACATACCTATAGGAGTTTTGTAGGTAGTGCGACACGCCCACAATGCGTCATCAAGTCGCTCACTCCAATCATCGCGATCGGATTGACCGTCTTCTCCAAAATTGACTTCACTTCCTATTAGAAACCTCGGCTTGACCGTTTGGTTTGAGGGTGATATGCGGTTGAAACTTTATGAGTCACATGATACTTCTTAAGTAAAGCACCAATCGTCTTATTCACGAAATGAGTCCCTGGCCGCTTATCATCACCTTAGGCATTAGAACCAGCGCGCAAAAATGTTTGCTTTGATAAACTTAGCAACCACCTTAGCGTCATCGGTCTTAGTAGGGATCGCCTCGACCCACTTAGACACATAATCAACGGCTAGCAAAATGTACTCATAACCGTAGGAGCTAGGAAAAGGACCCATGAAGTCAATCCCCCAAACATCGAATACCTCGCAGTTCAGTATGTAGTTTTGAGGCATCTCGTTGCGGCGAGAAATGTTACCGACGCGTTGGCAATTATCACAAACTTGACAAAAACCATGAGCATCACGAAACAAAGTAGGCCAATAGAAACCACAGTCAAGCACTTTCCTAGCCGTTCGTTTAGCACCGAAGTGCCCTCCGCAAGCATGAGAATGACAAAAAGTAAGGATCGAAGTCATCTCATTCTCCGGCACACATCTTCGAATGATTTGATCAGAACAATGCTTCCACAAGTACGGCTCATCCCACACGTAATACTTAGCATCACTCCGTAGCTTATCCTTCTGTGACTTTGTAAATCGTGAGGAAATCTCGATGAGCAAAGGAAATTCACCAGGTTAGCATACCATGGCTCTACGGCTTTAATAGCCCATAATGTCTCGTCGGGAAATTCGCCTCTAACCGGTACATGTGCGTGAGGAGCAGCATCCACATCCACTAGCCGACTCAAGTGATCGGCAACCACGTTCTCCGCACCCTTCTTGTCTTTCACCTCAATGTCAAATTCACTCAATAGCAAGATCCAACGAATTAACCTCGGCTTCGCTTCCTTCTTCGACATCAAGTATCGCAACGCCGCATGATCAGAAAAGACTACCACCTTCGTACCTAGCAAATATGATCGGAACTTCTCTAGCGCGAAGACAACTGCTAGAAGCTCTTTCTCCGTAGTGGTGTAGTTTCGTTGAGCCTCATTTAAAGTCATCGAAGCGTAGTGAATGACATGAGAGACTCTCCCTACTCGTTGGCCCAACACGGCCCCCAATGCATAGTCACTCGCATCACACATAATCTCAAATGGAAGAGACCAATCCGGAGCTTGAATGATCGGGGCCGAAGTAAGCCGATTCTTCAATTCGTCAAAGGCTACCTTGCAAGCCTTGTCAAGATGAAAGTCCGTATCCTTCTGCAGCAGCTTGCACAAGGGTGAAGCGATCTTTGAGAAGTCTTTAATGAACCTGCGGTAAAAACCTGCATGACCAAGAAAAGATCGAACTTCACGGACGTTAGTGGGATAGGGCAAAGATGAAATAGTATCAATCTTTGCCTTATCCACTTCAATACCTCTAGATGACACCACATGTCCTAAAACAATACCCTGTTCAACCATAAAATGACATTTTTCACTATTCAAAACAAGGTTAGTGTCAATGCAACGTTTAAGGACAAGAGATAAGTGGTGCAAACATCTGTCAAAAGAATCACCATGCACCGTAAAATCATCCATGAACACTTCAATGAAGCGCTCAACATACTCAGAAAAGATGCTCATCATGCATCTTTGAAAGGTGGCCGGTGCATTACAAAGTCCAAAAGGCATGCGTCGGTACGCAAAAGTGCCAAAAGGACAAGTGAAAGTGGTCTTCTCTTGGTCTTCAGGGGCGATGGCCACTTGAAAGTAACCCGAATAGCCATCCAAGAAACAATAATAAGCTTTACCTGCAAGTCTTTCAAGCATTTGATCGATAAAGGGAAGGGGGAAATGATCTTTCCGAGTTACCGTATTCAAACGGCGATAATCGATACAAACTCGCCATCCATTCTGTACTCTAGTAGGCACAAGCTCACCTTTGTTATTCTCAACCACTGTCACGCCGGATTTCTTAGGAACGACTTGGGTAGGACTCACCCATTGACTATCCGAGATAGGATAGATCATACCTACTTGAAGTAACTTAAGAACCTCCTTCTTCACCACCTCCATCATAGGTGGATTCAGTCGACGTTGTGGTTGTCTCACCGGCTTAGCATTCTCCTCAAGTAGGATCCGGTGCATACATGTGCTTGGACTTATGCCCTTGATGTCGGCGATAGTCCATCCAATTGCTAGCTTGTTCTCCACAAGAACGTCTTTCAATCGCTTCTCCTGTTCCTCGGTGAGCTTATCGGAGATGATGACGGAAGAGTGTCTCCTCACCAAGGAACATGAACTTCACGAGCTCAGGTAGAGCCTTGAGCTCAACTACAGGTGCCTGCACAACAGATGGTAACAATTGTTCTGTAGGAAGGGTTAGTGGCAATGGTGGAGAAACATATAAAGGTCTCCCATAATTGTTCAGCTCAGCCACAACTTCCTGCAAGTTAGTAGAAACAGCATATTCTACCTCCTTCCCATCAAGACTATTGTCCAAAGCGACCTGCAACTCATCACACCCGCTAAGATTGAAGCAATCTTGCGTAAGAGGGTCAGTGATATCAATAAAATTCACAGCATGATGATCAACAGGATACTTCATAGCATCGTATATACTAAAGCTAACCACATGACCATTAGACTCCATAGTCAAAGAACCAGTAGACACATCAATTTTGGTACTCGCAGTTTTCAAGAATGGTCTACCTAGAAGGATCGGGGCCGCATGAGAGTCATGCTCCATATCGAGCACATAAAAGTCAGCAGGAAATATCAAACCATCAACCAAAACTAGGACATCCTCAACAACTCCTTTAGGATACACATTAGACCTATCCGCAAGTTGAATAATAACACTAGTAGCATGCAAAGGTCCTAGTTTCATAGATTGATATAAAGAGTAAGGAAGCACATTTATCGACGCACCTAAATCTAACATAGCTCTATCAAATTTAGTGTCACCAATAGTACAAGGAATAGTAAACATGCCCGGATCATTACATTTTGGAGGAAGTTTTCTTTGAAAAACAGCAGAAACATGTTCACTCACCTTTACCTTCTTAGCCCCTTTAAGCTTGTTATTCCTCTTAATCGTACAAAGTTCTTTTAAAAACTTAGCATACTTAGGAATACTCTTAAGAAGATTGAGAAGGGGAATGTTTACCTCGCACTTTTGAAATACCTCGTAGATATCCTTGTCGTGCTCGAAGTGATGCTTCCTCCTTAGTGCATCGGGAAAAGGTACCTCCATCTCGACGGGCAATGAAGGTGAAGGAACCGACTCCTTCTCCTTGCTCAATGTAGCTTGGTCACCTTCCACGATCACTATTTCTTCTTCCTCCTCGTTGATCTTGGCTTCTTTGGGCTTCCTCTTTACCTTCTCTACCTCTTCCAATTGCCTCCCATTTCGCAAAGACACGGCACTCACATTCGGCTTAGGGTTTGTCACCGTTTGACTAGGCAACACGGTCGAATCCCTAGCTTCCAACCGGCTAATAGCAGTAGCCATTTGACTCATTTGAGTCTCAAGATTCCGAATGCTATTCTTAGTCTCCTGTTGGTTTTGTGTAACGCTCATAGTTAAGGCACGGATCATGTCCTCGGTGGACATAGATGAACTCGGATTAGGTTGCGGTGGAGCTTGTGAGTGTGGAGGCGGGTGTTGAGGACGAGGTATAAATTGTCCTCGTGGTGGACCGGCTTGGTTCCCTTGAGCATATGATGGGTTCCCTTGATTGTGAGAGGGTTTCCTTGAGTGTTTCCCATCTAAAGGCCTGATTAGCCCTCCATCCCGCATTGAAAGTATTGGAATAAGGGTCCCACTTCCTTTGTCCCGGCTCCATATAACCCGCAGCATTCACCTCTTCATAAGGTGATTCCTCCCCCATTTGTGGGCAATTCTCACTATAGTGCGACTCAGAAGAACAAATGCCACAAACCATCACCGATTTCTTACCTACGACCAAGTCCTTGACTAAAGATGCCAAGCTATCAACCTTCTCCTCAAGTAAAGCGTTACTTGAGTTAATCGCATTGACCGTCGTCGTGGGGTCTTCACATCAAAGTCTCTTGAGCTCTCAAAGAAGCTCGCGGATCAATGCTATCGCATCATTCGGGTTCTTATTAGCAATACCTCCTCCACTAGCCGCATGGAGCATTCGAAAGCGCCATCCTTGCTTAAACCAATTCGTGAAATACATGACTAAATCATGATCCTCGTATCCGTGATAAGGACAGGTACCACATAGCTTCTTGAAACGTTCCCAATACTCGTACATACTTTCACCGTCTCGTTGTTCGGCGTTGCTTATCTCTTTCTTCAATTGTGAGGAACGAGAGACGGGGAAGTACTTCTCTAGAAACGCCCTTTTCATCTTTATCCACGTGTCAATGCTACCCGTGGGTAAATAATAGAGCCAATCCCTCGCAGCGTCCTTCAGTGAGAACGGGAAAGCCCTGAGCTTCAGTTGCTCATCAGTAACTCCAGCAGGTTTCATGCTGGAACAGACAATATGAAAATCCGACAGATGCTTGTTCGGATCCTCGCCGTTCAACCCATGGAATGCGGGCAAAAGATGTATGAGCCCGGACTTCAACTCAAAGTTCACACCCGCCGCAAGAGGTGGGATTGTGATGCATAATGGTTGTTGTCGAAGGTCCGGAGCTGTAAGTTCCTTAATCGTTTGAGCGGCCATCACGTCGCTTTCGTCTGAAATATCCGAAATATCCGATGCGTATTCAGGTATGTCTACCTCAGGATCTTGCACGACGACGACTTGACCACTTGCGTTCCTCTCCTAGACACGAAAAGTGTTCTTTCAATCTCTCGAGTCAAAAGTCTCGAGGTTCAGGTTAGTAGAACGAGTATTATGCATACACCTACACTAAAACAATGAAAACAATCAATGCCTAAAATTCCCTAAGAACGGCCAAAATTTGACGGTCCTAAGTCGTATGCCGAAATTAACAATTTATATCACTTAAATCCTAATACTAAATGTATAGTAAAGCGGAAGTAAGGGGTCGAACCACAGGGAATAAGGCTAACTGAATCAAAGCTAAGCGTAGACAAAATGCAAGTATAAAGTAACAAAGTAACTAGTAACCAGGGGGGTTTTGTTGGATGATTAAACTAACTGAAATCTAATAACAAAGCAATAAAGGTAAAACTGATGATGAAATATAATAGACTTAAGGTCTCAACTCAAGTTAATATCCACGGTTCAAAGACAATTGATCATAGTTATCCTGCTCAAATCAATATTCTTGACTACCTTATCGTGAATCATGTAATTCTAATTCTCCGTGATGTTTAGTTAATTAAAACGCATCCCGCTCTTTAACTAACCCTAACCAAAAGACAATCTCACAATCCAGCTTAAAGATTTAATCAATTAGCAAATTTAATAACGAGAGAATCGATAAGGAATAAATAACACATACAATCAGGTTGTGTTTTAGGTATTATGAAAATTGCTTTTAAGAATAATTATCACGAATCCCGTACAATAATTAAACCTAGGTTGTTACTAGCGTTACGTTAATCACAATCCAGTTAAATCAACGAAACTAACAATTACGCGATTAAAAAGAAGACTAGTTGGCCACCTAGAAATCACAATCAATCTCGCAGATAACAATAATAACTAAGCAATAATCAATAATCAAGATTAAAGATAAGAACTTTCAAACTCACAATTAAAGTCAAACCGTTTCAATCACTTGAATTGAGAAAAGAGAAATTAGTTACTCATACCGGCGGTTACAATAATCTCCAAAGTTTCAATCTTGAATCACCCAAAAACTTGAATAAAAACTAGGTCTAAAAACTCTTGATAATCAAAGTGATGAGAAAAAAATAACGAGGTAGAGTAATATCATGTCTAAACCTAATGAAAAATAAACCTTATATATGAAGGCTTTCCAAAAACTAAAAATAAAATAAGGTAAGTTTAGTAACTTCCAAAATTCGGATAAATAGGCTTCACTGGAGCCTTGGTAGGCTCAAGCAGAGCCTTCAAGAAATCTCAAAGAATCCCACAGAGCCTTCAGATGCTCCAAAGAGAGCCTTGGCCCAAATTAGGCTCCATTGAGTCTTCCAGCAGAGCTTCTTCATGAGAGTAGAGCCATATTAGGCTCCAGTAAAGCCTATTACACGACATAAGGCTCCATTGGGGCTCCTTGTTTCCTTCTTCTAAGCTTCACTCCTTGCTTCAACATTCCTCTCCCGGACCTCTCTTCCTTCGCGTCCCGAGCTTGGCACGCATTTCAAAATCATTGAAAACAAAATAAACAAGATAGTCTAAAAATCACATTTAATCCTCTTGTCATTACAACTCCAAATTACTCCAAAATCCACGTATTTCACCTTCCTAATCGTCTTAAAGTCACCTAAAATCGCCCACTAAACACCTACTAACTACGTCATATCAAGCACATTGTCGGATTGAGCGGCGCTCTTCATCGTCGAATCCCATTTGACAAAGTTGCTACCGTCATCCTTTAGGATACACTTATCCATCACGGTTCTCAACCATGAATCTTTACCCAAAATGGGCGCGGGAGTTGATGATGATGATGCCATTGCGATTTGAAATAAATAATTCTACAACAAATATGAGGAAATACATAAGCATTCATTGTACATTAATAACATTTGCTAAAACTCTTTTTAAAACAAATGTCAATTTATATAATGATCTCCCACGAAATTATATAAATGATTCCAAGACTCGTTCTCATATAAAATTAGACATCTCATGTTTCCTTTTATATAATAGCAATAAGTCAACACTTGACTAATTCTACATTAGAACTCTTGGTTGATGATTTTCTTTAAAAAAAACATCCTTTAGCCCCAAATAACTCTTATTTGGTTGAGTCCAAACCAAATTAGCATGAGACTTTCTCTCACTACTTACCCATGGTAACGAAGTTCCACGTTGCGGAGGTCCTCATGAACATGGGGTTCATAGTTGCCACATTTGGAAAGGCTTTATCTCAATTCATTTGTTAAATAATGTGGGTGATCTTGTCAATTTTAGTCATTAAAATTCTTTTATAAGTGAGCTAATTTAAGAATCGTGACCTAAAACGACAATCATATTGGGATAGCTTAGCATGCATGGCGATTTTGGCATGTAAACGATAAAAATAAGCAATCAAACAAGCATCAACCTAGTATGGCCACCTAAAAGGAATTTAAATTACAAGGAGTTACAAATTGGAAACCAACTCCTTTGGTCCCTCTTCACATGGACTTCATCCAAGGCTCCTCCTTGCAAGCCTTAGAACACTTCTAAGGCTCCAACTCGATCCATCGCCGGTCTTCGAATTACAAATAGTTACAAGTATAAATTTACAAATGAATCATAGCATCCCTATTATACATTTCTAAATAAAATGAACTATTAAATTACAAACCGGCGATACGAGATCGCATTTAAATTATATACCCACACGATATTCCCTTTCATTACGGGTAATATCGGTAAAAATATAACAAACTATGGCCATACTAGTAAGAATAAACATTCAAACAACATTCATTCATCGAAACATGCAAACATAATGCTTATGAACAAAACATGCCAAAATCGCCATAAAACTTTAATCGATTTACAATTTAAATCTTGGTCTCATAATTTATCGATTAATCTCATATTAATCAATAATGCTTAAAACACCTTTTAAGCATGAACTAAAACTTCTAAACTGATTTAAAACACCCAAAATTAGTCTTCACTTCATGGTGATTTTAGTTCACTATTGTGGTCAATTTGCTAATTACTTTAACTGTAATCATAACTATTTATTAATAAAGCATTAAAAATGCATTATAATATAAAATAAAACCATTTTTATTTTGGGAAAAATTTGTACATTCTGGAACACTTCCAGGATGTCAAAAATGCAAAGCTTGCTCAAAACTTTTACGAATGATTTTTTATAACAATAAACATACGATTTCATCAATTTTATCTAATAAAATCAATAAAACCTTCAAAACAGTGAGTTAAAATGCCAAATTTATACCTTTGCATCCAACAAATATATAACAATAGTGGTATAAATTTCATGTCTAGAAAACAAAGTTTACTATATTTTTGACATTAAATTTCTTTATAAACCGATATTTATCAAATAAATGGATAAATATTCAAAACTCAAAATCTAAGTTTGAAAATTTACATGCAGAAAGTATACATTGCATATTTCACTGTGTATAACCAAAAACACCCTTTTTGACTCGGTTTTGTATAAAAATCATAATAATTAGCAAAATAATTCCAAAAATTACGAAATTTGACCAGTAGCTTAGTGAGACCAGAAACTTTGCATGCTATAAAAATCTCGTGTTAAAACCATTTTTAACACTATTTTCGGATTTTATCGTATTTATTCTCAGTAAATATATAAAACTCCAAAGATGACAAAATAAATTTGTAATTACAAGCCATAGCTCTGATACCACTTGTAGGGAACTCATACCCTTCACTAATCAATATTAGTGTAAATCAAATTACTCTAATTTGATGAGCAAGATGTATGTAGTTACAAACATACTTTGTTATACAAGTCCATAGAAATTTATACCTTTCTTTAAAAGGAAATGGGCACAAAATAAGAACTCCTTTCTTATTTTGTTTCTTGAGCTAATATTTAGGATGATCCTCCAACCCAATTTTCCAAACAAGAAAACCTCCTTCTTGTTGCACCCAAGAAGTACACCAAATTTACTAATGATTTTGATCTAGAAATCACTAGTAAACACTTGATAATATGTGAATAATATTATTACTACACTAGTAATATTAATGAAAATATAAGTACTTGTTACTTATTATTTAGAGAAAGTTTAGAGAGAAAAGTGGAGAGATAAGTGTCAAAAGCATGAATGAATCTACACTCTCCTTGGCCTTGTATTTTTATAACAAAACAAGCAAAATGAAATGTATTACACACTCCATTAGGCCGGCCCCCTATAGAGAAGAGAGGAAGAGTTTTTCTCTTAATTAGTGTTATTTCATGCATGGTAATCATGATGTTTTAGCATGCATAAACAAGCCACTAGTAAACAAAATGAATAAGACAAAGCAAAGGAAGCTTCCTCCCTCCTTGCCCTATTTGGACGGTCCAAGAGCCCTCCTTATGGGTCCATTTTGTTTATCAATATTTGTCCCACAAATACTTATAATTTATCACTTAATTATCTAATATAATAAATTATAAATTAATTAAACTCTTCCTTAATAAACATGTACACTTACACATATATTAAAATTGCACTTTTACTAATCTCATTAGTAAAAATATACATGATTAGTGAATTAACGGTTAATCACTAATTCCCATCTTCTCTAATAATTTTATCGATATAAAATTCAATCATTCGAGTTCACAACTCGATTTCTCTCTAAATTAATTCACTAACTAACCGTTAGTCGATTTATCAAGTTACTAATCTAATCGTATCTCGTACAATTAATTAGCTCTATAATTTTGGAGTACGTTCCTATAGGTGTGACTTAAAGGGATCAATTGATTACCGCCGTCTCACGACAATAACGTCAAACTCTAGTCAGTCAACCGTTATTGATTTACGTTAATCAATTAACAATAATTCAGGATTATCCCCTTGTATTCCTTAATTGAGATTTATTAAGTAATCGCACTATTTGTGGAGGACACTTACTCCAACAATTTTATAGGATATTTGTGTGAAGTTTAGGGCCTTGGAGTGCTGGCCAAAAGCGGGTTTGGGCTCGGTTCTGGGCTCGAGACCCGAAAATGTAAAAGGGGTGCTTTTTGTAGTGTTTTGTGAAATGGGATGACCCGTGAGGCCGTATTTTGTAAATGCTCATGCTAAATAGCGGTTTTAGCTACCGGGCCTAAACTAAGGAATTTAGGAATGCTAAATTGGGCCATGTTAATGTAAAAGGGCCAATTGTAATGCGATATGGAAGCTCATGCCAAATGAAGCGAGACGCGAACCAAGCCAGACTCTAAATGGACAAATGAACATTTTTTTAAGCGTGATGTCTATTGACTCAACTCATTTTAACATTTCAAACGACATTAATATGAATTCGACATAATTAGAACCGTCTAAGTCAACGTTAAAGCATGCATGTTATAAGTCCGTTACATCATTGGGCTTGTTTTGGGAGGGTACGGATATGGTTATCCACACTGGCATTTTCACTCATGAGTGAAAGTGAGATCCATTCGCGCCTCGAAAAAAAAAAAAACTTTTCCTTTTAATTATGTTTATTTAATACTTTACTACTATAAGTTGCAACACCAAAAAATTATTTCTTGGTCCACTCCTGATAAAACGTATTAGGAGGTCTAATGATATCTTTAGGTAGTGAAAAGACCATCTTGCCCTTTATTGTTTGTAAGTTGTTTAGTGTAGTTGTTTTTGTATTTTTTTTTTTTTTTTTTACTTTTTCAAAATCTCACTAAAATAATAGAAATAAAAGTTTATATTAAGTATTTAAAATTTGATAGTTTGCAATGTCGGGGTTGGATGAATTTGAACACGAAGAAAAGGTATTACTCTTGTTTATTGTACTCTCTCTATTTCACTCATTTAGCCCTACTTTTTTTTGGACAATTTTACTCATTTAACCTCATTACTATCAATGACAACTTTATACAATAATCAAAATAAAACTTTTACCCCTACTAACATATTCATTTTACCAAAACACCTTACAATTTATCTTCTAAAATGGACCTCACTTAACCAAACCACCAATATTACCTAGTGGCGGACTTAGAATTTTTCGCAAGTGGGGGCACAGTACAAATAAAAATTGTACGCATAAATTGGTTGTGGATTTAAAAAAAAATTGTACTCGGTTTTTATAAAATAATGAGATAAAAATGAGGAAAACATAGATTAAACTTATTTTTTTGTTCATTTATTGAGGAAAAACATAGATAAAGTAATCAAATAAAATTCGATTCAATTAGCGTTAAAAGTCTAGAAAAATAAACAAAGAATAAATAGCCAATCATAGGAATAGATTCGTTATTATGTGTTAATATTTGTGTCTCTTATATATACGTAATGATAATATATAAAAAAAAGTAAAATTGTAGAACCCGGGATCGAGGGGACCCAACTCGGCGTCTTGCAGAAAGGCGCTTAAAGTTAAAAAGATTAAGTTAGAAAAACCTTTAAAACTATTTTGGAGTCGCCACCTAATTATCGCGGAAATTAGGAACCTGCTAACATGTCCTAAGTTATAGAACACGTCCTAGAATTTGGAGCACGCCGACACCCCTAGATCTAAGGTTGTGAAACCAGATGGATTCGGGGTGAGGGTACTTATCTTAAGATTAATTCAAGTAATGATTTATGAAAACCGTTTAGAAAAGCCTATTTTATAAAATAGCCTCTACTAGCCTTAGAACAATCCGTGTTTAGAGATATTTGAGTATATGTTATCGCTACGTACAAGTGCGAAAAAGTTTTGTAAAAGAGTGCAAATGCATATGCAAAAAGATTGTTTAAAACCGTCAGTTTAGCATATTTAACTTGTTAACGAAAACGGTTCAGTTAATGTCGAATTCATTGTTAAAGTTGTTTAATGCATAAATAAGAAGGTACAAGATGCATACAATTAAAATAAAGTTCAATTGTCCATTAATTTATTTTAAAGGGTCGGTTGCTTATGCGACTGACAAGGCTAAGTCGTCACGCCTCAATCAAAATAAACCTAACAAACAACTAACGGAAGCTAGTGGTAAGCAGGATCGTATCCACAGAGAAACGGAGCAGTTATAAGCTAAAGTCGGAGTAAACAGGTCTAACTCAGGTATGAAAAAGGGTTTGTTATAGATTAAAAACTAAGGCAATAATAAAGAAGATGAACAGAAATCAATAAGGAGAAAGATTAGGGCATCAAGTTCATTATGACAATGATTCAGGAACTCAAGTTTATAAGAAGGAAGTGATAAACCGTGCAAATGAGTAGGTTTATAAAACGCTCTCTCGAGTCAATTTTAGCCTTAAGCAAATTTAGCGGGCTCTCGCAACTTACTAAATCTAACTTATCAATCTCGCGTAAGTCTAGTTTTAACTCGGCTTTCGATCTTAAATTAAAACTTACTCAGGTTCAATTAAACTCAGACAAATCGTTGATCAGGCGAAATAATCCTAATTCAATTGGCATAAAACGCGTAGAAAGAAATTCAATTGCACAATAAATTCAACCAGTTTAATCCAAAAACATGTTCCTGAGCAAATATCACAAATTCCCCTCAAACCCTAATAGGAGAATTAGCTACTCATACTGGAAATTAAAACAAAGCAATTGGAATAAGACATAGCAATTGAATAATTAAAGCAATTAAAATAAACCTGGAATAAATACGGAGTACTGACGATTACAAAAGAACCAATCTTGAAACTAAACTAATGAGTTTTGGAGTTTGTTAAAGAGAGAATTTAAAACAGTAAACCAAACTAAACCTAATCTCAAAATAAAGCATAAGTCTAATTCACGACCTAAACTAGCTATATATATGTTTCCAAATGATTGAACTCGAATTAAATCAAAACCCGTCAGAAAATCCTCCTCAGTACCGTGGCCATGCCAACTTGTTGACCGGCCGGTCCCCACTTCACTTGGGCCGGCTCTTTAACTTTCAACTTGGGCCCTAAATCCTTTTGGGCCTCTCGTCTTTTGATCTATTTTGGTCCATAGTTCGTCTTCCGAGCTCCTGCGTGAGCTCGAGCTTGGTTTTGTCGTCTTGATTCTCGTAAGGCTCCAATTGTCTCGAGTTTTGGCTCAAAACCACCAAAACCTACTAAATGTAAATGAAAGGCAGCAGTATCGAGAAATATAACAAATAGCTCGTAAAATCATAACGAATACGAATAAATGCAGGCTAAATGCGACTAAACCGGGGGCATATAATCAATATAAATAACGTGTATCAAACTCCCCCAAACCAAACCTTTGCTTGTCCTCAAGCAAAAAGCGTCGGAGAAAATCAAAGTGACACGAACTTATCACGTTAGTATCTCAAAGTTGACGACCTATGTACATAAACTTACAAACCATAGTCTATTTCACCGAAAATAGAGCACAGGTCTCAACCATTCGCGCCACATTATATTACTAGCCTCTAACGCTTTCGCAAAAATAAACTGACGACAATTGGATTCAAGCAAGGCCAACCAACCATCCACTTTCCGTTCAACCTATTCTTTCCACAATCCATTCTTTTTTTTTTATCTTTTCTTTTCTTCTTTTCTTTTTTTTTTCAAAATGTGGAGCATCCCTCGTATGTAATACCGTTTAGCTTGACGTTCACTCGGTGAAGATCGTGCTCGGGTACACATATTTCCTTAAGGGTTACATCATTGCTCATACTCTCGGTCGCAACCAAATTCATGGCCACTGTGGTTACTCAAATCAATGAGTCCCCTCCGAAAGCATCGAAACATTGCTCCAACATTAAATGATCTTTCCAAACAAACCACACGCCAACTTTCCATACATTCCACAAACCAATTGCCTCGCAAGAATAACAATATCGAAAGTAAAAGAACGAAAAGCGATAAGAATTCAGCAAATACAAGTGGGCTAGTGTTTGAGACTCACAATCTATTAATAGGAAACAAACATATAGTGCAAGCTACGATTTATAGATTTTCAACTCCTGAGATGCTAAAGATCAAAATAAGCACACTAATCAATTCTCCAAACTTGATTCAAAACCAAAAGACTCGTACTTTTGTAATTTTTGAAATTTTTAATTTTAAATGAAAAATGCAAAAGACAAACGCGAAAGTGTTTCCCTCCCCCAAACCAGAATCGCACATTGTCCTCAATGTGGAAAACAGCACAACCACAACAACAGATAAGGACAAATAATAAGAGGGGGGGGGGGGGGGGGAGGAAAATGAAGCGACGAAAGAGGGTAATGGGAACTCACATTATCAAGTCGGAGCTCCCCCAAACCGAAGCGAAGCATGGAGTGCGGCTTATAATCCACGTATATGCGTCCAATTCAGTCCAGCTATGAAGTACTTCGGAGTAGCACGCGAGAATAGACGAAACGAAATAGCAGAAAAGTGCAGGTGTGGCCGTGCACGGGACCGGCAAATGGACGACAACCGAGCCCACGACTCAATTTTTTCGATTTTTCTTCTTCTTTCAAATTCCAACTACGGCCCTGCCACGATCTCTGGCACCGTGAGGTCACCGGTGACCTTCTTCGAAACGTATTCTCAAGAATACTAAGGACCAAAAGTCCTAAAGTACCTGCGCGCTAAAATCACAAAATAATACCCTCGTCCTCGCGCGCTCAATAAAAACAAAATGACATAAAAACTAAGCAAACCAAAGTACAATAAATTACAACGTCATCGGGTTGCCTCCCGGAAGCGCTGGTTTATAGTCCCGCACGACTCTTCAAGGCTCCATAAATCAAGTCAAGTTAGGCCAAGGTCGTTGGCTATTTGCAACAGCTTCACTTGGCGAAACAGCAGTCGTTCGCCATAGAACTCCTCCCTCTCGAGGTAAAGCAGCATAGTCCATTGCACAAGGGACCCCATCACGAAATGGCTCCCCATATCTTCCACATGTTCCAAGAGGCTCGACCGTGGGTCCTCTATCTGCAGCACTAGCGTCAAACAAGTCGGTTTTCAGCAGCTTTCTCTCCCCCAAACCATCTTTGCAGCCATCCTGAAAAGAACCTGCACAAAGAGAAGAGACATGCAAAACCTCCAAAGTATCTCCAGTAGAGTGAGACGGAGGTACAGAATCAATAGAGCAAACCGACTCTAGACGCATGGGTGACCGCAGGGTATCAGAATGCGTAAAAGTGACTTTTCACCCCCCACCGTGAATGCTAAGGTCTTGTTACCCACATCTATGACTGCACCAGCAGTGTGCAGGAAGGGTCTCCCCAAAATAATGGGAATGTGGACATCCTCGGGCATATCTAACACTACAAAGTCCACAGGGATAAAGAACTTTCCTACTGCATGCAGGACGTCTTGCAATATACCTAAGGGGACGCTAACAGGCCTGGCCACCCATTTGCAAAGTGAGACTAGTGACACCCAAATTGGCCATATTCATCTTCTTACACATAGAGTGCGGGATGACACCGACGCTAGCTCCTAGGTCACATAAAGCATTTTTGACCTCAAACCTACCTATGGAGCAGGGGAATAGAAAATGTCCCAGGGTCACTAAGCTTAGGGGCTTACTACCCTCGCACCCCAAGACTAGCCTCTCCCACAAATGCCACAGTCGAGACATCATCAAGAGTACGCTTTCTAGCTAAGACCTCCTTCAGAAACTTAGCGTATGCAGGTATTTGAGTCACAAGGTCAATAAAAGGAACATTTACCTTAAGAGCCTTGATGACGTCGACGAACTTCCTGAACTTAGCCTCGGGCTCTGCACCTCGTTGACGACCAGGCAATGCGAGCTTGATCTGAATCGGGGGCGTTGGAGTAGCGGAGGAGCACGGATATAATACCGAATCATTCTTCCCAGTAGCAGCAGTCCAAATTGGCCGATCCCACGCCGGTCGGCCGACTGTGAGTTTCTGAGTACCTAAGCCACCGTGTTTTCATCCGCATCCTTCTCTTCTTCCTCCAAGTTCGTAGGGGCACCATACATTGACCCACTTCTCAATGTAATCGCATATGTCGTATCATGCGGAGGTTTAGGAGGATTACCTTGAGGTGGAAGTGTAACACCCCGTCCTTTTAAATAATATTATATTAGTTACGAAATTTTATATTCTTATTTATTTTATATAAATAAATAAGAATATAAAATTTCGTAACTAATATAATATTATTTAAAAGGACGGGGTGTTACAGGAAGGGTACCCGGTTGGCGTGACGCTTGCGAAGCGGCGAGCCGCGCCACTTGATTCTCCAACAATTTAATCGCAGCGTCCTTAGCTTGCCCGTCCTTTTGCATCTGCTGCAGCATCATCTCTTGCGACTTTTGCACGGACAACGTTACTTGCGACATCTGCATCATCATGGCCTTCACCTCGGCCATAGGATCGGGTACCTGTGTAGGAGGAGGTGGTGGTGTGTAGGCGGGTTTTTGGTAGTTAGGTGGAGGTGGTTGGAAATTTTTGTGAGGGGGTTGATAAGGGGCATTTTGTGGAGGTTGGGTGGTTGGGTTGAGGACATTTTGGTTACGATATGATAACAAATGGCGATCGTGAAGGGTTGGGTTTGGTACTACAGGTTTTGATTATAAGATTGGTAGCGTAAACTCGCCTCTGGGCGCAAAGATACCGTAGAATAACCTGAATCGTGCCCCGCAATAGCATTAACTTGGGCACTCGACGAACCACTCCCCCGCATAGCATCAAACTTCCTATTCAGCTCAGAAAGTTGACTCATAACCGCACTTATGCTCTCATTTCCACGGTCGGTGTGCGCGGACCGTGAATTACCCCTAGGCTTACCAAACTGGGCCGAATGGACAGCCATTTCCTCAATCGTTTTCCACGCTTTATCATCATCCGTGTTATTAGCAAATCGACCTCCCGCAGCCGAGTCAAGAATAGCGCGACTCTCAGCATACAACCCATTATAAAAGGTCATAATAATCAACCAATCACCAAGTCCGTGATGTGGACATTCACGGACTAACCGTTTGTAACGGTCCCATGCCTCAGCTAACGTCTCGTCAAAGCTCTGCTGGAACCCTTGAATTTGACTACGGAGTTGGTTAGTCCGCTCCGGCGGATAGTACTTGCGATAGAAAGCAAGAGCGAGACTTGGCCAATCCGTAATACCCGCAGCAATCTTGTCAAGATCCGTGATCCAATCCCGCGCTCGATCACGTAGAGAAAAAGGGAACAGCATCTCCCTAATCTGGTTCTGAGTGATCCCATTCTGCTTAATTGTCGAGCAGTAATCCGTAAAAACCTGCATGTGTTTCCCGGGATCCTCCGTAGGATTGCCGCCGAACTGATTACGCTCCACCAAAGAAAGAAAGGCGGGGCGAATCTCGAAGTTCCCTTGGACCGTATTTGGTATCGTGAATCCTTGCGGGATCGACTCGGTCTTGGGTAACGAGTGACTATATAGTTTAGGCATAGTCACGCGTGGTGGAGAAGAAACTGGAGTAATAGGTGGTGTGTCCTCTCCGTAGGACGATTGCGTTGCACTTGACTCCGAATGCGACGCTTCCTCAAAATCAAGATCGATTAATTTACTTGCTTCCGCCACGTGATCGTGTGCCAATCTGCGCTTTCGAGGGTTCAGGCTCAAATGGAACTAAACCTGTGGGTGACCTGTGCATAAACAAAACTACAAGCAAACGATAAGAAACGGTCTCAAGGAACTAGGTTCCTTGAGACAAGAGAGAAAAACCTGTGACAACAAACAATAACTAAAACTAACAAAGCCGTTTCCCCGGCAACGGCGCCAAAATTGACAAGGCTAAGTCGTCACGCCTCAATCAAAATAAACCTAACGAACAACTAACGGAAGCTAGTGGTAAGCAGGATCGTTTCCACAGAGAAACGGAGCAGTTATAAGCTAAAGTCGGAGTAAACAGGTCTAACTCGGGTATGAAAAAGGGTTTGTTATAGATTAAAAACTAAGGCAATAATAAAGAAGATGAACAGAAATCAATAAGGAGAAAGATTAGGGCATCAGGTTCATTATGACAATGATTCAGGAACTCAAGTTTATAAGAAGGAAGTGATAAACCGTGCAAATGAGTAGGTTTATAAAACGCTCTCTCGAGTCAATTTTAGCCTTAAGCAAATTTAGCGGGCTCTCGCAACTTACTAAATCTAACTTATCAATCTCGCGTAAGTCTAGTTTTAACTCGGCTTTCGATCTTAAATTAAAACTTACTCAGGTTCAATTAAACTCAGACAAATCGTTGATCAGGCGAAATAATCCTAATTCAATTGGCATAAAACGCGTAGAAAGAAATTCAATTGCACAATTCATTCAACTAGTTTAATCCAAAAACATGTTCCTGAGCCAAATATCACAAATTCCCCTCAAACCCTAATAGGAGAATTAGCTACTCATACTGGAAATTAAAACAAAGCAATTGGAATAAGACATAGCAATTGAATAATTAAAGCAATTAAAATAAACCTGGAATAAATACGGAGTACTGACGATTACAAAAGAACCAATCTTGAAACTAAACTAATGAGTTTTGGAGTTTGTTAAAGAGAGAATTTAAAACAGTAAACCAAACTAAACCTAATTTCTAATCTCAAAATAAAGCATAAGTCTAATTCACGACCTAAACTACCTATATATATGTTTCCAAATGATTGAACTCGAATTAAATCAAAACCCGTCAGAAAATCCTCCTCAGCCGGCCGGCCGGCTGCCGGCCTGGCTTGGACCGGCCGGTCCCCACTTCACTTGGGCCGGCTCTTTAACTTTCAACTTGGGCCCTAAATCCTTTTGGGCCTCTCGTCTTTTGATCTATTTTGGTCCATAGTTCGTCTTCCGAGCTTGGTTTTGTCGTCTTGATTCTCGTAAGGCTCCAATTGTCTCGGGTTTTGGCTCAAAACCCCCAAAACCTGCAAAATGTAAATGAAAGGCAGCAGTATCGAGAAATATAACAAATAGCTCGTAAAATCATAACGAATACGAATAAATGCAGGCTAAATGCGACTAAACCGGGGGCATATAATCAATATAAATAACGTGTATCAGCGACTTTGGCGGTGTCATCGGATATGGTGTGTACCCGAAGTAATAAGACCACTTGACTGCAAGCGGGCTCGGTGCCAAAGCTGGGGAGGGCGCTAGAGTGTAGTCCCCTTTGTTAGTCTAAAGTAGAAAAGAACCTTAATCCAAGTTAGGATTAAGACCTACCTGTCTCGAGCTAGAAAACTGCAGAGCTTCGCTTCTTGAACTTGAAAGGAGGAATTCAACACGGGATGATGTGCTGAACCCAAGGATTTTGAGTGCTTGAGGCTTTTTTGAGATTACGGGTGAATTATGATTGTGAATTGTGTGTTATGAGGTCGGGTATAGGGGAGTATATATACTAAAACCCTCGAAGAAAATAGGAAAAGCCGGGATAAAACCAGGCAAGCAGACCGCACAAGCCTATGCGGTTTGTCCAGTAAACCGCACAGGGCTATGCAGTTTGGCCCTCAAACCGCATAAAGCAATGCGGTTTGGAGGTCTGACTTCAGATTGAATTTCCTAATTCCGGTTTGATAATATTTCGGAAAGATACAGTATAATCCTCAACTGGCACGTCAAGAATGCTGACCAGAGGGCTTCCCAAGATATTTTGTGAGGGCTTAGGGCCTTGGAGTGAGGGCCTAAGGCGGGTTTGGGCTCGGTTCTGGGCCCGAGACCCGAAAATGTGAAAGGGGTGCATTTTGTAGTGTTTTGCGAAATAGAATGACCCGTGAGGCCGTATTTTGTGTATGAGGATGCTAAATGCGGGTTTAGCCACCGAGCCTAAATTTAGGAATTTAGGAATGCTGAATTGGGCCTTGTTAATGTAAAAGGGCTAATTGTAATGCAATGCGAAGCTCATGGCAAATGAAGCGAGACGCGGACCAAGCTAGACTTTAAATGGACAAAATGAACATTTATTTATGCGTGATGTGAAGCGACTCAACTCATTTTAACAATTCAAACGACTCAATATGAATTCGACATAGTTAGAACCGTTTAAGTCGACGTTAAAGCATGCGTGATAAAAGTCCGTTACATCACAGGGTTTATTTTGGGAGGGTACGAATATGGGTATCTACAAAAATATATATAATTCGACGAATATATAGATTATTATTTCGGGACAAAATATAATAAAGAAATTAGTTTATATAATACTAGTTTGTCATTTTAAGAAATTATTAATTATGTAATTAGATGAGATCCGATTTTCAAGAATCAATACTACGTATCTTAGGAAAACATACCAAAACAAAAACTAATTGAAGTCTATTTGCATGAATTAATACTAAAATGATAAAAAAAAAACCAAAAAAAAAAACATAAATAGGAGACTGTGGGATTTGAACCATATATCTCCCACAGCAAATTGAGTGGCGCAACCAACTAAGCCACTGGAAATTTGTGTACAATATTTGTCGCTTTTACTACTTAACAGATATTACCCTTAACTTTTCAACTTCTTTAAAAATTATGCAAAAGCTTATGGAGATATTTAAATAAAATGGAGAGAGTATAAGATTGATAAGTATTATAAAATTTTAGGGTGTTGCTCTTTCACCCGCGTGATTTACTCAAATGCACGCAAAAATGACATTTATACTCTTTTAAAATAAGGGCTACAATTTCAATAATTAAACTAAAACTCTCTTTTATTCCCTCAATTTTGACTTACCCAAATCCTTATCGATGTATCGCAGCTGTATCGCCGTCATACATAATAACAAAATTAAGTATGTGTTAGACCTCAAATAACCACCTCAATTACGTTAATTGTACTCAGTGTCAAAGACTTCGGTAATTTCAATACGAATTTCATAATCGGCAAAGTAAGTGTACAATTCACAAAAATTTTAATTGTATTCATCATACTCAATTGTAACCCTAATTCAATGGTTGCTATTTCGCGGTCGTAAAATATTCGAAAAATTTGACTAGATACCTTGTTTAATACTTCCTCCGATTCATTAGATTTGTAACATTTCAATATGGCACGATAATTAAGAAAGGCAAAAAGAGTGGGTGAACAAGTGGGGTAGTATTTAATTGTGAGATAAAAAACTTTCCAAAAAGGGAAATGTTAACAAATGAAAAATCACCCCAAAAAGGAAAATGTTACCAATCTAATGAATCGGAGGAAGTACAAATTTGGATCTATGGTTGAACTGTTTGACATTTGAGAATAAATTGATTAATTTTTAACTTGATAACCTGGTTTATCAAGAGAGAAAATATAGAGGTAGCAGCATGTATAAGGGTATATTTAGGCAATTTTATGACAAAATGCGGGCGTTAGAGTAAATCTCACGGGTGATTGAGTAACTACGAAATTTTATTGTCAGTTTTTTTAATTCAAATTCCAACCACTTTCACCTTAATAAAAGTGATTGAGTTAAGACTTAAGACTTTAAGAGTTAAGATGTAAGGAATTGATGGCAAATACCCATTAGACCATCCACAACGGTGGAATTTGATGAAGACGAAGAAAGCAGGCAAAGACGAAGATGAAAATATTTACTTGCAGCCTTCAACAAATTCGAAGATGAAGATGAAGCTGGACGAAATTTTCGTCTGGACGAAGAAAGATGAGGTCTGCAAGATTCAGTTTTTGGTCAAGTGATTTGTAGGTTATTTTTTGGGTAGTGTGTTAATTTGCAGGTGGATGGTGGGATGGTGGGGTAAGTTTATTTATTTATTATATTTTGGTGGGATAATTTGGCATGTTGATTATTTTTTGCTTTATTTATTATATTTTGTTCAAGTTGCAATTCACATATAGACAATTTTTGCAACGACTTTTTTTTTAACAACTCTATTTTCTCTACCCTATATATTCATATCACTTATCATTAAATTTATTCACAACTCAAATATTATTTTCCAAACTAACCCAAAAAAAATAATCACAAAAAAAATTTATATTATAATAATATGAGTAAAAATACTAAGTATACTAATATTCATTATAATTACGATGAACAATAGTTCTTCTGTAAGACCGTACTAACGATAATTAACGTAAGACACAACACACAAAAGTTATTAAAAAAAAAAAAGTAACCACCCCTTGTGTGAGAGGTCTTACAATAAGTTTATTGTAAGACTTGTCTCACACAAGTATTTGCCTACGATGAATTTGATCTTAATGTAAGTGATAATCAAAATACTCCAACGGATAATACAAATTTGCGTAATAGTTGTATCCAAGAAAATAATCGATCAAGATATCAGCAACAATCTTATTCCACTCCACCTTTTCAAAGTCGTCCAACAAATATCGATTTTCGTTCAACAAATGCATTTCTTCATCCATCAAATCCAACATTTTCTAATTATTTAGCACATACTCCATTAACATCCCAAAATTCACCAATTATTAATTTGTCACCTGAATCAGGAGATACTTTTCCTGTATTTTCCACACAAACTAATCCAACCTTTCTTAACTCTAATGCCACCGGGGATACCGACGTTGACGGTGGTGAGGACAATGCCAACCAGAATCCGTTAGATGTGAGCGACGAATTAAATAGTCGGGCTAATTTTAAGTTTCAGTAGAAGAAGATCATGCACTTATTGCGTCGTACATGAAAGTGTCTGAAGATTCAATTGTCGGGAATTGTGGGCCCGTGTGAAGGAACAATATGATTTGGCTAGAAATGCAAATCGTCGTCTACGACCTCGCAAAGAAGGAATGTTTGATAATCGGTTTAGAAGAATAGCGACAATAGTCATGAGATGGGCTGGTTGTTATCACAAGGCATCTGCTAGAAGAGCGAGTGGGTGGAATGAAAAGCAAGTTATGAACGAGGCTATAGCTTTGTAAGAACCACAAATGTTCCACTTGTTCTATGCTTGGGACATGCTGAAAGGTTATCGAAAGTGGATCCCCTGATGTTGATAGCAATAATAGTGGTAAAAGAGTTAGACATGAAGATGGTAACTATTCTTCCCCTATCTCTATTGAAAGTCATAGTGATTCTATCCAACGTCCAGAAGGTAGAAAAGCTGCTAAAAAAAATAAAAAAATAAAAATAAATAAATAAATAAATAAATAAGTTAATGCTGAGTACGAAGAAATGAACAAAAATTTTCAGAGGCTGGAACAACTGTCCAATCGTGATCAAGAACTTGAAATAGAAAAGTTAGAAATAAAGAAGAAGAATGTCGAGGTAGCTTTGCAGCAGATAGAATTAAAAAATAAAAGAGAAGAAAGGAAGAGAAAGGATCAAGAGTTACAACAAACGAAGAATGACTGAGATATGCTTCAAAGTTTGCTTCAAACTTCATCGGTACCCCCCAGCTAGAGAAGATGAAGTTTGATTTGCATGAAAAATTATCACTTTAGTCGATTTAATCGGTTTAATTTATCAATTTTGTCAGTTTAATGTTTGCTAAGGTCGTCTTTTCATTTATCACTTTAGCTGGTTTAATGTATTATGTTTTAATGCTTTTAATAAGTTGTATTAATTGTAACACCCTGAAAATTTCGACCATTTTAAAACTAAAACTTACAAAAAAAAAAAATGAACGCCAAAACTCAGGGTATTATAAGAAATATTACAAAACCTTTGAAAATATAATTAATTAATTAATTAATAAAAAAATAAAAATACAATTTCGGCAAAAGAAATAATTTTCTTCACTTCGAAAGTACTCGACTTCTCTCACAATATCCCAGAGCTCCCTGTACCTGTCAGTTTATTTAAATAAACTGCCACAATCAGTGGGGAGTAACTAAATGCCCTTTTATCATTTAATATGTATGATATAAGGCTACATATAAGCAAACAAGCATAATCAATTAATATAAGAAATAAGTGTTAGCGGAAGTGTAAGTGTAAAAAAAATATAGGTAAGCGATTAAAAACAAGTATTCCCTTTTAATATCATATCAGCAGTTGGTTATTATATGTTCTCGGCGTAACGGTAAATAATATAACATGTGAAATACGAAAGTATAGATCAACTTAAACCATATACAGTTGAATAATAAATATAAGTCTTTCATATTAATTTATTAGTATAAAATAAAAAGTTTACAAGTTCAGTGAAGAAAATAGTTGAACTGACTTATGCCAATTAAATCATTGATAGTAGTATAATGGTAATAATAATATAATATAGATAAGCATTTCGATCTCAATGAACCCACATTAGTGCGAGTACAAACTTCCTAACACTAATTAGAAAGTGAGTACAAACTTCTCACTTCCAAAACTATGGTAATAAACGGATACGAAACAGTATCCAAAAGACTAGTCTAATACTGGCCAGACTCTCAAGTGTATACAAACTTTACACTTGAACGACACCATAGACAATCTCATGAGTACAAACTTCTCAAGAGACGTGATATAATAATAATGGTTCTTCCCGCTGCGAGTACAAACTTCTCAACAACAGTCATTCAATCAAAGCAATCATTTAAAATAACTCTTGAGTCCAAACATCTCAAGAACAAAACAAACCGATGCATATACGCAAGCGGCGTAATAATCATTATAATAAGATTATAATAAAGTCGATAATTTATTTCATAATAACAAAATTAATAACTAGTTATCGACTCAAAACAATGATATTGATAACAAATTATCTCGGTCATATTTAAATGACATATAACTTGACCATATTAAAATATAAGAAGCATATAATATTCATTTCAAATCTAAGATCAAGTTTAAAGTAGAAATTAGTAATTCATTAGTTACTCACAACGAGTTAATTTTTATATCAAATGACGTTCTGACGACGTCGACCGAGCTCATAATATAAGTTAAAAAGATGTGAAATTATACCAATCAAAGGTCGAGACATATATCTATCACTTCCATGTTTTACGTTTTAGCCAACAAAGTCAATAGAAGGGTCAAAATGATTTCCCAAATATTGCTGTCCAAACAAACTAAATTATAGCACATCGACACTTTACGACAAAAGTTATTACGACTTAATAGTAGTAACCCATAAAAATTCGTTTATATATTTAGAAACTATACTCAAAGGGCTACAATTTAGACTCAAATAACTCTGTCATAGGATATATATACTAATATTCACGTTCAGTTAAAGAGAGCACCAATATCGGACTGTCACAGTAGATTTACAGCACTATAGTCGTCACGAAAATGCTCACTGTGACAAACAAAAAATCGTATGGGACAACCGAAACCTAATCTGAAAAGTACACTCAGAGTGCTACACTATAGAATCAGAAAGTTAATAAAAGGGAGTTCTAAAGCCTGATAAATTCCTGTTTAAAGACAACCAAATTTCTGCGCAGATCAGTAATTTACAGCATGTATAGCTGTTACAGAAATGCTCATAAAACCCAAACTACTTATCGGATTTTGCTTCCAAAAAATGTTGCAGAAACTACACTCGACGAACTACAGTTTAGACATAAAAACAGCAACGATTGAACTTGTAAAACTCGTTTCATCGAGGCCTATAGACAGACCTATGAATTTCCCCAAATTTCAGAATTCCCAAATTAATTTCAATTCACAAGTGAATCAAATTCAAATCAATTCTCACCATAAGTAGACCATAATACTCCTCAATATTCAGTTATAATGAACATAATCAAGCATAAAAATTTCATAAACCTTAATTATTATAACTCAAATATATCAATTCTCACATCTTTATATCATCTCAATATTATCCCTAATATCTTTTCAATTACAAACTCAATTCATTATATCACCATCAATAATCAATTTGCTAATTTAATCACATATAACCCAAATCATAAAAGTAAATGAATAAAAGAGATTTTAGTTACCTTAGAAGATGAATTAGGTAGATTAAACTTCATCAATCTTTCCCAATAAAAATCCCTCTTTTAAACCCTTAATTCAATGATTTGACCGAGAAGATGATGATGATGATGAAAAACAAAGTTTGAATGATTAAAATGAAATTAAAAGATCTGTTAGAGGAGAAGAAGAAAAATAGGGTTTTTATTATTTGGGAGATAATGAAGAAGAAGAAGAGGAGAAGCTGTGTTTTGGTGACTATTGTTTAATTAGTGATAACGTGGCTTTGTGTGTTTAATTTTATAAGGTGAGTCACTTGCGTTATCAACTAACTCGCTAATTGCATTTTGGTCCATATTTTAAATTATTATATACCTTATATTAATATAAAAATATTTCATTCAGATAAAATGAAATTAGAATTTTATCAAACTGAAATTTATAATATAAAATCTATAGATAATACATAAACAAATGTAATTGTACAAGTCAAAATAATCCTTATTGAAACAGACTTGTTTTAATTTAATAACCTCACTTTTATACAAATCAATATTTAAATTTCAATAAGAATTTTATAATAATTACATTTAAATAGTTATAAAATTATAAAATATATTAGAATGGTACCCTAAAATACGGTGTGTTACATTAATTAAGTTGAATGAAATATTTTGTCTAATATCTATATCGTAAGTTCTCTTATTCAACTTCTTATTTCAATAGCAACGAGACAATATTGAATAGACACTGACTTGACATAACGATACAATAAAAACTTCTTACTTCTTACTTCACGATACAATACAATGACTTGACTAAACGATACATTCAACCGACTAAATTATTAAATAATGACTTGACTAAACGATATAAGACAATGACTTGAGTAAACGGTACAATAAAAACTACGGCGTGACTAAACGATACAGTAAAATAAAAGGTTCATAATTCAAATTCAAACACAAGAAAATAAAAACAGATAGTGAATTAATAATACAATACTTCTAATATTTTAAGAATCTGATGTATAATCAGAATCTTCTTTATCCCTTGACACCCACATCTGCTCCTCCAAATAAGAATAATAAATGGAGTAAACATATAGGTCCTCATACGGGCCTTTGAATATATTTTCACCCCCTTGACATAAGTCAAATAGAGTGCGACTTGATATAATATTTTCACATCTTTTAAGCAGTTGCACGACCTCACCCTCTAAAGTTTTAAGTTCTTTGGATTTAGTATTTATCGTTCCTAAAAAGCATTGAACGTAGTTTATAATCAAAAAGAGGATGAATGTTGTTATAGTGACAAAAAAAACAAATAAAACGCATAAATGGTTATAGTAATCATACCTCTTGTTATGTTGTGTTCCTCAAAGAGGATGAATGTTGTTGTATTGACGACTCATAACACTACTTATGAAAAAGAGATTGTCATTTTCTTGGTTAATCATACTCCAAATAACATGATTACACATGACCACCAATAATCGATCAAAGAGCAATGAAATTCCAACGACAGTGCGATCAATTTTCGACTGAAGGAAGTTAACTTTTTGGATGTTGTTCATTGGCATTCTAGAGATGAAGATACAGGTAATGTTGTCAATTAAGAAAATGAGAGTGTGAGTATGTAGCAATAAAATCACCTCTATATATAGTGAAAAACGCTACCCAAAAACTTATCGAAGATCTTATCAGAAATCTCTAACTAAAATCTTATCTAAAATCTTATCAAAATTCTTATCAAAATTCTGTAACGAACCTATCCTATCTAAAATCTTATCTAAAATCTCATAATAACCATACCTTATCTAAATCCTCATTATGACCCTATCTTATCTAAAATCTCAACTATAAAATCTTATAGAATTGCGTTCCAAAAACTTATTTATAAGGACGTATTATTTTTATTGAATCGTATACCCAAATATTTTATTCACACAATGTCTTCTTCTAATTCCTCTTCACTTTCTTCTTCACCTATTGCATCTTTGTCATCCTCAGATGGATTTGAAAAAAGTTGTCATGAAAGGAGAAAATTAAGAAATCAAATGTTCTCTCAACTCCTAGTTTTAGGAGGTCAAAATAATATCCGTCAAAACCATACTCAAAATTGTCGAAAAAAAAAAAAAGTGATCGAAAGAAACCGTGAAGAGGGTCAAACACGATTATATAATAACTACTTTGCTGACGAACCTATGTACAATGAACGTTTGTTTCGCCGTAGATTTCGAATGCGAAAGCACTTGTTCCTACGTTTGGTGAATGCTGCGGAGTCAACTAATCGTTACTTTCAACAAAGAGAGGATGCCACTGGCAGACAAGGTTTAACAGCTCTTCAAAAATGCACCGCTGCTATTCGTATTTTGGCATATGGAGAATCCTCCGATAGGGTTGACGAATACTTAAGACTTGGTGATTCAACTGCTCACAAATGTCTCATTGAATTCGTTGAAGTTATCAATACTCGGTTTGGTGTCGAGTACTTGAGGAGTCCAACTGTTGACGATTTACAAAGAATATTACAAATCAATGAAACACGTGAATTTCCAGGTATGTTAGGAAGTATTAATTGTATGCATTGGGCATGAAAACATTGTCCGATGGCTTGGCAATGGGCATTTCAGGGACGATAACAAAGCCATCTATAATACTTGAGGCTATTGCCTCACAAGATTTGTGGATATTACATTCTTTTTTAGGTACCCCGAATGCATTAAACGATATCAATGTGCTTCATCGTTTACCAGTATTTGATCATCTTCTAAACAGGAGGGCTCCACGTGTTAGTTATTGGGTTAACGGTACTCACTATGCTACTGGTTATAATCTAACAGATGGAATTTACCCAAGATGGGCAACTTTTATCCCATTTATAAGAAATCCACAAACACCTAAGGACAGACTATTTTCGACAAAGCAAGAGAGTGTAAGAAAAGATGTGGAACGTGCATTTGGTGTCCTAAAAGCTAAGTTTGCTATAATTCGTAAACTAACACTTAGCTTTCATGGGATGAGTAGTTATTTCATAAGATAATCACATCTTGTATTATACTTCATAATGTGATCGTAAAGGATGAACGTGATACATATGCTGGTTACGACAATGTGAACGAGTATGTAGATCAACATAATGAAGGAACATCAACAACAGTTCAACACCCGGAGCACGCCATGGGGTATATTATTGATATACATGATTTTGTGGAAAATCGCAATGTTATGGAAGACCGGACTAATTATTTATCTCTTAGAAATAATCTTGCTGAAAATATATGACAAAAATTTAGCCATCATTTGGTTTAAACTTAGTATTTTATTACCTCCTTAGTTTAATATTTTAATGATGTAATTTCTTTAATGTCATTTGAGATCTATTTTAAATTTTAAATTTTCGTAGATGTAAAGTTTTTTTTCGTAATATATGCACTTTAAATTTACATTTATTTCTTTTAATAACATTAAAAACGACATAAAACAAAAATGAAAAATTATCGTCATGTTATCAAAATTAGACTTAATAAAACCGCGTCAAAAATGTAACTATAAAAAAATATTTTATTTTGTTTGTAATATTTTATGATGTTAAAAAATATGTGTTAGGAATATTTTTAATAAAATTTGACGTAATAAAAATATTTGGGTTAGTGGATTATGATATAGAATGTGTGAGGTATTGTAAATAAGGACAGAGAAATAATAAAATAAGTGGGATGAAGATTTATAGGTGTAGGGTATTTTTTAATTGATGAAGATGAAAAGTGAAAATTTGAGCTGGATTATAAAATTGGAGAAAGAAATAAAAAAATATATGAGATGAAGGTGAAAATAAGAAATGGATGTGGATGGTCTTTGGGACGTATATTGTTCACGTGCAAAGCCATTTTGGGCCGTCAAATTATAATGGGTCATACCATATTGGATGTGTAATTTTCATGTCTGAAGCCATGATTGCTTTTTTTTCCCTTCTTCTTTTAACGGCCTCTCCCTTTATGGGACTTGTACTGTTTGGTTCTGTTTCAATTGAAACATTTGGCCAAATTATTGGTTTCAGTAAAATTTCATTACCTTTTTAACTTGAAGTGTTTGGTGAAGGCTGAGTGAAAAATATTTCAGCTAGCTGGAAGCTTATTTCAGCTAGCTGAAATAAAAAGCTACTTCATGTAACTTATTAAAAAATAAGCTAGCTGGTTATAAGTTTTTTACTATTATACCCTTACTTTTTTATCCTATTAATTAAAATATTAATTTCCATACCTATTTCCTAAAATATTTATAAAATCTAAACCCTAATTTCTGATGAAGAAGTTGCTGGTAGTATTTTGTTTCATTGTATAGTGCTTCGTTCTGACACCAACTTTCAAGGTATGATGACATTTATCGTATTATTTTCATATTGCTAAGTACCCACACTACATAGATGGCGAAGATGTCGAAGTTGATGATGATGGCACAAACAACGAAAATCTAAATGAGTCGGCTCCGAAGATGAAGAAAATTCGTGATGAAATAGCTACTTTAATTTGGGAAGCAACATGATTAGAATACCAACATGTATTATCAATAATAAAACTATCAATAGCTATGTCCTTTTTGGTCATTTTACTTTATTTCAGCTATCTTTTCAGGTTGTTTACCAAACAGTAAAATAATTTTCAGCTAGCTTTTCAGCTAGTTATTTTCAGCTAGCTTTTCAGCTACCTTTTCAGTTTCAGCTAGCTTTTCAGCTTTCAGCTACCTTTTCAGCTAGTTTTCCCAAACAGAGCCTTGAATGCCTCACTTTATTAACAATTTATTAACATTATTGATCAACTGTACCCGACTTTTTCTCTGTTGTACCCTTTTTGCTCATAATTTTTCCAGCCTATGCCCTTGTTAAACTAAAACTCTCTCTTTTCCATATTCAATACATTAACCCTAAAAAACCTAAAATCACCAAAAATCAACTAATTACTTCCACAATTTATTCAATATTTCGATTATGGATAATAATAATAATGACATACTTCAAGTCGGTTGTTAATATATGGGATACCTTATTCGGTTTGTTGATTTTGTTTGCTTTCCATCCATTTTTATCATGTCTGAGATGCAAAACTAGGGTCTGGCACTCAACTTACACGAGCACTAGGTTCGCCCCAAGTATCCATCTCACACGATTTATATTCATACAACTTCGAAATACGGAGTCTGTAGAGTTGAGGAAACTCCTCTGAAGAAGAAGAACTGCCAGTTCCAAAACTTGATTTATTTTGTAAATTTCTTAGATTACGGGGTGGTGCCGGCCTGGTGTTAGAGTGGTACGGGGTGGTGTACATGGTGGTTTGAGACTTTTGGTGTAAATTATGGTGGTGGGATTGAATATGAAAAGAGGAGACTGAGGAAATGGTTTAAAACTCCAGTTCGAACAGGAGGAGATGCTAGTGACGATATCGATCGTGACCTTGGTACTTTTGGCATTGCGGGCCTCCCCCGGGGGCCCTCATTACTGTAAAATAGATTTTCGACAGAATGCACTCCGGTGATTTTGTAATTATAAAATCTAAACAGTTTGTCCTCCTACTCCTTGAGATAGAAAGGCAGTAGGGCTTTGTCCGAATGGACGCAAATCTTAGATATATCACAAATGCTCGCATAAAACAGTCTCACATGTGCGATGGGATATTTGCAACTAAATGTGTCTACTTTAAGGTTTAAAGCAACTATTTTAACTTTTAAAGTGATCATTTTATGTGGCTTTAAAGTGGTCACATTTAGCATTAAAGTGGTCACTTAAAGCATTACAATAGACATATTTTAATCATAAGAATTTCGTCGCAGACGTGAGACGGTTTTATGCAAGACTTCCTCCTATAATTTCATTTGTTATTTCGACTTTCACTTGAGTCTAAAATTTGTGGTTTCCCTTCATTTTTTTAACTCCACATATTTTGTTTACTCTCTTAGGGGGTGTTTGATTCGCCAGGGAAAAGGAAAAGGGAAACATGGAGAATGGAGAATGGAATGAGATTACCTCGAATTTAGGTAGCTGTTTCATTCAACATGGAAAGTGAAACACATTCCCCCTTACTCCCTTTGTATATGTTTGGTGCAAATAAGAGAATCACCTTATTTTTTCATACGGTTGTTTTCACTTTTATAAAAAAACAAATACAAGTATTCTACGTAATAAGCTACTATTATTTTAAAAAAAAATAATAATTGAAATGCTTTTTCAAATCACCAACACCACAAATAACGGACAAATATATTATCGTTATAATATTTAAAAAAAATATATACACAATAATTAATAGAAAAAAATTATATGGTAACTATATCTATAAAATAAAAAAACGAAAAAAGAAAAAAAAACGAAACAGACGAGGATGGCAGTAGATTGGTTGCAGGTAGAGGTGGCTAAGGACCGGGTAGGGTCGGGCTCCGAAGTTGAAGCTCGGGCACGGCCCTTTGAAGGCAAGGGCCGGGCCTCCAAGGAGCCGGGCTCTGATATTAAGGCCATAACCCAGCTCTTAGGTGGACCTGAGAGGGTCGGGTTGGGCTTTACCCTTTAAATTTTTTTGACTAGCCTGAGAGGTCCGGACTCCAAAAATTAGACTCGAGCCCGACCCTAAAAAAAAGTGAGGCCCACCGGGCTTTAGAGGGCAAGTCCGGGCTCCAAAAATGAGGCCCGTTGGGCGGGTAGGGCCGGGCCGGGCCGTATAGTTGGCCAGCTTTAGCTGCAGGGAAGGAAGGATGCTCGGAGATGTGGCGGTGGTTGTCGAAGTATGAAGGATGAGTAGATCTACAAATAAAAATAGAAGGAAAAAAAAAAAAAAAAAGTAAAAACAAAAGAATAAACTGAGCATTGTGATGTGGTGGCCAACGAGTTGAAGGACGGTGGTGCAGTCGCCATAGAGGCAGTCACCGGAGGTACATTAGACGTTGTCGGAGGAGAGTGAGTGATAAAAAATAACAAAGCAAAAATAAGGGATTTAGGTTCAGGGGAGGCAGTGACGGCGGTGGTATGCGGTGGCCGACAATGACCGGAGAAGATGATTACAATGACTTCAAATCTAAGGAAAAAAAAAAAAAGGGGAATCATCCTTATTCATTCTCTTTCCCTTTCCTGAAACTCTCCAATCAAACGCCTCTACATTTTCAACTACACAATTTTACTCTTTTATTTTTACTTGGGTAATATTTCTTAAATGTTAAGGAGCCTAGAGGCCTAGTTTACGTATAAAAAGACCGTAGTCACTAAAGGTCGAGAAGAGCTCAAGCCGGGTAGATGTCGAAAAGGGGTACATTAACTGGCGTCGAAAGTCTAATTTAATTAGGATTTAGGAATAAGAATATTATACAGCGAATGCAGTTGACTAATCATATTCTTATTCTTAAATCTTAACTATTCCCCCTGTCTCGGTGATTTGTTTACGTTTACTTTCTACACATTTATCAATGTGAGAAGGGAGGTAGAGGAAAAAATTAACAAACTAATAATATAAGTACAATGAAGGTCCACTTGCTCAAAATTAATCAATGGGATTGATTAAGGGATTAAGGGGGCTCACTCCTCACATGTCTCAACAATGAGCATTTATAGAAACGTAAACAAATGACCCGTATACCCCGAATTGGAAAATGTAAACAAATGACCGGGACAGAAGGAGTAATTAAATCAGGAAGAATAACAGTTGCTGAACATAAGTAATCGAAGAAAAAAAAAAAGAAGAGTTTACTTGAGATAAGTAGTCGAAGATCGACGAAATGCCCACATATTTTTGCAACAAGTACCCCTTAACGAGATGGGCTGGCTATGTCGTCGAGACTGCTAAAAGCATATTACGCTCTTCTCCAAACTTACATAAACGCAAAGGTTCCAGCGTATGGGATTAGAGAGAGGTTGAAAGCGGATAAACTCCCCCATAACAAACATATTGCTGCACAGTTAGGTCGAGTAGATCCGTGTTTTGGAAGGACTGCTGGATTGAAGAGTTCTTGAGTTAAATGGGGCAACTTACATCTCTAAGATACAGTTTTCAATGGACGAAAAGCGAGTAATGGTTGAAACGAGTGAAAAGATTTAAAAAGTGAGCGTTGGGTGAAACTTCGTCCAACAATGAATCCGTTTGCCACTCGATAATCTTCAAAGTATGCAAATATATTTATTAGACTATTGTTTGCCGTCATGATAATATATTTATTAGAATGTTCTCCCCCTAGACTCGAGTTAACTTAAATGAACAAAATTGAATGTAAAACAAAATCGTATTAGAGTGAGTTGAATGAAATTTCATTAATCTAGCTAAAGTTACGTATAACGTAATAAGGCAAAGGCTCAGCTGATTGTTAGACTATGTGTCGAATTTGTTTTCACATTTGTTTTGATTATCCTAAACAGCTTTCTAAAAAATTGTTGTTCACAATTTGTGGCATAACAGAAGAAACCGACTTACATTTAATTTTGGGAATGCGGGAGAGGTGTGGGAGCTTATCGGATGGGAAGACGATATGGAGAAGTATGACGTTCAAAATTTGGAGGATTGGGTGAAAGCTATGTGGGATTTGATCGGGGATAAAGGGAGGGAAATTGAGGGAGAGTGAGGTGCATCTGTAGCAGAGGAGACGGAAAGGAGTGACTACGGGAGATGAGAGTGTGGAAGGACAGTTATGCACGGTTTGACGAAGGTGGATGTGGAAGCTAGATTGCTAGCGTGTTGGAGGGGAAGGGTGTTAGACGTTGGTATCGTGGCTCCGGACAGTATAGGACAAGGTGCTTTGGAGTTGCATAGTTCAAGAACATCACACTCAAGATACGGATAGCATAAGCTACATCGATGGCTCGAACTAAAGGAAGCTTTCGTCAGGGGTCTCAAGGAGGTGGAGATTGAAGGTGATTGCTTAAAGGACATCACTGACTTGAAGAAGAGAGCGACTGGTCAACCACCTATCATCTTTTCCTAGACGATATTCTAGAGTTTAGTAGTCAAGATGATGCCGTGACTGGTCAAACCACGACCATGGGCTGGGCCTAGGTTTGCTCCCTCGTGCCCACAACCCACCAAAACCCAATAGGTTGGACTTGGGCTCACTCCTCTCCAACCCAACCCACTAGGCGTATTCCGTGGCCCAGCCCAACCCAACCCGTGGCTACCCCTATCCTGCTATAACTATTGAATTCGCAACAAGGCTTTATGGCACAAGGTACAGAACGTTTTGTCGCTCATGGCGACACTATTAACATATGTGGATCGAGGACGCAAATTACAATTGCCCAAGTCGTAATAGCAAAATGAGCCATCAATGGTTAGTCATTCAATTGACAATTTACTTTAACAAGAGCAACTACACACCAATTGAATAACATAAATTCACAATAAAAATCGGCATTAAATCCACTCCCTAAACATTTCTTACCATACCCTCATATAAAAACATAGGGCATGGAAAAGTACTAAGTGATAATGCCACACACATTTGGCAATGAAATCCCTTTTCAATGGCCGAATGTCGGATCAAATCAGTTTTGCAGGTCTTGTGACGAATGGAAAGCCACCGGCACAAGGATTATCACCGGCTTTACAAAACACTCGCTATATTCTCATAAATCCAAAATCAAGTCAATAAAGATATACAAAGGAACTCTAGGAAGACCAATTAACTAATCAACTAATTTAAAAAATGGATAGTGATATTGCCAAACCCTAGGAAACACAACCGTCAAGATGTCGAGAGAAGGGATATATCGGAGCCGAGAAACAAAACGTACTATGCCTATGTATGTAGAAATTTCAAGGACTGAAGCCTTTCTGTGCAAGCTTACTGCGGCAAGACTCATCCTTATAAATTTCGTATGTTCCTGTATGTAATCAACAAGAGTAACAAGTCAATTCTACCAGCAAAAGAACGAGCTGTTAAAAAGGTCTTGCCTCTGTGTCAAATATATTACTTCAATCCGACTTTCATAGATAATGACAGTTTTTCACGTGCACGATGAATGTAGTAGTTTTTGATGAATGACTAATTTCATAGAGTGAACTGCATATATCTGGAATGATCAACGGTGGGAGTAAATATGACTTCACCACAAAAATCAAAAGGGAGGGATATAAATGGGACGGGGGTAGTAACAAGCAATTTGTACTGAATTATTCACATACATTACCTTGCAGAATGTGGTTGAGCTCCACTAACTACTCGACCAGCAATACTCATTCTCCGAGCTCGCTGATCATTCTCCTTATTGCCGCGCATAGCAGCAACTTCTTTTTCCATGGCCGCAACTTCTCTTCTCATTTTCTTGGCTTCAACCTCCATCGCCTTGTTTAGGGTCTCTACCTTCTTTGACAACATCTGAAAAATTCACAAAATAGAAATTGGCATCACATATTAAACAAAAGCTCTTTCTCGGGAGTGGGGAGCAACCAATGTACTAGGACATAAATTGAAAGTTTCCAAACAGATTGTGCCCCAGCGTTGAACTCGCAGACTTTCTTAAAAATATACACTTTTTCTCAGTGTGCAACACAGTAACAGTTTCTAACCTCGATAGCATCGTCTTTGTCCTTAAGGCTCTGAGCTTTCTCGTGACAAGCTTTCCTCAAAGTGACAACTTCCTTCTGCAACATATCATACAATGCCCCCGATACAGTATCGTCACCATCTGTTTTAAACATTTCTACAGAACCATTATCAACAGGTTCTCTAGGAGAGCTATTATGGTGCTTGTCAATGCTGTTTGAAACTGCATGAGTTGTTCTTCCCGCCGTAACATCTGGTAGAGCTCTCTCCTCTGCTTTTACGCCACTGTTCGTTCGCAGGGTCCCCGACGGGGAACTTGTCGTTCTCTTAGATAAGTACCCGTTAGACGCCAGCCTAGAAAAATTTTCTGCTCCTCCCATCGATTGACGCCGAGCTCGACCATTGCTCGTGCTCCTCACCTGAGTTCGGCCATTGCTTGCACTTCTTCCATCCGAAGGACCACGAGTGGAGTTAGCACCCGGGGATCCTCTGAGTTTTTCTTCCAAGACCTTGAATCTTAGTTGGTATTTCTCCTGCAGGCAAGTGGAATGCGCATTAGAAATGACTTGGAGCAAGACAACACCAACATAAAGAAGGTGCCCTTACTTTCAACTGCGCTTCTGCTTTTGCTGTGCGCTCCGCTATGGCAAGCTTATCACGAAGTTGCTGCATTTCTCCCTGCAACAATACAGCAAAAAATGACCATGCTGATGTGTGGATACTCTAAGGACCATCACATATTATAACACGTAAATAAAAAGTTGTCAAACGAACATCACCTAGAAACTAAACAATTGGTTAAAATGCAGCGAGAAAAGGATGAAAATCAAAAATTGAATCCACACCTGATGACATTTTCTCTCTTCAAGCCACTGCTTTACAGGCATTACTTTGTCGTTTCCATCTTTCCACTCATTAGCAACCACTGTAGCAACCCTATTTGCAGTAACTTTTGCACGAGCTAGTTCCCGGTCTAAAATTTTCTTTTCCTCCTATATTAATATTCGCAATCTCAAATAAGCGGAAGAAATAGTTTAGCTAGTGAAAGCATATGTTTTAAGCGAGAATTACATTTATCTCCTGCATTTTGCGTTGATAATCTCGGACAGCATTAGCAGCTGCTCCACCAGCCAAAACTGCTTCCTCAAGCTCCCTAACAGTTTGGGTAAGTTTTTCAACCTCTGCAACCTTCTGACGATGCATCTTGTCCAGAATTTTGTTTTCTTCCTGATTAGTTACACAATTTTCAGTAAAATAATAAAGAAAGAACCGTACCCAATAAAAACCTGCAGAAGGACGCAAACCTGGCAGATTTCAATTTGCTTCATCAATTCCTGGTTCTTGTTCTGCAGATCATCCACCAACGACGCCTTTGCCATAGCTATCTGAACGGTTTTCTCAGCCTCCAGTAACGCAGCCTCCTTGGATTTTGTGAGACGATCCAAAGCCCTATTGTCATCCTGCAACTTCGTAATCTGTGGAAAAAAGAAATTTACGAGTGAATTATTGTTTCCTGATGTAATTAAAAGGTATATTTTGCATCCCTTGTTGGGAGAAGTACAGTAAGCACGTATGAGCCATGGAAATAGTTTATCTATCATCCCACAGCCTCAACGAAAGAAGATCGAAGGCAAACCTCCTGTCTGGCCAACTTTAATTCTGCTTCAAGTGGAGCGATAATGGCCTCAATGGGAGGCATGTCATCATCCTTCTGTGCAGCGTGGACTCGTCTAAGAGTGGCTTCGGCTGCAAATTGCGCTGCAAGAGCTGCTTTCTTCTCTTCATTGATTTTTTTGATTTCAAGATTCTGAAGAATAAGAACCGTTCCATTGAACAATTAGATGCAAAGATCAAAATCCAAGAGTCAAAACTGACGCAACCAACATTAGCTTCATCTGCTCATACAGGTCAAATACGGAGTATATTATTTAAGCATGATACCTTGCTATCAAGAACGGCTTCAGTTGCTTTAAGCTTCCCATCCACTTTTTGGAGCTCCTCGTTAAGCTAAAATCAAGAACACAATTACTTTGCATTAATAAGCAGCTAGACTTCATTGTTTTCTTACATATATGCATTTTAAAAGATGACAAAGGGGAGGAGGGGATGCGAGATGGGTAAGTTCACTTGAAAGAGATCAATTGACAGGAATCACTAAAACACTCTCTTACACAACAGAACATAATAACCTTCACTGCGTGCAGATATGACTAAGCGAATCACAGCATACACAAACTGTATATCACTCTGATTTTGAAGCTAAACCATGAAGCAAAGAGCTTCACCCCTTATCCTAGATCATACCGAAACAACTGTATGGAATAGAGGGGGTTGGTTGTGTGCATCTACCCTTTCCAAATACTATATCTGATCTGCGCAACAGAACATTACAACCTTCACTGTTCTGTGCACTAACGTCGTCCTAAGATACATATTCTTTTTAGGATCAATTGCGAAACACTACCTTATAAATACGTTTTTTTGCGAAACACTACCTTTAAATCAATTTTTTGTAGAACACTACCTTAAACTTATATATTTTTGTTGAACACTACCAAATAACGATTTCCGGCAAAAAAAAGGTCAAACGCCGGCGTTGACCACAAGAAATCTAAGGAACATATTATAATTAGTTGGCAAATTTGGGCACAAAATAAGTTTCGAATATTCAACCCAACAATTCTAAAGAAGCATACAAAATAAACACAAAATATGACAGGTTGCCAAGCTTGGGCAAATAAAAATCTAACAAGTTGTAATATGTTATTATTCTTCTTAGCCACGCCCGGGTTTTTGCCAACTACTTATAATAATATGTTCCTTAGATTTCTTGTTTGTTTCCATTCATTACAAGTTCACACATAAAAAGGATAAATTACCATCATACGGAGTACATAATAAAGTAGGTAAATAACAGTTACAAGAACTTTGACAATTAACTTAAGCTTGACCTTATTATTTTTTCCGGTGGTCAACGCCGGAGTTTGACCTTTTTTTTGCCGGAAATCGTTATTTGGTAGTGTTCAACAAAAATATGTATGTTTAAGGTAGTGTTCTACAAAAAATTGATTAAAAGGTAGTGTTTCGCAAAAAAACGTATTTATAAGGTAGTGTTTCGCAATTGATCCTTCTTTTTAATAACATCACTTTCAAATGTCAACATACATGGCACCTCCTAAAATATTACTCCATCCAGCTCATTTATGTAAACCAAGGGCCAGTTATTTTAGGGTCGATAAAAAGAAAAACGGATGATAAAGCACAAACCTTGTCAAATGTTTAGTGGAGTAAAGAATTTGAAATTTGAAACATACCTCTTCAACGGCCTTTTCTTTAAGACGGTCTGACTGCCTCAAACCCTTTATTTCAGCATAAGCTTCTCCCAATTCCCTATCCTTCTCTACATATACATAACAGGTTACATGAGTTTTCGAAAGGCACTGAAGAAATCGACTACAAAACAAAGCATCTTACGCTGCAAACACCTGCTGGTGGTCACAATAAAACGTAACCACTAACAACCCATTACAGGCTCACGGTTTACTTGCATTGATGTCATCCATTGGTAAATTGTACGAGTTATTGACACGTTGTACCAATAACCAAATATTGTCGATAAATTTCTCGTGGTGTGAACCAATAATCAAATTATGCCTTATACATACAGCAGAGAGTGCTATGATTATTTTTATTTGATAATCATAGTTACGAGGAAGCCAAGAACGAATACCATACACGAATTCTGTATATCATGAAAATATCTAAAGAATCATTGAAAACTTGGAGAAATTTCCTTCAATCGACACGATAATGCTTTTTCGGCAAAGTTTAAATTGACACGAAACACGATATATGAATCGACTGAATGTAGACAGACACAAATTAAGGAGTAGAAACATATTGGATTGTTTCAGCTTACAAGTTACTCCAAAATTCACTCATACAAAATACAAATAATTATTTTTGGCAGCTGGAATAAACTAAGACAAATAAAAAATAAATCACTTTCTACCAATAAAAGACAAGAAATAACTTCCACAAAAAGGAACAAACAAAAATCAAATTTTATTTAACTAACAAGGACTACAGTACAAAATAAAAACAATTATCATAACAAAACAAAAACAAAAACAAAAACAAAAACAAAAAAATTTGGCATGCATTCTCTTAAGAATGTATCACCATTAAAATTATCAAATAGTTACAGATTCAATCATAAAAATAATCTCATCTCATATTAAAATTAATGTATCACCATTATTTTTGTAAACAAATTCTCCTTTAAAACGGATATATCTGATTTAAACGTAAAAAGGTAAAACGGGTCAAGAATATGAATTTAAAAAATGTTAAAAATTTGTTGGTTTCATCGGCGTAATTTTCCTACTATTTAAACCGTTTTTAAGTTTAAAACGAATAACCCGTCTGGATAAACACCAACTTTTTTTTTTTTCAAGTTCCACAAATTTGTAGTTTTGCGGAGATTTCTGAAGGTACCCTCAATTTTTAAACATTTTTTCCACCATTTTGTTTCCCCTCAAATTACTACGCAGTAATAAATATACAGAGTAATTAAAATTCACCTTCATTACCTAAAAAAAAAAAATTAAAAAATTACGCAACTTCTCCTGAAACAACTCATATCTCAACAATCAACATGAATTAATGAGCCATAAATTACGAAATTAATCCAAAGTTGGTTAATTCAGTCATCTAAAAAAAAAAATCACAACTTTTTCACAAAACACAAATTAAAATAACACCAACGAAATCAAGAATCAATCAATTCATATCACCCCAAAAAAAATAAAAATAGAAGCAATCAAATTACCTCGGACTTCATTTTCGAGTCGGGTGAGCTCGACTCGAACAGGATCCGACCCGTGTAACATGTGGACATAATCCTCAACTTCGGAGTTAACCCTAGAATGACCACTCACGCTTGTTTTTCTCCGACCTTTCAACGACGCCGACGCCGTCAATCTCGCCGGCGCCGGCGAAGATTCGCCGTTGATGTGGTGGTTGCTCGACATTTTCGAAATTTCTTCGGCGAGATCTGAATTTTGCGCGAATTTCGATTGATTGGAATTAAAATTGGGGAAAATTGAGAGACTGAAATTTGTTTGTTTTTTTTTTTTTTTCTATTTTTTTGTGTGTGAGAAAGTAAGTGAGAAGAAAAATGAAAGAGAGAGATGTAAGAATGAAATGAGTAATTAAATTAAATTTTAAATTAATTTTTGGGATTTTTATTTTAAAATTGGTGTTTAAGTAGTTGAGAGTGAGTGTGTGTATTTTTTGCCTTTTCTCAATTGAAATTGATTTTTATTTTAATTATGGATATAATTTGAATTTTATTTTAATTATGGATATCATTGGAGTAATTTCAATCGTGTGATAAAATTTTGGAGTAATTTTAGGAATTATCATTTTTAACATGTCACTCTATCCCTTTCAAATAGCAGTAATTCTTCTGTGAGGTTGAATTCACACTAAGTTATTGTGTTACAAATTACAGTTAAAAGGGTACAAAACATGAAACAAATCTATTAAAGTCACTAACAAGAGTATTAAAAAAAATTATTGACAATTAATTATAATTATCCACTTAAATAGTACAAAAGCTATATAATCAAGTACAAATGAAGAAGACTTACAATAATTTATTGTAAGATCTGACTTACACAATTTCGGATAACATTTATCTTTTTATTCACTCTTTATAGGTACGGACTACGGAGTACTCCATAATGGATAATTTTTGAAAGTAAGGACCTGTTTTTTCCATTTTATTTTTAGCTCAGTTCAGTTCAGCTCCATTCAAATCGATTCATTTCACTTGATTCGATTCGATTGATTCAGTTCATTTATTGATTCGATGCAACTATATTATTTAATTGAACTTCATTCATTTCGATTGATCCGGCCAAATTGATTCAATTCGGCAATTGATTGATTGATTCATTTCGATTGATTCGATTATAATTAATTCTAAAAGTCAGAAAGAAACGAGTTCTAACTCTTTACATACTCGGTATATTCTCACCTGTTCCATTTACTAATATACTTTTTACTTTTTAAGCTCTATTCATGATCAAGAAAAACTTTCAATGCATCTTTTAATATATAATACAGTACGTATAAAATATAGTTATGTATAATCTCGTTTAAATTCTTTTGCCGAGTACATCATGAACATAAAATTTTAATAATTTTTAGTTATATGTAACTAAAGATATAAGCAAAGGAAACCATGCATTGATCCACATGCATAAATTAAATGTATAGAATAAAATAGAATAGAATGGAAAAGTATAAAACATAGTTTCTTATTTAAATTATCTTACCGAATACATTATTATCAAATTTATATAGTTTTTTGTTTATACGTAGCTAAACATATGAATAAAAGAAAATGTGCATTGATCCACATGTACAAAACAAATGTATGGAATTGAATGGAATGAAAGAAGTAAGTTATAAAATTAGATCGATTCTCGATAGTAAGATCAGTCAATTTTATCTTCTAACACCTCAACCCCAACTAAAGGCCGAAATGTCATTCACGGTAGCTCGCCAGGCTGCGTACATCGCCCACAAACCAACACGGGTCCTTTCCAGCGCACTTTGTCCTCACTCGTGCACATCCTGAGAACTTAGACTACTCTCCAGCAAGCACGCTTAACTGAAGAGTTCTTAAGATAAGCCACCAGAAAAGAAGATGCATCTTGATGATATGAGTAGCACTTACAATCTTTTTAAGCACTAGGTCACTTGAGCTCATCACATGGACCACTTCAACGGGAACGGCAGAATAACCTCGGACAACACCGGGGTGTTACACACCCCCACTTTGAAGAACGCAACGCGTCCTGCTATACCGTAGCTACTTACAATATAGCATTCAGAATCCTCCCGGCTAGGTGCGTGCACTGGCCAACAAGACACGAGGATTCGACCACACCTGGTCGCCGGGTTGCTCGATACCATTTGTAAAACCGGCCCCAACTAAAGGCGAAATGTCATTCACGGTGGCTCGCCAGTGCGTGCAGACATCGCCCACAAACCAACACGGGTCCTTTCAACCAAGACTTTGTCCTCACTCGTGCACATCCTGAGAACTTCCTAGGAGGTCACCCATCCTAAGACTACTCTCCAACAAGCACGCTTAATTGAAGAGTTCTTAAGATAAGCCACCAGAAAAGAAGATACATCTTGATGATATGAGTAGCACTTACAATCCTTTTAAGCACTAGGTCACTTGAGCTCATCACATGGACCACTTCAACGGGGAACTCGGCCCGAATAACCTCGGACAACACCGGGTGTTACATATCTATTCGGATAAAATTGGTAAGAGGTTACCATGCAATGACTTTAAAATCATATCAGAAAAAATAGGATAAAAGTATTCAATATTTGTCATAAAATCGCCAACTTTATACGCCCCACGAAAACAATGATTAATTTATATTGATCGGGAAGATTGAATTTCAAATTTTAAATCTAAAGTAATATTTGAAATATCTCAAGGAACTCATTACGTATTTCGAAGTGTATTTACAATACAAAGATTATCGCCTTACTTCCATTATGAGTTTCGAAACGCCAACAAATTTTGCTACCGATATTTCTTCTTTGAACATAAGTGTTTCGTTAACAAAAATGCTATTAAAACCGTATGTTTTAACATCCAACAAAATAACATTCTTATTAAATTAACCCATAAAGTCATTTATTAGTAATTACAAAAAATTCTCTTTATTTCAAACTTCAAAGAATCCCCTGAATGCAAAACCCCCTTGATGGTGTCTCTCCGAAGACGAAACTGAAACAACAACGGGAGATTTCTATTGAGTGCGCAAACACAGGCTTGATGTCCTCCTTCTCACCATTGTTGAAAAGTTCGAAAAGAAAAAAATGCATATTAATGAATTTCTCGCTAATGACGAACCCAACGTGATGGCCAACATCTCGGAACACTTAGTGGAGCAACATGTTACATTTGTACCACCTATCATTCCTAACAGAGTAATTAACTCTTATAAAGATATGGTACAAGGTTTTAACTCGTTTTCGAAACATGATGATATTTTCTCGCTGGAAGATTTATCAACTGATTCTGAGGACGAATCATCATCCGAGGATGAAAATGATGAAATTTGCCCTAAAATTTGACTTTCAAGAGACGAAAAAGGTAGGATCAGGCGAGCATGGAGACATGCCTTAATTATCAAAATGTTCGATAAACATATAGATCATCTCTTCCTAATGCGGAAACTTAAGACCAAATGGTCGATACAAGGCAAACTCATCCTGACAGATATTGGTTGTTCGTATTATGTTGCTAGGTTTCCATTAAAGCAGGACCACGAGCATGTCCTTACACAGGGTCCTTGGATGGTAGATGACCACGACCTTACTATACGTTAATGGATCCCAAATTATGTTCCACTGAGGACAAAGAACCTGTTCTTTCGAACTTTTTAGAGCTGAATTGAACTTAAGCGAATCGAATCGAATGAACTAAATCGAATCGAATCGAAATGAATGAATCGAATCGAATCGAATCGAATCGAATCGAATCGAATCGAATGGAATGAATCAACAAAACTAAATGAAGTTCAATTAAATAACATCATGTGTGAATCGAATCGAATCGAATCGAAGCAAGCCGAATGAAGTGGTGAATCGAATCAAAGTGGCCCAGGCCGAATGGAAGCTGAATCGAATCGAAGTGAATGAATCGAAGCTATCTTGAAAATAAGCTGGAAAGAATAGGTCCAAAATTTTTAACAACCCGGATTATTTAAACATAATAAAATACGATTTAAAAGGGTTTTATAATGAAAGTCAAATGAAAGCGAGCCACGGTGGCGGAAACACCGTGGGAAAATCCGGATCATCACTCACTAAACCAAACAAATAAGATGGTCTAGACCTTGAGGTCTAAACATGCGTTAATAAATACCCTTAAAAATTCCAAAACTGAAAACACAGGTCTAAAAAAACTGAACAAGTTTAACGAATCAAGTCTAAAATCAGTGCTAACTACGGGGTCATCCTCACGGCTTCTCACTCTTCAAACCCGTCCCCGCTCATACATGCCGCAAAGAATGCAACCACCACAGTCAGTGGGGAGTAACTAGGTGCTCCCCAGTCATATTTCAACATAACCAACGTAATCAACAACACAACACATAACTTACCTGGCCTATGGCCTATGATCAGAGTACAAACAGTCAATAACAATAACACTAGTCATCAACAACCCAAACTAGTCCATTTTATTAATTAAGTTCAAAATCGAAACCAATGATAGTCAAATCATCAAACAAACGCAAGAGTAAGCACGGAGTACTGGGTGAAACAACTAGAATCACCCCGGGACGACAAAAGTCCTAACCCTATGGCGGAATGACAAAAGTTCCTCAAACAACTGTCTAAATTTGGCCAAACCCACCGCGACAAAAACGGTGTCGACATAATAATCAATAACCATAGTCTCTAACCGCGACAAAAACGATTGAGAATCCCATGATAGCTCTAACTAAACTAGTCGAGGGGACCATGGGCGGTATCCGTCCCAACAAGGACGTTGTATCTCCACACGTACGTGCCCAACAGTGCCTGCATGCAAACTTATCCCAAGCATACAAACGAGTCAACCATATTCAATATCAATGCAACTATCCTTTAACTCGACAATGTCATACCAAACCTTTTTATAGGCAATCTCAACATAATTTATAGTTAACAACGTGATAATAAGCTTAATACGGAGTAATTTTCAATATAACTCAAAATAACCATACTAGTACTTTAAAACCAACTCAAGTCACCAACTTTAGTCATCATAATAACATAACCAACACCATTCAAGTGACCACACAACCTAGACATGCCTCTAGACTCGCTAGTATGAGGCCGACACCAATTTTAGTCTCAATCCATTACACAACATCCAAACAAGCCAAAGATCGCAATTGTACATACATACAATCATTAACAACAACCTAAACAATAATTAGAGCCTCATACAAGTCAAAATATGGCTAGGGCTACACCCAGTTACCTTATTCGAAGCACAGACACACTAGTCTTCCTCTTCCTCAATGTATACCGTGTCTTCTTCGTAAGATCGCCTTCCTCTTTGATTTATAGCGCAAAACAAACATAAAATACAAGCACATAATCAATAACACATAAAATAATATACAAACTAACAAAACTAGGCTAGGAATGACATAGGAACGAAGTATTACCGAAGGAGAATAAAAGGAATTAAATTAGGGTTAAAAAGCGACACCACGTAAAAGTGGCCCGGCCGGTCTAGACCGGCAGCCGGCTGGCCGGCTATGAGCCCGCGCCCCACTCGCCTCCAGCTCGCCTCCCGGTAGCGCTTTTGGGTCTGTCCACTTTTTGATACGCTTTCTCCTTCCCACGACCCGACCCAATGGCGAGTACTATCCTCGCCCTCTTCTCGCCACTCTCCTCTAAACTCCTCCTAAGCCTTCTTAACAACTAACTAACCATCCTAACTCAGTTCTTAACCTCAGTTAATGCGACACACCACTAGATAACCTAAAACACAAGCTTAGGGAATGACTTTCTCGAGCTAGAAATGAGAAAATCGAGCAAAATGAAACATGAATATTCGCGAAATGAATTATATAATATGTAAAATGAGTCAGGGTGTTACAAAATTAGTCATCTAACAACATGGGTTTGCATCCCGATTTACCTGTTTAGTACTTTAACAAAGATTTTCTGATGAGAATTGGACCAAGATAGGTAATGTCGTACGTATTGACAAAAAATACAGAATTGGCGAAGCGCGGTCAGTTTACCCGAATGAGTATTGAAGTAAATATTAAAAGGCCCTTACTATCGAAGTTTTGATTAAACAACAAGATTTATCATATCCAATACGAAGGTTTACGTATGATATGTTTTAAATTGGTAGGTTAGGTCATTTAACAGAACAATGCTCCTTCGTTCCCATGTCAAAGACGACAGAAGCTACTGAATATATGCAAGCTAATGAGGGTCCAGCTGTGTGATGAGGTTAAATCGTCACACCTAATCAAAAATAAAACCTAGACAAACAACTAACAGAAGCTAGCGGTAAGCAGGGTCGAATCCACAGAGAAACAACGTAGTTATTAGTTAAATTAGACGAATACAGGTTTGACTCAAGGGTATGAAAAAGGGTTGGTTTAAACTATAAACTAAAGCAATAATAAAGACGGTATGAAAAAGGGTTGGTTTAAACTATAAACTAAATCATCAATAAAGACGAATAAGAATCTATAAGGGGAAAGATTAGGGCATCGGGATCAATGTGACATCGATTCAGGAACTCAACTCAAAAGGAAATGTCGATCAATTGAAGTTATGCAAGTGACTAGGTCTAAGAATATGCTCTCTCGAGTCAAAATTAACCTTAAGCAGATTTAGCGGGCTCTCGCTACGTACTAAACCTAACTTATCAATTACGCGTGAGTCTAGTTTCAATTCAGCTTTCGATCTTAAATTAAAACAACCTAAGTTCAATTCAATTAAAGCGTCCCTAAATTCAATTGATAATAAAAACGCGTAGGAAGAAGTCAACTTGCACAAGTTCAATCAATACAAGCAATTAAAACATGTTCCTGAATCAATCTCACAAATCACCCTAAACCCTAATTGAGAAATTAGCTACTCATAAATGAAATCACAGCAATGCAATAATAATTATAAGACATGATGAATAAATAGCAATTGAAATTAAACCTGGAGTAAATCGGAGTACTGACGATTATAATGAAATCGATCTTTAAACTAAACTAATTAAGTTTGAGAGTTTGTAGAAAGAGAACTAATAAAATTCTAAAGCTGCCAAAAAAATAAAAGTCCAAAGCCCTCTTAAAACCCTAACTCGAGTCATATATATAGGCCCGTGAGAATCGTAGAATAAAGAGGCGAGCAAGGGTTCGAGGAGTCAAACCGGTCGATTCGGTCTTTGAACCGTCGGTTCGATTCATGCCGAGCGGTTTTGTGTGTCCACGATAATTTCCAGCAACTTTTGCCTAAATTCCAGCTTAGACACTCATCTTGAACCGGTAGGTTCACTCTGAACCTATAGGTTTGACACCATACAATGCGATATTCCCCTCGTGTCACTTCTTGAGCTTGAGTTCTCGTAGTCTCGGTACTTAAAATGCTCCACTCAACTCAAGTTTCTGCTCAGGACCGCCAAAACCTGCAAAATATAAACGAGGAACAGCAGTACCGCAATATAAAGCAAATAGCTTCTAAAATAATGAACTCGAATAAATGCAAGCTAAATGCGACTGAACCGGGGGCATATAATCTATAAAAATAGCACGTATCACTGTGCAAGGTGCGGATGAAACCAAGAGTCATACTAAGGATATCGAGGAAGCGACATTCGGAGATTGGATGTTCGTTAAGAAACCGCCTAAAAGGAAACTTCCATCGAATGTCGAAAGGTCGAATCATACTGTCTCCCCTTCGAGCACTAAGACTATTTTCAAGTTTGGTAAGAATTTCAATAATGTCTCAGGCTCGAGATTTGATCCCTTAAATGAGCAGATTACGTGTAATAATATTATTCAAGGTCCAATATTTTCCCTAAATAATTCATCAGCAGATCAACCTAACAATAATATTTTTTGTTTCCGGTAATAATCAGACCATAAATTCCAAGAGTATTTGGCTAGACTTGTCGTGAGTCTCCAAATTACTATTTTTATCCACTTCAAACACAAACTAGAAGTAAGCGTAATTAGGGGTCGAACCCACAAGGAAGGTTGGTAAGTTAGTAAACGCAATGAAATGTTGTAAAACGATAAAAAGGCGAGTCTTAGGACAAACGATATCCACCAATAGTTGAAAATGATATAGGACTCAAAATAATTCACTTTGTCAAGAATACCCTGCCTCGGAAAACGCTATTCCCAATTCTTACTTAAGGTTAGCTAATTATTGCGGAAGCGCACGTAAATAACCCTTACGAATATGACAACCTAGTCCAAGCGTCTAAGTTCAATCACAACGCATAATAAAACGATGAGAAATGACAGAGATGAACTTCTGCACACACAAGCGGCATACAACTTGTTTCATACGAGTATTATCGTCTATAATTCAACAACGATGATCATCATACAAATTGATGAAATATTGGTGCTACCAAAATCAGGGCAATGAACAATTGAATTCAATCACACCCACATAGCAATTGATTATCAATCAAACAAATAGGTGATCAAACTAAAAGCAAAATCAATAATCAAACAATATCATATGATAATATTCAATATTCAAATGACAAAATAAAGATGAGTCTTACAATCAAAATCGCATGAAGGTTTCAACAAGTGTCCCAAGATTGGAGAATTAGCCCTCCATAATAATTAAAATCGAAAAGGGATTAAAAATAAAATATGGAAATTGATAAAATAGAATTCTATATTTTTTCCTTATTTTTCTAAGGATGATGATGATGATAAAAAAAAAAAAAAAAACAAACAATAATCTCGAGCAAAATACGGAATGCCAAGAGTTTAAACATGGCCGCTTAGAGCGGCTCCACCCGCTCACCAAAAATTGTTTCAGTCGCTTAGAGCGGCTCCACTCAACACCCTCTTTGCTTATTCATTTGATCCGAACTTTGACTAAAGACTTTTGGGCCTTGACTTCACTTTAAAACTCCACTTTCCATGATATTCTTGGCCCATTTTCACATCCAACTGTAGATACCCGTATCCGTACCCCCCAAAAACAAACCCGATGATGAAAAGGACTTTCATGCATGCTTTTAAAAGAGTCGAAACGGTACAAAAGTGTCTAAAACGTATTAGTCATTTTTAGCGTATTAATTTGGATTTGCATAATCATGAAAATGAATGTCAATTTTTAGTCATCATGAGCGTAACACGAGCACAATATAGGAACGTCTTATTAAGCCAAGCCACAAAAACAACTAGCTACAAAGCGGCCCAAACTTACAAAAGCGACCCAAAAACGCACACCAACACAACACATAAAGCGGGCCAAAGTGCGTCGTGTCACATTTTCACAAAATTAAACTTTACAAAACCATAAAATAATATACCTTAATATTATTTTATTTCGAATAAAAGCAGAAAAACACGACAAAGCGAAACACTAAAACCGAAATCGGACCAAAGCGAGCAAATACTTAGCCCATAAGTAAACAACAAAACATAATCATTACTTAATCAAAACATCCAAAAACCAAATGGCGGCATAAAACAACCCACCAAAACAAAAAGAATCGCTGTGGGACAGGCGATTAAGTTTCTAATCGCACTGTTAACAGCGATTATAAACTTCTCCCATACAAACCGCCTTTTTGATTTTTCTTTAAAAATATCCAACTCAAGCAAACTTAAGCGCTGTATCTGAGCGATTAAGTTTTGTTATCCCACGAAACCACCAAAACTCTATAAATACCAACCCACTTCATTCATTTTCAATACGGTTTTTAGCACTTATACACTATTCACAAAATCCACTCAAAAATACCGTCTTTACATTTTGAAAGGTAAACATTTTACCTACGGGCTAGGCGTTTGAGACTCGGACAATGGGGTTACATTAACCCCAAACCCGATATTGGCACTAGCGGCCGTATTAAATACGGTTGTAGCAATTCAGTTCATAATCCGTCTAAACCCGCCAATATCGCATAAATAAGCGACTCATTATCACTAAAGCAAACCGGCGTCACTTTTATAATTATGCAAGTCCTCATTCATGCATTAAATAACGACTAGAATCACGGATCCAACACTAAATTATGCCGTTTCATAGAGTCTTTTAGCATGTCAAAGCGAGGGTTTTTCACAAATTCTAATACGAGGTCGGAAAATAACGTCTATAGTAATAATTTAGTCAATAAATTATTATTTAACGTACATTTCCTATAGCAATATGTCATTATTTTGACAATTTACATTATTTATGCATTTTAATCGAGTCATGTTTATTCGCACTTATGCGTAGCGTGACTTTTAGCCCAAATATCGAAATTAAGCAAGTGTTTTCAAATTAGTAGAGACTACTCTTATGTAGGCTTTTTAATTCTTGTTTTCAAAACTCATTTTGTCAAAACTTTCGAAAAGTAACCTCGCTCAGAACCCCTTCTCTGGTTTCAAACCTCAGTTGATAGGTATCGCCGCACCTTGAAATCTGAGACACTCGTGTCTTGTATTTCAAGCCGCGATGAATAGGTTCCTAATTCCTTTGATATTTGGTGACGACTCCGAAAATACATTTTCAAAAAGGATTTTCTACCTTTCTTTTTGGTCACAAATTCATGCAATGATCTCCCCCATTCTTACAAAACCGCACCCTTTTTCTGCGGCGCATTCCGCCGGCACCCAAGACGGCGAGGTCGAAGCGTACAGGCGTCGATAGGTTTTCCCAAAGGAAAAGATTTTCGGTACCTTCAATTGGCGACTCGTGGGACGAGCATGATTTTTATTATTTTGAAAAACTAGTTTTTCTTTTATTTTAAAATCATAAAGAAGTGAAGCTTGAAACTTTGAAAACATTTACGCTTTCGATATTTGGGCAAAAATCGTTGAGTCGAATCCTCTGATTCAAACCACACCCTTTGAGGAACGGCTGATAACTCCTCGCCATAAGCGAGGTAACTCGGACCTGCTGTTCTCTCACCCTCCACGATTACAAGTACGGCATCCGTACAAACAATCGTAACCAGTCAAACTCGAACGCTCTAGGGCCCGTCTTGAATTCACACCTAAGACGTGTGTAGTCTTGCGGGTGCCCCTACCTAAACGTCACGGGAATGGCCGGAGGGAACCTTACCCTATAAACCAAAAACCTGTGTTTATATGTACAAGTGCGAAGCTATAGTACCCTCACTATAGTAGTCTTTCAAAAACTTCCTGCATGTAAAAACTTTTCCTAGGCATTATACTTTTAAAATACGTCCATCTTTGAAGTTGCTTTTTCAAAACTTTTTTTCAAAAAAGGGTCATACTTTTAAAAACACGCCGTTAGGCTCTTTGACCTATAGTCATTTGAGTTTAATAAATAAAATGCCGCTACATTTAAAACCGACCTAGGATAACCACTATATCCCAGGTCTTTTTCAAAACATAAATGAATTATGCGACTGACGTATCGTCATAATACATTTATTGCTAAAAGGTCTTTCACAAAGCAAAAACCCGAATATGTCAATTCATTTCGGAGATTTTAAATGAAATTAACTTTTAGAACATTAGAATTAGCTCTAAATCGAGTGACTCTTTAGTCATCCCGATTTTAATCCTTTTCTCTCAAAAGCAGCAGCGGGCTCGTTCGGATGCGGACCCGTTGATTTACTCTTTGAATCAAGTGACTTATCGTCATTTTTGATTTAAAACCCTGAGTCACACGTAGAAGGCGAACAATTGATCACCTTTTACCCAATTTTAACATCCTCAGGTCGGTTAGCCTATCGCTACTTCGGTCTGATCCTTTTTATCGTAATCCAATGATAAACCCCTGGCAACATACCGCCAAATTGGGTTAATCTGATTATGATCATGCAAATTTTTCCTACCTCGAGAACAGGGACGTGTTAACGCGCCTCTATCTCAAAAGCTTCCCGTGTCCTTTTAAAAGCTAAAAACACGAGTCAAGTCAAGTCACCCACTTTTTACGCTTTTGTGTCTTCCTTTGGTCGTGAATGTGATTTTTCATTCGAGTCTTTTCCTTCTATTTTAGAATCACTAAAGATTTGAAAACTTTGTCAGGTCCGCTCATTGAAAAACCACGGATACGCGATTTAACTAAGAACCGTCACTTAAACCCACCTCCGCCTCCAAAGAAGCGCTCCTACAACAGATCAAAACCAAAACCTGTCATGGCCTTTCAACACGACGAAGGTTTCGGAGGACCACCACCACAAAAAGGATTCGAACCATGGAAGAGCGATCGAGCAAATGGCTATCATGCAAAATTTTGAAGCAGAGAAAAACGCCGTGCGCCTGGCCGAGGAATCCGAACGGAACGCAAAAAGGATTCGAACCATGGAAGAGCGTCTCACAAACTCAAGGGGTTACTCCATACACCAAGAAAACGAGCACATCCCAAAGAACGTCAGATCCATGCTACCAGACAAGCTAGCACTTAGCGATCTTCCCGTCTTCAAAGGTCACGAAAGCCCGCTCGTTCACGTCAAGGCTTTCAAAGCTAAAATGGCCATCATGGGTGTCGAACCCCCTGCATGGGCTACCTTATTCCCTCACTCATTGGACGCGCAACCCAGGGCATGGTTCTACGCTCTAGAACCACATAAAACGGGTAGTTTCGAGGACATAACGGTTGCGTTCGATCTACGATATCGGGACAACAATGACATCCAAGTCTCGCTCACGTGCCTTGGAGGTCTGACTCGGAGGACAATGAGGGGTTTCTGAAAGTACTGGCCTGTATTTGGAAGAAAGCGTGTGCCCAAATACCTAACCGTCCAAGGGACACCGAGCTTAATCACTAAGTTCATCAACAACCTCACCCCCAAGATACCAACAACACCTACGGTACGGAAATTTTGACAACTTCTCAACCCTCAGCGTCGTCGGTGAGCTCATCGAGGACGATCTCCGCAAAGAAAACAGGAATAAGAGCACGGGCCGCGGATATCAAGGAAGCTCATCTCGAACCACTGCCAAAGTCGTGCCCATCCATGCCATCAACGCCTTTGGGCGGCGTTAGAGGCACCACCGGTTTTACAACACCGCCAAGGCCTGCCATGCCTCCGCCAAAAGCATCATACTCACCTCCTGGTCCCAGTTCGATGAAAGCACGACGAAATTTTGACCCAATATACATGACTTACTCAAAGGCGCTACAGAAGCTTGTGAGCCGCAATGTACTTCAACTCATAGGACCTACTAGCGAGCCTCCCCCGGACAAGAAGCCAAAGTCGTGGGATCAGAACGCATACTGCGAGTTCCACAGAGGAAAGGGCATGACAGAAGCAATGCTTCCGCCTGAAGAACATAGTTCAGGACTTGATCGACGACAATACCATCGTAAAGCCCAGCCCGAGTCCTAAACCTTCAAACCAGCTTAACCCTCTGCATACCCATGCTACTTTTGCAAGTACACACCCCATCATCGACTGCTCTAAACTAATCATCTCAAATGATCACGAAATCAACGGCATCTGGAATACTTCTGAGGATGAAGCCGACAATGATGACATCGCATATGTCTCCAAGATGAACCCTACGACGAAGAGGCTCAACCTCGCGCCCGCCAGGCAAGTACTGCGGAGGATTACGTCCGCAGTACCCATTCAGGCTATCGGTGATGACGGCGAAGTAGCCTACCTAACACGTTACGGGCCTTATACCAAGCTTCTCTAAAGTTACTTGAACCTCAAAGCCACCCGCCAAGGTTGACTGCTCAAGAGAAGAACAAGGGGATAGTCATAAGCGAGGATACGCCGCCTACTTCGCCTACCACTACAACCTCACCTACAAGCACTTGCTCTATGCCCGGCCCGGTAAAGTGTCATCACCTAACACTAATCCTGCGCCAGCTCCACCAGTTGATAAGATAGCATCATCAAGCGTTACCCCGACACCCTTGCCTACGCCTGAGATCGGAGACACGCTCCACAAGCAGCTCAACAAGACGAAGGCGGACATTTCAATCTGGCAGCTCTTAAGGGACTCAATGGGACATCGTGGAGCCCTCTACCCAGCATTACGAGTCACCCCAATAGCGTCGGAAATGTCTCCAGAGAAGCTTATCAGTAACATCACACGTGAATGGCAGGCTAACGCCGTCACCTTCTCCGATAAAGATCTCCCTCCGTTCGGCGGCACGCATAACCTACCTCTCTACATCAACGTGGAATGCCACGGCATGACATTACCAGTCGTCCTCATCGACAACGGATCCGCAGTCAATGTCTTGCCTTGAGGCGGCCAGAAAGCGGGGATTAAGGAAAATGACTTTATCCCGTGTACGGACGGTGTCAGGGCCTACGATGGAACACGTCGCAGCATAAAGGGAACCATCTCCTTCCCCATTATGACAGGACCAGTCATGAGAAAAACCGAATTTCAAATCATCGACATACCCCCTACCTACAACATGCTACTAGGTAGACCTTGGATCCACGCTACCAAGGCCGTCACCTCAACCCTGCATCAAAAGGTCAGGACACCTGCGGATGACGAGATCGTCACCATCGGCGCCTACCGAACTTTCGAGCTACCCTCAGCGACAAAAGACTAATGATAGTGCTGCGGAGATAGCGCCGATCCGGTAAGCGACATGTGTGGTTTCGACTTCGACTTCAACATCTGTACTCTGACTCGTAGAGAAGAGATCGCTACACTCTACGCCAAGGGCGACGATAACAAGTGGCCCACCATGGGTCTATCCTACGTACCATGGTCGTACGAAGTCTCTCAAGGTTGGGGAGCATACAATGATCGCAAGAAATATCATGACTTCCACGTACAACCATACCACATCCTCCCCAGCCACTATTTCGTCAGAGAGGGCACTAACAAGATTCCTAAGGACACCACCACGTACACCATTGCCGGGATTGAGCTCATTTCCGACATCGTGCGCAACAACAACTTCAACCCTACCAACCTGATCATCCCTCACGAAGAAAAAGCACACGACGGATGGTCAAAAACCCTCGAATGGACCGACGAGCAAGGCCGCACTTTCAAGATAACTACGGGTCAGGGCTACGCCTTCGAAGACTCCGATTAAGCGAAGACGAAGACAACGCCCCAAACCAAAAGACTGTCTTAAAATTTAAACTCCCTCGTCGTCATCTCAAGTCTCTTACCCCAACTAAGCCCCCGGGCTACTTCCCTGACATAGTCAATTTAGCTGCAGAACTAGAGTCATTAAGGTTGTCCAAAGCTCCCTCGTCTGAGCTATCTTCAAATGTAACCGCTTTTGATAACATTAATAACATGAAAGTTTTTGGTTACTCTTTGCCTCATTTAAACTCTACTTTTCCTAATAATCGCGATAAATTTAAGCTAAATAACATTGCATTATATAGATACATTGCAAGTATTGTCTCAAACCCCGATCAGGACCCCATTATTGAAGACACAACGACCATCAAAGGAACACCCGAAGAGGCTCAAGAACTACAACTGGGGGCTTCCCTGAGCGCAGACGAAAGGGCCACATATACTAAGCTTCTCACGATTCAGGGGACGTCTTCGCATGGTCATCTGAGAGACATGCCCGGCATCGGCCAGTGAGATAGGCCGAACATCGCATCCCGATCAAGCAAGGTAGCCAGGCCGGTCAAAGCGAAACTCCGACGCATCAAGCGAATGGTCTCTCATGGTCAAGGAAGAGATCGGCGACTCTACAAGTTGGGTTCATCCAAGTCATCGAATACTCGGTGGGTCTCCAATATGGTGCAGGTTATGAAGAAAAAGCGGCAAAATACGAGTATGTGCCGACTTAGGGACTGAACAAAGCCTCGCCCAAAGATGATTTCCCATTACCCCACATGGACATCCTAATCGACAACACAGCCAGACCACGCCTTCATCATTCATGGATGGATACGCGGGATACAACCAAATCAAAATGGCGGCCAGACGACATGCCAAAAACCACCTTCGTAACCCCTGGGAACATACGCTACTGGTCATGCCATTTGGGCTCATAAATGCCGGCGCTTATTTACCAACGCATCGCTACCACCTTACTCCACGACATGATGCATAAGGAGGTCGAGGTATACGTTGACGACATGATTGTAAAGTCAAAAGGAAGGGCGACCACGTCACCAACCTCCGCAAGTTCTTCACGAGAATCGAGCGATACAAAATGCGATTAAACCCACAGAAATGCACCTTTGGAGTCACATCAGGCAAACTGCTAGGCCACATAGTAAGCCAGGGAGGGATCGAAGTAGGCCCGACCAAAATCAGAGCAATAATGAGCAAGAAGACGCCGAGCAACATCGGCAAAATAAGGAGTTTCTTGGGACAAGTCCAATATATCTCAGATTCATCGGCAAGCTTACCATGATTTGCGAGCCAATCTTCCAAAAATTGAAGAAGGAAGAGCATCCGAAGTGGGACGATGACTGCCAACAAGCGTTCGACAAAGTCAAGACCCCGCTACGAACCCGGCTCGGTACCCCCACAAAAAGACTTGCCACATCGCCACTATACTTAACGATCACGCCAAACGCCATGGGTGCCATGCTGCCCAAGAAGTCGACAACGAAAAAGCGGGCCATCTACTACATCGGCAAGAAGTTTCACGATTACGAGCTTCGGTATGAACGATCGAGAAAAGTCGCCTCTCGCTAGTCCGGGCAACCAAAAGCTCAGACACTACCTACTCACCAAAGACTACAAAGAGTCTACTCCCTAATGGACCCTCAAATACCTATTTGAAAAACCAGTCCTGAACGGACGCATGGCCAGGTGGACTCTGCTTCTCGCCGAGTATGAACTCAAGTACCCCCCCTGAAAGTAATCAAGGGAAGAGCAGTTTCCGACTTCCTTGCAGAAAACGCCATCGTCGAACATCCCCTGATCGACACAACGTCTCTACCTGGACGAAGGAATCTTTGCCATAGAAAGGAATATCGGCAATTATACTTTGTGGGCGTCAAACTATGCGGCTATGGAGACGGAATACTCCTAATATCCCCAAACGGCGATCATACTCCACTCTCAATCAAGCCCGACTTCAGTGTCACGAACAACGCCGCAGAATACGAAGCCTGCATTTACGGCCTACAAGCAGCCATTGCCCTCAAGATAAGGAACCTCACGAATGCATGGAGACTCATTCCTCATCATAAATCAAGTGGCCTGAGCATGGAGGATCATGAGCGAAACCCTCACCAAATACCAAACAAAAGTACAAAAACTCCTAACCAACCCATTGCGTCAATTTTACCACCTCCCTAGGGAAGAAAACCGGTTCTTGAAGCGCTTTGTCAAAACTCTCATCCCTCCTCAACATGCCACCAAACATGAAATTACTACCCATCATCGTCGAAGGCGTGGCGAACCAAAGATACATCCATGCCATCGACCTAGATGAAGCCGAAGCGACGAGCCTTGGTATCAAGCCATAATCAACTACAAAGCAGACAACACCTACCCACCCGAGCAATCGATAAACGCGGACAGAGGGGCTATCGGACTCTAGCTTCCCAATTTGTGCTAGAGATGGGACAACTACTCAAGAAGACACCACAAGGGACACCGCTCATATGTGTCGACTACAGAAGGCAGGAAATCGCCACGCAAGTCCATGATGGCGAATCACGGACCCCACATGAACGCTCGAGCACTCGCAAACAAATCCTACGGCTAGGATGGTATTGGGCGACCATGGAAGGCATCAGATCCAATCGTCAAGCATTGCCACAACTGCCAAATTTTCAGCAACGTCCAACTTGTACCACCTTCACCACTATACAGCCTAACCTCACCCTGGCCCTTTTCATCCTGCGGCATCGTCGTGATAGGAAAAGTCCACCCCATCGGTGCAGGAGGTCACTTTGTTTCGTCTTTGGTGGCCATCGACTACTTCACTAAATGGGTAGAAGCAGCGTCTTTTCGGACCCTTGGCTCCAAGGAAGTCGCCAAGTTCATCCAGACGAACATCATATGCCGATATGGCATACCCCACGAGTTCATCAGCGATCAAGGTTCGTGACTTTCAACGCGAGACCCGAAGCCATACTCACAAAATACAACATCCAAAGATCACAAATCCTCACCCTATCGACCCCAAACCAATGGAGCCGTTAGGCGACAAACAAAGCGATCGTCACCATACTCGAAAAAATGATCGACAAATGCAAAGATTGGCCTAACAAAAATACCATATGCACTGCGGGGATACCGTACTTACCATCCGAACCCCTACGGGCATGACCCCTATTTCCTCACCTACGGCATGGAAGCCGTCCAACGATGGAAATAGAAATACAATCTCTACGCATACTAATGGAAAGTAGCATCCCGAGCGAGAATGGGCCCGTGAGCGGCATTTAACAACTCATGCTCCTGGATGAACGCTACCGCATTCGTTCACGAGCACCGCATTTAATGTACCAAGCCCGACTACAACGAGCATTCAACAAACGAGTTAAGCCACGACACATAAAAGTAGGTGATCTCGTACTAAAATCCCGGTCAGGGCACCACTTCGGTCGACCCACGAGGAAAATTCAAGCCTAACTGGCGGACTCCTACCTCGTCAAGGAAATCTTCCGCAGGCGGGCGATCAAACTAACCGACCTCGACGGCCAAGAGTTCAACCTCCCCACAAACCTCGATCAACTCAAGAAATACTACCCCTAAAAACCCCTTGCAATGTATCTGTAAAATACAATTTTATAAAAGCAATTCATGGACCGACATGTCCTTAAACATGTTCATGGGCCGGCATGCCCCTAAACCTGCTCTTTCTCTCCACAAAAATCAAAAGCAATTCATGGACCGACATGTCCTTAAACATGTTCATGGGCCGGCATGCCCCTAAACCTGCTCTTTCTCTCCACAAAAATCAAAAGCAATTCATGGACCGGCAGGTCCTTAAACATGCTCATGGACCGGCAGGTCCTTAAACATGCTCATGGGCCGGCATGCCCTTAAACGTGCACATTCCATAAGCAAACACAATTCATGGGCCGGCATGCCCCTAAACATGCATCCACCAAACACAATTCATGGACCGGCAGGTCCTTAAACATGCTCATGGGCCGGCATGCCCCTAAACGTGCACATTCACCACAAAAAAAAAGCAAACACAACTCTTGGGCCGGTATGCCCTTAAACATACATTCTCGAACTACGCCGGTTTGATTCCACTTTTCGTGGATACGTAGGCAGCTTTGTAAAAAGCACAACCGATATTCAACACAAAAATGACGCCTCCAAAGCTTAAAAAGGCTGAGGATATAGTCAACACAAAAACCGTCTCATAACCTAATGGGTTAACATAAGGCGATATTCAACACAAAAATGACGCCTCCAAAGCTTAAAAAGGCTGAGGATATAGTCAACACAAAAACCGTCTCATAACCTAATGGGTTAACATAAGGCGATATTCAACACAAAAATGACGCCTCCAAAGCTTAAAAAGGTGAGGATATAGTCAACACAAAACCGACCCATAACCTAATGGGTTAACATAAGGCGATATTCAACACAAAAATGACGCGTCTAAAGCTTAAAAAGGCCAAGGACATAGTCAACACAAAAATTCGTTTTTTAACCTAAGGGTAAAAAGAACGACATTCAACACAAAACGACAAACCCAAAGCTTAAAAAAGTCGAGGGAATAGTCAACAAAAAAATGCTTGCATTCTAAACCTTTGAAAAAAGATTAGAGCCAAGGAATTTCACACAAAATAACAAGCAAAATGAGGCAGAGTCGTAAATAAAAACCTGATTTTTATTAATCTTAAAAAGAACGGTTACATTTTGGATTTTTCAAACATAGGAGCATAACTACGACCTTAGAAATACACTAACAAACACTATATATTACAATACGAGTCCCGGCATGTACATCGGGTTTAGGATAGGTAATATATTACATAATACAACATAATATGAACATAATACTAACAAAGCACACATAAACTAAAACCAGGTTACTCTCAAGCCGACTGAGACCTCTCCAATTTGGATAAAGGGAGCACCAACCCTCAACCCCAATGGCGATCCCCAACATTGCCATAACAACCTTGATCACCTGACCCTGGAATATGCCGACGGCCGAACACACTTTCATCGGTACGAGAGTAGCTCGGACTCGAACCCTCGCCATCACCACCGATACGTCCAAGGCTCGGTAGGGTTATAAGCGGACATCCGAGAAAGCCCGGGTTGAGCTCTCAGGGCTCGGGCGTGACCTCTTGTGGGGGCTCTGCGCAGCGATCCACCTAGCGAGGGCTCGTGATACCCGAGTCGCCCTAGAGTACCCGCCACAGCCACCTAGGCGCGTAATCCATCCGCTCGCCCAGGCATCGGCTATGCCACTAGTCAACATAAGCATGCCCTGCACCTTGGTGTCATGACCAGGAATGAACTGTGCCCACCCTATCTGTCTCCTCACTCGCACGGGATGGATGTAAACACCCATGTCGAATCGCATGAGGAGGACTCCAGACGAACCATCGCCAGCCTCACTTGCCGTCACATCAACTATTCCCCACCACGGTACCAACCAACGAATGGTCGATGACCCCACAAGTCCAGGGAAGTAATCGTCAGGGCGATGATGTGGATCCAGCCACCTAATATAACGACTAGTCACGTCCCCAGCAGGATGTGACCCAGCAATATCACCTAGCACGCTCAACCGCTCCATCAACCAGACCTGAAGGATTAAGGGACACCCTCGATACGGGCTCGCCTGTGCGCAGCACGATCATCCGGACCAGGATCGTCTCGGCTAGGATCACGGCGGAAGGGTTACTGACCATACTCCATCTCTTGAGCAGCGGTGATTAGGCGAGATCACCAAGCGCTCCTCATACAAAGAATTAGGAAACATGTAGCGGTGGACTAAGCGAGAATGCCAACGCCTTTTTACGGCACCAAAGGAGATCGTCTCATTTTCGCGGTTCATAAACCGCTGCACAAGCGATAGAGGCCGTCGACTCCCAACAAATAACTCCTCTGTCTCCACACGAGTCATCACGAAGGTAGTTACGCACGCGTGCCTCTTATATCCAGGCCCGATCTAACGCACACGGGAATGTTAGTTCGCAACCAACCACCAATGGCTCCAAATTCCTCGACCAGCGGACGGACCTCCCACTAGGAAAGCGAGCGTGGAAACTCAAGTCCCAATAGTCGAGACACGCATCCAGGAACTCGGGCTCCATTCAAGCCGCCCTAGACCCAGGAGGACCCCAAACCGCAATCTTTCAAGTCTTCCTCTTCCACCGATAAGGACGCACACCAACGACGCATAAGTTTCCTTCAAAACTCTCCATAACTCGACGAATGTTCCGTAAATATTACGAATATTTTTGGAAAATCGAGAATAGAAGACGAGAGAATGAGTGAAATGAACTAACTTAGCCCTCCTTTTATAGCCGAAATTTGCAAGGCGAAATACAACACAAAAACTTAAACGTGGTGAACAAGCGATTAGAATAAATCAAACAAAACCACAAAACAAAATTCTAATCGCCTGTAAACAGGCGATTAAAAATGAAATCGCTTTGTTCTGCGATTTTCTTTTCTTTTCTGGACAAAATTATTCGATTTCTTACACTTCTTACACACCTACACCCAAAATTTTTAACTTATTACCCCTACACTATTTTTACCGACCTCTAATCGGCGTTTACGATCCCGTCGCGTCGTCTCGATTTGCGTAATTGACTCCCGTCTTTCGTATTTTTCAAAACACAATAATCACACAAAAATTTAACCCAACACAAAATATGATTTTCGCATTCACAATTTTCGTCTCAAAACGTCGTTTTAGCTCAAATTTTTGCTATGTCAAAAACGTCTTTTCCACGAGTCTAGAATATTTTCTAAACCAACATTTTTCAAAAACTCTTCATTTCGCATTTAATTCAGTCATTAGCGAGTCAGTCTCAATCGAGACGTATATATATGCTTTCACGACTAACAATGTTTTGCAGGTACGCTCGGCAAGCAAATACGCAAGGATTTCGGATCTGCCACTGACGCAGAGAATGCATTTTAGCAACAAGACAAAATAACCAAATTATACCCATAAACACCTACAAGTCCAAAAACCAACCAACCATAACAAATCTCGATACATAAACCGTTACCAACAAATACTAATACTCATAATACAAGTCCGAAATATACAAGTCCAAGCCTACTACGATCGGTCACGACGCCGTAAGACAAGACGCAGGAATCAATCTCAAAGACGTGCTCTATCCGACTCCCTACATCATCGACCCTCGGCTCTGCGGGACCTCGCCACTCCTCGGCATGCGCGACCTCCATTTCGACGCGATCTCGCCCCTCTCGGCCACGACCTGGCTAACTCAGTCGCGCCTCGGCCGTCTCGCCTGCGCCTGCAGCGCCAACAACCTTCTCATTCACAACCGCCATCGGTTGGCGCGCCCGCCATGACCTCTGTGGACCTCGGTATCACTGCAACAATGCGAAAAATCAATTTAGCTTTACGGGGCTATACTCAAAACACAGCTGACAGAGTTTGACTAATGATTTTACACTAAAATCTTACTCAAACTGGGGCTATAATCAAAAACTCGCTTGACAGAGTTTGACTAATGATTTTACACTAAAATCTTACTCAAACCGGGCTATACTCAAAAACCGCTTCGACAGAGTTTGACTAATGATTTTACACTAAAATCTTACTCAAACTGGGGGCTATAATCAAAAACCTGCTTCGACAGAGTTTGACTAATGATTTTACACCAAAATCTTACTCAAACTGGGGGCTATATACTACATAACACTCATGCTGTACAAAGAAGAAAGTGAATACCTTTCTCACGCGCGGATCCCACCTCTCAAGACCCGCATCAGTGACCCGCAGGCAGGGAAAGGCTGCGCAAAGACGATCAAATGAGCAGCCCTCGTGAACAACCAGCAGGTCCTCAACGAACGGAGGAGGCTGGAACTCAAGGTCAGGGTCACGTCGCTACAAAACAAAAATAGGATAAATTTTTGCTTCCTAAAACCAAAACACATACAAGCAAAAGGGATAAACAAGCATACCTCGATCACAGCATCAGCAAGGGCATGCTGTGCCCAAGTCACGTAATCCTCATCCCGCCGCAGCCAGCGAGCCTGACTCACCTGCGTGATACCCGCCACGACGCCCATTAGCGTCGGGCGTCTCCACGAACAAAACCGAGGGCGGAGGAGCAGGTACGATGAAGCCGCCGCGACCCGTCTGCGCAGACAGACGCTCACCCAAGAACCAGTACGATCCGTACTGGGTCTCAATGTACAGCCGCCGCCTGTCAAGGGGACCAAAGCGAGCTGCAATCGTCGGAACGCCGGTAAAATTCCTCCAAGGGTCGCGAACAAACTACAAAACAAAACCAAATTATAAACCACAAAAACAAACCCAAAAACAAGCTACAAAAAGACCAAAATACAAAACACGATCACCCTTACCTTATCCATCGTCATCCCGTTGAAGCGTACACGAGCCGCGTCATAGTTCAGGCCAATACCCCTCCGATCCGCTGTCGCATACGCATGGAAAGCCGGGTATGTAGCCGTCACCTGGAACGTGTCCGGGAGCAGAGAGGGGAAGTGAGCATAGCACCAAGCCTGCAAGCAAACAAAACACACGTTACAGAAGAAAAGCAGAAACAAAACAACAAAAACTACAAAAATCGAACCTTACCTCCATCAGAAGACCAGGGCCCACAAGCGACACATCCGAATCCTCGTCAATCCGATCAGGGCGCACTGCGTCCCTCAGGTAACGGATCAACAGACCCAGAGCAGGAGTCACCCAGTCAAAGTCACCTAGGCGTGACATGTCTGACAGCGCCATCAACACAGCCGCCGACGCCCGCTCCCCCTTGCCGCCAAAGTGGGTGGCCGTCAGGAACCACCACAACCACAGCCGGGCCCTCTGCTCAGCGCTCGCTCGAGTAGACCCTTTCTTCTTCCTCCTCCCCTCGAAGAAGTCAGCAAACCATATCGTACGAGGCTGAAACGTGTGCTCCTCGTCCTTCCCGCACTTAACCCCGTCGCCAATCAGGCGCACGACTCGTGGGCTATCAATAGGAGGTCGCTCACGCCCCCAGTCAAGTACACCCTCGCCATGAGGCGACCAGAATACCGCCCACGAAGAAAGAGTCACGCCAACCTCGTAACCAGGCATGTGGAAGGTGTTGGCCGTATCCCAAAACCTATCCAACAACGCCTCTACAGCTGAGGCGCGAGTTCACCCGCTGCCCCGCACCTCCTCCACTTCGCACTAAGGGACCAAAGTCGCCCCAAGCACTATGTCCCGCTCCTCCTGGGTAAGCCTACCCTCAAAAACGTCAAACACTGTCCGGAACCCAGAGAAGGTCCTCATCGAGCCTAACGGGAAGCCGACCTTCACTCGGATCGACAAATGCTCCAAGGGACTCCAAACCAAAGTCACGCCATCCCAGTCCAAGGCCACCTGTGACCACAAGCGCGGACCGTGAGGATAGTCAGGCCTCGCGCCCAACTCGTCAACCATCCCCATGAAAACCTCGGTCGCGGCCTCAAGACTTGCGCTGCATCCTGAGCCTCGCCACCGGCCTCGCCCTCGGCCTCACCTCGGCCTACGCACCGGCCTCAGCCTCATCCTGAACATGCTCCTGAGCATGGCCCGAACGACCCGGCCACCTGGCGGCCGCGGCGGCAGCGGCAAAGCGGCGGCGTCGGCGGCGGCTGGCGGCGGCGGCGGCAGCCTCAGCGATCTCGGCCTCGGCTCGACCACCTCCGACCACGGTCCTCGTCGGGAACCCCCTCGCCACTCGAAGACTCCTCCAGGCTTCGGAAGTGTCGCTTAACGGCTCCGGACCGAGCACGACCACGCCTCCGCGGAACCTCTCCACTGAGCTCCTCGCTCCAACCTCCTCAACAACACCGGCGACCTCGGCCTCGTCCGGTCACCACCACCGGCAAACACGAGCTCGACGCCTCGGCTTTCTCTGGCCGCTGCCAAGGTTACATCCACCTTGCGCTTCTTCGGCCTCGGGTTCCTCCGACCGCGACCACGGCCTAACCTGGCCCCTCCAGAGCCGCGGGCGCCCTGAACGCTGCGGGTATGCGTCCTGCGAAGCCTCTGCGAAGAAGACCACGACCTCGGCCGCCTGCTGAGCCACGGCGCCCCTCCAAAGACCGCCACGGCCACGCCCTGCAGAGACCCCGCAGCTACGCCCCGCCCTCCGCCACGGCCTCCCCAGAGCCTCGGGACGTCTCCACAGCAGCGCCACGTCCGCGCCCCTGCAAAGACTCTGAGACGACACCCTGGGCCCGACCTCGGCCACCAACAGGAGACCTCGACGACCTAGCAGCAGCTCCACTACCGCTAGCGTCACCAGAAGACCAAGCCCGCTTCAATGACGGCCTCTCTCACGCACTACATTATAAAAAGCGGCGACTTCGGAAGAACGCCACGACCCACACCACTAGCGGCGCTCAGACCACCAAACAAAGACCACGCCCCAGGCCACTAGCGAAAGCCCAGGCGACGCACCAACAAAGACTAGCACCACTAGCGAGAAAGGCGGGAGACTCGCGGCACCACTGGAACTCACTCCACTGGCGTCGTAGAAACCCCTGGCGTCTGAGGAAAAAGCTCTCAACAGGTCCGACTGAGACGGACCGTCGGAAACCTCCGAAGGCGCAGCATCCCAGTAAGTGTGTCTTCGCCCCGAACAAAGAAAGTCAACTCCACCAATACCCGATCCATGTCACTTTGGAAGTAGGCGGCTGAGGCGTAGGATCACCTGCACAAGATTCAAAGACATACTCGAAAACAAAGAATAAAGAAATCATTCTAGAAAGATCAAGACAAAGCGACAAAAAGCAAGCCATAGGCCCATTTTTGACAGATAAGGCCAAAAGCGGAGCGAAGCACGGAGGCCAAAATCCATGAGGCATTATCACGATATATACGTCCTACTCGATCAAGTTAAGAGCAAGCACGCACAAAAAGAAGCAGAATTGGCCAAAACAATGAAAAGGTGCCTTTTAAACCAAAAATAGCGAGAAGAGGAAAACGCTTCTGAAAGCGAGAAACCCATATTTGGCCGACACAAACCCAACCCATAAATCACAATAAGCTCATACAAAAATTTCATGCAAAACGATGTCCCGAACACCTCGACTGAATAGCTTTTTCAAAACACCTCCAAACTACAAAAGCGGCCTTTTCTTGACCATAACTCAACCCAAAAAGCCCCACTTCCCACAAAACAACCCCCTAGCCAACACAGACGACATACATTACCATACATTCCATGAACGGGGCACGAAAAGCGAGGAAAAGCGACTTTTGGAAACCTAGCCTAAACTACAAAACACGCTCCAAAACACCCCCAAGCAACACATTTCCTACAAAACAAGACCAAAAGTGTACCATACTAGCCATGAAAACACAATCTGAGAGAATTCGGGCAAGTTTGAACAGGAAAATTTCAACCAAAATCGGCCCTTATACCAAAACGCATACGAAAATGGCGTTCGAGCCGTTCTTCGCACACAAGCCACCCAAACCTCCACACAGGCATACTACAACACTTTCAAAATAACCAAGCCACTCGGGATCGCCTTACGCTACAAAAGCGAGCACAAGCCCCGACTTAACCCCTTTCATACGGTTTCACCCCAAACGAACCGTTTTGCATGAATTTCAACAAACCAAACTCACCAACACGTTATACTACTAATGGGTAAGCTACACTTTGGAGTTTTGAGCCATTTTGAGACATTTTCAAAAATGACCAAAATGCCCTCCGAGTCAAAACGTCTAAAAATCGAGACCACAAGCCGGGTTTTCACACAACGACAAAGAAGACAAGCAATGCAAGCACAATACCAACCATGGCTAACGTTTTCCAAGCAAGGACGAGAGCTAAACTAGAATCAAACCGACATTTTCGACCCAAACCCTAGAAAACGGTATTTCGAGTTAAAACCGACTCAAACAAACTTCAAAACTCGAAAAACCAAGCGAGTTGGATACGTACCTTGGTCCATGATGAATTGTAGGAATCGAAAAATCGATTTTTGATCAAGAAAATCGCCAAGACGAGTTTTAGAGGGTTTCGATTTTGTTTTTTAATTTCGGATGAAATGAATAAGACTCCCCTCTCTTCCCCGATTTTTATACAAATTCACAAAACAAAAAACAAAATCGCCAGTTCTTGGCGATTTTATTTTTGTTTCATGGGTTTCTGTTTGGTTTTGGGCCATTTCCTACCCAATACACCTTCCAACCCATTTTTAAACACGATTTCAACCCAACCAACAAAAACACGTAGCCTCCTCACGAGACGTTCATAAAAACCTAACTTTTTATGAGAAAAACACGTAGCCTCCTCACGAGACGTTCATAAAAACCTAACTTTTTATGAGAAAAACACGTAGCCTCCTCACGAGACGTTCATAAAAACCTAACTTTTTATGAGAAAAACACGTAGCCTCCTTACGAGACGTTAAAAATACAAAAACACGTAGCCTCCGCACGAGACGTTCATAAAAACCTAGCCCTTTTTATGAGAACCACAAAAAACACGTAGCCTCCTCACGAGACGTTCATAAAAACCTAGCCCTTTTTATGAGAACCAAAAACACGTAACCTCCTCACGAGACGTTCATAAAAACCTAACCCTTTTTATGAGAAATACAAAAACACGTAACCTCCTCACGAGACGTTCATAAAAACCTAACCTTTTATGAGAAAAACACGTAACCTCCTTACGAGACGTTCACAAAAATCTAAACCACTCTTATAAACCAAACCCCAAAAACGCGTAACCTCTTCTACGAGACGTCCAACAAGGAAAGCAGAGCAAGGAGCGCAAGTTTAAGCGCGAGCAAAGCAAAGGAGCGCAAGCGGCGCAAGCAAAGCAAAGGAGCGCAAGCAAAGCGAAGCGCAAGCTTTAAGCGCAAAGCAAAGCAAGGAGCACAAACTAAACACAAGCAAGGCGCCACCGGGAGTACTCAGGCCACATGCGGTCGACATGCCCTTAAACATGTAGGACCGTCATGTCCTTAAAAACATGTCGTCCCTCCTCGCATTTCCCGACGCTAAGTCCTCGTCTCTCCCATAAGACACATGCTTAGCGCCGCTTGGTAGTATCGAGACCGTAATGGTCCGGATACTATCTTTAAGTTTGATTAACGCTTTGTCCAAGCTCAGTCAAACCGGCGCCTCCGTAGCTAGACGTATCGGTACCGGCGAAAAACAAAGCCGATGATGAAAAGGACTTTCATGCATGCTTTTAAAAGAGTCAAAACGGTACAAAAGTGTCTAAAACGTATTAGTCATTTTTAGCGTATTAATTTGGATTTGCATAATCATGAAAATGAATGTCAATTTTTAGTCATCATGAGCGTAACACGAGCACAATATAGGAACGTCTTATTAAGCCAAGCCACAAAAACAGCCCAACTAGCTACAAAACGGCCCAAACTTACAAAAACGACCCAAAAACGCACACCAACACAACACATAAAACGGGCCAAAGTGCGTCCCGTGTCACATTTTCACAAAATTAAACTTTACAAAACCATAAAATAATATACCTTAATATTATTTTATTTCGAGCCAAAACCGAAAAACACGACAAAAACCGAAACACGAAAACCGAAATTCGGACCAAAACTGAGCAAATACTTAGCCCATAAGTAAACAACAAAACATAATCATTACTTAATCAAAACATCCAAAAAACCAAATGGCGGCATAAAACAACCCACCAAAACAAAAAAAGAATCGCCTGTGGACAGGCGATTAAGTTTCTAATCGCCTGTTAACAGGCGATTATAAACTTCTCCCATACAGCCGCCTTTTTGATTTTTCTTTAAAAATATCCAACTCAAGCAAACTTATACGTCAGATATCAGCGATTAAGTTTTGTTATCCTACGAGAAACCACCAAAACTCTATAAATACCAACCCACTTCATTCATTTTCAATACGGTTTTAGCACTTATACACTATTCACAAAATCCACTCAAAAATACCGTCTTTACATTTTGAAAGGTAAACATTTTACCTACGGGCTAGAGCGTTTGAGACTTCGGACAATGGGGTTACATTAACCCCAAACCCGATATTGGCACTAGCGAAGCCGTATTAAATGTCTGGTTGTAGCAATTCGGATTCATAATCCGCCTAAACCCGCCAATATCGCATAAATAAACGACTCATTATCACTAAAGCAAACCGACGTCACTTTTATAATTATGCAAGTCCTCATTCATGCATTAAATAAACGACTAGGATCACGGATCCAACACTAAATTGTACCGTCTCATAGAGTCGTTTAGCATGTCAAAGCGAGGGTTTTTCACAAATACTAATACGAGGTCGGAAAGTAACGTCTATAGTAATAATTTAGTCAATAAATTATTATTTAACGTACATTTCCTATAGCAATATATCATTATTTTGACAATTTACATTATTTATGCCTTTTTTTCGAGTCATGTTTATTCGCACTTATGCGTGGCGTGACTTTTAGCCCAAATATCGAAATTAAGCAAGTGTTTTCAAATTAGTAGAGACTACTCTTATGTAGGCTTTTTGATTCTTGTTTTCAAAACTCATTTTGTCAAAACTTTAGAAAAGTAACCTCTACTCAGAACCCCTTCTCTGGTTTCAAACCTCAGATTGATAGGTATCGTCGCACCTTGAAATCTGAGACACTCGTGTCTTGTATTTCAAGACGCGTTGAATAGGTTCCAAATTCCTTTAATATTTGGTGGCGACTCCGAAAATACATTTTCAAAAAGGATTTTCTACCTTTCTTTTTTGGTCACAAATTCATGCAATGATCTCCCCCATTTTTACAAAACTTCGCACCCTTTTTCCTGCGAGGCGCATTCCGCTGGCGCCCAAGACGGCGAGGTCGAGCGCATAGGCGTCGATAGGTTTTCCCAAAAGGAAAAGATTTTCCCGGTACCTTCACCAACAAGCGCTCTCCCAAGTCGATCCAAGACACTGTACAAAATCATGAAAAATCGCGTAACTCCACCTAAGTGCCCCCGACTCGAAAATACTTCAAAACGACCCATAAGAGCACCTCACTAACGTCAAAACTCGCCTAAAATACACCTATAAAACCATACAAAATTCGTCTCATCAGTATCCAACTTTCTGACAATACTACTCTCCATATTATTCCTTTAGGACGTTCCTAAAATCGCGCCAATAACAAAGCTATCAAATATTCCAAGAAAATTCCAATTCTAATACTCCTAACAAAGCTATCAAATATTACAAGATTCTGCGGTTTTCAAAATTTAAGCATGGTACTCTTCCCTTCAGATATTTAGGGGTACCAATCAGTTCCAAGAGAATTACAAGTAAGGATTGTTATATCCTTTGTGAGAAAATTTGTGACAGGATTCGTGGTTGGGGAGCTAGGAGGTTATCCTATGCAGGCCGACTTGCCCTTGTGAATTCAATACTCAACAGTGTGCACACATACTGGGCATCCATTTTCATATTACCTGTCTCTGTTTTGAGGAGAGTAACAGCAATTTGCAGGAACTATCTTTGGGACAACAGCGAGGAGTACCATAAAGCACCTATGATAGCGTGGGAGTCTGTTTGTCGAGAGAAGAAGCAGGGTGGCCTTGGTGTGATAGATTGTCATAAGTGGAATGTGGCTGCCGTGGGCAAGTATGTTTGGTGGATCATGGATAAAAAAGATCATCTTTGGGTCAAGTGGATAAATCATATTTACCTGAAGGGCTGTGCTTGGATGGACTACGTGATTTCTTCTAACTCGAGTTGGGCTTGGAAGAAAATCTGCCAGGTACGCGATATGTTGAAAGCTGGTTTCTCAGGTACAAACTGGGGTGATGGTGAATATACAGTAAAGAAGGGTTATACATGGCTGCGAGGTGATCACCCTACGGTTCCTTGGACTCATTATCATTGGGATAGGTATAACATTCCAAAATGGTCGTTTGTAGCTTGGTTAGCACGATGGCAGCGTCTCTTAACCTTGGATAGATTGCTCAGATTTGGGGTGGTTTTGGACCGAACATGCTTCTTATGTGGCTGTTGTATGGAGAGCTGTAATCACCTTTTTTTTGAGTGTGTGTATAGCTCTCTTTGTCTTGGTCTGGTTGAGGCTTGGCTGGGTATTTCTCTGGCTGGGGATGAATGGAAGTGGTTGTATAGAAGGCGTAGACTTACCAGGTTGCAGCGAAGTATTGGGACAGCTGCAACAAATGGACTGATTCACACATTATGGATCCAACGTAACCGCTGTCGACTTGATCTTGTTTCAATACACCCTAAGATACTTGTCAATCAGATGAAGAATCTGTTGATAACTAGAATTGATGGCTTGGATATGTCCAAGCTAACTAGGTGTGATCTAGATTGGCTAAATGATCTAAGGAGATAGTATAGTAATTGTGCTCCCCCCTTTGTGTGGTAACTGGTTTGTACTCATACTTGGATGTTTGGTTTGAATATTAATATATCTTACTTCTTACCAAAAAAATAAGTCATCAGAAAATACACCTAATATCTTAAAAGATATTACAAATTCTATAACATCTACCCCTGGGTTAGCACAAATTCCTTTGTTTCTAATAAGTAGAGTACTACACAGGAAGTCTCAGTTCATCATAAAGTTGCCAATTTCAAAACCTCACATATCATTTTTTCACCCTCCACAGACCCAATTACGGTACCTACCACAACTTCCACAATTAGCAATGATACCACCCACCCAAACCTACAGTACCGATTTGGACGGGGATGCCCATTCCCTTTATGGGGGTGATGGTACATGAAAGTCCGATAATGGACCTGAACTTCCAGATTGCCAGAGAAAAGCTGACAAGTCTCCATGTGGAGATGTCGATTTCATGGAATGTTAACCACATTCTCACGCAAATAAGTCACGTTTATCTATCTTATCTATCCTACGTACATGTTAATATGTCAGATATAATTCTCACTTTAACTTCAAATTTGCCCCCTATCACATGTATGGTGTCGAACATTCAGGGGACCGACAATAAAAATAAGATTAATGCTCTTACAGAGGTAGTAAAAGCTTACAAACGTTCAATACTAGTTGTCGTTGAAACTCACATAGATGGTAATCATGCCGAAAAAATTAAGTTTATTTTGGGTTACAACGGACACTTTCGTCTTGACGCTATTGGTTTTAGCGGTGGTATTTGGCTCTTTTGGTAGGAGAGTTAGTAACAGTTACACCCACCAAATCACATAATCAATTCATTACTGTCAAAGTAGCTCGTCGGGGCTATCTCCCCTGGTTTACTCAGCTGTCTACGCTAGTCCTAACCCACAAAACGAGCTTTGGCCCGAATTAGAGAAATTTGCGCAGACAATAAACCACATGTAGCTTCTATAAGGTGATTTTAATGATACCCGCTCCTTAGCAGCTAGAACCTCATGGGGGTAATCAGAACATGGCACGAAGGTGTGAGTTATTTAATAATTGGATTGAGAATTGCAAATTAATCGAGCTTGCAATCTCAGGTCCAAAGCATACATGGGCGAAAAGAAATTCAGCTGAAACCAGACAACGCACTAGACTTGACTGTACTTTTTGTAACTGTAGTTGGGGTACGTTGTTTGGTGACGTTAGCATATGACATCTTCTAGCTCATCAGTCTAACCATGGCCCAGTCCTTATTTCTCCAAACGGTTTCGGCTTTCTCCACTCAGTCCAACGACCTTTCTGATTTCATGCAGCGTGGCTGACACATGAAAAGTTCTCGGATTTTAATGCAGAAAATTGGTCTGACAATGAAAATTTGGTGACGCGGCTCTCTAATCATTCCAACAAGCTTCAGAATTGGAATAAAGAGGTTTTTGGTAACATTTTTCGTTAAAAACGTAAGCTCCTAGCTTGTATTGAGGGGTGCCAAAAAAACGCTATTCATCAAAAGAGAAAGCAACCTCATAAACTTGAAGCAAACTAAGAAAATAGCTGGATAAAGTCCTTGAACGTGGATAAATACTTTGATATCAGATATCTCGTGTCGATTTTTTTCGAGACGGGGACCAAAATGCTTCTTATCCATGTTAGTACGCTGGTTCGTAGGTGGAGAAATCGGAGCAACACTCTTAAGAGCGATGACTGGGAATGGATAGAAGACAATGAAAAGGTAAAGCAGATGATGGTTAATTTTTATAAAAATCTTTATACGGTTGAACATGCAAATAACGAAGAAGACGAAGCTAACGTCTCGTACGACTTATTGCAAGAATTTAATAACAAACACTTAGAATGGCTGACGAAATATTATTTTTTGGTTGGGATTGAAAAGGTTGTTCTAAACATAGGCTCACTTAAAGATCCGTGTCTAGACATTTTCCAAGCTCTTTTTTACTAGAAGCATTGGTCTGTGGTCAAAGATGATGTTTGCATGATAGTAATACACGCCTTAGAGAGCAAAGGTTTTCTCGATGGAATGAATGATACTCATCTTGTCTTGATCCCAAAAGTTACAGCTCCTAAGCATATTTCACAATTTCGCCCCGTAAATCTCTGTTATGTCTCTTACAAAATTATTAGCAAAACTATAGCAAACAAGATTAAAAAGGTTTTACTACGTTTACTTCAGAAAACCAGAGCAGCTTTGTCGCAGGTTGCCAACTCACTGATAACATTGTCGTTTTTCAAGAAACCATTCACACTATGAGAAGACTCAGAGGTAAAAGAGGGTATATGGCCATTAAAATAGACCTCAAAAAAGCTTACGATCGACTAAGGTGGGATTTTATCAAAGCCACTTTGACATATATGTGCTTCCCGACTCGTGTGATAGACACTATAATGGAATGTGTCTCCATCCCCACTATGCAAATTCTGTGGAATAGAGAACTAACTGAGAAATTTAGCCTTACAAGGAAAATTCGTCAAGGTGACCCATTGTCGTCTAACCTATTTGTAATGTGTTAAAAAACTTCAACAAGAAATTTTTGTACGACATAATGGCATCCGATACCGATATGCAAAGATGGCCCAAAGCTTTCCAATCTATTCTTTGCCGATGACATGGTTTTATTTGAAGAAGCTAGAGCTGATCAAGCCTGTGTTATCAAGTATGTCCTCGATAACTTCTGTCGTGCTTCGGGCGAAAAGGTCAGTACTACGAATCCAAAAAAAAATTCTCAAATAATACTTCCCTAGAAGACAGACATAAAGTTTCTACCATTCTCGGATTTGAAATTACCAACGATTTGGGGATTTACTTGGGTATGCTGACTATTAATGGTCGAGTTACGAAATCGACTTTTGCGCATCTTGAAGAAAAATTTAATAAAAGGCTCGTTGGTTGAAAAATCAAACATTTATCTATAACAAGCATAAATATTTTGGTTCAATCTACACTACCCACTCTTGCTAATTATAGCATGCAGACGGCTAAGCTTCCAAGGTCGATTTGTGACTCCATTGATCGAAAGACTCGACGTTTCTTATGGGGAGGTACTGATGAGAAGAAGATGGTACACCATATCTCTTGGGAAACATATAGCAGCCGAAATCCATAAGAGGTTTAGGGGTGTGGTTATCTTGCCAATCAAATGTCGCATTTTTGATGAAATTGGGTTGGCATGTCCTGACTGAGCCATCAAGATTGTGGGCAAGAGTCTTACGAACTAAATATTGAAATGGTCGATGTGATCTCGAAATGTTTGTACCAAAGGCAAACATGTCGAATGTATGGGCTGATATAGTTTCACAAGCCGAATTAATTCATAAGGGTACGCCAATTGCGGTAGGTAATGGTAGAAATACACTTTTTTGGGATCATTCGTGGGACGAAAAAGGGTGTCTTTGAGATAAAATTATAACACCAATTCCGGCAAACATTAAGAAGCTACAGTAAGCGACCTCTGGGACGAAAATGCAGGGTGAAAATGGGACGACTTTGCTAATTTGCTGCCTAAGATGAGCTAAGAAAAATAGTTGCTTATTGCCTCTTTCCCGAACCGCAAGAAGTAGACATGTTGAACTGGAACAGTACATCGTACTGTAAATTCTTCATCAAGTCAGCTTTAGTCCTTCTCAAAGGAGCGGATCCTCACTCGAAACTAATGCAATGGCATGATATCTTATATGGAAATTACCGATTCAATAACGCATATGTATGTTCCTTTGGCTAGCAGCTCACGATCGTCATATGACCAATTATAATCGAGTTCATCGAGGTCATTCTGATGCTTCTATTTGCCCATGATGCCTCTCCGATGAAGAGATAGCTGACCATCTACTATGTTATTGTCCATTCTCAAGCGAGCTTTGGGCGCAACTCGGAGAATGTGCTGCCTTCGACGAGTTTTACACTGAACTATATGTTTCATAAGTGTCTGATGAGGCTTAGTCGTATCACCTCATTCAGATATAAATCCAATAGAGCAACTAACTAGCAGCTAGTGGCAAGCATGGTTAAATCCACAGAGAAACGGTGTAGTTGTGACATACTTAGCTAAACTAGGCTATCTCTAGGTAACCAAATCATGGATGAGAAGAAGACTAAAACTAACTATAAATAAAAGAGTAAAAGTAATATAAGAAGAGGACTAGGGCGGCGGGTTCATCGTGACTACAATCCAAGAACTCAAGTTCATAAGAAATACGATCAAAGAAACTGTGCAAGGCGATTAGGGCGGGAGTACGCTCCCTCGAGTCAATATTAACCTTAATCAGGTTTAGCGGGATCTCGCTACGTACTAAACCTAACTCATCAATTGCGCGTAAGTCTAGTTTCGATTAGGCTTTCAATCTTTAACCAAAACTACCAAAGTTTAATTCATTAAAGGCGTCCCTATATTCAATTGATAATTAAAACGCTCAGGAAGACATCAACTTTCACAAATTCATTCAATTCAAACAGTTAAATCATGTCCAGGATTACATTCATAAATTCTCCTAAACCCTGATAGTAAGGATTAGCTATGCATAGTAAGGGGGAAACAAAGCAATGAATAACGATGAATATGGTACAGAAAAAGAACGATTGAGATTAAATTAAACCTGAATTGTAATTGCAAACTCCGAGTAAAGATTCGATCTTGAAAAGCAATAAAAGTTAAACCTAATTATTGAGAGAGTTTATGTAAAAGCAGAGAAAACAAAAACTAAAATGAGTAAAGTAATGTCTAAAGAGATGTATTTTCGAGTCTAAGTACAAGTATATATATAGGCCTCAACTCAATGGGTCAAAAACTAGCGAGTCATGCTGTCGACCTAACTAAGCGGATTTAGCACAAATCCGTCCGAATTGGCTACAAATCCGGTCCAAGGCTGCCTTTGTGTATTAAGGTTTGTTTCTTCGCTTGTTTGCTTCGTTCGTCGCTTATAGTTTGGATCTTGGCCTCCACGTCTACACTCGTATCACGAGCTCCCGTATTGGCTCGAGCTTAGTCTCATGGTCTTGGTACTCGTGCTTGCTTCACTTGACTCGGTATTTGGTTTAGGACCGCCAAAACCTGCAAAATATAAACAAAAAGAAGCAGTACTGTAATACATAGCAAATAGCTCGTAATAACATAGGAAATGCAACTAAACGTGAGCTAAAATGCGACTAACAAGGGGCATAAAAGCCATATAAAATGAACGTATCAGTGTCCCATAATGCTAGCAATGCCTTACCTATCACGTCTGCTAGTTGGTCTATAAAATTCACTATTACTTGTTGGTGGATATGGCGGTGGCGTAACAATGTCATTTTTAGTAGAGCTCGCGAAAATCCTACATACTCCATCTAGTTTCTTGAACGCCAATTCGACCTCTCGACGCAAGCTCTTGACCCTTTCTCATTGTTCATCCTGGACCCATGGTCTTCTTGTGTGGAACGATTTATTAGATGGTACCCACCTCCCCACAATTGGTTTCTCCTCAACACGGATGGGGCTTCACGAGGGAACCTAGGACTTGCGGGATGTGGAGGTATATTACAAGATGAAACGGGCGACTTCATATCTACTTTTACTTTTTCAAATGGTATTTGCACGTCTATGCCAGCTGAGATAAGAGCATTATTAACGAGCCTAGAGCACGCAAGGTCTCTTCGTATAACGAAGCTTCCGGTTCACAAGGACAACAAGTCGTGTGTCGAATTATTCCACGAAGATCAGCTCGTTAGTAATAATCTTTGTCTTCTCGTTCAATGTTGTAAGGACTTCATGGCTAAGGATGGGTGGACCGTTCATATCGATCACATATATCAAGAAGTTAACAAAGCTGCGTACTGGCTAGCAAACATGAGAATCCATTCGCCGCCAACTGTCACTATCTTTAACACTCCACCTGATAATCTTCGTTCTATTCTTAGGGAGGATGTATTAGGAGTCTCTTTTCCGCACTTAGTTTCCAGCTAATTCTCGGGGCCTTGCCCTTCTTTTGCACTTAAAAAAAAAGAAAAAAAAACCTTAAACAATATCCCAAAACAACATTATCATCAATTTATATTAGATTGATCTAATTTAGTTTTTGAAAATCACATAACCGTTTTTCCCAAAAAAAAAAAAATATTTTTATTGAAACCAATTGATAATCAAGGAAGATTACTTCCTACATAATTTTTTTATTTTTTTTTATTTTGGAATATTTCTCATGGTATCCTTGAACTTTGTCAAATACACATGGTACCCATGTCTGAGGTTTGTTTATATAGTACCATTAAACTTGTTTATGTGCCCAATATGCCCTTTTTCTAACAAAAAAATAATTGACAACGTTAGTTTTTAGGAAGAAGACGCCAATATGCCCTTTTTCAAACCAAGAGTCGAGGAAACGTCTACCAGCCAAGTGTAAGTAAGTTTGTTAATATTATTCCCAACAATCAAGTTCTTGGTTAGCAAAAGGGCATATTGGGCACATAAACACCAAGTTTGAGGGAACTATAGGAAATATCTCTTTTGTTTTTGTGCTTGTTATTCTCATCGAAAATAGTTTTAATTTGAAAAAACTAATTTATCTATAATCTTGATTGTGAAAAAATTATATATATACCGTTCCCTGTGCCCTTACGCCTAAGAAAGGACGCAGAAGAAGGATTAGATCCTGTGGGACATGTCTTCGAGGCCTGTCTTGACACTTCAATAATATTTTATTCCGGTGTACATGTCTTTTATGACTAGAAAGGGTAGGATTCAGCCCCGCCAATTCTCAACCTAAGGATGGTCTTTCTTATGAGAGTGTCGGGCTGTCCGAAAACTAGCTGTCCGCCCTGTCAATCCTCCAAGATTCAAAAGTTGTTGATTCATGTTCAGCTGAAGTCTCCGAGGGACTGGTTATGGGGTCGGTCCATCGGCTAAATTCATCTGAAGATTTCGTGATGGCCTTGCCGAGGACCGTTGCAAACGCTAAAAGTTGGGAAGAAGCTAGCCAAACCTGGTTGGAACGAAAACAACGAGCAGCGAACACAAGGCTGGGAGCCCCCTCCCCCGAGGACATGCAGGCCCCAATGTCATGAAAAAGAAAATTCTATGCTTGGAGAGGAGTTTTGCCAACACACTCGTCCCTTATTACCTTCAATTTTTTTTATTATATAATTTCATCTCATGTGCTATTACTCATACTTGTAAGCTTTTTTGAGAACATCTATACCAACAATCGATGTAGTCCATATATGAGTCGGGTAGAACCATAAAGAACTGTACAACTTTATCTCATGAAAGTTAACACTACTGCATTACTTGAGACCTTTCATAGTCACATGTTTTGAAAATTACAATTTTAAGTTTAAACCAATTATCTTTGCGAGACTTTCGATTAAAAAAAAATTGTCATATTTGAACTGGAGGCTAATAGTTTTGTACTGTCAAATTCTTAAGGTTCGTTCTCAAGTAATCAACTCAAGCTTCCGTTAACTATAAAATATTTCCCCTATATTCTTCCCCTTCTTAATCGTTTTTAAAACCGCACCAAAATTGTGCTTGCCCAACAAGGATTGCTCAATGGAATTTGAAGATCTCGTCACTAAATTAAGGTTAATCAATTTATTTGTTTTTTCAACGTTTTTTCAATTCTTGCAACTGAATTTTTTTAAAAAAAATTTCGAGGTTTTGAAGACGAATTTTGCAGGTTATATTAGATAGGGGAGGAAGAAGAAGTTTTACCTTTCAATTTACACTAACTGCTCCTACAAATTTCATTAACCTACAAGTTTGGGTAAAAATTTCATGTAAGATGCAACGAAGAAGGTTGTCAAATAGGTGATATTATTTTGAGATTTATTTGAGTTGAAATTATTAATTATTAATGGAAGACGGTTAATAGTTGAATTATTCATGTGAATTTTTTGCAATTTAATATGATAATTTTAGTTATTAGTCCCCCTATCTTTCATGAGGCCCATTTGGGATTGACATAATTATTAAGAATAATGTGAAAAAGTAAGAGCAATAGGGTGTAGAGTATAGTGGTCATTTTATTATGTAAATTACTAGTCAACTTTGTTGTAATATCAATATATCAATAAGTGGAAAAAAGTTATTAAAGAGTATAAAATCGAGTTTGAGCCTCCAACAATCAGATTAAGTAATTGGTTAAGTTGGTTTATGATATGGTTACAAAGGTCATGGTTATAACATAGGTCTCGTATTATGTAATCGGGTCACTTATGATGTCATATATGGGTGCACTTTGTCTCGTGTAATTAAATTAGTAATTTGGTTTAGCTTATGCCATGAATAAGAATACCACAATTGTGGGCCCCAATGTAAGGCTTTGTTAATAGGTATACACGTAGGGAGAGTTTGAAAAATACCTTATACGGAGTACTTGATGAAGTTTAGAGAATACTCTTATTACCAATTGATTTTAGGGTGAACCCTCTAGGCCTATAAAAAAAAAGGTTTTTCTCTCATTCGTTTATTGTTGTGGTCTGGATCTGTATCTAGTTTTAATTGGTATCAAAGCCTTGTGTCCAAAGGTTTTATAGCAGCCCGACTCACCACCGTCGTAATACACCCACCTTACGGTGATTGCACAATTTTGGGATCGTTGTTCTCACTTAAGCCAAAAAGTACAAGACCTTGGTACTAAAATCGAGGGTGAAATACCTTATAAACCTATCAAACCACATTTCCTTCCCCAATGTGAGACTTTCCTTTCCTTAAACTTCTTGGGGTGTTACAGGTTACGAGTTTAAATTTTATCACCGACCCATATTAAGGTAGAATATTAAGTACCAGGTACGCGACCATGTGGTTGCGTGCACACTTCAAACCCAAAATGCATTCGTGTGGAGAATGTGTTAGAGTATACAAATGATCTTGGTTCTCAAGTCATGAGTTTAAGCTATTGGTTGATTTGATTTCTGATAAAAGTCATTTTCATTGTTATAAGTTATTGTTTTGGTAAAAAAAAAATTACCAATGTCGGGTTTTTAAAGTGTGTGAGTCAAAGCGGTCCAACTATTTGCCAAATAATAAACAAAAATACCAAATACAGCGATAAAGTAAATAGACACAAGAGATTTTGGTGACGCGAAAAACCCAACGTGGGAAACGACCATGGGGGAGTTGTAATCCCACCAAATCCACTAATATCGAGAGATTACAAGTAAAATTCATGAGGATCAATGAAATAAACTTTGTATTTTGGGGATAAGTGATCTATTATATGTGATTTTAGGCTTTTTGTGGTGTTTTTGGATGAAATAGTGTTGCTGGAATTATTTGGATGTGTGTGGAATGTCTCCTTTGTGTTGCTGCTTGCTTCTGCTTATATAGGGATGTTCGAACTGTCCGAGGTTCCTCAACGTCTCCCTAGAAATATGCCTTGATTTCGGGGTTGTTGCTATTTTTAGGTGGTTGTTATTTCAATGAAGTTAATTCCTTTTGACTTGTTCTTTGTAACAGTTACTTTGCTCTCATTTACTCCTCATAATTAGCTCTTTGCAACTGTCACTTTGACTTGGTCCTCCTCCATTAGTTGCGTGCTTTAATCTCTCTTTTCTTGTATAGCACTGCTCAGTCTCCTGGAATATGCTCAAGTCCCTGAAATTCCGCCTTAAATGTAGTTGTTGCTACTTTGACTCCTTAAATGTAGTTGTCGGTACTCTAACTGACGTTAACTCCCTTGACTGAGTTAATTCCTTCATCTAAGGCTTCCCAACGTTCATATTTGACTTCCCTTTTAATCTCCAATTGAATTCGTTTTTTACCTATTCATGTGGAGGTTCCCTCAGGTTTTGTCAAGTCCCTCAGGTTCCCTGAGCTTCCCTCAAAACTCTTAGGTTACCTGAGCATCCCTTATGATCCTCTCAACGTCCCTTTTCCATTGATACTTGGATGGTATGTCAACTTGGCTTCCCACAGGACCTTGAGATTCCCTTAGTACTCTGTGCTTTCCCGCCTCAGGACTTTGAGGTTTCTGTTACGGAATATATTCTATATATTCCATCTTAACAATAATATAATCTGATGTAATATTCTAGGTTGTGTTTCATGGTAAGTAAGTTTTCCTAAGTCGGCTTGGTTGGGAGTTGTAATGCTATATATTGTTGTATCATTGCATCCTACAAACACAATACAATATAACACAGTAGTTCTTCACAAATACTCTGTCGTGGTACATCTTTAACTTGGTTATCAGAGCCAATTTTTCCCAACGTTGTCATGTTCTTCATCATGACCAACAATAAAGACGTCTCACAGTCCAAGACCTCCAGTCCGTACATCTTGTCCCCTAGTGATAAGTTGGGCGACAAAGTGATCCTTGTCCAGTTAACTGGTGACAATTATGACAAGTGGTCGGTCAAGTTTCGTGGTGCCCTTCGTACCCGGAAGAAGACTGGTTTCATTGATGGCATGATCAAGAAACCGGCTGACAAGTCCAATGAAATTGAAGATTGGTACTCGGTTAGTGTAATAATTGTCAATTGGATTTTCAATGCTATTGAACCGACGTAAGGTTCTACGATTACGTATGTCGATGAGGCACATACCTTATGGGAAGACATCGCTCACCGGTTTAGCATGGGTAATGGGCTGAAGCTGCATCGAGTTAACGGCCTGATTTCTTCGTGCAAACAAGGTGACAACGAACCCGTGTCCGAGTATTATGGCCATCTCAAATGGCTGTGGGATGAGTTGGATAAATATGATCACAATCCCACTTGTGATTGTGGTGGATGTAAGTGCAATATTAACAAGAAGTTGGATAAGAAACGAGATGAGGGACGCGTGGACGAGTTCCTCCTGGGTCTCATCTCGCAATACGCAACCGTACGTTCCAACCTCTTGTTGCAAGAACCCCTGCCCACGCTTAATAAAGCTTACGCCACCATTGTTCAGGAAGAGGGTGTACGCGTTGGCGCAGGTGGCAGCAGCTCCGGAGTTCGAGGAAAAAGTCGGTCGGATCCAGTGGGGTTCAACGCAACTGTTGCACCTAATGTCAATTTCACCTCTCGTAGTGACAGGGGTCCTCGCACTACGAGCGATCGTGATGGTACCAATCGGCCCCGATGTGATCAATGTAATCGATGGGGTCATGTGAAAGCCAATTGTTATGATGTCATTGGCTACCCCAAAGGATGGCGTGACCGGGTTAAGTTAAATTCTGGCGGCGGTTCTGGTGGCGGTCGCGACCGTAGTGGTTATGGGCGTGGCGGTGCGCATAATGCACATGGCAGCGACGAGGTGTTAGAAAATAAGGAGAAATATGTATCTGTTCCAAAGGAGCAGTGGGATGCATACGTCAACAACGTCAAATGGTCTTTGTCTTCCAGCACTACGTCACGCATGACTGGTAAGCCAAATAACCCCGTCCTTTGGTTGTTAGATTTAGGTGCAACCCATCATATGACAGGTAGTCGTGACTTACTAACCGATGTCCACTCAATCACCCCATGTATGGTGACGCTGCCTAACGGACGACAGTCTCAGGCCACCGAAGAAGGGACTGTCATCTTCCGAGCTAATCTTGTGTTGTACAACATCCTTTTTGTGCCCGAATTTAATTGCAATCTTGTGTTATACAGGATCGTGTGTTATACTAAATCCTCGTGTGTTATACAGGATCGTGTGTCGATGACGACGATTGCTACGGGTGAGCAGTACGGGTGGCTATACCTTTTACGATGGGAGACACCACGTGCTTGTGGGACGAATAAAACGGCAGATGCGGCTGAGTTGTGGCATCAATGTTTGGGTCTTCCTTCTCGAAAAATAAGAAATTATTTACCATTTATTAGTCGAGCACGTATTAGTCATACTAGTGAACTCTGCGATATTTTTTTTCCGTGCTAAGCAGACACGTGAGAAATTTGTTGTTGGTGATAATAGAGCCGCAAAAATTTTCCGAGTTGATTCATTGTGATTTATGGGGTGATTATCGTACACCTTTATCTGTGATAGTTGTTATTTTTTAACAATCGTTGATGATTATTCTCGCGCTGTTTGGGTCTATCTAGTCTAAATGAAAGAAGATGTCAAAGTTGTTCGCACTGATAATGGGACGAAATTTACATGTTTAAAATCATTTTTTGTCAAGCACCGGATATTTTTTCAAACTACTTGTGTTGGCACATCGCAACAAAATGGTCGGGTAGAACACAAACACCGCCACATTTTGAATATTGCACGAGCCCTCCGCTTTCAGTCTTGTCTTCCAGTTAGGTTTTGGGGTGAGTGTGTGTTGACAGCCGCATACTTGATTAATAAAACACCCTCGGTTCTCCTTCGCGGTAAGACTCCGTTTAAACTACTTTTCGGTCGCCTGCCTATTTATGATAATATTCGAGTCTTTGGTAGTCTCTGCTTTGTAAAGCATCCTCGTCGTGATGGTGATAAATTTGCTTCTCGTAGTCGTCGTTGTGTTTTTGTGGGTTATCCGTATGGGAAGAAAGGATAGGAGGTTTATGATGTCGAGTCCCATGATTTTTTATTTCTCGAGATGTTGTCTTTGATGAAGCTGTGTTCCCGTTTCGCACTTCGTCTACTACTTTAACACCTTCAGTTCCTTCTGCCCCCGCGTCTCGTCCAGTCCACGATGTTGTTGTTGAGGATGAAGCTGATATTTTCTTCAGTGACGTCTTGGGTCTCATGGACACGCCCCCTGTTGACAGCAGCCCTGCAGACATGGAGAGGGGGCTCACGGGGGAAAAGCCCACGGCAGGGCAGCCCATGGTTAATGTGCTCATGGTCCCACAACTCACCGAGGGTGCACGAGGTACGGTAGACCCTCAATGTAACACCCCGGCCCCAACTAAAGGCCGAAATGTCATTCACGGTAGCTCGCCAGGCTGCGTACATCGCCCACAGACCAACACGGGCCCTTTCCAGCGCACTTTGTCCTCACTCGTGCGCATCCTGAGAACTTCCTAGGAGGTCACCCATCCTAAGACTACTCTCCCGCAAGCACGCTTAACTGAAGAGTTCTTAAGATGAGCCACCAGAAAAGAAGATGCATCTTGTTGATATGAGTAGTATTTACAATCCTTTTAAGCACTATGTCACTTGAGCCAACACATGAACTTCTTCAACGGAGTACCCGGCCCGAATAACCTCGGACAACACCGGGTGTTACACACCCCCACTTGAAGAACGCAACGTCCTCGTTGCGCCTGGTAGCTACTTACAATATAGCATTCCAGAATCCTCCCCAACTAGGTGCGTACCTGGCCAACAAGACACAGGATTCGACCACACGGTCGCCGGATTGCTCTGATACCATTTGTAACACCCCGGCCCCAACTAAAGGCCGAAATGTCATTCACGGTAGCTCGCCAGGCTGCGTACATCGCCCACAGACCAACACGGGCCCTTTCCAGCGCACTTTGTTCTCACTCGTGCGCATCCTGAGAACTTCCCAGGAGGTCACCCATCCTAAGACTACTCTCCCGCAAGCACGCTTAACTGAAGAGTTCTTATGATGAGCCACCAGAAAAGAAGATGTATCTTGTTGATATGAGTAGTACTTACAATCCTTTTAAGCACTAGGTCACTTGAGCCAACACATGAACCTCTTCAACGCAGTACCCGGCCCGAATAACCTCGGACAATACCGGGTGTTACACTCAACCTACAGAGGAGGTGGACGGTGAGTTTGGCCGTGGGAAGCGTCCACACATTCCTTGTTCTCGTTATGATAAGGGTGAATATGTCACTGGTATGGTGCACGTTGTCTCTCCTTAAGCAGCACAAAGTCGTACTCATACTGTAACACCCTGTGTTATTTTAACACAAATATAGTAATATGATTTAATTCCTCAAATTAAATTCATCTTTTTTCCATATAATAAAAATGTGACTAAATTTTTTTTCGTCAAATAATATTATATTTCTTAAGTCCAGATTTAAAATTTTTGAAAAGTAAAAATAATATATATTATCTTTAGAATACAAAAAGAAACAAATTTCAAATTTTTATGAAAATCAACCACAAAACTAATATCGCCTTTCAAATTTCTAAAAGGTTAAGTCATGTTAACTATTCGTAAAAATAAAAGTAAAACCTTTTATCCATAAAATTCAATTTCGAACATTCTTCATTTTCGAATCAAAATGGACCCTTATACTTTTTCCGTCTTTGAAATTCAAGTCAACGATTCCAAACACGCAAATCAAGGCCAAAAGTGTCCGGTCCAAAGGTGGTGACTAAGCCATCTTATCCTCTTCCATTCTTTTTTGTAAAGTAAACTTAACTTCTCAAATTTTTATTTGATTTTTAATCATTTTGTTTTATTATTAAAACATTACTTTTTAATATCAAATTACTATTTCATTTCTATTAAACTAACTCTTTTCTAAATTATAGAAATTATAAGTAACCCCTAATTTAAATTAATTAACTTTTTGACAATTAAATATAATTCTTTAAACCAAAGACATTCAACGAAAAAAAATATGAATTTCGACTTAGGAAAATTCTATTCGAAATTTCAAGAATTAAAACTCGATTTTGTTTTAGTTCCTTTGCGAATTTTTTTTATTATTATTTTTGTTTTCGATTTTATTTAAAAACACTATTTTAGGATCTTATCTTTTATTTCGAAACTTTTCACGAAAGCGCAAATCGAAAATTTCGAAAACGAAAATCGAGCCTGAAAAAGGGGCCTTTGAACTGTGTATTTTGGTACACACAAGTCCAAGTTTTATCCTCTTCCATTTTTTCTTACACAAGTCCAATTTTACTTACACATCTAATTAGTCATCATTATTTTTGATTATGTAATTAAATTTAAAGATTTTACACAATAATAATATATACATACAAAATACATTATTAATACAATGTTACTAGTTTACTACCATATTCTTTCCACACAAACACTTACAAATATTTCATAAAATCATTTTTAAAATTCATATTTAAAACAAAATGTAATTAAATTGTATAAATTGTATAATTCAATTTCTATACGAGTAAACTTAAATTGTACCTTTTAGCCATTTAAAATCACTTTTAACTAAAACTTTCGTTTTGAAAATTTTATCGACGTTCCTTAACTTTTAAATATTTTTTTAAATAGTAAATAAAATATTTTAGTCTTAAAATTCTAAAGTAGAGATATTTCGAAAAATCGTCAAAACAACACACCTTAACTTTTACCGTCTTTCTTACCCGATTTATTTCGTAACACGTTTTTCGAGAACGAGATATTTAAAAACATCGAGGGGACCATTTCTTAACCAAATAGTAATGTGGACTTTTTTTGGCAAAAATGATGATTAAGTTTTAATTTCATTTAATTAAACTTTATTTACTAAAACTTAACCTTATCACCTAAATTCAATTAACCTACTTATTCTAACTTACATGACAAGTTTAGAAGAGCAAAAATCGCCACTTGTTCCCTTCATAATGTCGTGAGCCTCCTCTCCATTTTCTCCCATTATTTTTCTTCCACTTTTCCTCCAAAAACCATTTAAATAAAAACCTTAATATTATTCTAATAATTCCTAAGTATTCCTAGTTAATTAGTGGGTGTTAGGAGCTAACTTTCTTGGGTTATTATGGGTGAAGACATTCCGATCTAAAATTTATTTTAGATCCCCGACGATTAACATCTAAGTTAAGGTGCCCCCACACACTAGTTTTTTTCAAGTATTATGATTTTTATTATGTGTTTTTAGAAAATAATAATTTCTTATAAAATATATATCTTGATTTTGTGCTAAGTTATCATATGTGATGTTTAATAAAATGGTAATAGATAATAACATGTTAATAACTAATAATAATGCTAGTAAACCTAATATGTTTCATTTTTGCATCATATTGTTTTTCATTTTATTTATACACTTTAAATTGTTGTTTATATGTTTTATTTATGTTTTATGAGTTTTAAATATATATAAGTTTATATGTAAACTTATGTTAAATATTAACTATGAGTTTAAAGTAAAGAAAAATCGAAAATATAAATGTTGTGAAAAATAATAAAGGCCACGACATTCCCCTTATTTTTGATCAATTTTTATTTTTTAATTTTTGTAAATAATATGTTGTATAAATCATGTTTAATAGGCTTGTTTTTATGCTTGTGAAAATTGATTAGAAAAATAGATTGTTAAGTATAAATGTTAATTTGTGTTCTTGATGAATGTTTTGTGTTCTTGTGTTGTTCATGATGATGTTCATGGGTTCTTGAAAGGTTAGCACATTTTGATTCATAATGATTTTATGGATTTTATGTTTGTTGTTATTTATTGTTATATATTACTAGTTAGTAATAATATTAGTATGTATATGAATTAAACAAACTAAATCATTAAGGAACTAAAGTTAGAAATTTAAAGTGTGTGAAAACACTATTCATAATTAAAATAAAACTTTTATTGAAATTTTACAACTTAGCTTAAATCATTTTAGTTTAGTTAAAACAATTAGAATAATTAGAATATAAAAACTTTAAGCTAAAAACTGATAAAAATCAAAAAAAGAAATTTCACTACCCACCTTGGAACCCTACGGCATTTTGGGTTATTTAGGGCTAAAATCATTTTTATCACTTTTTAGTTTATTGTTAAAATAATTTAATTAGTTAGTTAATCAGTTAGAATTAGAAATTTAAAAGAAATAAATGAATTATAATGTATACATATTTCACACGGCATTTCTAATAAAAATGGACCTAATTTGATCAAAATGAATTTATCACTAAGTCACTAAAATTTAATAGTTAGTAGAACTATTTTTTGTATAAATCGGAATCGTTATAAAAGAAATATAATAAACCGATTAAGATTTGTCACCAATATAAAAAAAAAATGAATGAAATCATGTGCTACTGCCTCTGCATAATATTGGACTGTCGTACTTGGACTATATGGACTAAAAGCACAAACCACGAAACTATCTTTAAAAAATGAAAATCGCTAAATTTAGTTAAATAGACGACTAAATGCAACTGATTATCACTTCTAAATAAATAGTCTAAATAGCTAAATATAAACCGAACCTAACAACTTTGACACTAGAAAGTTTACTTTGCAATTAAGTTACGATTTTAGACTTAGAAAATATTTAGATATTTGTAGATACCCGTATCTGTCGATATGGAAATTTATAGAAAACCCGACAAACACCCAATGATGATAGGACAACATGTACTTCGTGTCATTTATTTGAGTTCGTTTTACGATGTAAGCCGGACGCCGTCGACATAGTTTTTTTTTAATTTAAATGACATTTGAATTGATTTGCTCTGTCAAATTTTATTTGCCTCAAGTATTTTATTGAAAATAAAATATTTCGATTTGAAAAATCATTTTAAGTAATTCGATTTGAAAAATCGCTTTTACAAATTTGATATTTGACTTGAAAAGTCGTTTCTCGTGTCTTTAAGCCATTTTATCAAATCGTATTCGATGAATTCGTTTTCTTAAAAGTAAAGTTTAAAGCTTGTTTTGAGCTCGATTTAAAGAGCGATTTTGAGCCCGTTTCAGCACAAACTTCGAGGCCCTTTTCTCCCACTTCTTTCCCCACACACCCATGGTTAAACCCAGCCCAAAACACGACTTAAACCAACCATAACCAGCCAAAACGAAGCCAAAAATAGAGCTGATCCGCAGCAGCTCGTAAGCCCAAAATCAGCCCTTATTTGACCCAAACCCGACTCCTATTCGCCTACCCATGACCCATACCCGTATCCTAACTATCCTACCCTTTCTTCCCTTCAAATAATCAGACCAGAAAGCTCGTTTAACAGCAGCCCAAAGCCCCTTTCACGTGCTCTGTTTTGGGCGGCCCTAATTCGGGCTAAAACCCGACTTTTTTGGCCATCAAACTCGTGCCCACAAACACAAACCCAAACCCATACCTGATCTTCACAACTCATTCATCTTTGCTTAACCCACAAGAAACACCACTCAAAAACCCTACAAAGACCCACGAAGTAGGTCGTATAGAGCTGCTCTCTTCCATTCGAAAAACCCTACCTTTCGACCCTATATAATACACACTAACCACAAGTATTCAGGGGGACGAGTTTGGAACATCCACACACAGATTTCATACACAAAAAAAGCCCTCAAAGAGCCTCAAAAGAAGTCGAGATAGCTGCACGAAAAACAGAGCACCACTTTCTGATTTTCGTTCAGCTATCACCTCTTCTGCCTCGTTTTTCGTTTTACAAAACAAATAATCGCTCTGATTTGTTTACATAATCTTAAAGTTCACTTTGTCACGATTCCAAAACATCTTTCGGTTCGAAATTTCGTTGAGAAACGAAGAAGTTACAAGCTTTTGAAAATCGCTGTCAGTTTGGTACGAAGTTACGGATTTACAAATTGTTTTCGTCGACGACGGCCCCTTGGGATAAAATCTTACAATCGATTACGACTCGAAGAATTGGTCAACGATACATGTAAGTTGAGGGTGCAAAAATACTCACTTTACTTTGTTAAATTTCTGTTTTTATCGTTTTTATCGCTCTCTGTCGCTTTTTATCGCTCTCTGTCGCTTTGTCGTTTGTCGTCGTAGTTGTATTGTTTATGGTTCGTTTCTGGTTCACGTTCTTCACATGATTCTGATATGTATGTGCGAATATGTTGTATCCCTTGCTTGCTTAGTGTGCGTGCCTGATTTCCTTGTGAAGTATGATCGAAAATTCCTCGTTAGTTTGATTTTGACTAGCTCGTTAACTTATTCTATAATCAAGCCTCATTCATGTTCAATCGTTTTAACTGTCCAAAATTGATTTATCGTGCTTCTCCAGATTTATAGTTCACGTTGTATGTTTAGATTGGTTCTCGTGATTTCATTGCATTGTTTAGCGTTTGTGTGATAATTATGTTTCGTTAATCAAATCAAGATTGTACACAGTTCTGCTCGTTGCTGCTCTCGTGTTGTTCGTTAAGTCTCAAGTTGCGTAGTTAAATCACATGTAGGACTGTATAATTTGGTCTCTCGTGCGTTGTGTTTTAGTATCCACGTTATCGCTTACGTTTGTGTATTTATTAGTCGTATTTGATCGTTTAGGTGCTCGTTTGTGTGATTATTAGTGGATCATCAGCTATATCCGTTTATTTTACACGTATTTGTATGTTTATCTGGTTGTATTCGTTTGCTAGCCTATACGTTTTGTGTGTATTCGTGTTTGCTACAGTATGCGAGTGTTTGCACGTTTATTTGGGGTATTTAATTGTTAATTTATACGTTTGGTTATGTTTGTTTGCTACTGCTTTATATTCATGCGCCATATTTAATTACTTATGTTAATCATTCGTACTTGTCCTTATGTATTAGTCGTGTGATTATCTCTGTTTGTCTGCCGCTAACGTTTGTTAATCTATCTTATGCTGTCGGTGAGTATTTCTGCTTCTTTTCTTTGTTTGCTAGAATGGTAAATGAACCCATGTTGAATAACTTTGACGAAATTATATGTGCATTAAACGACATAGAACGAATGTAATATGTTTAGGGTTAAAACGTTGTTTGCATATCCACATACGTACTCATAATAGCCATGGTTTTACTTAGTAGAGACCGTCTTTACGACGGGCGGGGTTAGGCGTTAAATTAATGAAATTCTTTTAAACTTCCTAACACGTAAACTCACACGAACTCATTTTCTCTAAAATTGGTTTCTAAATTCCACCTAAAAATTTAGTGGCGACTCTTTTCGAATGAAAATGTTTTTGAAATAAAACATCGCGTGGATCAAATTCCCTTGTCCACAATATTTTAATAACTTAGCGACTAAGCTCAATCATGAATAGTGACCGATGAATAGTAACCGTCATGAATAGTAATTCGGTTGACACTCCAGGCAAGGTTTGTAAATTGAAGAAATCGTTGTATGGGCTTCGTTAAGCTCCGAGGTGTTGGTTCGCCAAGCTGTCCGCTGCGTTAATTGCTTATGGGTTTGTTCATTGTCACTCCGATTATTCTCTCTTTCGATACACTCGAGGTGACAATGTGTAGATACCCGTATCCGTATCCCCCCAAACACAAACCCTGTGATGAAATGGACTTTCACAAAAAGCATGTTTTTAACGTAATGTCAAAACGGTACATTTTTTCGAAAATATTTTGAGTCATTTAACGCATAAAATGATTTATTTGCATGTCGTGTAAAATGAGTATTCGCTAAGTCATTTTATTTACGCCGACCCTACAAAAACGAGCTTTTTTTCCCCACACAAAAGCCCAAATAAACATCCAAACACGCTTTCCGAAACGTTATACGCTCAAACCGAGCTCATGTCTAAACATCCTCCACAAAAACAATCCAATTCAAGACAAAGACATTTTTCGGCCCGAGACCCGAAAAACGCCGACAAAAACACCCAAGCACGCCTCCCGAGACATACGCTCAAGCCGAGCTCACTTCTAAACGCGTTCCACAAAAACAATTAAATACAAGACAAAAATATTTTTTCGGCCCGAGACCCAAAAAAACACGAAACACAAAACAGACCCAAAGTATCTCGGCAAAAAAAAATCAACAAACGCAATCATCACACATACATACATCAGCATGTACGCTCGGCCCAAGTCCAATCAAACAACCTAGCCAAAACATTTAATAGACAGTTAAATGGCGATTAAACATTTAACAGCCAGTTAACTGGCGATTAATTATTTAATCGCCTGTTAACAGGCGATTTCTGGCATGCTTTTGACAGTTTGCGGCGCTCAAAACTCTATAAATACACCCCTTATTCGACCCATTATACTCATGAATTATCATCACTCACTTTTCACTCTACACCTTCACACTCGACTCGGACAAACGGGTTCCTAACCCGACCCGATATTGGCATCGCAAACCCGTATTCGTAATTCGGTTAAAGCAATTCAGATTCCTAATCCGTCTAAACCTGGCCAATATCGCATAAGCAACGACACAATTAACAATGGACAAACGGACACCACTTTACACTTAAGCAAATTCTCATTTACGCATAAACGACTAAACATGATTTCGACAAAACTAGTACCGTCTTTATTAGTCTTAAAAACATGCAAAACTGAGGGTTTTAAATAAACGTTTACACACACATGAGTCGAAAAAAACATTTAAATGATAATTCAAGCAATGAATTATCACTTTATGTACATTTCCCATAGCAACCCGTCATAGCTTTGACGTATATATTTGCTTTTACGCATATTTATCGAGTCACATGTCGCACTTGTACGTAGTGGTTTGCATTTTCTCAAACATCGAAATTATACACTGTTTTCAAGCTAGTAGAGGCTACTTTTAAGTAGGTTTTTCAATTACAGTTTTTCATAACGCATTTTGACAAAAACTTTCGGAAAGTACCTTCACTCTGAATCCGCTCTGGTTTCACAATTGCCTTAGACGGATAGATATCGACGCACCTTGAACTCGAAGATTCGCGTCTTTGAGTCCAAGACGCGTCAAACGGGTCCAAATTCCCTCATAACTTGGTGGCGACTCCGAAAGTGGCTTTTAAATGATTTTTCGACATTTCTTTAAAATGCTTTAAACAAATTACGCAATGACATCCCCCCACTCGAGCAACTCGAGCGCACTTTAACGTGCGCCCTATACATTATTTCTTGCGTAGCGCCTTGCTCCTATTCAGGCGGGGACCGCGCGAGGCGTCGAGGAGGGTTCGATCCCGGTACCTTCACAATGTCGTCTATATTTTAGTGTATGTTGATGATTTGGTCCTCCGTGGGAATGATTCCACTGCTATTGCGCATGTAAAGTCATACTTGAGTACTTGCTTCCACATGAAGGACCTCGGTTTTTTGAAGTATTTCCTAGGGATTGAGGTCGCGCGAAATTCGACAGGGATAATATTTTGACCGAGACGGGTGTTCTCGGTGGAATACCTGAGGTCGTTCCTATTGAGCAAAATCATCGCTTGGCTTTGGCTAATGATGCGCTGCTGACCGACCCAGAGCGGTATCGTCGGCTCGTTGGTCGTCTTGTTTATCTCACTATTACACGTCCTGATTTGTCCTATCCTATTCACATTTTATAGCACTTTTTGTAGCAGCCTCGTGTAACACATTGGTAAGCAACCTTGCGCGTGGTTTGTTACTTGAAGAGTAACCCAGGGCAGGGTCTTCTGTTTCGTTCCGATTCCAACTTGGTGTTGACTGTAACACCCCGTGTTATTTTAACACAATATGATAAAAGAATTTAATTCCTCAAATTAAATTCATCTCTTTTTCCATATAATAAAATGCGACTGAAATTTTTTCGCCAAATAATAATAAATTTTCCTAAGTACAAATTTAAAAAATTTTGAAAAATAAAGTTTGTTCTATTATCTTCAGAATTGAAAAAGAAATACATTTCAAAATTTTATAAAAATCAACACAAAATTTATATCGCCTTTCAAATTTCAAAAAGGTTAAGTTATATTTACTATTCATAAAAATAAATGTAAAACCTTTTATTCATAAAATTCAATTTCAAACATTTTTCGTTTTCAAAATAAAAACTTTAGTTTTAATATCAAATTACTATTTCATTTCTATTAAACTAGCCTTTTTCTAAATTGTCGAAATTTGAAGTCATACTTACTTTAAATTGATTAACTTTTAGACGTTTGTTTATAATTCTTTAAATCTATAACATTCAACGAAAAAAATAAGTATTTCGACCTAGTAAAATTTTAATCAAAATCTCGAGGGTTAAGATCCGATTTTTATATTTAGTACCTTTTGAAAATTAGTTTTATTTTTATTTCCGATTTTATTTCAAAATATTATTTTAAGATCATATCTTTTATTTCGAGACCTTTCGCGATCGCGCAAATCGAAAATTTCAAAAACGATAATCGAGCCCGAAAATTTGACTTTTGACTTTTGACTTTCCTTAGTCAAATTTTATCATCTTCCATGTCCTTACACATTTTCTTACACATTTAATTTATCATCATTACTTTTATTTTGTTTTTAAATTTAATGTTTAATACATAATAAAAAAAGAATATTTATACAAATTCAATACTACTACTTTAATATTACCATTTTCATTTCCGTCACTTTTAAAATTTTTCTAAAGTAGTAAATAAAATATTTTAGTCTTAAATTTATAAAATGAATACTTTTCAGAAAATCGTCAAAACAGCACTTTTTAACTTTTATCGCTTTTGGCCTTGAGCTTTTTAAAAGCTGACTAATTTCGTGAAAAACATTTTAAAACATCTAAAAGACATTTTTAATGCACCAAATAGTAATATGGACTAAATGGTTGATGATGAAATTGATGATGCTTTATTTAATTTAATTAAACATTATTTTCTAATTAAAATCTAACTTTAACCTAATTCTTTTAACCTAAAATTTTTACAACTTATTCCACAAGTTCTAAGGACCAAAATAAGCTCATTTAACTCCAAAATGTCGTGGCTAACACTCCCATTTTCTCTCATTTATTTTCTTCCATTTTTCTTCCAAAAACAATTAAAATAAAACACTAATATTATTTCTAATATTTCATAAGTGTTCTAGTAATTAGTGGGTATATATTAGGAGCTAATTTTCATGGATTAGTTGGGTGAATAACATGGGTTATGGGTGAAGAAAAATCCGATCTAAAATTTATTTTAGATCCTCAACGATTAACATCTAATTCAAGGTGACTAGCCTTGTCTTATATTATCCTCTTAGTAAATTAATTTGTTTTGTTATTATAAATTTATGAGTATGAAAATTATGTTAAAATATGTTAAACATCAAATATGTGTGTTTGTATGTTATGTGTTGTATAATAAAATGATAATAAATAAGTAATAATGATAATAGTGTAATTGTAGTAATATGTTCATATGTGTAGGTAATTTATTTTTGAGTACTTTAAATTATTGTTCATATGATTTATATGTTTATTTATGTTTTAGTTAAGTAGTATTATCATATAAAAATTATGTGAATTATTAACAATGAGTAAAGTGATTAAAAATCAAAAAATAAAAATATATATACATACATGCTCAACTCGGCATTTCCCATTTATTTTACTATATTTTCACTTTTAATTTTTGTAAATAATATGTTAGAATAAGTTAGTTAAAATAGATGTATTCATGTTTAAAAATTAAACTAGGAAAATAAATTATAAGTTGTTAAAATCAAAATTAGTGTTCTTGAGTTTATTGTTGATGTTCATATGTGTTCTTACAATATTCATGTTGATGTTCATCTTATTTGTTCACTTTGATTATGTTTTATATTATGTTTTGTTAATAATTTGTGTTTATGTTTACTTATTGTTTTATATATTGTTAGTAATATAATATAAATCAACTTAAAACATTATAAATCATTATAATTAAAAAGTTAGAAATTTAAAGTGTTGAAAAACACTATTCATAATTGTAAATGAAATTTTTAGTAAATTTCATTTTAGTTTAAATCATTTTGGCGTAATTAGAATAATTAAAATATAAGGACTTTAAGCTAAAAACCGATAAAGTCGAAAAATGAAAATTTAGAACCACCTAGCTCTTGCTCACGGCATTAGGCCATTATTTTGGTTAAATTTGTTTTTATCACTTTTTAGTTTAATTGTTAAAATAATTTAATTAGTAGTTAATAAATTGAATTAAGATATTAAAAGAAATAAATCAATTTTGACATGTATATTGTTTACACGGCATTTCTATATTTTGTTGACTAAATTTGACCAAAATTAAGTTATCACTAAGTCACTAAAGTTAAATAGTAATTAGAATTGAATTTTTGTATAAATCGTTTTGATTATAAATGAATTATGTTAAACCGATAAAAAATGAGTAGCAGTATAAAAATGAATTAAATGGGTATTATTCTTGCCTTTGCTATTTGAATTTATTGATCTTGGACTTACGGACTATAAATGAATCATCCACGATACTATTATCTTTTAAAATGAAAATCGCTAAATTTAGTTAATAGGCGACTAAATTTAACTAAGTCTCAATTTAAAATGAATACCATTATCACTTTTACAAATTGAACTTAACATTTTTAAAACTAGTATTTTAAAATGAATATCATTATCACTTTTTACAAACCGAACTTAACGTTTTTAAAACTAGACTTTTAGAATATTTTCAAAAATCACTAAGTACAAAACGAACTTAACGTTTTTAAAACTAAACTGTTAAAATATTTACAAAAATCACTAAGTACAAAACGAACCTAACGACTTTGAAACTAGAAATTTGTACTTAGAAAATAAAAACAAGTTTAGTATTATACTAAAATACCGTAAGTATAAAAATACGTATAAATATAAACATACGTACAAGTATAAGAATACGTATGAGTATAAAAATACGTATAGAATACGAAGTATAAAAATACGAATACGTATAAAATACGGTGAATAGTGAATAGTGAATAGTGAATAGTGAAAAGTGAATAGTGAAATACTGAAAATAATTGAAAATTTTACTAAGTATAGAAAATTTAAAATGAATAAGTAAATAACTTAAAGTGTTTGAAAAAAACACTTAAATAAAATTTGACATATTAATAAACATATCAAATTAGAAATTTAAAAACGTTAATAATTAACAACACTTCAAATAATAAACGAATATGTTATGTGATCATATGAAACCTACAATTCAAATAAAACGTTTGACGCTGAGACTAGGAGAGTCTAGAAACATGTGATATGTAATATCAAATAAATAATAAACATTGAGTAAGTTAAATAAAAGGTCAAACGCTTGAGCCTCCGATATGAAAACGTCAATCGTAAGTGAAGTGGGGTTAAGATAGTCTTGTGCGGATACCACTATCTCGGTCTCTGGCTTGGGTCATATCGAATAGTGTGGTTTAAGTAAGCTGACCTTATTGCTTAGTGCATCCTCGCCCATGCCGTTACGCCTTAAGTCGTATAGCCAAGTACAAGATAATGAAAAATTCAACTCTTAGTGGGTCAGGCTTTAGGAAATAGTCGTTTTATCACGAGTTAAGGTGCTCTATGAATAGCATAGCCCACTCTTAAATTGGATATTAGTGTATGCATACTAGACTAGGGTTTTATTCCCTATTTCGCTAAAGTTATCGTGGCCACCGTGACATTATGTGCTTATGCGCTGCGGATTCTGTCTCCTTGCCGTGTTTCGTTCTTAGTGGGCGCGACACTTGCATTCGCTCTTACCTGCGTAAAGATTACTTGACGAGATTGTATCTGAAGTTGAATCATTTCGAACACTAGAAGATGAGATGCAAGTATTATAGTATTCGGCGTGGTTTACGAGTCGAGTAAGTCTCTCGTGCACTATGGAAGTGAGATGCAATCGATCGGAGTACAAAGGCCTACTCGGTGGTGGGCTCGTAGCAGTATGTGTTGTGTGTTGTTTGATTAAATGAGAACGAGTGTGTACCATCTTCGAAAATTAAAGACCACAAGTTTCTGAAATGAATCGAGTCTGCATGATGAGAACAATACGATACGTATGTATGTATGCGATCTGATATCGCTTTGTAATCTTGCTGATATGTTGTGATACTATGGCTATGATATTATATGTTATTTGCTTTCATAACTGAATATCATGCTTATATGATTTATCGCTTTAACCGCATGCTTATTATGACATATATGTCTTTACATGCTAATTGTATTAAGCATGTTTATGTTTTATCATAATGTTATGTTTATAAAGCGATAATATTAGACCAAAGTTGTAACAACCCGGATTTTCCAACAAAATAAAATAAGCTTTTAAAAAGGATTTATAAGAGAAAGTGAATAAAAATGAAAGCCACGGTGGCGGAAACACCGTGAATCCGAGCTGTCACTCACGCAAACAACCTAATCAAATCAAAATGACAAAGTAAGCCTCAAGGCCTAGCAAAATGGGGAATAAATACCCCTTACAAACCCAAATGAACATAAGTATAAACCGAAACATAAAAGTCTAACAAGTCTAATGATTGAAACTATCCAAACGAATCTCAAGACTTCACACGAGTAAACCTAGCTACGGGTCTATCCTCACGGCTTCCTCACTTGTCAAACCTGAACCCGCGCATACCTGTCGCAAAACATGCAACAGCCACAGTCAGTGGGGAGTAACTCAGACGTTCTCCCAGCCATATTACATCACAATAAAGTTAACAAGTAAATAAAACAGCTCATAGAAATAATAACAGTAATAATAGTAATAGAAATAAAATGTAACAAGCACAAGCTATACAACCATTAATTATCAATACTAAGTCAATCTCAAACTGTCATCAACCAAGTGACATACAACCATCATCAAACTCAAGAGAAAGTACGGAGCACTGGGTAGCCACATAACCGTGAACCACCCCGGACCTCACCCTAACCGGTGATACCTCCAAACCCTATGGCGGAACCACATAACCGTGAGTTCCCTTTCAATGGATCCACATAACCGTGAAACCCTTAACACTGTCTTAGTTTGGCCAAACCTCACCATAACCGGTGACGACATACAACTTACCATAGTCTCTAACCATAACCGGTTGAGAACCCAAAAGGGCGGCATCCGTCCAAACTAGGACGTCGTAACTCCTCACGCACGAGCCATAACCGTACCCGTACGCACACTAGTCTCAAGCTTACAACAATCAACTCAATAACCTGAGTCAACTCAATCTCAACTTCTTCCATCATCCAACATTATCAAACCAAACCAACACTATCAACAAATCACAATACAAGCTTATAACAACGGCAAATACTAGCAATATACGGAGTAATCAGTACTAACGCCAACGTGTGATCATAATTAGGTTACTTACTAACTCAAGATACAACCTTTAGTGATCAAAACATCATAATTAACAATACTCATATGGTCACATAGCCTAGACATGTTTCTAGACTCAAAATAATATGAGACCGACTCCAAACGAGCAGATATGATCATATGAACACAACAACACAAGTAAAAAGAGACCCTAGACACTAAAACAGTCCGAAAGCGGATAAAAATATAATGTTTCATAACTTACTAAATCAATAGGTCGAAATAACGACTCACGAGATAATGTATAAACTTGACGCTACCACACCGTTAACCAACGTTACTAGTTTACTACTCCGTACTATACTTTATTAATTGTACACAACACATTATTGCTACTTATCAATTATACATTTAATTAATTAATTAATAAATTAATGACACCACCACCAAACTTATATTGATTGCACGCACTAACTCAAACCAACATTCATGTATATGCATGTACTTCGTATATGGTGATCACTTACGTAAAACACAAAACACATACATATAGTTAAACCCACAACCATATATCCCACCCCGTATTCTTCTCTATTCTAAACCCGAAAACAGACCAAACGTTCCACAACCGCAGCATACAACCAAACAACGGTTTAATACACACAAAATCGTAACCAAGTACTACACTTAAACCTTAATGTGACGTAATATCGAGTAACGTCATCACCGTTACCTTTTCGCGCTAATTCCCAATTGAGTCGTCTACTACGTACGTGTCAGCGTCAGGGTCGTCCCGGTTCAGTCCTACGATCGATGAGGGTGAAAAACGAGTATAAATACGAGTTACGATATCAACGGCGATCCGAGCGACAGAGACGAAACGGAGTATAGCTTACCTTAATGTGAAGAGGATGAAGAGAGGATAATTATGGCGCAAGAACGGAGTAAAACCGTCAAGAAATGAAGGAGAAAAGGAAGGTTTAAAGAGAATGTTAATGGAGGTATTAGATGAGCGAGGAAGACGAAGAAGGCGAATGCACGGAGTATTTGATTATTTATTTAGGGTTTTATATATATATACGTTTTGAATAAGGAGTACGGAGTATTAGGTTATCTTTTACTCTTATTAAAAGTATAATACTTTTGATAAAATAATTAAATTTAATTTAACTTAACCAAATTTTGATTAAAATAGTTGAAAACATACAAATTAAGTTAAATGTGATATTTTATAAAATACTAGTACATATGATAATAAATATTTATAACCGTAGAAAATATTATTAATTTTTACTATTTTACTATTATTTACTATTTTTATATTATAAAGTAATAATATTATTTTCCAAATAATTTATTAATTTTTAGTATCAAATAGCATTTAAAATATTATATAAATGAAAATGCTTAAAATTTAGCTTTAAAACTATTAAAATATAAGGTATTATGAAAAATAAATATAGTTTTAAATAAATTTTTGAATTAAAATATATTTTAATTTAACCTTAAAAACACGGTGTTATTCTGATCTCCCTACTTCAAAAAGTTTCGTCCTCGAAACTTGAAAAGAAATGATAAATAAAAGAAGAGGTAAGGAATTATTAAAAACGAAAAGAGATAAGAATGATGTTGAGGTTCCAATATAAAAAGAACGAAAGGAAGTACCGAGTTAGCGAGAAATATACCGGTGACAACAGTTTTCTTAGGACACTCAATCGACTTGTGTCCCGGCTCCTTGCAGATGAAACAAGTAATAGGAGACCCATCACACATCTTACCCGGATGGTAAGCCTTCCTACACCGGTGGCACCGCACCTTGACCTATCGAGGCGAGGATGATTCTCCGTTGGTTGGACCTCGCATCTACCCTTCTTCCCAGCTTGGAAGGGTTGTTGCAGAACAAAGGGCCTCTTCTTAATGCGACTCCGAGCAGTATCAACCTCCTCAGCTTTAACCGACCAGTATACACTCAGAACCCGATCATAGGCCTTTTGGAAATTGGCTTGCGCCTCCGTCAAAGCCAATATGGCTTCCTCGAGCTTACGGATGCGTTGCAACACCTGTAGGGATTTCCCGTTTATGGTCATCTGCAACACAAAAGCTTTGGTTATTAGCGGCATTTTACTAAGCATGCCGCTTCACAGAACTACTCAAACACATACATAAGCAACGCAAACCCCCTATGGTGACTACCCAACACTTCACTCAAGGTTCTAAGTCAACTTCTACTCACTCATCTAGGAGAGTTGGGAGCGTGTTCGCTCTGATACCAACTGTAACAACCCGGATTTTCCAACAAAATAAAATAAGCTTTTAAAAAGGATTTATAAGAGAAAGTGAATAAAAATGAAAGCCACGGTGGCGGAAACACCGTGAATCCGAGCTGTCACTCACGCAAACAACCTAATCAAATCAAAATGACAAAGTAAGCCTCAAGGCCTAGCAAAATGGGGAATAAATACCTCTTACAAACCCAAATGAACATAAGTATAAACCGAAACATAAAAGTCTAACAAGTCTAATGATTGAAACTATCCAAACGAATCTCAAGACTTCACACGAGTAAACCTAGCTACGGGTCTATCCTCACGGCTTCCTCACTTGTCAAACTGAACTCAGCATGCAGCCGCAAAACATGCAACGACCCGCAGTCGGTGGGGAGTAACTCGGGCGTTCTCGGCCATATTACATCACAATAAAGTTAACAAGTAAATAAAACAGCTCATAGAAATAATAACAGTAATAATAGTAATAGAAATAAAATGTAACAAGCACAAGCTATACAACCATTAATTATCAATACTAAGTCAATCTCAGCTGTCATCAACCAAGTGACATACAACCATCATCAAACTCAAGAGAAAGTACGAACCTTTGGGTAGCCACATAACCGTGAACCACTTGGACCTCACCCTAACAGGTGATACCTCCAACCCTATGGCGGAACCACATAGCAGTGAGTTCCCTTTCAATGGATCCACATAGCAGTGAAACCCTTAACCTTTGTCTTAGTTTGGCCAAACCTCACCATAACCGGTGACGACATACAACTTACCATAGTCTCTAACCATAACCGGTTGAGAACCCAAAAGGGCGGCATCCGTCCAAACTAGGACGTCGTAACTCCTCACGCACGAGCCATAACCGTACCCGTACGCACACTAGTCTCAAGCTTACAACAATCAACTCAATAACCTGAGTCAACTCAATCTCAACTTCTTCCATCATCCAACATTTTCAAACCAAACCAACACTATCAACAAATCACAATACAAGCTTATAACAACGGCAAATACTAGCAATATACGGAGTAATCAGTACTAACGCCAACGTGTGATCATAATTAGGTTACTTTGTAACACCCCGTGTTTTTATTAATACTAATTAATCATTTTAACAAATATCTTAAATTAAAATTTATATAAATTAACTTTTATTCAATTACTTCAAAAACGCGGGTGAAAAATTTCGATTAAATAAACTTTCTCCAATACATTTCTAATTAAACTTTCTTTATTTTATATTAACCTATATTATATTTTTATTTCTAAAATACTCGTCAAACGAAAACTTCAATTCAATTACTTTTATTAAACTTAATATATTTGCATCTCATTTTAAAAATTATTATTAATGGAACAAAATATAATTTTATCAATATATATCTTGCAATTAAACAGACCGTTTGAAAATCTGTGAGACTGTAATAGAATTTGAAACTAATATTTTTACATACCATTTAATTTTAAAATATAAGTTTAACACTATAGAAAATAAAAATAGAATTACAACGAACTATACTATACTTAATATAGTTTATAAAATATAAAAGTTTATAAATAAGAGTAAATGAAACAGAGCAAACAAAATGAAACAGACCCAAATTGCTCTTCCTATATGTCGACATACCCTTCATCCACCTTCCACTTGCTTTAGATATTTTGTTTTTTAGGTCAAACTTCCTCAAGACACTCCCCTTATAACTCCCTTATTATATTTCTGATTTTGTTTCCTCATCATCCTCTACCTTACTCCCTCTCTCTCTTTTGCCCCTTTATAAAAATAAAAACAACAACAGCATACACAACAACAACAACAAACGACAACATCAATAACAACAACAATAACAAAAACGACAACCACCAGCAGCAACAATAACGAAAACAACAACGACGAGCTCAGCCATCATCACCTACCTCGGCCACCATGGCCATGGTCATCGAGCCGCCATTAATGGCAAGCTCGAGCTCGAGCTCAGCCACCACCACCTGCCACCGTGGTCCTCTCTCTCTCCTTCCTCTGCTCTGTTTTCTCACCCCTGCCGCCTACACCGTGCCCACCACCGTGAGCGTGACCACCGTCTCACCACCTCAGGCCGCCTCCTTACTCGGCCAACACCACCACCGTAGCTCCCCTGTTCTCCTCGAGCTTCCACTCTCTCCCCTGCTCTTTCTCCCCGTTTCTCCGCCTGCTTTTGTTTCAGTCTCGCCGAGACTCAGGCCTTGAGACCAGGAGTTGCACAATTTGGTAAGCTCCACCTCCTCTCCTTCATCTTTTAGATTCTCCCTTCTTTCTCTCGGTTCTCTGCTCACTACTTTCCTCTCTGTTTTATTTTTAGTCGCCGGAACCGCCTAATCAGGAGGCATACCTCAAACCACCATGGCCATCACCAGTGTCGACCACCACGTTGTTGCTGTGGGTCGTGCTCCTCTGCTCTCTTCCTCTGCCACCGTGAGCCACCACCACAGGGGGTTTCACCTCCATTTCGTCATCGACTTCACGTGGCCCTGCTCACCGTGGCTATGCTCTACTTGTCGTCATATTTTTATCGACAGTAAGTATCTTTGATTAAACCGTTTCCTATCAATAAATACGAATCGTCAACTTGTTTTACCGACTCTAATTCACTTTCTCTTTTCCCTACGTTGTGTTCATTGTTGGGACGAATACACGGGCCGAGGCGCTTCTGTTCTCTTTTGGTTTCACGGGTTTTGATTTTGGGTCCATAAGGAGACGGGTTAAGATCGTTTTTGGAGCCCTCTGTTCGTGAGCCAAATTTAAGGTGCCCCCGCACACTAGTTTAATTCATTATTTAGAATATATAATTTTTGTGTTCATGTGTTATATAAATGATTTATGTGATTTTGTGAATTTTGATTGTGTGTTAATTTGAATTATTATATGATGTTGAATTAAATTGTGAAATATGATATTTGTATTATTTTATGATAATATGTTTTAGGTGAAAAATGTGTTGTTAAATTATTGTTGATTTTATATGAAATTTTATCATGTTGAAATTATATGTTATGTGTAAATTATTGAAAATATTAAATATAAGTAATCACAAGTATAAAATAAGACTAAAAATATTATTAACCGGCTTAAGTAAATAAACTAAATAAATATAAAAATATTTATAGTCGTAAAAATAGTTGTAGTCACTTAATGGTTCAAATTAAAATACAACTAAAAATAGAGAGTTAAATAAAAAGAGAATCAAGTTTAAATTAGGATTAAATCAATTTAAAAGTAAAGTTCATTTTTAATATACATAAAAGTTACTCGTATTAAATATCTAAAATAAATAGTTATATAAAAAGTCATATATCATATTTAATAAGACGATTACTTTATTTAAAACTCTAAAGTTGACAATGAACTTAAAATATACTAAATAAGTATTTAGTTAAAATAATATAATAAAATGAAGAACTTGAAATTTATAATAATCCTAAGTAAAACTATTATCAAATAAAGTTAAAAATTAGTATCACTAACAAGATTTTTGAAAATAAAATAAAGTTAGACAAAGTCTTTTAATTAAAAAGAAATTTAAGAACTAACGTCACAAATATAAATTAGGACACAAATAATGTGTCAAGAAATTTTGCTAAGTATAAAAATGTAAGGATTAAAAAGATTATCGAATCATATAAATAACTTAGTAAGTATAACATTTTATATGAAAAGATTAACTTAAAGCAAAGCTTACAAATTTAAATAGTATCTTTAAAATTAGGAATTGTCTTAAAGTCGACGACTCACTAAATCAATGTAAGTCGTATAAAACAAATAATAATAACCATATAAAAAGTAAGACATTATAAAAAGACACTAATGGATATTCCATAAAAATAATGTACAAAGAATTCTAAGTTATAAAAAGCTTAAATAAGATTCTACGATCAAATTATCTTTCCACTTAAATCGAATAACTAAGTAAAAATAATAATGTAAAGCTTTATTAAGAAATTAAACTCCCTAAAAGAAATTTAACTAAATGTCAGTTAATTATATTTTATCAAAAATCTAAAACTTGACAAATCTCATTTAAGTAATATTTATGAAGTTAAAATAAATGTTATGAATATTATGTAACTAAACACCTTCATTATTTTTATTAACTATGAAAATATCAAATAATTATTATATTAAATGAAACTTGGAATATTTATATCACTAATGGTAAACATACTTAAGTTGAAATTTAAACGAACTTAACGACTTTAAAACTAGAATTCTACACTTAGAAGAAAATAAGCTTAGTTTAGTAACTAAATAAAATACTAAGTATAAATATACGAATAAAATACTAAGTATAAATATACGAATAAAATACTAAGTATAAATATACGAATAAAATACTAAGTATAAAAATACGTATAAATACGAGGAATAGTAAATACGATGAATAGTGAAATACGATGAATAGTAAATACGATGAATAGTAAATACGATGAATAGTAAATACGATGAATAGTAAATACGTGAATAGTAAAATACGTGAATAGTAAAAATATTTAAAATTTACGATTGGACTCCAAATAAATTATTTAAGTTTTCTATGTGCTTCCGTTTACCTGAAGAACTGCTAGAACTAAATTTTCATTATACAAGTTCGACGTTATTGTTTATTATGAGTCATCCTTTGGAGAAATAAAGGAGCGAGAAAATAATAAAGAAAGTACTTGTTAAATAATCAGTGTATGTCATGTTGCGAATCTATTGTGCCATGGTTGGAAAGGTAGCGCGTATGGGGACTCTTTCACTCTCTTGGCCGATCGAGGCGCTCTAATGACTCTCGTAGTCTTTAGGCAAGCAGCGTATACAACCCTTGAATGGGCATAATTGTTGCGTTTTGCGGTCCATACGAGGTAACGGAAAATGACCATCCCTTTGGGGGACCTTGTCGTTAGGTATTAATCGTTTTGGTTAGGAAAAGCATACTCTCTCGGGTAGCGAGGTGTGTCGTTTCTAAGTGAAAGTGTGTGCACACATTAGATAAGGGATTGAATCGTCCTTCTTACCTAGTGGTATACTAGCATTAAAGTCAGTTGATGTACCGCGACTTATGAGCGGGCCTTGCTTTTGTAGGGTTTTGCAAGCTTCCATCCTGACTGGTTGGGGTTCATAGGACAACGCATGATAGATTATCCATGTCGTATTGGACTTTAGGTAGTTATCACGTACGCTACTTAGTGTTTGATCGATGTGCAGTGCGAGCTAGTGCACTTTGATAATTATCTATGAGAGTACACAAGCCGCTACGTAGTCAAGACTCGCGAGTTATGTTACTATATGAATAATTGAAAAGGGTCGACTACCCCGAATATGATTGAGATGGTAATGAAGTGTTGAGTATGATTGGTTATGAGTGTGGTGTGATATATGATTTGATCTATACTCATGTTTGAATCATCCTGATATCCTTATGTGTTTTTGCTTGCACCTTGCCATCTATTTTATTTAATTGTCATGTATATCGCACATGTCTATAATTGCTATACTACGTGATTTATTTGATGTGTTTAGATTGTGTTGGGGAGAAAACACTGTCTGAGATGAACTGCAGGTACCCCGAGGACTTATGTTTCTCAAATGCTGGGGATGGTTTACCTTATTTTGTACTTCGTTGTTTTGGAGAGATTTGTAATCAAACATATACTCTGTTTCATCCTAAGACTCGTACTATGTATATAGAGTTTTAATACGATAACAGCTGGTTTGTAATAAATAGACTTAATTAATTTTCCGCCTTAGTTTAATTAAAGTCACGAAAAACCAGGTTGTTACAGTTGGTATCAAAGCTGTCTTGCGACCGTGAATGACTTAAAGTTATCTCACATAGCGAGACGACACCTGGGCCAGACATACATATTAATGTATATGTCAGGCAACAGACTTATAGGATCAAATAATAAATTAGAAATCTCTAGACCGCTAAAATAATAACTTAGATCATTTTTAAAATGTGAGAAAGGGTAGAATCTTAAGGACCGACCTAATAATAATAAACTAGTTAGATGAGCGTCTTATTAAAATTCTTTTACTTGCTATTGGCGCTATGACTAACCTCTTTGACTAACAAGTCTTCTATACTAACGTTACCTAAAATCGAGACGAATGAAACGAAGACAAGACGACAAGGACTCAAGCACTTGCAAATGGACACATCAAAAGTCGAACGATCTGAAGCGCCGCTCTTCACTTTGAAGAATTCTACTACTTGAAAGACCTCTATAACTTTCTCAAACATTCTTACTAACTAAATTTTCATCTATCCCATCCAAAAATTTAAAATCTAGTTAACTTACTTTCTTCTTCTACAATACAACTTTCCTAACTTATACTCCTATAATGACTTCATAAAATGAATTTTATCTCTTCCCTTTTTCCTCGCAAATATAAGGCTTGAAGACAAGATCGGGAGCGTGTGTAGAGAGACGTATCAAGGATCGTGCTATTTAAGACAACTTCCAAGACGTCGAAGATTTCTGAAGCAATGAAGATTTATACAACCATATCAAAATCGTTCTTTTATTATCACCATCATTTCATTGATTTTCAATTTTCAGATTTCCTAATCATAAACTTTCCTAATATTTAATCTCCCCATGATTTAGTATTTCCTTTTTACATTTTTAAATTCCCTACCAAAAACAAGTTAACTCTTTTAAAATTGTTGATTTCCTAATTCAATAAATAACTGACTTCTTAAAATGATTTTCATTTCTTCCTTTTAATCTCGTAAAATTGTATTACTCTTGCTTTGAATTTCGCAAACTCCTTATCCTTTAAATTTAAATATTTTTAACTTGATTAGTTTCAAAGTCCTGGTCTTACTATCTCATTTTAAATATTTAAAATCGTAAAATTTTTATTCCTAACTACCTTCGAAAATTTACCTTCGTATTCCACATTTAATACATCTTCGAAAATTATTCCTTTGTTTCGCAAGATTTTATTTCGTAGTTTGAAATGCCTTTGACATTTGTTTGGATTAAATTGCTTATTCTGTATCTCATAACCTTTTGAACTTTATTACTTTTCAAGTTTCTTAAATCTATTATTACCTTCTCGAGAATTTTCGTCTGTTTTAAAACATATAGTTTTCTATGTATTAATCATCAAATTGGATTTCATATTTTCAATTCCCTCCGTAAATTCCTTATTTCTAAATTTTAGATTATTTTGAAACTTATTTGTTTCGACCTCCTTGGCTTTAAATTTTGAATACCTTTTGGACCTTTCCTATCTATTACAATTATCTCTCTTCGAAGTATATATACATATATCATTTTCTTTTTCATTTATATAACCCCTTATTGTAAAGTTCGAATCTTATCCTGAATATGATTTATAACATTTTCGTTTCACCTAATAACATTATAATAATAATTTTGAGAAAATGAGCTATGTCAACAAAGTTATCCATAATTCTCAAAAATTTTACTTAATCATTCAACGATAGCCTATATTCTCGTAAATTCATTAAAGCTCATATTTTAATCATGATCACGATGACTTTTACATAATTTCCCTAATTGCCGTTTTCCTAAGGCTATATTTCATATACACGTGATCATTAAAAATAACAATATTAATATTATGTGTATACGTTTAAAACTTCTTAAGGGGGTAGGACTATAATTTGATTATATTAAAGTCCTATTTCAATCTTAAAATTTCTTATTTCGACCTATTTTAAGGTTAACTTTTATTTTCAAATTTAAATAAATTGTTTTAATTCTTAAAATGCTTATTATTTTTATTTAATTTAATTCCGTACAAAACTTCTAGGCCCTACTATTTTGAAAACCCCTTTCTCGCCGATTTTGAAAATAGCAATGCAGCAACATTTAGATATTAATTCGAAAAAGAATTACTTATATTTTAAAATTATAAAATTCATCAATCTTTCCTTGTTAGAAAATTCATACCCAATCAAGAGCAATGTTAATATCCTAATTCCAAAAATCTCGATGTTTTCACTAACTGTATAGTTCTATCTCGACAGTTATCCATCCTATTCAAGTTTCGGGGACGAAACTTTTCTTAAGGGGGTAGGATTGTAACACCCCGTGTTTTTATTAATACTAATTAATCATTTTAACAAATATCTTAAATTAAAATTTATATAAATTAACTTTTATTCAATTACTTCAAAAACGCGGGTGAAAAATTTCGATTAAATAAACTTTCTCCAATACATTTCTAATTAAACTTTCTTTATTTTATATTAACCTATATTATATTTTTATTTCTAAAATACTCGTCAAACGAAAACTTCAATTCAATTACTTTTATTAAACTTAATATATTTGCATCTCATTTTAAAAATTATTATTAATGGAACAAAATATAATTTTATCAATATATATCTTGCAATTAAACAGACCGTTTGAAAATCTGTGAGACTGTAATAGAATTTGAAACTAATATTTTTACATACCATTTAATTTTAAAATATAAGTTTAACACTATAGAAAATAAAAATAGAATTACAACGAACTATACTATACTTAATATAGTTTATAAAATATAAAAGTTTATAAATAAGAGTAAATGAAACAGAGCAAACAAAATGAAACAGACCCAAATTGCTCTTCCTATATGTCGACATACCCTTCATCCACCTTCCACTTGCTTTAGATATTTTGTTTTTTAGGTCAAACTTCCTCAAGACACTCCCTTATAACTCCCTTATTATATTTACGATTTTGTTACCTCACCATCCTCTACTTTACTCCCTCTCTCTCTTTTGCCCCTTTATAAAAATAAAAACAACAACAGCATACACAACAACAACAACAAACGACAACATCAATAACAACAACAATAACAAAAACGACAACCACCAGCAGCAACAATAACGAAAACAACAACGGCGAGCTCAGCCATCATCACCTACCTCGGCCACCATGGCCATGGTCATCGGGCCGCCATTACTGGCACGCTCGCGCTCGAGCTCAGCCACCACCACCTGCCACCGTGGTCCTCTCTCTCTCCTTCCTCTGCTCTGTTTTCTCACCTGCCGCCTACAGTGCCACTTGCAGTGGCGTGACCACCGTCTCACCACCTCAGGCGCCTCCTTACTCGGCCAACACCACCACCGTAGCTCCCTGTTCTCCTCGAGCTTCCAGCTCTCTCCCTGCTCTTTCTCATGTTCTGCCTTACTGTTTTGTTTCGGTCTCATGGAGACTCAGGCAGCCGAGACCAGGGTTAATACAAAGGTGGTAAGCTCCACCTCCTCTCCTTCGTCTTTTTCGTTCTCCCTTCTTTCTCTCGGTTCTCTGCTCACTACTTTCCTCTGTTTTATTTTTAGTCGTAGGAACCGCCTAATCAGGAGGCATACCTCAAACCACCATGGCCATCACCACCAGTGTCGGCCCACCACGCGTTGTTCTTGTGGAGTCGTGCTCCTCTGCTCTCTTCCTCTGCCACCGTGAGCCACCACCACAGGGGGTTTCACCTCCATTTCGTCATCGACTTCACGTGGCCCTGCTCACCGTGGCTATGCTCTACTTGTCGTCATATTTTTATCGACGGTAAGTATCTTTGATTAAACCGTTTCCTATCAATAAATCTGAATCGTCAACTTGTTTTACCGAGCTCTAATTCACTTTCTCTTTTCCTACGTTGTGTTCATTGTTGGGACGAATACACTGGTAGGCGCTACATTCTCTTTTGGTTTCACGGGTTTTGATTTTGGGTCCATAAGGAGGCGGGTTAAGATCGTTTTGGAGCCCTCTCGTCGTGAGCCAAATTTAAGGTGCCCCCGCACACTAGTTTAATTTACGTATTTAGAATATATAATTTTTGTGTTCATGTGTTATATAAATGATTTATGTGATTTTGTGAATTTTGATTGTGTGTTAATTTGAATTATTATATGATGTTGAATTAAATTGTGAAATATGATATTTGTATTATTTTATGATAATATGTTTTAGGTGAAAAATGTGTTGTTAAATTATTGTTGATTTTATATGAAATTTTATCATGTTGAAATTATATGTTATGTGTAAATTATTGAAAATATTAAATATAAGTAATCACAAGTATAAAATAAGACTAAAAATATTATGCTTAGGCTTAAGTAAATAAACTAAATAAATATAAAAATATTTATAGTCGTAAAAATAGTTGTAGTCACTTAATGGTTCAAATTAAAATACAACTAAAAATAGAGAGTTAAATAAAAAGAGAATCAAGTTTAAATTAGGATTAAATCAATTTAAAAGTAAAGTTCATTTTTAATATACATAAAAGTTACTCAAGTATTAAATATCTAAAATAAATAGTTATATAAAAAGTCATATATCATATTTAATAAGACGATTACTTTATTTAAAACTCTAAAGTTGACAATGAACTTAAAATATACTAAATAAGTATTTAGTTAAAATAATATAATAAAATGAAGAACTTGAAATTTATAATAATCTAAGTAAAACTATTATCAAATAAAGTTAAAAATTAGTATCACTAACAAGATTTTTGAAAATAAAATAAAGTTAGACAAAGTCTTTTAATTAAAAAGAAATTTAAGAACTAACGTCACAAATATAAATTAGGACACAAATAATGTGTCAAGAAATTTTGCTAAGTATAAAAATGTAAGGATTAAAAAGATTATCGAATCATATAAATAACTTAGTAAGTATAACATTTTATATGAAAAGATTAACTTAAAGCAAAGCTTACAAATTTAAATAGTATCTTTAAAATTAGGAATTGTCTTAAAGTCGACGACTCACTAAATCAATGTAAGTCGTATAAAACAAATAATAATAACCATATAAAAAGTAAGACATTATAAAAAGACACTAATGGTTATTCCATAAAAATAATGTACAAAGAATTCTAAGTTATAAAAAGCTTAAATAAGATTCTACGATCAAATTATCTTTCCACTTAAATCGAATAACTAAGTAAAAATAATAATGTAAAGCTTTATTAAGAAATTAAACCCCCTAAAAGAAATTTAACTAAATGTCAGTTAATTATATTTTATCAAAAATCTAAAACTTGACAAATCTCATTTAAGTAATATTTCTGAAGTTAAAATAAATGTTATGAATATTATGTAACTAAACACCTTCATTATTTTTATTAACTATGAAAATATCAAATAATTATTATATTAAATGAAACTTGGAATATTTATATCACTAATGGTAAACATACTTAAGTTGAAATTTAAACGAACTTAACGACTTTAAAACTAGAATTCTACACTTAGAAGAAAATAAGCTTAGTTTAGTAACTAAATAAAATACTAAGTATAAATATCTGAATAAAATACTAAGTATAAATATCTGAATAAAATACTAAGTATAAATATCTGAATAAAATACTAAGTATAAAAATACGTATAAATACGAGGAATAGTAAATCGATGAATAGTGAAATCGATGAATAGTAAATACGATGAATAGTAAATCGATGAATAGTAAATCGTGAATAGTAAAATACGTGAATAGTAAAAATATTTAAAATTCTGATTGGACTCCAAATAAATTATTTAAGTTTTCTATGTGCTTCCGTTTACCTGAAGAACTGCTAGAACTAAATTTTCATTATACAAGTTCGACGTTATTGTTTATTATGGTATCCTTTGGAGAAATAAAGGAGCGAGAAAATAATAAAGAAAGTACTTGTTAAATACTCAGTTATGTCATGTTGCGAATCTATTGTGCCATGGTTGGAAAGGTAGCAGCGTATGGGGACTCTTTCACTCAGTCTTGTTGAGGCGTTCTAATGACTCTCATAGTCTTTAGGCAAGCGGCGTATACAACCCTTGAATGGGCATAATTGTTGCGTTTTGCGGTCCATGCGAGGTAGCGGAAAATGACCATCCCACCCGGGGGACCTTGTCGTTAGGTATTAATCGTTTTGGTTAGGAAAAGCATACTCTCTCGGGTGGCGAGGGTGTGTCGTTTCTAAGTGAAAGTGTGTGCACACATTAGATAAGGGATTGAATCGTCCTTCTTACCTAGTGGTATACTAGCATTAAAGTCCGTTGATGTACCGGCGACTTATGAGCGGGCCTTGCTTTTGTAGGGTTTTGCATGCTTCCATCTGTTGGTTGTGGTTCATAGGACAACGCATGATAGATTATCCATGTTGTATTGGATATTAGGTAGTTATCACGTCACGCTACTTAGTGTTTGATCGATGTGCAGTGCGAGCGGCTAGTGCACTTTGATAATTATCTATGAGAGTACACAAGCAGCTACGTAGTCAAGACTCGCGAGTTATGTTACTATATGAATAATTGAAAAGGGTCGACTACCCCGAATATGATTGAGATGGTAATGAAGTGTTGAGTATGATTGGTTATGAGTGTGGTGTGATATATGATTTGATCTATACTCATGTTTGAATCATCCTGATATCCTTATGTGTTTTTGCTTGCACCTTGCCATCTATTTTATTTAATTGTCATGTATATCGCACATGTCTATAATTGCTATACTACGTGATTTATTTGATGTGTTTAGATTGTGTTGGGGGAGAAAACACTAATACGAGATGAACTGCAGGTACCCCGAGGACTTATGTTTCTCAAATGCTGGGGATGGTTTACCTTATTTTGTACTTCGTTGTTTTGGAGAGATTTGTAATCAAACATATACTCTGTTTCATCCTAAGACTCGTACTATGTATATAGAGTTTTAATACGATAACAGCTGGTTTGTAATAAATAGACTTAATTAATTTTCCGCCTTAGTTTAATTAAAGTCACGAAAAACCAGGTTGTTACATACTTACTAACTCAAGATACAACCTTTAGTGATCAAAACATCATAATTAACAATACTCATATGGTCACATAGCCTAGACATGTTTCTAGACTCAAAATAATATGAGGCAGCTCAAACAAGCAGATATGATCATATGAACACAACAACACAAGTAAAAAGAGACCCTAGACACTAAAACAGTCCGAAAGCGGATAAAAATATAATGTTTCATAACTTACTAAATCAATAGGTCGAAATAACGACTCACGAGATAATGTATAAACTTGACGCTACCACACCGTTAACCAACGTTACTAGTTTACTACTCCGTACTATACTTTATTAATTGTACACAACACATTATTGCTACTTATCAATTATACATTTAATTAATTAATTAATAAATTAATGACACCACCACCAAACTTATATTGATTGCACGCACTAACTCAAACCAACATTCATGTATATGCATGTACTTCGTATATGGTGATCACTTACGTAAAACACAAAACACATACATATAGTTAAACCCACAACCATATAACCCACCCCGTATTCCTCTCTATTCTAAACCCGAAAACAGACCAAACATTCCACAAGACCACAACCGCAGCATACAACCAAACAACGATTTAATAAACACAAAGTCGTAACCTAGTACTACACCTAAACCTTAATGTAACGTAATATCGAGTAACGTCATCACCGTTACCTTTTCGCGCTAATCCTCAATTGAGTCGTCCACCACGTACGTGTCAGCGTCAGGATCGTCCTGGTTCAGTCCTACGATCGATTAGGGAGAAAAACGGGTATAAATAGGAGTTACGATGTCAACGGCGATCCGAGCGACAGAGACGAAACGGAGTATAGCTTACCTTAGTGTGAAGAGGATGAAGAGAGGATAATTATGGCGCAAGAACGGAGTAAAACCGTCAAGAAATGAAGGAGAAAAGGAAGGTTTAAAGAGAATGTTAATGGAGGTATTAGATGAGCGAGGAAGACGAAGAAGGCGAATGCACGGAGTATTTGATTATTTATTTAGGGTTTTATATATATATACGTTTTGAATAAGGAGTACGGAGTATTAGGTTATCTTTTACTCTTATTAAAAGTATAATACTTTTGATAAAATAATTAAATTTAATTTAACTTAACCAAATTTTGATTAAAATAGTTGAAAACATACAAATTAAGTTAAATGTGATATTTTATAAAATACTAGTACATATGATAATAAATATTTATAACCGTAGAAAATATTATTAATTTTTACTATTTTACTATTATTTACTATTTTTATATTATAAAGTAATAATATTATTTTCCAAATAATTTATTAATTTTTAGTATCAAATAGCATTTAAAATATTATATAAATGAAAATGCTTAAAATTTAGCTTTAAAACTATTAAAATATAAGGTATTATGAAAAATAAATATAGTTTTAAATAAATTTTTGAATTAAAATATATTTTAATTTAACCTTAAAAACACGGGGTGTTACAAAAGTAATTGAAATCGAGGGTAACACTACTAGAAAATGAACCTATTGCAACACATTGTGAGCAACACTCTTTATAAATGTTGCAATTTGGCAAAAATTATTATCTTCGCAACACTTTTTGGAGAAATGATGCATTATCCAATCTATTGCAACATTTTTGGAAAGGTGTTGCTAATTTGGTACAATATGCAACACTTTATAAAAAAATGAGTGCATTTTGCAACACTTTTGTTAAATGTTGCGAAGTGTGAGTGCATTTTGCAACACTTTTGTTAAATGTTGCCGATTTTAGAAACAAAATGTGTTACTTTAGTTAAATGTTGCAATCGTTGAATGATAAGATGAAACGAGACAATTGATAAATAAACGATTAAGTATTACAGATGGTCTCTTTATCAAAGAAATCCATTATCCCAAATAAATGATGTCTTATATAATAACAAAGAGACCAATTAAGTATTATATATTATAGATAGTCTCTTAATCAAAGAAGTCAATCCCCCAAAATGCACTATTAGAAAAAAAAAAAAGGGAATTAGTTAAACAAATAAAGAACGGTTAAATTGCGTAAGCGTTTTCCAAAATTAAAGATAACGTCTCAAATCCCAACCGATCTCTTATACTAAAAAACTAAATTACAATTACACTAAAATGTCGCCTTACTTTCATAGTAAAATTTAAATAAATTAAAACAACGCTATATTTAAATAATGAAATTTTGGTGGTGTAGTTGGTGAGGGTAGTCAATTGATAACATAGAGGTGCAGGGTTCGAATCCCATAGGACACATTGCTTTTATTTTTTGAAAGTGTTGCAACTCCTTATCTAAGTGTTGCAAGAAAAAAGTGTTGCATACTAAAAACACATGCAACACTTTTACAAAGTGTTGCTTTTAGTGCAGAATTGTTGCATTAAATGTTGCATTAACCTATTGTAACGGAGTTTTAAGCAGCACATTTAAAAGTGTTGCGTAATGTATAAGGCAACATTTATAAGACATTTTGCAACATATTTTTGGTGTTGCAATAGCCTAATTTTGTAGTAGTGTAAGTATGAGCATAGCTAGTCACTGTCCGCTCAGCGGGCATCCCCCCATCAGTTTATTGTGCAGGGTAATCATGGACCGGAAGCTGGAATTTGGACGGGGCCATGCAACGTTTTTACACTTTACTTTATGTCATTTGCGAGAGATTTGTAATATATAAGACGCTACTCTTTTAAATTTCCGTACACAGAGTTGTTTTATTCAACTCTTGAATTACGATGTAACATTTTGGGTTTTATGTATAGTTAATAACGCTGGTTTAAGACTTAATTAATTTCCGCCTTAGTAATTAAAGTCGACGAAAAACCAGGTTGTTACAGTTGGTATCAAAGCCAGGTTGCGACCGTGAATAACTTAATAGTTATTTCATCTAGCGAGAGACACCTGGGCCGGACATTCATATCGTATGTCAGGCAAGACTAATAGGATCAAATAATAAACTAGACTTTTCTTTATTTAGATCACTTAAATAATAACTTTAAATCGCTTTAAAGTGTGAGGATGGGTAGAAACCATAAGGACCGACCATAGGCTTAGGACTTTTAAATAACAAATTAAACTACTACCCTCAAAATAAAATATACTATCTATCGTATGCTTGCTACTTGCTGATGTGACTAACTAAAACTAACAACTATCCTCGGATATAAAATCTAAGTAATAAATTTAATTCTCGAAGAACGAAGCCATTAATCGAATACATGACGACAAGATCTCAAGCGCAACAAATGGACGCATCAAGGACCTTACAACTGATAAGACGTTCAAGATCTCGAAGATTTCTATAGCAGAAAGGAATTCTACAACTCCATCTAATTATCCTCTTTAGCTAAAGTTTTTATTTCGTTCTCTCTTAAAAATTTCAACCTCTTAAACCTTTACTTCTAAGTTTCTAATTTCCTAAATCTAAAATTCCTAATAACTACTTTTCAAATGAATTTTCATCCCTGTTCCTTAATCACGCAAAATTATTTCATTTTTGCATTTCAATCTCATGAACTCCTTATAATTTATTCTCAAAAACCTTCAAACATTATTTCATTTCAATCTCTAAATCTTACTATCTCTTCCAAAGTGTAAATTTTCGTTAATTTATAAATTCTAATCACCTTCTAAAAATAACATTCATGTTTTCCCTTTATAATATCTTTTAAACTTATTCATATAATTCTAAAAATTTTATTTCGTAATTTTTAATATCTTTGAAATTATTTTGTCCTAAATCATATATTCCTTACCTCATTTACAATCGAATTCCATTATTTTCAAATTTTTGAACTTATCAATACCTTTTCCAAATTTACAACCTTTGAAATGAATTTTTATCTTTCCTATTTAAACTTGATAAATATGTTTAAAAATTTCTTAAGGGGGTAGGACAAAAAAATATGATGGTTTTAAAATCATTGATTAAAGTTTAAGATTTAAAATCCTTATTTCAACCTACTTTAAACTTTATACCTATTCCTAAATTTAAATGAATTTGCTTTTAGTTAGAACCCTATAATTTTAATTTAAATTAATTCCGTACAAAACTTCTAGGCCCCACCTTTTTGAAAGTCCCTTTGTAATCGATTTCAAAAATGATAACCTAGCTATATTTCTAATCATTCAAAATATTCCATTAGTAAATATAAAATATTTATATCCTTCAAATCTTTCCACTCTTTCTAATATCTTTAAAATAATGCAAAAAAAAAAAATTCAAACATTTAGAGAAGTCTTATTCTACCAAAATAAAATGTCATTATCGAAACTTGTATAATCTTGACATTCTCTCTAACTGTCTTGCAACTTCGAGCTTATCCACTCTATTCAAGTTTAGGAATGAAACTTTTCTTAAGGAGTAGGTTTATGAACAGTGTTATTTTAACACAATATGATAAAAGAATTTAATTCCTCAAATTAAATTCATCTCTTTTTCCATATAATAAAATGCGACTGAAATTTTTTCGCCAAATAATAATAAATTTTCCTAAGTACAAATTTAAAAAATTTTGAAAAATAAAGTTTGTTCTATTATCTTCAGAATTGAAAAAGAAATACATTTCAAAATTTTATAAAAATCAACACAAAATTTATATCGCCTTTCAAATTTCAAAAAGGTTAAGTTATATTTACTATTCATAAAAATAAATGTAAAACCTTTTATTCATAAAATTCAATTTCAAACATTTTTCGTTTTCAAAATAAAAACTTTAGTTTTAATATCAAATTACTATTTCATTTCTATTAAACTAGCCTTTTTCTAAATTGTCGAAATTTGAAGTCATACTTACTTTAAATTGATTAACTTTTAGACGTTTGTTTATAATTCTTTAAATCTATAACATTCAACGAAAAAAATAAGTATTTCGACCTAGTAAAATTTTAATCAAAATCACGAGGGTTAAGATCCGCTTTTTATATTTAGTACCTTTTGAAAATTAGTTTTATTTTTATTTAGATTTTATTTCAAAATATTATTTTAAGATCATATCTTTTATTTGAGACCTTCGCGATCGTATGAATCGAAAATTTCAAAAGCGATAATCGAGCCCGAAAATTTGACTTTTGACTTTTGACTTTCCTTAGTCAAATTTTATCATCTTCCATGTCCTTACACATTTTCTTACACATTTAATTTATCATCATTACTTTTATTTTTGTTTTTAAATTTAATGTTTAATACATAATAAAAAAAGAATATTTATACAAATTCAATACTACTACTTTAATATTACCATTTTCATTTCTGTCACTTTTAAAATTTTTCTAAAGTAGTAAATAAAATATTTTAGTCTTAAATTTATAAAATGAATACTTTTAGGAAAATCGTCAAACAATGACTTTTTAACTTTTATCGCTTTTGGCCTTGACTTTTTAAAACTGACTAATTTCGTGAAAAACATTTTAAAACATCTAAAAGACATTTTTAATGCACCAAATAGTAATATGGACTAAATGGTTGATGATGAAATTGATGATGCTTTATTTAATTTAATTAAACATTATTTTCTAATTAAAATCTAACTTTAACCTAATTCTTTTAACCTAAAATTTTTACAACTTATTCCACAAGTTCTAAGGACCAAAATAAGCTCATTTAACTCCAAAATGTCGTGGCTAACACTCCCATTTTCTCTCATTTATTTTCTTCCATTTTTCTTCCAAAAACAATTAAAATAAAACACTAATATTATTTTTAATATTTCATAAGTGTTCTAGTAATTAGTGGGTATATATTAGGAGCTAATTTTCATGGATTAGTTGGGTGAATAACATGGGTTATGGGTGAAGAAAAATCCGATCTAAAATTTATTTTAGATCCTCAACGATTAACATCTAATTCAAGGTGACTAGCCTTGTCTTATATTATCCTCTTAGTAAATTAATTTGTTTTGTTATTATAAATTTATGAGTATGAAAATTATGTTAAAATATGTTAAACATCAAATATGTGTGTTTGTATGTTATGTGTTGTATAATAAAATGATAATAAATAAGTAATAATGATAATAGTGTAATTGTAGTAATATGTTCATATGTGTAGGTAATTTATTTTTGAGTACTTTAAATTATTGTTCATATGATTTATATGTTTATTTATGTTTTAGTTAAGTAGTATTATCATATAAAAATTATGTGAATTATTAACAATGAGTAAAGTGATTAAAAATCAAAAAAATAAAAATATATATACATACATGCTCAACTCGGCATTTCCCATTTATTTTAATATATTTTCACTTTTAATTTTTGTAAATAATATGTTAGAATAAGTTAGTTAAAATAGATGTATTCATGTTTAAAAAATTAAACTAGGAAAATAAATTATAAGTTGTTAAAATCAAAATTAGTGTTCTTGAGTTTATTGTTGATGTTCATATGTGTTCTTACAATATTCATGTTGATGTTCATCTTATTTGTTCACTTTGATTATGTTTTATATTATGTTTTGTTAATAATTTGTGTTTATGTTTACTTATTGTTTTATATATTGTTAGTAATATAATATAAATCAACTTAAAACATTATAAATCATTATAATTAAAAAGTTAGAAATTTAAAGTGTTGAAAAACACTATTCATAATTGTAAATGAAATTTTTAGTAAATTTCATTTTAGTTTAAATCATTTTGGCATAATTAGAATAATTAAAATATAAGGACTTTAAGCTAAAAACCGATAAAGTCGAAAAATGAAAATTTAGAACCACCTAGCTCTTGCTCACGGCATTAGGCCATTATTTTGGTTAAATTTGTTTTTATCACTTTTTAGTTTAATTGTTAAAATAATTTAATTAGTAGTTAATAAATTGAATTAAGATATTAAAAGAAATAAATCAATTTTGACATGTATATTGTTTACACGGCATTTCTATATTTTGTTGACTAAATTTGACCAAAATTAAGTTATCACTAAGTCACTAAAGTTAAATTGTAATTAGAATTGAATTTTTGTATAAATCGTTTTGATTACAAATGAATTATGTTAAACCAGATAAAAAATGAGTAAGTGTATAAAAATGAATTAAATCGTGTGTTACTGCCTTTGCTATTTGGACTGTTGATCTTGGACTTACGGACTATAAATGAATCATCCACGATACTATTATCTTTTAAAATGAAAATCGCTAAATTTAGTTAATAGACGACTAAATTTAACTAAGTCTCAATTTAAAATGAATACCATTATCACTTTTACAAATTGAACTTAACATTTTTAAACCTAGTATCTTAAAATGATTATCATTATCACTTTTTACAAACCGAACTTAACGTTTTTAAAACTAGACTTTTAGAATATTTTCAAAAATCACTAAGTACAAAACGAACTTAACGTTTTTAAAACTAAACTGTTAAAATATTTACAAAAATCACTAAGTACAAAACGAACCTAACGACTTTGAAATTAGAAATTTGTACTTAGAAAATAAAAACAAGTTTAGTATTATACTAAAATACCTTAAGTATAAAAATACGTATAAATATAAACATACGTACAAGTATAAGAATACGTATGAGTATAAAAATACGTATAGAATACGAAGTATAAAAATACGAATACGTATAAAGATACGTATAAAATACGGTGAATAGTGAATAGTGAATAGTGAATAGTGAATAGTGAAATACTGAAAATAATTGAAAATTTTACTAAGTATAGAAAATTTAAAATGAATAAGTAAATAACTTAAAGTGTTTGAAAAAAACACTTAAATAAAATTTGACATATTAATAAACATATCAAATTAGAAATTTAAAAACGTTAATAATTAACAACACTTCAAATAATAAACGAATATGTTATGTGATCATATGAAACCTACAATTCAAATAAAACGTTTGTGAGACTAGGAGAGTGCAGAAACATGTGATATGTAATATCAAATAAATAATAAACATTGAGTAAGTTAAATAAAAGGTCAAGCGCTTGAGCCTCAGATATGAAAAACGTCGATCGTAAGTGAAGTGGGGTTAAGATAGTCTTGTGCGGATACCACTATCTCGGTCTGCGGCTTGGGTCATATCGAATAGTGTGGTTTAAGCCGGCTGACCTTATTGCTTAGTGCATCACTGCATCGTGAATTCGCCTTAAGTCATTATAGCCAAGGCCGTACAAGATAATGAAAAATTCAACTCTTAGTGGGTGGGGCTTTAGGAAATAGTCGTTTTATCCTGAGTTAAGGTGCTTCTATGAATAGCATAGCCCGCTCTTAAATTGGATATTAGTGTATGCATACTAGACTAGGGTTTTATTCCTATTTCGCTAAAGTTATCCCACCGTGACATTATGTGCTTATGCGCTTGATTCTGTCTCCTTGCCGTGTTTAGTTCTTAGTGGGCGCGACACTTGCATTCGCTCTTACCCTCGTAAAGATTACTTGACGAGATTGTATCGAAGTTCGAATCATTTCGAACACTAGAAGATGAGATGCAAGTATTATAGTATTCGGCGTGGTTTACAGTCGAGTAAGTCTCTGCACTATGGAAGTGAGATGCAATCGATCAGTACAAAGAGGCCTACTCGGTGGGTGGGCTCGTAGCGGTATGTGTTGTGTGTTGTTTGATTAAATGAGAGCGAGTGTGTACCATCTTGAAAATTAAAGACCACAAGTTTACGAAATGAATCAGTGCATGATGAGAACAATACGATACGTATGTATGTATGCGATCGATATCGCTTTGTAATCTTCTTTGATATGTTGTGATACTATGGCTATGATATTATATGTTATTTGCTTTCATAACTGAATATCATGCTTATATGATTTATCGCTTTAACCGCATGCTTATTATGACATATATGTCTTTACATGCTAATTGTATTAAGCATGTTTATGTTTTATCATAATGTTATGTTTATAAAGCGATAATATTAGACCAAAGTAATTGAAATCGAGGGTAAGTATGAGCATAGCTAGTCACTGTCCGCTCAGCGGGCATCCCCCCATCAGTTTATTGTGCAGGGTAATCATGGACCGGAAGCTGGAATTTGGACGGGGCCATGCAACGTTTTTACACTTTACTTTATGTCATTTGCGAGAGATTTGTAATATATAAGACGCTACTCTTTTAAATTTCCGTACACAGAGTTGTTTTATTCAACTCTTGAATTACGATGTAACATTTTGGGTTTTATGTATAGTTAATAACGCTGGTTTAAGACTTAATTAATTTCCGCCTTAGTAATTAAAGTCGACGAAAAACCAGGTTGTTACATTGACTGCTTATTGTGACACGGATTGGGCTAGTTTTCCTCTATCCCGTCGTTCGCTCACTGCTTATTTTGTTTTTTATGGGTGGTTGTCCTGTTTCTTGGAAAACCAAGAAGCAGCCCACCGTGTCCCTCTCATCAGCTGAAGCAAAGTATCGTGCTATGACCGTCGCTGCCTATGAGGTAAAATGGTTGCGGGGCTTATTTCTATTCCTTGATATTCTTGTCCTTTGTCCTGTGATACTTCACTTTGACAGTCAGTCCACATTGTCTATTTCTCGTAATCCTGTTTTTCACGAGCACACCAAACATATTGAGGTTGACTGTCATTTCATACGTGATGCTATTAGTGACGGTGTCATTAGTCCTTCCTACATCCACACTTCAAAGCAGGTGGCTGATATACTTACAAAGGCGCTTGGTGTCCATCAGTTTCACTATCTGTTGTCCAAGATGGGCATTCTTAATCCCCACGCTCCAACTTGAGGGGGGTAGTTACGGAATATATTCTATATATTCCGTCTTAGGCAATAATATAATCTGATGTAATATTCTAGGTCGTGTTTCATGGTAAGTAGGTTTCCCTAAGTCGGCTTGGTTGTGTAGATACCCGTATCCGTACCCCCCAAAAACAAACCCGATGATGAAAAGGACTTTCATGCATGCTTTTAAAAGAGTCGAAACGGTACAAAAGTGTCTAAAACGTATTAGTCATTTTTAGCGTATTAATTTGGATTTGCATAATCATGAAAATGAATGTCAATTTTTAGTCATCATGAGCGTAACACGAGCACAATATAGGAACGTCTTATTAAGCCAAGCCACAAAAACAGCCCAACTAGCTACAAAACGGCCCAAACCTTCAAAAGCGACCCCAGCACACCAACACAACACATAAAGCGGGCCAAAGTGCCCCGTGTCACATTTTCACAAAATTAAACTTTACAAAACCATAAAATAATATACCTTAATATTATTTTATTTCGAATAAAGCAGAAAAACACGACAAAAGCGAAACACTAAAACCGAAATTCGGACCAAAGCGAGCAAATACTTAGCCCATAAGTAAACAACAAAACATAATCATTACTTAATCAAAACATCCAAAAAACCAAATGGCGGCATAAAACAACCCACCAAAACAAAAAGAATCGCACGTGGACAGCGATTAAGTTTCTAATCGCTGTTAACGGCGATTATAAACTCTCCCATCTGACCGCTTTTTGATTTTTCTTTAAAAATATCCAACTCAAGCAAACTTAAACGCTGTATCTGAGCGATTAAGTTTTGTTATCGAAAACCACCAAAACTCTATAAATACCAACCCACTTCATTCATTTTCAATACCTGCTTTTAGCACTTATACACTATTCACAAAATCCACTCAAAAACCGTCTTTACATTTTGAAAGGTAAACATTTTACCTACGGGCTAGACGTTTGAGACTCGGACAATGGGGTTACATTAACCCCAAACCCGATATTGGCACTAGCGGCCGTATTAAATGTCGGGTTGTAGCAATTCGGATTCATAATCCGTCTAAACCCTTAATATCGCATAAATAAGCGACTCATTATCACTAAAGCAAACCGACGTCACTTTTATAATTATGCAAGTCCTCATTCATGCATTAAATAACGACTAGAATCACGGATCCAACACTAAATTGTCTTAGTTTCATGTAGAGTCTTTTAGCATGTCAAAGCGAGGGTTTTTCACAAATTCTAATACAAGGTCGGAAAATAACGTCTATAGTAATAATTTAGTCAATAAATTATTATTTAACGTACATTTCCTATAGCAATATGTCATTATTTTGACAATTTACATTATTTATGCATTTTAATCGAGTCATGTTTATTCGCACTTTAGACGTAGCGTGACTTTTAGCCCAAATATCGAAATTAAGCAAGTGTTTTCAAATTAGTAGAGACTACTCTTATGTAGGCTTTTTGATTCTTGTTTTCAAAACTCATTTTGTCAAAACTTTGAAAAGTAACCTCGCTCAGAACCCCTTCTCTGGTTTCAAACCTCAGTTGATAGGTATCGGCGCACCTTGAAATCTGAGACACTCGTGTCTTGTATTTCAAGACGCGTTGAATAGGTTCCAAATTCCTTTAATATTTGGTGGCGACTCCGAAAATACATTTTCAAAAAGGATTTTCTACTTTTCTTTTTTGGTCACAAATTCATGCAATGATCTCCCCCATTTTTACAAAACTTCGCACTTTTCTGAGGCATTCCCGCCGGCGCCCCTGCGTAGGCTCGAGGTCGGCAGTAGGCGTCGATAGGTTTTCCCAAAAGGAAAAGATTTTCCCGGTACCTTCAGCTGGCGACTCCGCTGGGGACGAGCATGATTTTTATTATTTTTGAAAAACTAGTTTTTCTTTTATTTTAAAATCATAAAGAAGTGAAGCTTGAAACTTTGAAAACATTTACGCTTTCGATATTTGGGCAAAAATACGTTGAGTCGAATCCTCCTGATTCAAACCACACCCTTTGAGCGGCCTCAAGAACTCGCTTCATAAGCGAGGTAACTCCGACACACTGTTCTCTCACCCTCCACGATTACAAATGCGGCATCGTACAAACAATCGTAACCAGTCAAACTTCGAGCGCTCTAGGGCCCGTCTTGAATTCACACCTAAGGCGTGTGTAGTCTTGCGGGTGCCCCTACCTAGCGTCACGGGAATGGCGGGAGGAACCTTACCCTATAAACCAAAAACTGTGTTTATATGTACAAGTGCTGAAGCTATAGTACCTCACTATAGTAGTCTTTCAAAAAAAAAAAAAAACGTTCTGCATGTAAAAACTTTTCCTAGGCATTATACTTTTAAAATACGTCCATCTTTGAAGTTGCTTTTTCAAAACTTTTTTCAAAAAGGGTCATACTTTTAAAAACACGCCGTTAGGCTCTTTGACCTATAGTCATTTGAGTTTAATAAATAAAATGCCGCTACATTTAAAACCGACCTAGGATAACCACTATATCCCAGGTCTTTTTCAAAACATAAATGAATTATGCGACTGACGTATCGTCATAATACATTTATTGCTAAAAGGTCTTTCACAAAGCAAAAACCCGAATATGTCAATTCATTTCGGAGATTTTAAATGAAATTAACTTTTAGAACATTAGAATTAGCTCTAAATCGAGTGACTCTTTAGTCATCCCGATTTTAATCTTTTCTCTCAAAAGCAGCGGGCTCGTTCGGATGCGGACGTTGATTTACTCTTTGAATCAAGTGACTTATCGTCATTTTTGATTTAAAACCCTGAGTCACACGTAGAAGGCGAACAATTGATCACCTTTTACCCAATTTTAACATCCTCAGGTCGGTTAGCCTATCGCTACTTCGGTCTGATCCTTTTTATCGTAATCCAATGATAAACCCTGGCAACATACCGCCAAATTGGGTTAATCGATTATGATCATGCAAATTTTTCCTACCTCGAGAACAGGGGCGTGTTAACGCGCCTCTATCTCAAAAAGCTTCCGTGTCCTTTTAAAAGCTAAAAACACGAGTCAAGTCAAGTCACCCACTTTTACGCTTTTGTGTCTTCCTTTGGTCGTGAATGTGATTTTTCATTCGAGTCTTTTCCTTCTATTTTAGAATCACTAAAGATTTGAAAACTTTGTCGGTCAGCTCATTGAAAAACCACGAATACGGCTCTCGAACACAAGATGAATTTCCGTTTCAACCTCGCAAATGACGAAACTACCTTTCCACCACCTCCTCCGCTAATGGCGATCACCGAAACACGTAAATTTGCTCGACCACAAGGTAGCCAATCTTACCGCTTTGTTCGAACATCCGCCGCCATGCAAAAGATCGAAAGCGAGAAAACGCAAGACTATTCGGCGAAGAGTGCGCTCGACACATCAAAGAATCAGATCCTTGGAGGATGAAATTCACAATCTGGCTTGGCCAAAACCTCGGAGATCATGGCCGCCAGACAAATGCTCTTCCCACTACAACAATGACTGAACCGTTTAACGCCATAAACTCAAAGGCACTGACGGCACGACCAGTATTCCTAGCACAACCCACTCCTGCCTCACCCAGGTCATCATCAGTCGGACCATTTCCATTGCGGCGGCGAAGGTTCGATCCTCTATATGCCCTACTTAAAGGCATTAGAAAAGCTCGTAAATAAGAACATTCTCCATCTTCCCAAGCCCACCAGTGTACCACCTGAGGATAAGAAGCCATTATCATGGCACGAGGACGCGTACTGCGAGTTCCACAGGGGAAAGGGACATGACACGGAGAACTGTTTCCGCTTGAAGAACGTGATCCAAGACATGATCGACAACGAAACAATCGATAAGCCAAGCATAGCCCCTAAATCATCAGGCCAGCATGACACCTCCCTTGCTCGCCCCATTTTCGTAGGAGCTCATCCCATCCTCAATCATCCCCTCCTGGCTCCCGCGAGCGATCACGAGGTCAACGTCCTTTTCGACAGCATCAACAACAACAGTAGCAACGTCGATCACATTCGCCGAGCTAGGACAAGAACGAAACCAAGGCACGAAGACAGTAAAGGAAATTCCACCAGATCCTCATCAACGCGTCCCCTCAGACGATCAAGCGGCCACAATAAAACTCCACACCCCAACGCGCGCATCGGTCCCTTTAGATCTACAAATCTGGCGGGTTTCCCTCCTAAACACACGAGCAAAAGCAAGAACAAAGACATAATCGAAAATATGATTACCCCACCCATGGCGAACGGTCCGCCATATAACGCAGCATGGCGAGATGCCAAGGAGATCCTCCCAGCACAACTCATTGGCCGCATTGTTGGGATTGGCTCACGGGTGCCATAACTTTCTCCCACGCAGATCTGCCGGTCCTTCCAAGATCCATGACAACCCAAAGACTCTACATAACCGTAGAGTGCCGCAACATGATATTACCCGTTACCCTCATCGACAATGGCTCGCGATCAACATCACGCCTTTAACAACTGCCCTCAAGCTAGGACTAAAGGAAAGTGATGTCACCCCTTGCTCCAACAACATAAGAGCGTACGACGGTACCTCGCGCAGCATAGAAGGTGTCATATCACTACCCATCATGACAGGATTCATCAAGACAAAAACCGAATTCCAACTCATGGACATCCCCCCGGCGTACAATATGTTACTAGGAAGGACATGGATTCACGCTACCGGGGCCATAACATCAACTCTCCACCAGAAGGTTAAAATCCCTTTTTACAACGAGGTTATCACCATAGAAGCCTCAGATTTCCGAGCCGCCCTCCATCAGCTGAAGCTTGAAGAAAATGCCACCCAATCTACCAGTGCCCAGGGAAGTCCCAATTCAAGCACCTGCACCTAGAGTCTAGGGTCCTGCGTCATCATGGCGCCAATTTTCTAAAAATCGGCTAGGTTACTCGATCATTTTCCTAATGTAGTAAGTCTTAGTACAGAGCTAGAGTCATTAAGGTTGTCCAAAGCTCCCTCGTCTGAGCTATCTTCAAATGTAACCGCTTTTGATAACATTAATAACATGAAAGTTTTTGGTTACTCTTTGCCTCATTTAAACTCTACTTTTCCTAATAATCGCGATAAATTTAAGCTAAATAACATTGCATTAAATATATACATTGCAAGTATTGTCTCAAACCCGAGCAGGACCCCATTATTGAAGACACAGCGACCATCAACATAGGAACACGAAGAGGCTCAAGAACTACAACCTGGGGGCTTCACCTGGCGAGACGAAAGGGCCACATATACTAAGCTTCTCACGAGGTCGGGGGACGTCTTGGCATGGTCATCTGAGACATGCGGCATCGACCGTGAGATATTGAACATCGCATCCCGATCAAGCAAGGTAGCGCCAGGTCAGCGAAACTTCAAGCGCATCAAGCGAATGGTCTCTCATGGTCAAGGAAAGAGATCGGCGACTACAAGCTGGGTTCATCCAAGTCATCGAATACTCGGCCGGGTCTCCAATATGGTGCAGGTTATGAAGAAAAGCGGCAAAATACGAGTATGTGCCGACTTAGGGACTGAACAAAGCCTCGCCTAAAAGATGATTTCCACTACCCCACATGGACATCCTAATCGACAACACAACAGGACCACGCCTTCGTCATTCATGGATGGATACGCGGGATACAACCAAATCAAAATGGCGGCCAGACGACATGCCAAAACCACCTTCGTAACCCCTGGGAACATATCGCTACTGCTGATCATGCCATTTGGGCTCATAAATGCCGGCTACTTACTTACTAACGCACTGCTACCACCTTACTCCACGACATGATGCATAAGGAGGTCGAGGTATACGTTGACGACATGATTGTAAAGTCAAAAGGAAGGGACGACCACGTCACCAACCTCCGCAAGTTCTTCACCAGAATCAGGCAGTACAAAATGCGATTAAACCCACAGAAATGCACCTTTGGAGTCACATCAGGCAAACTGCTAGGCCACATAGTAAGCCAGCGAGGGATCGAAGTAGACCCGTCCAAAATCAGAGCAATAATGAGCATGAAGACGCCGAGCAACATCGTCGAAATAAGGAGTTTCTTGGGACAAGTCCAATATATCTCCCGATTCATCAGCAAGCTTACCATGATTTGCGAGCCAATCTTCAAAAAATTGAAGAAGGAAGAGCATACGAAGTGGGACGATGACTGCCAACAAGCGTTCGACAAAGTCAAGAGCCTGCTTACGAACCCCCCCGTTCTGGTACCCCCACAAAAAGACTTGCCACTGTCACTATACTTAACGACTACGCCAAACGCCATGGGTGCCATGCTCGCCCAAGAAGTCGACAACGAAGAACGGGCCATCTACTACATCGCCAGAAGTTTCACGACACGAAACTTCGGTATGAACGATCGAGAAGAAGAGCCGCCTCGCTAGTCTGGGCAACCAAAAAGCTCAGACACTACCTACTCACCAGCACTACAAGAGTCTACTCCCTAATGGACCCCCTCAAATACCTATTTGAAAAACAGTCCTGAACGGACGCATGGCCAGGTGGACTCTGCTTCACGAGTATGAACTCAAGTACCTCCCACCTGAAAGTAATCAAGGGAAGAGCGATTTGAGCTTCCTTGCGAAAACGCCATCGTCGAACATCCCATGATCGATACAACGCTCTCTACTGACGAAGGAATCTTTGCCATAGAAAAGGAATACCGGCAATTATACTTTGTGAGGCGTCAAACTACGCGGCTATGGGTCGGAATACTCTAATATCCCCAAACGGCGATCATACTCCACTCTCAATCAAGCTCGACTTGATGTCACGAACAACGCCCGCGAGAATCTGAAGCACTGCATTTACGGCCTCTGGCGGCCATTGCCCTCAAGATAAGGAACCTCACGAGTGCATGGAGACTCATTCCTCATCATAAATCAAGTGGCCTGAGCATGGAGGATCATGGCGAAACCTCACCAAATACCAAACAAAAGTACAAAACTCCCTAACCAACTCGATCAAGGCGTCGAATTTTACCACCTCACTAGGGAAGAAAACCGGTCTTGCCGACGCTTTGTCAAAACTCTCATCCCTCCTCAACATGCCACCAAACATGAAATTACTACCCATCATCGCCGAAAGGCGTGATGAACCAAAGATACATCCATGCCATCGACCTAGATGAAGCCGAAGCGACAGAGCCTTGGTATCGAGCCATAATCAACTACAAAGCAGACAACACCTACCCACCCGACAGCGATAAACGCGCGATGAGGGCTATCGGACTCTAGCTTCCCGATTTGTGCTAGAGATGGGACAACTACTCAAGAAGACACCACTGAGGACCTTTGCTCATATGTAGCCGACTACAAGAAGGGCGAGGAAATCGTCACGCCAAGTCCATGATGGCGAATCGCGGACCCCACATGAACGCCGAGCACTCGCAAACAAATCCTACGGCTAGGATGGTATTGGGCGACCATGGAAGCGGCATCGTATCCAATACGTCAAGCATTGCCACAACCGCCAAATTTTCAAAGAACGCCCAACATGTACCACCTTCACCACTATCTGACTCTAACCTCACCCTCGCCCTCTTCAACCTGGGGCATCGGCGTGATAGGAAAAGTCCACCCCATCGGAGCAGGAGGTCATTGTTTCGTCTTTGGTGGCCATCGACTACTTCACTAAATGGGTAGAAGCGGCGTCTTTTGGACCCTTGGCTCCAAGGAAGTCGCCAAGTTCATCCAGACGAACATCATATGCCGATATGGCATACCCCACGAATTCATCAGCGATCAAGGTTCGCACTTTCAACGCGAGACCGAAGCCATACTCACAAAATACAACATCCAAAGATCACAAATCCTCACCCTATCGACCCCAACCAATGGAGCCGTTGAAGCGACAAACAAAGCGATCGTCACCATACTCGAAAAAATGATCGGCAATTGCAAAGATTGGCCTAACAAAATACCATATGCACTGCTGGGGATACCGTACTACCATCAGAACCCCTACGGGCATGACCCTATTTCCTCACCTACGGCATGGAAGCCGCCCAACGATGGAAATAGAAATACAATCTCTACGCATACTAATGGAAAGTAGCATCCCGAAGCGAGAATGGGCGTGAGCGGTCACGAACAACTCATGCTCCTGGATGAACGCCTGCATTCCCCGAGCACCGCATTTAATGTACCAAGCCCGACTACAACGAGCATTCAACAAACGAGTTAAGCCACGACACATAAAAGTAGGTGATCTCGTACTAAAATCGATCAAGGCACCACTTCCGGTCGACCCACGAGGAAAATTCAAGCCTAAGCGGGTGGACCCTACCTCGTCAAAGAAATCTTCACGGGCGGAGCAGTCAAACTAACCGACCTCGACGGCCAAGAGTTCAACCTCGCCACAAACCTCGATCAACTCAAGAAATACTACCCCTAAAACCCCTTGAATGTATCTCAGAAATACAATTTTATAAAAACAATTCAATGGACCGACATGTCCTTAAACATGTTCATGGTAGCATGCCCCTAAACACCGCTCTTTCTCTCCACAAGAATCAAAGCAATTCATGGACCGGCGGGTCCTTAAACATGCTCATGGGCGGCATGCCCTTAAACGTGCACATTCCATAAGCAAACACAATTCATGGGCGGCATGCCCTAAACATGCATCCACCAAACACAATTCATGGGCCAGCGAGGTCCTTAAACATGCTCATGGCGGCATGCCCCTAAACGTGCACATTCACCACAAAAAAAAAAAAAAAAAAAAGCAAACACAACTCTTGGGCGGTATGCCCTTAAACATACATTCTCGAACTCTGTGGTTTGATTCCACTTTTCGTGGATACGTGGCGACTTTGTAAAAAGCACAACCGATATTCAACACAAAAATGACGCCCAAAGCTTAAAAAGGCCGAGGATATAGTCAACACAAAACCGCCTCATAACCTAATGGGTTAACATAAGGCGATATTCAACACAAAAATGACGCCTAAAGCTTAAAAAGGCCAAGGACATAGTCAACACAAAAATTCGTTTTTAACCTAAGGGTAAAAAGAACGACATTCAACACAAAGCGACAAACCCAAAGCTTAAAAAGTCGAGGAATAGTCAACAAAAAATGCTTGCATTCTAAACCTTTGAAAAAGATTAGAGCCAAGGAATTTCACACAAAATAACAAGCAAAATGAGGCAGAGTCGTAAATAAAAACACGATTTTTATTAATCTTAAAAGAACGGTTACATTTTGGATTTTTCAAACATAGGAGCATAACTACGACCTTAGAAATACACTAACAAACACTATATATTACAATACGAGTCGGCATGTACATCGGGTTTAGGATAGGTAATATATTACATAATACAACATAATATGAACATAATACTAACAAAGCACACATAAACTAAAACCAGTTCTTTCTCAGGCCAGGCTGAGACCTCTCCACCGGATAAAGGAGCACCAACCCTCAACCCCAATGGCGATCCCCAACATTGCCATAACAACCTTGATCACGACCCTGGAATATGCCGGAGTGGCCGAACACACTTTCATCGGCCGAGAGTAGCTCGGGACTCGAACCTCGCCATCACCACCGTCGTCCAAGGTCGTAGGGTCATAAGCAGACATCCGAGAAAGCCCGGGTTGAGCTCAGGGCTCGGGGCGTGACCTCTTGTGGGGGCTCTGCGCCTTGATCCACCTAGCGTGGGCTCGTGATACCCGAGTCGCCCTAGGAGTACCCGCCACGAGCCACCTAGGGCGCGTAATCCATCCGCCGCCAGGCATCGGCTATGCCACTAGTCAACATAAGCATGCCACCGCACCTTGGTGTCATGACCAGGAATGAACTGTGCCCACCCTATCCTGCCTCTCTCACCGCATGCGGGATGGATGTAAACACCCATGTCGAATCCGCAGCGAGGACTCCAGACGAACCATCGCCACCTCACTGCCGTCACATCAACTATTCCCACCACGGTACCAACCAACGAATGGTCGATGACCCCACAAGTCCAGGGAAGTAATCGTCGAGGCGATGATGTGGATCCGACCACCTAATATAACGACTAGTCACGTCCCCAGCAGATGTGACCCAAAGAATATCACCTAGCACGCTCAACCGCTCCATCAACGGACCTGAAGGATTAAGGGACACCCTCGACACGGGCTCGCCTATTGCGAACACGATCATCAGCACTCAGGATGCGTCTCCGGCTAGGATCACGGCGGAAGGGTTCTGACCATACTCCAATCTCTTGAGCAGCGGTGATTAGGCGAGATCACCAAGCGCCCCCTCATACAAAGAATTAGGAAACATGTAGCGGTGGACTAAGCGAGAATGCCAACGCCTTTTTCTCGCACCAAAGGAGATCGTCTCATTTTCACGGTTCATAAACCGCTTGCACAGCGATAGAGGCGTACGACTCCCAACAAATAACTCCTCTGTCTCGCACGAGTCATCCCGAAGGTAGTTACGCACGTGCCTCTTATATCCAGGCCCCGATCTAACGCAGCACGGGAATGTTAGTTCGCAACCAACCACCAATGGCTCCAAATTCCTCGACCCGGCGGACGGACCTCCCGCTAGGAAAGCGGAAGCGTGGAAACTCAAGTCCCAATAGTCGAGACACGCATCCAGGAACTCGGGCTCCATTCGAGCCGCCCTAGACCCGGGAGGACCCCAAAACCGCAATCTTTCAAGTCTTCCTCTTCGGCCCGATAAGGACGTAGACACCAACGACTTAAGTTTCCTTCAAAACTCTCCATAACTCGATTTAATGTTAGTAAATATTACGAATATTTTGGAAAATCGAGAATAGAAGACGAGAGAATGAGTGAAATGAACTAACTTAGCCCTCCTTTTATAGCCGAAATTTGCAAGGCGAAATACAACACAAAAACTTAAACGGTGAACAAGCGATTAGAATAAATCAAACAAAAACCACAAAACAAATTCTAATCGTCAGAACAAAGCGACGATTAAAAGATGAAATCGCTGCTTACAGCGATTTTCTTCTTTTTCCGACAAAATTATTCGATTTCTTACACTTCTTACACACCTACACCCAAAAATTTTTAACTTATTACCCTACACTATTTTCTGACCTCCTGTCGGCGTTTACGATCCCGTCATTGTCGTCTCGATTTGCGTAATTGACTCCGTCTTTCGTATTTTTCAAAACACAATAATCACACAAAAATTTAACCCAACACAAAATATGATTTTCGCATTCACAATTTTTAGTCTCAGCGTCGTTTTAGCTCAAATTTTTGCTATGTCAAAACGTCTTTCCACGAGTCTAGAATATTTTCTAAACCAAAGATTTTTCAAAAACTCTTCATTTCGCATTTAATTGGTCATTAGCGAGTCGGTCTCAATCGAGACGTATATATATCTTTCACGACTAACAATGTTTTGCCAGTACGGCAAGAAGCAAATACGCAAGGATTTCGGACCCGACTACGACGCAGAATGCATTTTTCGCAACAAGACAAAATAACCAAATTATATCCATAAACACCTACAAGTCCAAAAACCAACCAACCATAACAAATCACGATACATAAACCGTTTCCAACAAATACTAATACTCATAATACAAGTCTGAAATATACAAGTCCAAGCCTACTACGCCTGGTCACGGCGCTGCAAGACAGCACGCAGGGAATCAATCTCAGCACGTGCCCTATCCAGCTCCCCTGCATCACGACCCTCGGCTGCCGGACCCTCGCCGGCTCCTCGGCATGCGCGACCTCGGCTCGACGCGATCTCGCCTCCTCCTACGACCCTGGCTAACTCAAGTCGGCGCCTCGGCCGTCTCGCCTGCGCCTGCGGCGTCAACAACCTTCATTCACAACCGCGCCATCGGTTGGCGCCACTGACCTCTGTGGACCTCGGTATCTGCAACAATGCGAAATCAATTTAGCTTTACGGGGCTATACTCAAAAACTTTGCTGGACAGAGTTTGACTAATGATTTTACACTAAAATCTTACTCAAACCGGGGCTATAATCAAAAACACCTTGACAGAGTTTGACTAATGATTTTACACTAAAATCTTACTCAAACCGGGGCTATAATCAAAAACCTCGTTGACGAGTTTGACTAATGATTTTACACTAAAATCTTACTCAAACTGGGGGCTATAATCAAAAACCTGCTTCGACAGAGTTTGACTAATGATTTTACACCAAAAAATCTTACTCAAACTGGGGGCTATATACTACATAACACTCATGCTGTACAAAGAAGAAAGTGAATACCTTTCTCACGCGCGGATCCCACCTCTCAAGACCCGCATCAGTGACCACGCAGACGAGGAAGGCTGCAAAGACGATCGAATGAGAGCAGCCCTCGTGAACAACCAGAAGGTCCTCAACGAACGGAGGAGGCTGGAACTCAAGGTCAGGGTCACGTCGCTACAAAACAAAAATAGGATAAATTTTTGCTTCCTAAAACCAAAACACATACAAGCAAAAGGGATAAACAAGCATACCTCGATCACAGCATCAGCAAGGGCATGCTGTGCCCAAGTCACGTAATCCTCATCCCGCCGCATAGCGAGTCGGACTCACCCTCGTGATACACGTCCACGACGCTCATTAGCGTCGGGCGTCTCCTGAACAAAACCGAGGCGGAGGAGCAGTACGATGAAGCCGCCGCGACCGTCTGCAGACAGACGCCATTTCCAAGAACCAAGACGATCCGTCTTCGGTCTCAATGTACACCGCCTTTGTCGAGGGGACCAAAGCGACCTGCAATCGCCGGAGGAACGCCGGTAAAATTCCTCCAAGGGTCGCGAACAAACTACAAAACAAAACCAAATTATAAACCACAAAAACAAACCCAAAAACAAGCTACAAAAAGACCAAAATACAAAACACGATCACCCTTACCTTATCCATCCTCATCCCGGTTAGGCGTACCAGTAGCGTCATAGTTCAGGCCCGATACCCTCCGATCCATTGTCGCATACGCATGGAAAGCGGGTATGTGGCGAAATCCTGGGCGTGTCCGGGAGCGAGAGAGGAAGTGAGCATAGCACCAAGCCTCGCAAGCAAACAAAACACACGTTACGGAAAAGCGTAAACAAAACAACAAAACTACAAAAATCGAACCTTACCTCCATCAAGACCAGGGCCCTGGCGACACATCCGAATCCTCGTCAATCCGATCGGGCGCTGCGTCCCTCGTGTAACGGATCAGCGGACCCAGGCGAGTCACCCACCAAAGTCACCTAGGCGTGACATGTCCGACAGCGCCATCAACACGGTAGCGTCGACGCCGCTCCCCCGTCGCCAAAGTGGGTGGCCGTCGGGAACCACCTGACCACAGTAAGACCCTACGCTCGGTTCGCTCGAGTAGACGCTTTCTTCTTCCTCCCCCGCAGGAAGAAGTCAGCAAACCATATCGTACGAGGCTGAAACGTGTGCTCCTCGTCCTTCCCGCACTTAACCCCGTGCGAATCAGCGCACGACTCGTGGGCTATCAATAGGAGGTCGCCACGTCCCGATCAAATACACCTCGCCATGAAGCTGACCATGCTGTTGCCCACGAAGAAAGAGTCACGCCAACCTCGTAACCAGGCATGTGGAAGGTGTTGGTCGTATCTCAAAACCTATCCAACAGCGCCTAAGTGCAGGTGAGGCGCGAGTTCACCCGCTTGCCTCGCACCTCCCTCCACTTACGCACCAAGGGACCGAACATCCCAAGCACTATGTCCCGCTCCTCTGGGTAAGCCTACCCTCAAAACGTCAAACACCGTCAGGAACCAGAGAAAGTCCTCATCGAGCCTAACGGAAGCCGACCTTCACCGGATCGACAAATGCTCCAAGGGACTCCAAACCAAAGTCACGCCATCCCGCCCAAGGCCACTGTGACCACAAGCGCGACCGTGAGGATAGTCAGGCCTCGCGCCCAACTTCGTCAACCATCCCCATGAAAACCTGGTGGCGGCCTCAAGACTTGCCGCACTGCATCCTGGGCCTCGCCCTCGGCCTCGCCGCCTCGGCCTCGCCCTCGGCCCTCACCCTCGGCCTGCACCTCGGCCTCGGCCTCATGAACTGCTCCACGAGCATGGCCACGAACGACCCCCGACCCTGAAAGCGGCGGCGGCGGGCGGCGGCGTCGGCACAGCGGCTGGCAAGAAGATGGCGGCCTTTCGGCCTCAACCTCGACCACCTCGGCCCGCAGGTCTCGTCGGGAACCCTCTCGTCCACTCCGAAGACTCCTCCGACTTCGGAAGTGTCCTCGTGCGGCTCCGGACCCGAGCACGACCACGCCTCGCGGAACCTCCACTGAGCTCCCCGCTCCAACCTCTCAACAACACCGGCGACCTCGGCCTGCGTCCGGTCACCACCCTCAGCGAAGAACACGAGCTCGGCGCCTCGGCCTGCCTGCGCCTCACCGAAGCCCAGCGTCCACCTTGCGCTAACCCGGCCTCGGGTTCCTCCGACCGCGACCACGGCCTAACCTGGCCCTCCAGAGCCGCAGCGCCGGCAATGCCGTGGCCACGTCCTGCGGGCCCTGCGGCAAAGACCACGACCTCTGCCTCGCCTCTTGAGCCACAGCGCCCTCCTCCAAGACCGCCACGCCACGCCCTGCAGAGACTACGAGATGACACCACTGGGCACGACCTCGGCCGCACGGGAGACCTCGGCGACCGGCAGAGCCTCCACTACCGCTAAGCGTCACCGTAAGACCGCGTCCGCCAACGACGGCCTCCTCACGCATCACATTACCGGAAAAGCAGCGACTTCGGCAAAGAACGCCACGACCCACACCACTAACCGGGCGGCTCGGGACCACCGTAAATGAAGCACCACGCCCCAGGCCACTAGCGAAAGCCCAGGCGACGCACCAACAAAGACTAGCACCACTAGCGTAAAAGGCGTCGAGACTCCGCAAATGCAAGACTGAACTCACTCCTGGCGTCGTAGAAACCCCTGGCGTCGGAGGAAAAGCTCTCAACAGTCCGACCGAGAGCGGACCGTCGAAACTCCAAGGGCGCAGCATCCCGGCAGTAGGTGTCTCGCCCCGAACAAAGAAAGTCAACTCCACCAATACCCGATCCATGTCACTCGAAGTAGGCGGCTGAGGCGAGGGATCACCTGTACAAGATTCAAAGACATACTCGTAAAACGACAACAAAGAAATCATTCTAGAAAGATCAAGACAAAGCAAGAAAAAGCAAGCCATAGGCCCATTTTTGACAGATAAGGCCAAAGCGGAGCGAAGCACAGAGGCCAAAATCCATGAGGCATTATCACGATATATCGTCCTACTCGATCAAGTTAAGAGCAAGCACGCACAAAAGAAGCAGAATTGGCCAAACAAAGCAGAAGCGTGCCTTTTAAACCAAAAATAGCGAGAAGAGGGAAAACGCTTCTGAAAGCGAAACCCATATTTGCCGACACAAACCCAACCCATAAATCACAATAAGCTCATGCAAAAATTTCATGCAAAACGATGTCCCTAACACCTCATTGAATAGCTTTTACAAAACACCTCCAAACTACAAAAACGGCCTTTTCTTGACCATAACTCAACCCAAAAAGCCCCACTTCCCACAAAACAACCCCCTAGCCAACACAGACGACATACATTACCATACATTCCATGAATCCGCAGCGAGGAAAAGCGACTTTTGGAAACCTAGCCTAAACTACAAAAACGCTCCAAAACACCCCCAAGCAACACATTTCCTACAAAACAAGACCAAAAGTGTACCATACTAGCCATGAAAACACAATACGAGAATTCGGGCAAGTTTTGAACCGAAAATTTCAACCAAAATCGGCCCTTATACCAAAACGCACGAAAATGACGTTTTTTCGAGCCGTTCTTCGCACACAAGCCACCCAAACCTCCACACAGGCATACTACAACACTTTCAAAATAACCAAGCCACTCGGGATCGCCTTACGCTACAAAACAGAGCACAAGCCTGACTTAACCCCCTTTCATACGGTTTCACCCCAAACGAACCGCTTTTTCGCATGAATTTCAACAAACCAAACTCACCAACACGTTATACTACTAATGGGTAAGCTACATCGAGTTTTGAGCCATTTTCGAGACATTTTCAAAAATGACCAAAATGCCCTCCGAGTCAAAGCGCATTTAAAATCGAGACCACAAGCCGGGTTTTCACACAACGACAAAGAAGACAAGCAATGCAAGCACAATACCAACCATGGCTAACGCGTTTTCAAGCAAGGGCGAGAGCTAAACTAGAATCAAACCGAGCATTTTCGACCCAAACCCTAGAAAGCGGTATTTCGAGTTAAAACCGACTCAAACAAACTTCAAAACCGAAAAACCAAGCGAAGTTGGATACGTACCTTGGTCCATGATGAATTGTAGGAGTCGAAAAATCGATTTTTGATCAAGAAAATCGCCAAGACGAGTTTTAGAGGGTTTCGATTTTGTTTTTTAATTTCGGATGAAATGAATAAGACTCCCCTCTCTTCCCCGATTTTTATACAAATTCACAAAACAAAAACAAAATCGCCAGTTTACTGGCGATTGTATTTTTGTTTCATGGGTTTCTGTTTGGTTTTGGGCCATTTCCTCGGCCCAATACACCTTCCAACCCATTTTTAAACACGATTTCAACCCAACCAACAAAAACACGTAGCCTCCTCACGAGACGTTCATAAAAACCTAACCTTTTATGAGAAAAACACGTAGCCTCCTCGCGAGACGTTCATAAAAACCTAACCTTTTATGAGAAAAACACGTAGCCTCCTCACGAGACGTTCATAAAAACCTAACTTTTTATGAGAAAAACACGTAGCCTCCTCACGAGACGTTCATAAAAACCTAACTTTTTATGAGAAAAACACGTAGCCTCCTTACGAGACGTTAAAAATACAAAAACACGTAGCCTCCACACGAGACGTTCATAAAAACCTAGCCCTTTTTATGAGAACCACAAAAAACACGTAGCCTCCTCACGAGACGTTCATAAAAACCTAGCCCTTTTTATGAGAACCAAAAACACGTAACCTCCTCACGAGACGTTCATAAAAACCTAACCCCTTTTATGAGAAATACAAAAACACGTAACCTCCTCACGGGACGTTCATAAAAACCTAACCTTTTATGGGAAGAACACGTAGCCTCCTTACGAGACGTTCACAAAAATCTAAACCACTCTTATAAACCAAACCCCAAAGCGCGTAACCTCTTCTACGAGGCGTCCCAAAGAAGGAAAGCGAGCAAGGAGCGCAAGCCGAAGCGCGAGCAAAGCAAAGGAGCGCAAGCCGAAGCGAGCAAAGCAAAGGAGCGCAAGCGGCCGCAAGCAAAGCAAAGGAGCGCAAGCCGGCGCAAGCAAAGCGAAGCGCGAAGCCGCGCAAGCAAGCGAAGGCGAGCGCAAGCGGCGCAAGCAAAGCAAGGAGCACAAACGGAAACACAAGCAAGGCGCCCGGTGAAGTACTCAGGGCCACATGCGGTGACATGCCCTTAAACATGTAGGACCGTCATGTCCTTAAAAATATGTCGTCCCTCCCCGCATTTCCCGACGCTAAGTCCTCGTCTCTCCCATAAGACACATGCTTAGCGCCGCCAGGTAGTATCGAGACTATAATGGTCCGGATACTATCTTTAAGTTTGATTAACGCTTTGTCCAAGCTCGATCAAGCCGGGGCTCTGTAGATACCGTATCCGCATTCCCCCAAAAACAAACCCGATGATGAAAAGGACTTTCATGCATGCTTTTAAAAAGAGTCGAAACGGTACATAAAAGTGTCTAAAACGTATTAGTCATTTTTAGCGTATTAATTTGGATTTGCATAATCATGAAAATGAATGTCAATTTTTAGTCATCATGAGCGTAACACGAGCACAATATAGGGTCGTCTTATTAAGCCAAGCCACAAAAACAAATTTCAACTAGCTACAAAACGGCCCAAACTTACAAAAGCGACCCAAAACGCACACCAACACAACACATAAAACGGGCCAAAGTGCGTCCTGTGTCACATTTTCACAAAATTAAACTTTACAAAACCATAAAATAATATACCTTAATATTATTTTATTTCGAGCCAAAACCGAAAAACACGACAAAAACCGAAACACGAAAACCGAAATTCGGACCAAAACTGAGCAAATACTTAGCCCATAAGTAAACAACAAAACATAATCATTACTTAATCAAAACATCCAAAAAACCAAATGGCGGCATAAAACAACCCACCAAAACAAAAAAAGAATCGCCTGTGGACAGGCGATTAAGTTTCTAATCGCCTGTTAACAGGCGATTATAAACTTCTCCCATACAGCCGCCTTTTTGATTTTTCTTTAAAAATATCCAACTCAAGCAAACTTACACGCCTGTATACAGGCGATTAAGTTTTGTTATCCCACAGAAACCACCAAAACTCTATAAATACCAACCCACTTCATTCATTTTCAATACCCGGTTTTTAGCACTTATACACTATTCACAAAATCCACTCAAAAACCGTCTTTACATTTTGAAAGGTAAACATTTTACCTACTGGGCTAGACGTTTGAGACTCGGACAATGGGGTTACATTAACCCCAAACCCGATATTGGCACTAGCGGCCGTATTAAATACTGGTTGTAGCAATTCGGATTCAAAATCCGTCTAAACCCCGCCAATATCGCATAAATAAACGACTCATTATCACTAACGCAAACCGGCGCCACTTTTATAATTATGCAAGTCCTCACTCATCCATTAAACAACGACTAGAATCACGGATCCAACACTAAATCAGACCGCTTCATAGTAGTCTTTTAGCATGTCAAAGCGAGGGTTTTTCACAAATTCTAATACAAGGTCGGAAAATAACGACTATAGTAGTAATTTAGTCAATAAGTGATTATTTAACGTACATTTCCTATAGCAGTATGGCATTATTTTGACAATTTGCGTTAGTTATGCATTTTAATCGAGGCATGTTTATTCGCTTTGTCGTGGCGTGACTTTTAGCCCAAATATCGAAATTAAGCAAGTGTTTTCAAATTAGTAGAGACTACTCTTATGTAGGCTTTTTGATTCTTGTTTCAAAACTCATTTTGTCAAAACTTTCGAAAAGTAACCTCACTCCGAACCCCTTCTGCGGTTTCAAACCTCAGTTGATAGGTATCGACGCACCTTGAAATCTGAGACACTCGTGGTCTTGTATTTCAAGACGCGTTGAATAGGTTCCAAATTCCTTTAATATTTGGTGGCGACTCAGAAAATACATTTTCAAAGGATTTTCTACTTTTCTTTTTGGTCACAAATTCATGCAATGATCTCCCCATTTTACAAAACTCAGCACTTTTTCTGCGAGGCGCATTCCGCTTACGCCCAAGACGGCGAGGCCTGGCCAAGCAGCGTCGATAGGTTTTCCCAAAAGGAAAAGATTTTCCCGGTACCTTCAGGTTGCGAGTTGTAATGCTATATATTGTTGTATCATTGTGTCCTTCAGACACAATACAATATACTCTGTCGTGGTACATCTTTAACTATTTCCACTTCTTGAATTTGAGGTTGTCTTTTGTTAGGCTAAGTGCGGGCTAATTTTTGGGCCCAACAGTTACCCCTTCTTTTCAACTTCATTCATGTCATTTGTTTTTTCACATTTGTCAACGCAAATGTTGAAACACAAATATATAGAGATTTACCTTATTAAAAATTATAAAAATTTGATATTCTTGTTGTACTCATTAAGACGTACGTAGTATAAAATAAGATTTACATGACTTGTATGAACTTGAAGGGAAGGGGTAATGGAGTATAAAGTACTACGTACTTCATTCATCCACATATAAAGTTCATAGGGAGGGTAACACAAATTTTAAGACAAAATTAGAATAAGCGGTAAAAAATAAAAGCTGAAAATTAAATAAATTGTAGGATTACAATGAAACTGTTTCACTCGCGCGAAACAAGCCATAGAATATGACAACATCTCATTTGATGGATATAATGATATACGGAGTAATAGATAATGTGTTGAAAAATCATATTTATTGTTTACATGCAAAACAATATACTCCCTCTGTTTCAGTCATTTGTTTACACTTTCCTCAAATTTCCCTCACAAAAATATTAAATTTTAAGTAAATCATTGAAACGAAGAGAGTTGAATACTTACTTTTACAACCAAAAATATTCATCGAACAAGTAGATCGATTTAAATTCTAAGAGGATAATTAGCCAATTAGGGACCAAAGTAAAAGGTGAAAAGAATGATGGGAGTAAGAGTTGAGAGAGACAAAGTAGAGGGGAAGTTAGAGAAGACATGTGATGCATTTGTCTACCAACTCATCTGTTATAATCTTCAACTTTTTTTTTTTTTTTTCGATTGTGACTTGCACTTTCCTACGTGCTCGTACATTACTTTTACTTTCATCCTACACTTTCAATTATTACGGAGTTTACACATTATTCTTAATTATTTTTGTCAAATTATTTGCTACTATAACTGTGTACACGCTTATCTACCTGTTCATCACATTTTCCCTTCTTTCTTGTCAAATAAATGACCACATTTTTTCCTCTCCTCAATTCCCTCCATATGTGTCGCTTTTAGATCACACTAAAAGTTTGTATTGCTGTTGATTAGACCGATTAATCTGCTTTGACTTTTTTTTGTAAAAGCAAAAATAAGTTTTTTTTTTAAAACAAATTTTCACCGTATTTTTTTTTTTTTTTTTGATAACGTGGGGAACCTGCAGCCGCTACCTTTAGTCTGGGTAAACGCAGGCGTGCGTGATAGCTGCAAAACCATACACGCGTCGGGTTAGCTACCCTTTTTACCAGGAAGCTGACATTTCCGTGATGCACAGTGTTAATTTAAGTTTAATTATAATTGTGAAATCAATAATTAATCATCCTCGCTCACTTATTTTTCCTAAAACAACACTACAAGTTATTATTGCACCTAAACTAAAACCATTTTGAATTACTTGGAATTTGAACTTTATTTTTACATATTCGAACTCGATAAATCAAACGGAGAATCTACGACAAATTTCTCAACGACAAATTTCGGCACGCAAATCGAGGTCAATGTTGACCCAAAATGGCCGAGCCACTTAGGTGGTTAAATCACCTAATCCTTTTCCAAATTCACTTACATGTAATCCTAATCTAATTAAAACTAGTTAAGGTTAATTATTTTGATTATTACTAACAAACATATTACTTCCTCCATTCCGTTTGATTCTATAAGTTTGACCAAAACACGGTAATTAAGGTAGAAGAAAATCAAGTGGGGTAGATAATGGAATTACTTAAATACCCCTACTTTATTGTTTGCAAGTGGGTTGAGTGGGTATTAGTGAAGGGTATATTGGTCTTTTAGTTTAATAAAGTAGAGACTAAAATAGAAATGTATAGAATTGATTGGAATTTCCGAAAAAGGAATATGTATAGAATCAAATGGAATGGAGGAAGTATATTATTATCAAATCACTATTTCAAATTGATTTAACTAACACATTCACTAAAAATCGAAATAATGAGTTACACTAAGCCTAAACTGGTAAACTTTTTGACGTTTGAGTATAATGATTTAATTCGATAACATTCAACGAAAAAAATATATATTTCGATCGAATAAAATTTTAATTCAAAGTTGCGAGGAAACTAATACCCAATTTTTTCTTTTGATTTCGTTTTGAGTTTTATTTTCATTTTTATTTTCGATCTTACTTCTAAACATTATTTTAAGACTATATATTTTATTTCGAGACTTTTCGCGTGCGCGTAAATCGAAAATTTCAAAAACGAAAAATCGGGACTAATGCATGTGAGTTGGCCGAGATTTTGGCCCTTGGTCTTTGCTTATCCTCTTCCATTTCTCTACTTTACTCAACCATCTAAATCACTTACACTCCTACATTATTTCATCATCACATCCTATTTTAATTAAATTAAACATTATACTTTCTAAATATTAAACTTACTACAAGTTTACTACTCGTAGTATACTTTTCTACTACTACAACTTTCATTACTTACAAACACAATAAAAATTTCTAACACTTTCTCTCTAAATAAACTCATACTCAAGAACTTGTAAGCACAAACTCATCCTCAACCTTGAAGCTCTTATGATCTTCATCTTCTTCCTTTACTTTTCTTCCTTAAAATCATTTATTTTCTATCTTTAATTCACTTAAACACCTAAGTTAAATTCTCCACCATTTATAATCGATAATCACTACATCTTTTAATTAGTAAATAAACATGAACATGAATCGAAATCATAAAAAAAAAATTAAAACATCACGTAAACATTAAAATGATACTACAACTTTAAATTTTAATTTAGCTAGTTTAGTTTTAAAATAAATTACTAACTTGTTTATTTCACTCTTATGTACCCATCCTAACCAAAGACGAGGAGCAAGGTGGAGGTGTCGACTTGAGCCAGTTCGATCATACAGTGGATCCCGACAACTGCTAATCTTTTCACTCTTAACCTAACCTAAGGTGCCCCCGCACACTAGTTTTAATTTTTGGTAAATCGCATGCTATTAAGTGTTGTGTGTTATATTTATTGTGTTTATGAACACCTAGCATCATATGTTAAATTAGGAGACAAAAATCGAAAAATAAAAATTGTTTGTCACCTTACAAAACCCACGGCCACCACCAAAATTTTCACTTAATTTTTCGTTTTAATTTTTGTAAATTGCATGCTTAAAATACTAAGAATAAGATGTATATGAAAATATAATTAGTTTATGTTTTAGACTTGAAATGAAATTGTTATAAAATTGAAATGTTTTAAAGTGTTTATGTGTGTTCTTGAAGTATTGTTATTATCCTTGTGAGAAATGATTTACTTTTGTTGGTTAATGTTTTACTATGTTTTTCACTCATGATTAAACACATAAATAATATAAAGGAAGTTAGTTGTTGAATTATAAGTATAAAAATCAAAAAAAATAAAAACTTGAACATATACATACATATACACGGTTTTCTTTAAATAAATGGACCAATTTTTAGTTTTAATTTTTCTAAATAACATATTATGATTAGTTTAGGTAAATTAGACTTGTAGGAAAAATTTGAGAAAATTATATAAACATATAAAAATTTGAGTTAAAAATGTTCATATGAAAAATAATTAGGGTTCCTCACATATTCATTGTGTTCTTCACATAAGGGACTAGTTTGATTCATAATATTTATAAGTGTTATTTCATTGTTGTTTAAAGTCATTAGTGAAAAGTTTAAATAAAAGATATATAAGTTAAATAAGCTAAATCCTTAAAATACAGGGGTTAGAAATATAAAGTGTCACAAATCACTATTCATAAATGAAATAAAATAATTAGTGAAAATCGTAAACTAGTTAAATCGCTTTAGTATAATTTAAATAATTAGTATATAAAAACCCTAAGTCAAAAACCGATAAATTAGAAAAAGAAAATAAAAATGGACCAAGTATAGAAGGCCACTGTAACAACCCGGATTTTTTCAACGAAATAAAATAAAGAGATAAAAAGGATTTATAAAAGAAAGTGAATAAAAAGAAAGCCACGGTGGCGGAAAACACCGTGAATCCGAGCTGTCACTCACGCAAATAATCTAATCAAATCAAAATGACAAAGTAGACCTTGAGGCCTAGCAAAAACGGGGAGTAAATACCCCTTACAAACCCATAAATGCAACATAAATACGAAATGAACGGTAAAGTCTAATCAAGTCTATCAAACAATAATCCCGAATCCACACGAGTAGGCTAGCTAAGGTCCATCCTCACGGCATCCTCACTTATCAATCCCGAACCCGCGCTAACCTGTCGCAAAACATGCAACAGCCACAGTCAGTGGGGAGTAACTCAGGCGTCCTCCCAGCCATATTACATCACAATAAAGTTAACAAGTAAATAAAATAGCTCATAAAATAATAACATGTAATAGTCACACGCTATATAACAATGGTTAACAATACTACGACAATCTCAATACAACTCAACAAGTACCTTACCTGGCCTACGGCCTATGATCAAAGTATAACCAACAACAATCAACAATAGCAAAGTCCAATGGTCAATATTCAAACTCAAAATGTCATCAACAAAGTGACATACAATAATCAACAGTCCACAACCAACCGCAATCAACCGCAAGAGATAGCACGGAGTATTGGGCGCTACAAAACACCCCGGACCCTACAAAAGATCCAGACCCTATGGCGGCACTACAAAATGCCTCGAACAATAGTCTAAACTTGGCCAAGCACACCCCTACAAAAGAGTGTGGACATTCAAATAACCACCCCTACAAAAGAGTGGCGCCCCTACAAAAGGACTTTCGATAACCATAGTCTCAGAGCCACTACAAAATGGATGAGAACCCACGACAGGCGGCACCGTCCTACAAAAGACGTTGTAACTCCTCACGTACGTGCCAGAACAGTACCCGTACGCACACTCAACTCAAGCTCAATCAAACCAACCAAATCAATGTCAATACAACATCCTTTAGCCCAACAGTGACAATACAACACAATCTCAAGCCAATCTCAACATGTGTTATAATTCTCAAAACAATAACAATTTATACGGAGTAAATATCAACGTACTTACTAAATTAAAATAACGAAATAACAACTCACGACATAACATATAAACGGTCAACTATTACCTTTATATGTGCCATAACTAATACTCCTCAAAATAAACATGCCCCATGATTCACTCGGTTAACTAGTTAAACAATTAACTAATTAAGTACTCCACCACCACTAAATCCTACGTACACACACATGCACAGACACCACATTGACCATTCATGTATATGCAAACATAAAATAATTAAAGGCAAATCACATATACGAACAAGCACTGTCACCCTTTATTCGACCTCCTACTCTTCCCGTTAATGGTAAAATACAAACACGCAGAGCACAAACTAAGAAAACAATACATATTCAATAATTTAACGCAGAACACAGACATCCAAACAACGATTTGATACACACAAAATAGTAACCTAGTACCACACATAAACCTTAAAGTAATGTAATATCGAGTAACGTCATCACCGTTACCTTTTCGCGCTAGTCTTCAATTGAGTCGTCCACCACGTACGTATCAGCGTCAGGGTCGTCCCGGTTCAGTCCTACGATCGATTAGGGTGAAAAACGAGTATAAATACGAGTTACGATATCAACGGCGATCCGAGCGACAGGGACGAAACTGAGTATAGCTTACCTTAATGTGAAGAGGATGAAGAGAGGATAATTATGGCGCAAGAACGGAGTAAAACGGTTAAGAAACGAAGAAATAAGGAAGGATTAAAGAGGAGGTGTTAATGGAGGAATATAGAAGAAGAAGGAGACGACGACGAAGACAAGAAATGCACGGAGTAATTTTTTTGATTTAACAAATTAGGGTTTCATATATATATATATATATATATATATATTAATAAGGAGTATTAGGTTATCTTTTACTCTTATAAAAAGTCTAATACTTTTGTTAAAATAAATAAATTTAATTTAACTTTAACCAAATATTGATCCAAATAGTTGAAAACATATAAAATAAGTTAAATGTGTTATTTTATAAAATACTTGTATTAAAATAATGGGTCAAAAATCATAACTTAACCATTTAATTTAAAATATAAAGCAATCATACTAGTTTATAAAAGAAACCGTTTCATAAGTGATTTATTACCTTTAAAATGAAATAGTGTTAAACATACTCCGTATTATTTAAAAGATCATAAATATGATTTTAAACTATTAAATACATATGATGTAACACCCCGTCCTTTTAAATAATATTATATTAGTTACGAAATTTTATATTCTTATTTATTTATATAAAATATATTTTTTTATTTTATAAGCTCGTATATAATTCTTACATTTATACGTTCGTATGAGCTTATACTCGTATAAGTTAGTCTTATACATTTAAAATTCGTATATTTTTATATAAACGAGTATTTTCTTATAAATTTCTTAAAATATGAGTTTTACGTCCTTACGGAGTATATTTATAATTATTTTGGTATTAAACGTTTTTCTTTGAGACTCTTACTCAAAACGTCTTTATAATACTTATTCCGTAAATAAGCTTATGAGTCTTATATTTTCTTATTACTTCTATTAATCTTAATTTATACTCCTATTTTAATTAATTCTGGAGTATTCTTATCATTAAACTTATAAGCGAGTAATAAAAATAAGACTCGATGTTTTGGAGTCGGTGTAACCCGACACCTATTCTTTCCTAGTGACTAAGTAATACGGAGTATATCATACGCACTAACTCCCTGCTCATTTCATTTTCTTTCTCCTAAGAACAAAATTACAGGAGACCCTAAAAACCCAAACCCTAACCTTTTAATTTCATCCTCCACGCCCAAATTTCTGCCCTAATTCGTCGGTTTCTTCCATTTTCTTCAATTAAGATCATTCCTATCAATATCCTCTAGTTATTTGGAGTATTTGAGTAAGTTTTATTTTAGTTTTCATTTTCAATTTTTAGGGTTTTGAGATCATTTGATCTTAAAATCGATTTTTGGTCTTAAATTAGATGTTTTAGGATTTAATTTGTACTTATATGCTATTTGTGTTGTTTGTTTGTGTTGTTTGGGTATTAGACGGTACGGACGAGCTTACGGAGGAGGACACTATCTTAGTCGATCCCGAGGACTAAGTTTGTAGCGGGTTTTGTAAAGGTAACTAGTGTATTCGATTATTTTAGTATGAACTTGTATGATGGATTGAAATTCTGAAATTGAGGATTTGGATTGTGTTTTGGGTTGCTTGAAATTGATGACCATGGTGGTGTGTCTAGGTGGAAATCGGTTTAGAATTGATTCACTTTGAATTGAAAGTTAGAATGTAAATTTCAGATTTCTGGAAAATTCGTAGGACCCTCTTCAGGCCTCAATAAAACGAGTTTTACAAGTCCAATCGGGGCTGTTTATATGTCTAAACTGTAGTTCGTCGAGCGTAGATTTCAGAACAGTTTTCGGAATTGAAATCCATTGAGCCATTTGGAAGTTATCAGCGTTTCTGTAACAGCTATACATGCTGTAAATCCGCGCAGAAATTTTAGCCGTCTTTGACTCTGATTTACTCAGGCTTTAGAACTCCGATTAACATAATTCTTGATCCTATAGTGTAGCCCTCTGAGCGTACTTTTCAGATTGATTTTCGGATTAATAATACGATTAACCGTTTGCTCAGAATAAGCATTTCCGTGAGGTGTCGATGTGCAGTAAATTGAATAAAGTTGGACAGCAACGTTGGAGCATTATTTTGGCCCTTTTTATGACTTCGTTTGCTAAAGTGTAAAACATGAAAGTTGTAGATATAAGTCTCGACCTTTGGGTGGTAAATTTTCACTTCTTTTGGACTTAAAGTGTGAGTTTGGTGGACGTTGTAAGAACGTCGTGCGATATACAAGTTAACATTTAAGTAACTAATGTATTTGATTGTGTTATTATGAATTGTTGAGTTTGGACGCTTGAATTTGGAGTTTGTGTTGGTATATGTATTTTGAGTATTGTACAGGTTATTCTGAGCTATGTTCGGGTTTAGTCAGAGGCAGTGGTTATACGCTCTGATCCCCGTGTGTCGTTCGGTGTACGGATATGTCACCGAGAGTCTGGCCAGGTCTTAGACATATAGGCAGTGGTTATACGCTATACATAGTTCTGTGGAGGCAGTGGTTATACGCTCCACCCCGATGGAGGCAGTGGTTATACGCTCCATTAACAGAGGCAGTGGTTATACGCTCTGTCAGTTAGAGGCAGTGGTTATACGCTCTAACGATGTTCGTTCTATTTGGAGGCAGTGGTTATACGCTCCATTAACAGAGGCAGTGGTTATACGCTCTGTCAGTTAGAGGCAGTGGTTATACGCTCTAACGATGTTCGATCTATTTACTATGCTTCAATGTTAATTTTATACCTTTTGTTACGTTGAATATTGAAGGTCGAGGTTGAGCTGTTTTGGGATTGTTTGGTTTGGTCTTTGTCACTTGGTGATAATGGTTATATTACTACGATGTTATTATATTTTCCTTTAAACTTAATTTATATAAATCTCACTTCTAAACCTTTTTATTTTCTTTAAGTATTGTTTTATGTACTTCTGTTATTATACTAGTTACTCAGCGTTGCTGATGATACTACATGTTTTGGGTCGTTCCCCCTCTGGAACCTGTACTCTTTATTTGGGTACAGTTTCAGGTACTTTTGAATAATACATGCTGGATGCGGTTGGTTGTACGCGGGGCTGGGATAATGAGTGAAGAAGACGTGGTCTGTTTTGTTTTTGTGGGCCCTTGTTTTATGCCCCGTGTCTTTTGTATGTATAAATTTTTGTTAAACCAACTCTATATTTTCCATACAGATGTTATGTAAATAGTTAACGTTGAGTTTTGTTTAGTCATTTCAGTAATTTCAGATGCAGGACTAGATTTCCGCTACCGAGTCGCGATAGTCATTCTTGACTATCCAAAAATTTTATTTTCACTAAAAACTCTGATATTATATTAAATTATTATATTTTGGCTGTTTTTTTTTACTCGGGAGGTTACATATGATATTATGAAAATAAATATAATTTTAAATAAATTTATAAATTAAAATATATTTTAATTTAACTTTAAAAACACGGGGTGTTACAGCCACGGTTTTTGGGCTGATTTTTGACCTAAAATAATCTTGTCACTTTTTATTTTTATCACTTAAGTAAATTAAATTAGTTAAAGTAATGAATTATTAATAAAAACAAAAAAAGAAATAAATGGCTAACATATTGAACCACACGACATTCACCTTATTTTTGGGTCAATTTTGGTCAAAATGAATTTGTCACTTAGTCACTAAATTTGATTTGTATTTAGAATTATATTAGATTGTATAATGAATCGTTAATAAAAAGAATCAACGAAACCGATAAAAATAAACGTTACACGTATTAAAATGAATAATGTCGAGTGTTACTGCCTTTGCTTAAATAGGGATATGGACACACGGACTATTTATAGTGAACTACGACAACCTCGCTAAAAATGGAAACCGCTAAAAGTTTAGTTAAGTATATGACTAAATTTAACCGAGTTTTATTTCTGAAATATTATTTAAAATCACTAAGTACAAAATGAACTTAACAACTTTGAAACTAGGATTTTGTACTTAAGTTTAAAACGAGTTTTACTTCCGAAATGATTTTTCAAATCACTAAATACAAAACGAACTTAACGACTTTAAAACTAGAATTTCGTACTTAGAGAATAAAAGTTGGTTTTGTAAACCAACGACTTTAAAACTAGAATTTCGTACTTAGAGAATAAAAGTTGCTTTTGTAAACCTAAAAATATCCTAAGTATAAAAATAAGTATAAGGTATAAAATACAAGGTATAAATGAAATAGTAAGTATAAAAAAAATATAATAAATACTAAATATAGAAAAAGATACTAAGTATAAGAATACATATACGTATAAAAATACGTATACAATACGAAGTATAAGAATACGCATACGTATAAAAATACGTACAAATACGAAGTATAAAAATACGTACAAATACGGAATACGAAAATACGAATACATATAAAAATACGATGAATAGTAAATACGATGAATAGTAAATACGATGAATAGTAAAAATGATGAATAGTAAAATACGGTGAATAGTAAAATAATGAATAGTGAAAATATTTAAAATTTACGGACCGACTCAAAATAAATATTTAAGTGTTTCTATGTGTTCTGTTTATCTGAAGAATTGCTAGAATTACAATTTCATTATACAAAGTTCGACGATATAATTAAGTTACAGAATTGTCATTTTGTTACATTTGAACAAGAATATAAGAATTGAGAAAAACGAGCTACTTGAATAAAATACTAGGATTGTTCGCCATGTTGCGACTCTAGAAATTCAAAGTTAATGAGGTAGCTGTATATGGGGACTTGGGTTCCCTCCCAGAGTTGCCCAAGGCGAAATAACGATCTTAAGATCGCTACTCGACACGGTATATACAACCTCAGAGATGGGGCATTCTTGATATTTCCGTGGGCCCATATATCAGTAATTGGAAAATCCAACCCCAACCGGGGGTACCCGTCTCTGGTGATAGTCGAACTTTTTCGTCGGTGATACCTTTTGAATAGCGAATACGTATGATCATCGATAGGTAGTGTATGCATACATTAGACAAGGGATTGAATCGTCCTTATTACCTTAGATATCTTTTGCCTGTCAGACACGTCCGATTTCGTTCGGCCCTGACCGCTTCTGCGCGGATTATGTCTGCATGCTTCCGCCTTACTAACGAAGACTCATTAGTCAATGGATGTTGAATGTATTTCCTTGTTTGATTGATTATTCTGAATGACTTGGTTTCCTGAGTGTTGAAATACTACCTATTGAGAATGATTATTTATGAGTGTTGTACGTTATGTGATTGGATGTATACTCGTGTTTGAATCATCATGATTTCCTTACGTGTTTTGCTTGCCTGCTTGCTATTTGTTTTATTTATTTATTATGTATATCGCGCATGTTTAGAGATGCTATACTACATGAACTAGTTGTTGTTGCTTAGTATGTGTGGGGGAGAAAACACTAATACGAGATGAACTGCAGGTACCCCGAGGACTTATGTTTATCAAATGCCGGGGATGGTTTACCTTATTTTGTACTTTGTTGTTTTGAGAGAATATGTAATCTAAATACTCTGTTTTTATCTCTAAACTCGTATTATGTATACTGAGTTTGTAAGACGATAACAGCTGGTTTGTAATATTTAGACTTAATTAATTTTCCGCCTTAGTTTAATTAAAGTCACGAAAAACCAGGTTGTTACAGTTGGTATCAAAGCTGTCTTGCGACCGTGAGTAACTTCAAGTTATCTCTCATAGCGAGACGACACCTGGGCCAGACATACATATTAATATATGTGTCAGGCATAGACTTATAGGGTCAAATAATAAATTAGGAATCTCTAGACCGCTAAAATAATACTCCCTCCATCCCATCTTTTTCCTCCCATTTACCCAAAAAGGAAATACCATCTTTTTCCTCCCATTTGCAAACTTTCCTTTTTCATCCATTGTTTATTATTATTTTACCCACTTGCATCATCCTTCTCCCATTTTTTATTAATATTTATTCCACTTTTTCAACTTCTACAATTTTTTATTAATACTTTTTCCACTCAAAATACTTTATCAATTATTTATTAATATTTCTTAATATTTGGTCCAAAATGAAATGAGAGGAAAAAGGTGGGATGGAGGGAGTAACTTAGATCAGTTTGAAATGTGAGGAAGGGTAGAATCTTAAGGACCGACCTAATAATAATAAACTAGTTAGACGAGGGATAGCGTCTTGAATTATTATAATTCTTTTACTTGCTATTTGCTGTATGGCTAACTTTAGTCTGACAAAGGCCCTTAGGATGTCATCTTTGCACTCTTTCCGTTGCTACGCACCGAGGCGGCCACCGATGATGTCACTAGGAAGTTATATACATCGCCAGTCCCTCATCATTGAGCAACACGTGGAAACTCACGGGATCACGACGAGCCGGATCTACCACACGAGGAGCATTGGCATCGGTTGACTGATCGAGAGCTTCCATCCATACGACGAGTTTTGGACGCGATAGGATGGCAACTTCTCCTTGATTATGAGTCGTACATGGACCGCATGTACCACCTGCACTCCACCGTAGGGTGATGGAACCACCCGCATGGATGGAGTACGATGTTTTACTTGAGAACTTGATGGATCAAGAATATGAACGCGACTATCCTATACTGCCAAACACTATGCTCCCAATCTGGGAAAGGGATCTCCTATCTGGGAGACTCTTCAGAGTCTCTAATCATATTTAGGGTCATTCGACTCCAGTTTGTAAAATATTTGTAACCGACTTTTAACTATCCTAAGAACGATCTTTATGTCGTCACTTTTTCCTAGCGGCTATGAATTTTTCATTCGGATGTAACGTTGTATGAACTTATGTATTATATTTCTTTGAATGTAATATTTTACCCATATATATAATTATATATATGGAGACGTTATTTGCAACCTTGTCGTATACATTTCGCAACACATCATTTTAAAATTTTACGTACGTATCTGAAAATTTCAATTCTCATTTAAATTATTCCCCATTTATTTCAGATATGACTACCTCGCGACAGGGGACACGGGGAGTGAACCTGGAGGAGAAGGCTCGTAAGAGAGCTGTCCAGGCATTTGCACGTCGTCAGCAGATGAAGGCGTGGAGGAAGATGCTCAACTTGAAGAATTCGGGAATTGACTGGAAGACCAGGGCACTCAAAACTCCATACGTGGAACATCGAGTTCCTGAACACCTCCGCCGATCTTCGGGTAAGACCGACGCGATCGAGGCATTCATGAGGAGCGACCCTGACGACTTTGAGGGAGTTGGAGATACCTTGTACACTTGGACCAGGCACATGTGTGCAAAGTTCCAAGAACACTCAGTTCCGGAGGAGTGGAAAACCTCATTTGCTGCTGTCTGTCTTGATGGAGAGGCCAAAGCTTGGTGGTTACGATTTCGATCCCCAGCTATACGCGAGGGTGAATACTACCTCAGTTGGGAAGACTTCAAGCTCGGCTTGAGTGATGCAACTTATGCTATCAAGTATAAGTGTAACTTCTCGGAAAAAGGAGTACCACTATTTGTACTTTGCATAAGTACCGACGACCAACCTTTTTGTCATTCTCGATCAAATTTCTTATCACTTGAGAATGTATCTGAACTCCTATGTTAACCTTGTTGAACCATGTATTTAAATCTCATCGTAGTTCATTTCATAAAGAATGTATTAGGAAGCTTTGTAACTTTTTGATGTAACCCTTTTACATTATTAATGAAATGTCTTTTACCTTACATTTTATAATGTGTCTATCTTAGAACTACTCAAAATTCATAAAGCTTTGTCCTTATTTTATTTTATTTTTCAGAATGGCTGCTAATTATATTCCCAACGACTTCGATCAACAATTTGCCGAGGAGGAGGCAAGGAGAAAAGGTTTTGAGGATGCTATAATGAAAATCGCTCAGAATGCACACTAACATCAGGGTGGCGGGAACAACCAGTCCGCATTTGAGAGGTTCTCCAAACATCGACCCCAAACCTATTCTGGCTCTGTCAACCCCACAGTCTTGACAGAGTGGATCGAGGAGATGGAGAAACTGCTAGAACTTAGCAAAACTTGTAGGTTTATATCCGTATATAGACCATTAAAATCACAGGATTATAATGAAAACTTTTATAAGATTTAAGGTCATAAAAGAAATTGCATAATATACTAAAAGGATTAAGAATTAACCTTTGAAACCTTGTTAATCGGCCTAAGAACAATACCAAATAGATGGTATCTCCTAATTATCTCACCCAAGATGTGTAGAGATATGCCCTTGAATTTGCTAGAAAAATAGAGAAGAAAATAGTTTTTCTCTCTAGGATTTTGTGTTGTGTATGAGATGAATGATTAGTCTAGGATTAGGAGAGAATTAGCAAACTAAATATACTACTCCTAACCTATTATGGCCGGCCTCTTTGGAGTCTTTGGGGAGATCTAATTCTCCTCAAATACTTCACTTGTTGATCAAGATACAAAGTGTATCGGGTCAGAATGAATCTGGACACTTTTCTCTTGGTCAAATTAGCTTATAATATAATGCAATTTATTAATAGTGTCATCTGTATGGACCGACTATAATATATTATAAATATCCTTATATTTATAATTTACTAATTAATTATAACGGTTTATAATTAATTAGCTTGCATTATAAACAATAATTAAATATAACATTTTATATTCAATTCACGAATTACTTTTAACTCGTCTCAGCTAATATCATTTAATCAGTATTAAATTGCCGTACCAACATTACACTGACTAACATTTTAGTCAGTAACATCATTACACTTGACTAACATTTTAGTCACATTTGACTAACCTTTTAGTCAACAACACTGACTAACCGTTTAGTCATTAAGTAAGGCATCAATATGATCATTTTCTCAAATAATCATATTTCTCAAACACATCCTTTAGGTGTGACTCTTAGGGACCAGTTGATCACCGCCATCTGTATGACAATAACGTCAAACTTATCTAGCAAGCCAACCGTTATCGATAAACGTTAATCAACTGATTAAATACAAAATGTACCCTGTGTACCTTTAGAGATTTATTTATGTTATTGCACTAACTGTGGAGGACACTAACCCCAACAATCTCCCACTTGTCCGTACAAGTGTAGGTGCGATAACCGATTCTCATATCCATAATAAATTTCTCCCACTCAATGTAAACCAATTTGCAAAGTCTGTACTTTCAAAGGTCGTAGTTCACAAGCGATCAGTATCAAGAGTGGTTTCCCCGACTAGAGAGTAACTTAACTGATAAACGAATCAATATTCGAGCATGGCCATGCATTTTCAGTTACAGCTCCTCGAGTGGCCCTGAGAATAAATATTATAACTCGATAGAAGTTTGGATATTTCCCTCAACTCGAATCCTGCAGATGTAAGCGCAGCATGAAATGACCCAGTGAAAATCAGCTTGGCCTTCTGTTACGGTCGACCGTGAGAAAGAAACCAAAGTCACCCAAAATCTGCCTTAATCTCAAGAGACAGTCGATAGTCAAAAGAATCGACTCTAGGAACACTATGGATGTCCTATCCACGACCAGGCACCTAATGTTCTAAAACATTTAGGACTCCATGTTGTCGTCACAAACATGTCCTGCGCGATTTCAGTAAACCCGCATCTGTGATCGATCAGTCAACAGTTTGACTTATGGCTCGTTGAACCCACCATCAATCGACGTCACAAAATGATTGCCAGAGTTATCAGCTCGTGTAGGCGATCACAGACCAAAACAAAATATAAAGCAATCCAGTTCACTTTGAGGTGTTCAACGTTGTCTGCACAACCCTCATGAAAAACAATATATATAACAAAACGATGATTTTATTAGAAGTTTTAGGAAACACAAGTGTTAAATCCATACAAAACAACTAATACAACTCAGGAACACGCTTAATTCCCATGGATTTAACGTGCCCTTCATGCTTATCTTGTCTCAACGGCTTAGTGAGAGGATCTGCTATGTTATCATCCGTAGCAATCTTGTCAATCACTATCTCCTTCTGCTCCACGTAATCCCGGATCATGTGAGCCTTCCTTTGCACGTGCCGAGACTTGTTGCTGGACTTAGGCTCCTTCGCTTGGAAGATGGCACCACTATTGTCACAATAAATGGTGATCGGGTCATTCGAACTAGGAACTACAGTTAGTCCTTGTAAGAACTGACGCATCCATATAGCTTCCTTCGCAGCCTCTGAAGCAGCATAGTACTCGGACTCAGTCGTTGAATCTGCTATAACAGTTTGTTTGGAGCTTTTCCAGCTGACCGCAGCGCCATTAAGAGTAAAAACGAATCCAGATTGAGATTTCGAGTCATCTCGATCCGTTTGGAAACTAGCGTCTGCGTAACCGGTTGCGCATAGCTCAGTGTCTCCTCCATAAGTCAATACCCAATCTTTAGTCCTCCGTAGGTACTTAAGAATGTTCTTTACGGCCATCCAGTGTGCTTCACCTGGATTGCCTTGGTATCGACTCGTCATACTCAATGCATATGCCACGTCCGGACGTGTGCATATCATGGCATACATGATCGATCCTATTGCCGAAGCATATGGAATCCGACTCATGCGCTCGACCTCTTCCGATGTCTTTGGTGCTTGATCTTTACTCAAGTGCACCCCTGAGATCATTGGAAGGTTCCCCTTCTTGGAGTTGGTCATGCTGAACCTCTCAAGAATCTTATCTATATAAGACTCTTGACTAAGGGATAACATCCGTCGTGGTCTATCTCTATAGATACGGAGCCCCAAAATACGTTGTGCCTCACCCAGATCTTTCATCCGGAAATGGTTCTTTAACCATACTTTTACCGAAGTTAAGAGAGGTATGTCATTCCCAATCAAGAGTATGTGATCGACGTACAGTATTAGGAAGACAATCTTGCTCCCACTCGACTTGATATATAGGCATGGTTCCTCGACTGATCGAGCGAATCCATTCTCCTTTATCACTTGGTCGAAGCGATGATTCCAACTCCGTGAAGCTTGCTTAAGTCCATAGATGGAACGCTTAAGCTTGCAAACTTTCTTAGGATTTTTAGGATCAATGTAACCTTCGGGTTGTACCATGTACAACTCCTCCTCCAAATAACCGTTTAAGAAGGCGGTTTTCACATCCATTTGCCAAATTTCATAGTCATGAAATGCGGCAATCGCTAAGAGAATCCGAATGGAACGAAGCATGACTGCGGGTGCAAAGATCTCATCATAGTGCAACCCTTGCACTTGAGTGAAACCCTTTGCCACTAGTCGTGCCTTGTATATATCTGGTTGTCCTTCTACAGATCGCTTTATCTTGTAAAGCCATTTGCACTGAAGAGGCCTAGCCTTATCAGGTAAGTCAACCAGATCCCATACATGGTTCTCGTACATCGAGTCCATCTCGGATTGCATGGCTTCTTGCCAAAGCTTTGAGTCAGAACACGTCATGGCACCTTTATAGGTTACGGGTTCGTTACTCTCAAGGAGTAAAACGTCGTCTCTCCCATTCTCCTCGACTATACCGATATATCGATCTGGAGGAATGGAGAGTCTACCCGACCTTCTGGGTTCCAAGGGAATATCAACCGCAGCAGACGTAGAAGGAACAGTTTCCTCCATTGGTTGCTCGGTTGTTGGTTCAGGAATCTCCGACAGATCGAAGGTTCTATTACCTCTCTTGTCTTGGAGAAACTCTTTCTCTAAGAACGTCGCACTAGCCGCAACAAAAACTCGGTGTTCGGTAGGCGAATAGAAGTAATGACCAAACATTCCTTTTGGATAACCAATAAAGTATGTCTTGACCGATCGCGGGCCGAGCTTATCCTCGTGTCTCCACTTGACATAAGCCTCGCACCCCCAAACCCGAATAAAGGACAAGTTAGGGACCGTTCCCTTCCATAACTCGTATGGAGTCTTGTCGACAGCTTTAGTCGGACTTCGGTTAAGTATAAGAGCAGCTGACAAAAGAGCATAACCCCATAATGAGTCAGGTACAACCGTGTGACTCATCATGGATCGAACCATATCAAGTAATGTTCGATTCTCGCTCTGACACACCATTCAGTTGTGGTGTTCCGGGTGGAGTTAACTGTAATACTATCCCGCGGTCTTTCAGGTGTCGATCAAACTCAGTTGAAAGATATTCGCCACCACGATCCGAACGTAGTGCTTTTATCTTTCTATCCAGTTGGTTCTCAACCTTATTCTGGAATTCCTTGAACTTATCAAAGGACTCACTTTTATGCTTCATTAAGTAGACATGCCCATATCTACTCAAATCGTCCGTGAAAGTGATAAAATACCTATAGCCGTCTCTAGCGTTGATTGACATAGGTCCGCACACATCAGTATGTATGAGTCCTAATAGGTCAGCAGCGCGCATTCCAACACCTTTGAAGGAAATTCGAGACATTTTGCCTATGAGACATGATTCACACGTGCCAAAAGTTTCATAGTCAAATGGGGCTATTGTCCCACTATCAATGAGCTTTTTCACGCGTTTCTCATTTATGTGTCCCATACGGCAATGCCATAGATACGTTTGATCTTTGTCACCAACCTTTGCTTTCTTGTTACTCACATGCATGATTTCTGTGGTTTGATTTAAAACATATATTCCGTTCATGGAAACAAATTTTACCATAAATCATTTCATTTAAAGAGAAAAATACAATATTATCCTTTATTAAAAATGAAAATCCTTCTTTATCAAGAACGGATACAGAAATAATGTTTTTGATAAACTAGGTACATAGTAATGCTTATTCGTAAATAACTCAAATCCACTAGGGAGTTGGATTACATATGTCCCTACCGAAAGCAAGAAGAACTCTTGGTCCATTCCCCACTCGCAGGTCCACATCACCTCTTGCCAGAGTTCTGATGCTTCTTAGGCCCTGCAAATGATTGCACAGATGAGAACCACATCCAGTATCTAGTACCCAAGTTCCGAAACTTGCATGGTTAATCTCAATCATATGAATAAAAGAAGACATACCAACAGAGCGACGCGGCCCGCTTTAATGTCCTCAAAGATACACGGACGATTACGCCCAATGCCCGGACTTGTGGCAATGGTGGCACTCCATGCTCGCTTAGCTTTTGCCTTGCCTTGTGAGCTACCGCTAGACTCACCAGGCCCACTCTTAGCAACCATCGGCTTCTTGAATTTTGGCTTACCTACGCCTAGGTTAGCCTGAGCCTTACCCTTACCCTTCTTGTTCCCAATCATGAGAACATCTTGCTTCGTGCTCCCACTCAACTTGGATCACTCTCTGCATGCGAGGAGTGAATGCGATTCATGCAGACTTTTCGCATGTCATTCATGTAATAGTTTGCCCTAAAGAGGGCATACCCATCATGAAGAGAGTGAAGCACTCGATCAATGATGATCTTCTCATCGATCGTGGCAACCAAGCTCCTCCAATTTCTCAACGCGTTCGATCATGGCGAGAAGGTGTGGACCAACCGGTTGGCCCTTTTGGAGTCTAGCTTCAAAGAAACGAGTAGTATACTCGTAACTCTTAATTCTCGGAGCTTTCGAGAATTCCTTAGTAAGGGTGGTGAAAATCTTGTTTGCACCTGGGTAATGAATCGCCTTTGCAAATTGGATTTCATTGCATAGATGAGTACGCCCGTAACGCACCCGCCTCCATCATGAAATCATTATAAGCTACGACTTCATCTCCTCCTCGCATCGGAGCTGGTTCGGCATTGGCTCAGCCAAGTACTTGAGCTTGCCGTCAGCTATGGCGGCATTCCGTAATGCGACCTCCCGATCAGCAAAATTGGAGCCATCATTCTTCAATGAGTGGGTGATTCATGTCATCCCATAAAAATTCTCAGCCATGATTCACGTTCAAGTGTGACACTTGGCATTGGTCCTTCAATACGAACAGCCATTTGTTATAGTAGTTATATCTGTATATAACGTATTCGAAACTGTGAAAAGAAAGAAGAAGAAGAGAGAAGATAAGAAATCATTGTTTTAAAGATTTAAGTCAAAACAATAACATTTTAATGCAACGACTTATGCACTCATATAATTGACCTCCCTCGAGAATTATATAAGCGATCCCAAGACTCAATTTCTATAAATTGATAAGCTAACTGCTTAGCTAATTCTACTGTTAGAATTCTTGGTCGATAGATTTCAGTAAATCCTATCTTTTAGTCCACTATAACTACGAGATATTACTCGAACTATAGTGTTGAGGTAAACTAAGTTGACAGCCACTACTTACCCAACGTAGAAGGGGTCATATTATGCCTACCGACGAAGAAGGGATTCATAGTGGTTCGACTTATAAAGACTAATTCTCAATTTCAGTTTTAGAGGAAGATCCCATCAACTCATTTTAATTCATTTTAAGTGAACTAATATCTAGCATTATCGTGAATGATTAAATTGAGGTGATAGCTCTAAACAAATGACATCCTTATGTCAATAATCTAGGATGCAACTATATGATCCATTTTCATGCATATTAGGTGGTTTGGTTTAGTTTAGGCGGAATATGATGCTACTATCTATCGAGAATGCAATAAAACGGTAAAGAAAAACGCAAAAATGAAAAACACCTAGTGTGGCCTATCCCTATGAAAATAAAGACAATACAAAGTGGAATCCATCCATGGACCCTAAGCTGTCTTCATTCTTCATCTTGGGCTTTAAGTGGGAGTCCATCTTGAATCTTCATCTTGAATCTTCTCAATATTACATATTTGAATTACAAAATAAACCTATTTACATTCTAATTCAAAATATGCCAAAATTAAAAATATTACAAAATGGGAGATTCGAGATCTCAAAATACAACCAAAATTGTGTTTCCTTCATTACGAAAACACAACTTTCTAAGGCCACACTAGTAAATTACAACCGTTTGTACAAAATTAATGCGTAAAAATTAAACCATTCATTCAAACATTCAAAAATAGCATCAACTAAAACAAAATAAAACCAAAAGCATACAATTTGATTTTAATCCAAACCACCTCTTTTAAATAATTATCATTATGCAACAATTCCTTAATTGTTCATAATATCTTAATCAAAAAAAAATAATCCAAATCAATTTATATTATCGGTATAACATAAATTCGATCTCAAGATATTTTAAACTGCTTTAAAATATTAGGTATCATATTTATTATGAACTACTTCATAATAACACAAAATATATTATCTTTATAATATAACAAAATATTGTAAAATCAATAATTTCCAAAAGAAATAAACAATATTTCCAAAAAAATTTCGGCCAAATTGGAGAATTTCCGAAAATCAATTTTTTATTTTTATTTTATTGAATACACGGCCACAAATTAAAAAAACAAAATAAATTTACCAAAAATTATAATTTAATTCGACCAAAACAAAATTAATGAATTAAACTGTTTTAATTCGATTATGTTAATGATTAGATCGATATTAATCAATTTTAATCCGTATTAAACATTGACTTCAGTGATTCAATTTAACTTTTTAAATTAAACAACTTAAAACTGATAGATCTAATGATTAGCACACAATATGTTCATTAACATACAAGATTTGGTCCTTTTATGTTTTAATTCAATCAGTATTAAATCAAAACTTATACAAATTCATATGTGATAATTTTAACATCTTAAAACATCGATAATATGAATCAAATAGACCAAATTAAGCCAAGAATTGACAAACTCATACGGCAATATCAACAATACAACACACGGCCCTTTAAAAACAATTAGGCCAAACATCAAAATTGATTAAAATTTACACAAAAGCATATGCATGAACAACATACGGCTCTTTAAACAAAACACATGGCCTAACTTAATCAAAATTGATTAAAACTTTATACAAAGCATACGGCATACACAAAAGGAACTTGGCCGGAAAAAACTCCATCAAACACGGTTTTTGATTGAATTTAAGGATTATACAAATCGATTTTATGAAAACCTTATAAAAATTTCATGTGCCCTAAGTCTCTGATACCACTTGTAGGTTTATATCCGTATATAGACCATTAAAATCACAGGATTATAATGAAAACTTTTATAAGATTTAAGGTCATAAAAGAAATTGCATAATATACTAAAAGGATTAAGAATTAACCTTTGAAACCTTGTTAATCGGCCTAAGAACAATACCAAATAGATGGTATCTCCTAATTATCTCACCCAAGATGTGTAGAGATATGCCCTTGAATTTGCTAGAAAAATAGAGAAGAAAATAGTTTTTCTCTCTAGGATTTTGTGTTGTGTATGAGATGAATGATTAGTCTAGGATTAGGAGAGAATTAGCAAACTAAATATACTACTCCTAACCTATTATGGCCGGCCTCTTTGGAGTCTTTGGGGAGATCTAATTCTCCTCAAATACTTCACTTGTTGATCAAGATACAAAGTGTATCGGGTCAGAATGAATCTGGACACTTTTCTCTTGGTCAAATTAGCTTATAATATAATGCAATTTATTAATAGTGTCATCTGTATGGACCGACTATAATATATTATAAATATCCTTATATTTATAATTTACTAATTAATTATAACGGTTTATAATTAATTAGCTTGCATTATAAACAATAATTAAATATAACATTTTATATTCAATTCACGAATTACTTTTAACTCGTCTCAGCTAATATCATTTAATCAAGATTAAATTGCCGTATTAACATTACAATCGACTAACATTTTAGTCAGTAACATCATTACACTTGACTAACATTTTAGTCACATTTGACTAACCTTTTAGTCAACAACACTGACTAACCGTTTAGTCATTAAGTAAGGCATCAATATGATCATTTTCTCAAATAATCATATTTCTCAAACACATCCTTTAGGTGTGACTCTTAGGGACCAGTTGATCACCGCCATCTGTATGACAATAACGTCAAACTTATCTAGCAAGCCAACCGTTATCGATAAACGTTAATCAACTGATTAAATACAAAATGTACCCTGTGTACCTTTAGAGATTTATTTATGTTATTTCACTAACTGTGGAGGACACTAACCCCAACAAAACTCCGGCTAATGAGAGGGTAAACGTAGTGGCGTATTATCTGAAAGGGGAAGCCAACAGTTGGTGGCGTTTGATCAAGTCCACTTTTCCCTTGAGGATCTATAACTGGACCGAGTTCAAAACCCTGTTAGAGAACAAATACTTTGGGGAAGAATTGAAATGGGAAAAGGAGGAGGAATTTAGGAACCTGAGCCAGGGTCATATGTCGCTGCATGCATACACCGAGAAATACCAGGAGCTATCCAAGTTTGCTCCTAGAATAATAACTAACGAGGAGGAACTCGCAACCCGTTACGTTAGGGGAATGGCCAACAGTCTAAGGATAAACATTAGCGGGTTCAATTGCAGGAACTTTGCTGAGGCCTATGAAAAGGCAACGAGTATCTGGGCTGGCCTCTATCCAGAAAGGTGAAGCTGAGGAGAAAAAGAAGAAGAAAACCTTTACGCCTCCTGTGGCGAGTGCAAGCTTCATCCACAAACCAATGTTCGGTCGTCCGGGTTTCCAAAATCAGGACAACCGAAATAAAGGCCAGGGCAGACCCCTGTACACCAACCGAAACCCCACCGGATTCGTAGGGAGGAACAACCAACAACCTCCCGGAGCTCCGGCCATTCAAGCGGGTCAATGTCGTTTCTGTCGACAGCCACACCACCCGGGAAAGCGTTGCAACGGAGAGCCAGTAGTGTGCTACTTCTGTAAAGTAGTGGGACACAAGTCAAATGAATGCCCAAAGAGGGGTAATGCTGCCAAAGCAAATGCGGGACCACCGCCAGCCGTTAGAGTTCAGGGACGCGTTTACGTCCTGACCGAGTCTGAAGAAGGGTCTGATGATATTATCGATGTCGACGTCATCACCGGTAAATTCCTGGTTAACTCTGTACCTGCTTTTATTTTATTCGATACAGGAGCTTCCCTATCTTTTATATCCTCAAAATTTATTAAACAATCCAAACTCACAAACCCTGCACAAATCAGAACTAATATATCACTGCCAGACGGCAAAAACATTCCTTGTTCTTCAAAATACAATAACGTAAAAATTTCAATTCACAACACAGACTTTCTGTCAGATCTAGTATTGTTTGATCTGCCCGAGTTTGATGTAATTCTGGGAATGAATTGGCTCGCTCGTCATAATGCAACTTTCAAATGCCACGACCAGAAGATTACACTGAAGACTAAACAAGGAAAAGAAGTATCTTACCAGAGTTTGAAGAGGAAAGGAGGAGTGAAGCTAGTGTCTGTGCTAAAACTTCAGAGTATGGAGAGAAAGGGGCACCAGGTTTATTTTTGCAGCATCACCAAAGTCGAGGACGACTTACGCATTGAGGACATCCCAATCGTAAATGAATACCCTGATGTTTTCCCCGATGTGTTACCAGGTATGCCTCCTGCACGAGATGTTGAATTCTCGATCGACCTCATACCAGGCACAGCACCTATATCAAAGGCACCATACAGGATGGCACCTGTCGAGCTCCAAGAACTGAAGAAACAGTTGGAGGAAATGATCGAATTAGGATTCATAAGACCGAGTGTCTCACCTTGGGGTGCACCGGTACTGTTCGTAAAGAAGAAGGATGGGAGTATGAGGCTCTGCATTGATTACAGAGAACTAAACAAAGTGACGATCAAGAATCGTTATCCTCTGCCTAGGATAAACGATCTCTTTGACCAGCTCAAAGGAGCAGGAGTTTTCTCCAAGATTGACCTGAGGTCAGGATACCATCAGATTGCGGTCCGCAAAGAAGACATACAAAAGACTGCTTTCAGATCGAGGTACGGACATTACGAGTTCAAAGTAATGCCGTTCGGCCTTACCAACGCTCCAGCAGTGTTTATGGACCAAATGAACAGGACCTTTCACGAATACCTCGACATCTGCGTTGTCGTGTTCATTGACGACATCCTGATCTACTCCAAGAATAAAGAAGAACACGCGGAACACCTACACATTATCCTAAGCATCTTGAGAGATCATAAATGGTATGCTAAGTTTTCAAAGTGTGAATTTTGGCTAGACCAAGTGGCATTCCTAGGCCACGTAATCTCCAAGGAAGGTGTAATGGTAGATCCAAAGAAAGATCAAGTCATTAAGGAATGGGTAGCACCAAAACGATCATCAAGTCCGAAGTTTCCTAGGTTTGGCTGGCTATTATAGGAGATTTGTTCCTGATTTCTCAAAGGTAGCCCGCCCGATGACTAAACTGCTACAAAAGGAATCGAAATTCATATGGAGCGACGACTGTGAGAAAGCGTTCCAAGAACTTAAGACGAGGCTTACCACGGCACCAGTTTTAACCTTGCCAACAGATGGGGATGAATATGAGGTGTACAGTGACGCGTCATTGAATGGTTTAGGTTGCGTTCTGATGCAACAAGGGAAGGTAATAGCGTACGCATCCAGACAACTTAAAGTGCATGAAAGAAATTACCCAACTCACGACCTAGAACTTGCTGCGGTCGTGTTTGCACTTAAGATTTGGCGTCATTATCTCTACGGGTCAGCATTAAATTCTATACAGACCACAAGAGCTTAAAGTACATTTTTACCCAGAGGGAATTGAACATGAGGCAGCGAAGATGGTTAGAACTGATCAAAGATTACAAGATCGAGTTATTATACCACGAGGGTAAGGCTAATGTAGTTGCTGGCGCACTGAGCCGTAAGACAATACATACTCTGAACAACATTTGGGAAATTCCCTCAGGCATCGTCCAGGATCTGAAGAGACTAAGTTTAGACCTGGTACAATCGGATGACACTGACCTGAATGCAATGGTGATAGAACCAGAATTATTTCATGACATTCGGGCACTATAGTGGGAAGACCCGGCATTATTAGAGATCAGGGAAAGGATTCCATCAGAAGGAACAGAAGGGTTTGAGGTTTACACTGACGGGAGTCTACGCTTCAACGGCAGGTGGTGCATACCTAACCATGAAGATTTGAAACGCAAAATTCTCGATGAGGCACATAGCACCCGCTACTCAGTACATCCTGGCTCAGATAAGATGTACAAGGACCTGAAATTACGTTTCTGGTGGATAAGGATGAAGGCAGAGATCGCCGAGTACGTGGCAAGATGTATGATTTGCCAGAAAGTAAAATTCGAACACCAGAGGCCAGGAGGACTGCTCCAACCTTTGGAAATACCCCAAGGAAAGTGGGATTCCATATCGATGGATTTTATCATGGGATTACCAAGGACATCAAACGGCAGGGACGCAATATGGGTTATTGTGGATCGCCTAACTAAAGCGGCCCACTTTGTTCCGATCAAGGAGACTTGGGGATTAGAAGAACTAGCCAAAGCTTACGAGAAGGAGATAATACGACTTCATGGCGTCCCCCTTGACATCATATCAGAGAGGGACGCAAGGTTTACATCGCATTTCTGGAAGAAATTACAAGAGGCTTTGGGTAGTAAATTGAAAATGAGTACAGCTTTTCACCCAAAGAATCGGTCACGATGCTAATCTAATTATCCAGACACTAGAAGACATGTTAAGGGCGTGTACTATGGAATTCAACGTGAACTGGGAAAAGAGCTTACCTCTCGTTGAATTCTCATACAACAATAGTCATCACGCTAGTTTGGGGTGTGCTCCTTTTCAAGCACTTTATGGGAGAAAATGTCGCAGTCCTATGTGTTGGGACGACGCTAGTGACAACGTGGGTACTGGACCCCAGGTTATACAGGATCAAATTGAGCACATCAAGATCATCCGAGAACGACTACAAGCAGCTCAAGACCGGCAGAAGAAGTATGCGAACGAGCATCGTCGACCTATTGAATTCAACAGTGGGGATAAGGTTTTCTTGAAAGTGTCACCCATGAAAGGGGTAAGACGCTTCGGGCTAAAGGGAAAGCTTAGCCCAAAATACATCGGACCCTACGAAATACTTGAACGAATTGGCGAAGTGGCATACCGACTCGCCTTACCGCCAAACTTATCCAAAGTGCACGATGTATTTCATGTGTCACAACTCAGGAGATACAGAAGCGACCCGAGTCACATTGTTACGCCCGATGTGATCGCCATCGAGCCTAACATGCTCTACTCGGAGAAACCAGTGGAAATTCTCGCCAGAGAGACTAAATTCTTACGACGCAAGTCGATACCCTTAGTCAAGGTTCTCTGGAGGGGACAGAAGACTGAACAAGCAACGTGGGAGACCGAGGCGTCGATGAAGGAAAAGTACCCGGAGCTGTTCAGCGCAGGTAACCTTAACCACCTGGATTACTTTAAGTTTCGGGGACGAAACTTCTTTAAGGGGGGAGGATTGTAACACCCCGTGTTAATTTAAGCTAATTATAATTAGGAAATCAATAATTAATCATCCTCGCTCACTTCTTTTTCCTAAAACAACACTACAAGTTATTATTGCACCTAAACTAAAACCATTTTGAATTACTGGGAATTTAAACTTTATTTTTACATATTCGAACTCGATAAATCAAACGGAGAATCTACGACAAATTTCTCAACGACAAATTTCGGCACGCAAATCGAGGTCAATGTTGACCCAAAATGGCGGAGCCACTTAGGTGGTTAAATCACCTAATCCTTTTCCAAATTCACTTACATGTAATCCTAATCTAATTAAAACTAGTTAAGGTTAATTATTTTGATTATTACTAACAAACATATTATATTATTATCAAATCACTATTTCAAATTGATTTAACTAACACATTCACTAAAAATCGAAATAATGAGTTACACTAAGCCTAAACTGGTAAACTTTTTGACGTTTGAGTATAATGATTTAATTCGATAACATTCAACGAAAAAAATATATATTTCGATCGAATAAAATTTTAATTCAAAGTTGCGAGGAAACTAATACCCAATTTTTTCTTTTGATTTCGTTTTGAGTTTTATTTTCATTTTTATTTTCGATCTTACTTCTAAACATTATTTTAAGACTATATATTTCATTTCGAGACTTTTCGCGTGCGCGTAAATCGAAAATTTCAAAAACGAAAAATCGGGACTAATGCATGTGAGTTGGCCGAGATTTTGGCCCTTGGTCTTTGCTTATCCTCTTCCATTTCTCTACTTTACTCATACCGTCTAAATCACTTACACTCCTACATTATTTCATCATCACATCCTATTTTAATTAAATTAAACATTATACTTTCTAAATATTAAACTTACTACAAGTTTACTACTCGTAGTATACTTTTCTACTACTACAACTTTCATTACTTACAAACACAATAAAAATCTCTAACACTTTCTCTCTAAATAAACTCATACTCAAGAACTTGTAAGCACAAACTCATCCTCAACCTTGAAGCTCTTATGATCTTCATCTTCTTCCTTTACTTTTCTTCCTTAAAATCATTTATTTTCTATCTTTAATTCACTTAAACACCTAAGTTAAATTCTCCACCATTTATAATCGATAATCACTACATCTTTTAATTAGTAAATAAACATGAACATGAATCGAAATCATAAAAAAAAAATTAAAACATCACTTAAACATTAAAATGATACTACAACTTTAAATTTTAATTTAGCTAGTTTAGTTTTAAAATAAATTACTAACTTGTTTATTTCACTCTTATGTACCCATCCTAACCAAAGACGAGGAGCAAGGTGGAGGTGTCGACTTGAGCCAGTTCGATCATACAGTGGATCCCGACAACTGCTAATCTTTTCACTCTTAACCTAACCTAAGGTGCCCCCGCACACTAGTTTTAATTTTTGGTAAATCGCATGCTATTAAGTGTTGTGTGTTATATTTATTGTGTTTATGAACACCTAGCATCATATGTTAAATTAGGAGACAAATATCGAAAAATAAAAATTGTTTGTCACCTTACAAAACCCACGGCCACCACCAAAATTTTCACTTAATTTTTTGTTTTAATTTTTGTAAATTGCATGCTTAAAATACTAAGAATAAGATGTATATGAAAATATAATTAGTTTATGTTTTAGACTTGAAATGAAATTGTTATAAAATTGAAATGTTTTAAAGTGTTTATGTGTGTTCTTGAAGTATTGTTATTATCCTTGTGAGAAATGATTTACTTTTGTTGGTTAATGTTTTACTATGTTTTTCACTCATGATTAAACACATAAATAATATAAAGGAAGTTAGTTGTTGAATTATAAGTATAAAAATCAAAAAAAATAAAAACTTGAACATATACATACATATACACGGTTTTCTTTAAATAAATGGACCAATTTTTAGTTTTAATTTTTCTAAATAACATATTATGATTAGTTTAGGTAAATTAGACTTGTAGGAAAAATTTGAGAAAATTATATAAACATATAAAAATTTGAGTTAAAAATGTTCATATGAAAAATAATTAGGGTTCCTCACATATTCATTGTGTTCTTCACATAAGGGACTAGTTTGATTCATAGTATTTATAAGTGTTATTTTATTGTTGTTTAAAGTCATTAGTGAAAAGTTTAAATAAAAGATATATAAGTTAAATAAGCTAAATCCTTAAAATACAAGGGTTAGAAATATAAAGTGTCACAAATCACTATTCATAAATGAAATAAAATAATTAGTGAAAATCGTAAACTAGTTAAATCGCTTTAGTATAATTTAAATAATTAGTATATAAAAACCCTAAGTCAAAAACCGATAAATTAGAAAAAGAAAATAAAAATGGACCAAGTATAGAAGGCCACTGTAACAACCCGGATTTTTTCAACGAAATAAAATAAAGAGATAAAAAGGATTTATAAAAGAAAGTGAATAAAAAGAAAGCCACGGTGGCGGAAAACACCGTGAATCCGAGCTGTCACTCACGCAAATAATCTAATCAAATCAAAATGACAAAGTAGACCTTGAGGCCTAGCAAAAACGGGGAGTAAATACCCCTTACAAACCCATAAATGCAACATAAATATGAAATGAACGGTAAAGTCTAATCAAGTCTATCAAACAATAATCCTGAATCCACACGAGTATGTGTGAACTCTGTTGATGGTGCTGACTATTATGGAACTCTTCAGGAGGTGATTGAGTTGAAATACGTTGGTCGTAAGCAACTCTACAAGACGGTCTTGTTCAAATGTGATTGGTTTGACAACTCTCAACGTGGTATGAATATACATAAGGAGTACAAAATAGTTGAAGTTCATCGTGGTAGAAAATACCCAACGTATGACCCTTTTGTCTTATCGTATCTAGTTGAGCAAGTGTGTTATGCACCATATCCAAGTCTTAAGAGAGATAAAGACTAGTGGAGAGTTGTGTTCAAAGCGAAAGCGAAGGTTATCATTGATGCCTCTGCGGAGGATAATGCTTATCAGGAGGCCGTTGTTACAGACCCACCACAATTATCAGCCCCTTCTGTCGATGAAGAAGATGAGGGGATTATTATTCCTATTAGTCATAATCAAGATGATGAGATCGAGAATGAACAAGGTGACGATTTCATTGTAGAAGACAATGAGAGCATTGAGGAAGAGTCAACAGAAGATGAGCAAAGTGATGAGTTCGAAGATGATTCGGACGAGGATGGAGAAGAAGTCGGGGAACTCTTTCCTGATGATGATAGTGTAGAGGCTAATAGTTCAGACGATAGTGATTAGCTTAGATTTAAATATTTTGATATGTGATGTTTATGTATAAATATTAATTGCAAACAATTTATGTATTTGATTTCTACATCTTATGTAATATAATTTTGATATGTCATTAATTGTTTGTCTTATATATACATGTTCTAACATTTCATTTAAGTGTATTTGTAGTATGGTGAATACAAGATTTCAGGGTAGCGGGAGTAACTCAGCCCGAAATAATCAAGAGGGGGAAACCAAATTTAATTTGAGGAGGAGATTGGGGAGATATAATGGTAAACGCGGAACAGGGTCTTACGACATTAGATCCAGATCCGGCTATAGGCATATGGTACGTTATATATAGTATTAATTAATTCAATATAAATAAACGCATTTTTATTTACTTAAATTAATTAGTTCAGTATAATATTGTACGTTACTTATACTATTTAAAATTTGGTATATTATGTCGATGCAGGTTCACGAAGGACTCAGTGAAGAAAACACTTCGAAGGTCGATAACGTCTATGATGAACCCATTTGTTCCGAATTGGTCGGACGCTTCAGACGCGCAAAAAGAGCTTTGGTGGAACACTTTCAGGGTACTTATTTTTTAACTTAAGCATATTTGATTTAACGGTTTTTAAAATTGTCTATGCAATGGATTGATGCAATTTATTTTTTTGAAATGTAATTGTAGTTCAACTACCAGTACAAACAGAAGAATGAAGCACTAATTAGAGAGACCTTCAACGAGATGGCCAAAAAAAGGATTCCGGACTACGTCTATCAAAAAGGTGTAAACAATTAATATATGTAGTATTAGTTTTTATTTATTTTCATTTATTAGTCGTAAATATAATTTGTTGCCATGATAAAACTAAGGTGATTATAATACAAATTACAGGTCGGGTGAAAAAATCATGGATAGACAAAACTGCAGCGCTGAGGAAGGGCTATGATGAGTGGAAGGCATCGGACGTAATTAACATACTATTTATAACTTATTAAACGATACATGTTATATTTTTAAATATATAGAAACTAATAAATTATCATTTACTTTGTTTTGTTTAAAGAATTACAAGAAAAAGGCAGAGATTCAGAAGAAGAATCGTTATTCTCAAGGCGAAGACGGAAAGGCGGCGGGGACGCATACCATGGGCCGCAAAGATATGATGCAATATATCGACAAATTAGTTAGTACTCTTAATTTTTTATTTTTTTTATTATGTGAATCTTTTATAATTAATGTATATATAGCAAACAACGTTAATAATCAACTTTTTTTTTTTTTGTATGTAAAGTCTGTAGGATCGACGACACCACCTTCTGTCCCCGAGCTCATGAGGAAATCAAAAACCTCAAACAAGAAAGGCGGTTTTATTACCAACAAAGCCAAAAATTTATTTGTAAGAATCCATTTATACTACAACATTAATTTTATGATTTCGATTTACTTTCTATGATTTTAATTTATTTTCTATCTTAAAATTAGGACCGCTTCAATCCAAGAGTTGAGGAGCACGAGCAAACCCAACCAGACACTCCTATTGACGAGAACCGGCTGTATTATGAGATAGTGGGAGGACACGACAAGAAAGGTCGTGTCTACGGCACGGGTTCAGCCTCGTCTATGTATTACGACCGTCCGCCGCCTCGTCACTCATCCGTCGGGGAGCAGTCTACGTACAGTCCCGGGATTCTGACACGCCTGACGCAAGAGAACAGGTCGATGAGTCAAAGGATTTCTACAATTGAGGAGTTGATTACGTCTCAACGCCTCAGTACTCAGCCTCCTCCGACATGCAACCCTGGCGCCGACTACGACCTATTTAGGCGTGGGCCGTTTGATGGTGATGGTGGTAGTGGTAGTGGCGCCGCCGATGTCCCCACATATTGAACTTTGACGGTGGTAGTTGAACTTTGATGAATGTTAACTTGTTAACTTTGACGATGAATGTTAACTTTGACGGTGGTAGTGGCCGTTTGTATATTAAGTACCGTAATATATATATGCTATGTTCGGTTTATGTGTTGTGTGTTTGGTGTGCTTTGATTTTTCGGTGTATTGACACCGAAAACGAATTTCATTGCAGGTTTTTTGGGTGTAAAAAACAGGCTTTGGGGCGTAGAAAACAGGCAGAAAGCGCAGGAAAATAGCAGTGACCTGCGACGGATTTAATAACTTGCGACGGAATTGCCGTCGCAAACTACATAACTTGCGACGGAAATTCCGTCGCAAACAATATGATTTGCGACGGATAATCCGTCGCAAAAGTTGCGACGGACATATCTTCCGTCGCAAATCATATTTTTTGCGACGGACCATTTTGCGACTGAAAATACCGTCGCAAGTAGTTTGCGACCGAGTATTCCGTCGCAAATCAATTTTTTGCGACCAGTTTTTGCGACGGGCCGATTTAGTCGCAGAATCCGTCGCAAACGACCATTTTGCGACGGATTTAGCCCTTTTGCGACGGAATTCGTCCGTCGCATTTTAACTTTTTTTTGTAGTGTTCTATGTGTTCTGTTTATCTGAAGAATTGCTAGAATTACAATTTCATTATACAAAGTTCGACGATATAATTAAGTTACAGAATTGTCATTTTGTTACATTTGAACAAGAATATAAGAATTGAGAAAAACGAGCTACTTGAATAAAATACTAGGATTGTTCGCCATGTTGCGACTCTTGAAATTCAAAGTTAATGAGGAAGCTGTATATGGGGACTTGGGCTCCCTCCCAGAGTTGCCCAAGGCGAAATAACGATCTTAAGATCGCTACTCGACACGGTATATACAACCTCAGAGATGGGGCATTCTTGATATTTCCGTGGGCCCATATATCAGTAATTGGAAAATCCAGCCCCAACCGGAGGTACCCGTCTCTGGTGATAGTCGAACTTTTTCGTCGGTGATACCTTTTGAATAGCGAATACGTATGATCCTCGATAGGTAGTGTATGCATACATTAGACAAGGGATTGAATCGTCCTTATTAACTTAGATATCTTTTGCCTGTCAGACACGTCCGATTTCGTTCGGCCCTGACCGCTTCTGCGCGGATTATGTCTGCATGCTTCCGCCTTACTAACGAAGACTCATTAGTCAATGGATGTTGAATGTATTTCCTTGTTTGATTGATTATTCTGAATGACTTGGTTTCCTGAGTGTTGAAATACTACCTATTGAGAATGATTATTTATGAGTGTTGTACGTTATGTGATTGGATGTATACTCGTGTTTGAATCATCATGATTTCCTTACGTGTTTTGCTTGCCTGCTTGCTGTTTGTTTTATTTATTTATTATGTATATCGCGCATGTTTAGAGATGCTATACTACATGAACTAGTTGTTGTTGCTTAGTATGTGTGGGGGAGAAAACACTAATACGAGATGAACTGCAGGTACCCCGAGGACTTATGTTTATCAAATGGTGGGGATGGTTTACCTTATTTTGTACTTTGTTGTTTTGAGAGAATATGTAATCTAAATACTCTGTTTTTATCTCTAAACTCGTATTATGTATACTGAGTTTGTAAGACGATAACAGCTGGTTTGTAATATTTAGACTTAATTAATTTTCCGCCTTAGTTTAATTAAAGTCACGAAAAACCAGGTTGTTCTGATTGGTATCAAAGTCGTCTCATGACCAGTGAGTAACTTCAAGTTATCTCTCATAGCGAGACGACACCTGGGCCAGACATACATATTAATATATGTGTCAGGCATAGACTTATAGGGTCAAATAATAAATTAGGAATCTCTAGACCGCTAAAATAATAACTTAGATCAGTTTGAAATGTGAGGAAGGGTAGAATCTTAAGGACCGACCTAATAATAATAAACTAGTTAGACGAGGGATAGCGTCTTGAATTATTATAATTCTTTTACTTGCTATTTGCTCTATGGCTAACTTTAGTCTGACAAAGGCCCTTAGGATGTCATCTTTCCACTCTTTCCGTTGCTACGCACCGAGGCGGCCACCGATGATGTCACTAGGAAGTTATATACATCGCCAGTCCCTCATCATTGAGCAACACGTGGAAACTCACGGGATCACGACGAGCCGGATCTACCACACGAGGAGCATTGGCATCAGTTTGACTCTGATCGAGAGCTTCCATCCATACGACGAGTTTTGGACACTGATAGGATGGCAACTTCTCCTTGATTATGAGCTGTACATGGACCGCATGTACCACCCAGACCCACTTCAGAGGGTGATGGAACCACCCGCATGGATGGAGTACGATGTGTTACTTGAGAACTTGATGGATCAAGAATATGAACGCGACTATCCTATACTGCCAAACACTATGCTCCCAATCTGGGAAAGGGATCTCCTATCTGGGAGACTCTTCAGAGTCTCTAATCATATTTAGGGTCATTCGACTCCAGTTTGTAAAATATTTGTAACCGACTTTTAACTATCCTAAGAACGATCTTTATGTCGTCACTTTTTCCTAGCGGCTATGAATTTTTCATTCGGATGTAACGTTGTATGAACTTATGTATTATATTTCTTTGAATGTAATATTTTACCCATATATATAATTATATATATGGAGACGTTATTTGCAACCTTGTCGTATACATTTCGCAACACATCATTTTAAAATTTTACGTACGTATCTGAAAATTTCAATTCTCATTTAAATTATTCCCCATTTATTTCAGATATGACTACCTCGCGACAGGGGACACGGGGAGTGAACCTGGAGGAGAAGGCTCGTAAGAGAGCTGTCCAGGCATTTGCACGTCGTCAGCAGATGAAGGCGTGGAGGAAGATGCACAACTTGAAGAATTCGGGAATTGACTGGAAGACCAGGGCACTCAAAACTCCATACGTGGAACATCGAGTTCCTGAACACCTCCGCCGATCTTCGGGTAAGACCGACGCGATCGAGGCATTCATGAGGAGCGACCCTGACGACTTTGAGGGAGTTGGAGATACCTTGTACACTTGGACCAGGCACATGTGTGCAAAGTTCCAAGAACACTCAGTTCCGGAGGAGTGGAAAACCTTCTTTGCTGCTGTCTGTCTTGATGGAGAGGCCAAAGCTTGGTGGTTACGATTTCGATCCCCAGCTATACGCGAGGGTGAATACTACCTCAGTTGGGAAGACTTCAAGCTCGGCTTGAGTGATGCAACTTATGCTATCAAGTATAAGTGTAACTTCTCGGAAAAGGAGTACCACTATTCGTACTTTGCATAAGTACCGACGACCAACCTTTTTGTCATTCTCGATCAAATTTCTTATCACTTGAGAATGTATCTGAACTCCTATGTTAACCTTGCTGAACCATGTATTTAAATCTCATCGTAGTTCATTTCATAAAGAATGTATTAGGAAACTTTGTAACTTTTTGATGTAACCCTTTTACATTATCAATGAAATGTCTTTTACCTTGCATTTTATAATGTGTCTATCTTAGAACTACTCAAAATTCATACAGCTTTGTCCTTATTTTATTTTATTTTTCAGAATGGCTGCTAATTATATTCCGAACGACTTCGATCAACAATTTGCCGAGGAGGAGGCAAGGAGAAAAGGTTTTGAGGATGCTATAATGAAAATCGCTCAGAATGCACACCAACATCAGGGTGGCGGGAACAACCAGTCCGCATTTGAGAGGTTCTCCAAACATCGACCCCAAACCTATTCTGGCTCTGTCAACCCCACAGTCTTGACAGAGTGGATTGAGGAGATGGAGAAACTGCTAGAACTTAGCAAAACTCCGGATAATGAGAGGGTGAACGTAGTGGCGTATTATCTGAAAGGGGAACCCAACAGTTGGTGGCGTTTGATCAAGTCCACCTTTCCCTTGAGGATCTATAACTGGACCGAGTTCAAAACCCTGTTAGAGAACAAATACTTTGGGGAAGAATTGAAATGGGAAAAGGAGGAGGAATTTAGGAACCTGAGCCAGGGTGATATGTCGCTGCATGCATACACCGAGAAATACCAGGAGCTATCCAAGTTTGCTCCTAGAATAATAACTAACGAGGAGGAACTCGCAACCCGTTACGTTAGGGGCATGGCCAACAGTCTAAGGATAAACATGAGCGGGTTCAATTGCAGGAACTTTGCTGAGGCATATGAAAAGGCAACGAGTATCTGGGCCTCTATCCAGAAAGGTGAAGCTGAGGAGAAAAAGAAGAAGAAAACCTTTACGCCTCCTGTGGCGAGTGCAAGCTTCATCCACAAACCAATGTTCGGTCGTCCGGGTTTCCAAAATCAGGACAACCGAAATAAAGGCCAGCGCACTTCAGACACCAACCGAAACCCCACCGGATTCGTAGGGGAGGAACAACCAACAACCTCCCGAGCTCGGCCATTCAAGCGTCAATGTCGCTTCGGCCGACACCACACCACCCGGAAAGCGTTGCAAACGGAGAGCGATGAGTGTGCTACTTCAGTAAAGTAGTGGGACACAAGTCAAATGAATGCCCAAAGAGGGTAATCTTGCCAAAGCAAAGCGGACCACCGCCACCGTTAGAGTTCAGGTGGACGCGCTTACGCCCGACCGAAGTCCGAAGAAGGGTGCGATGATATTATCGATGTCGACGTCATCACCGTAGAAATTCCTGGTTAACTCAGACTGCTTATTTTATTCGATACAGGAGCTTCCCTATCTTTTATATCCTCAAAATTTATTAAACATTCCAAACTCACAAACCCTGCACAAATCAGAACTAAAATATCAACGCTGGCGACAAAAACATTCCTTGTTCTTCAAAATACAATAACGTAAAAATTTCAATTCACAACACGGACTTTCACGATCTAGTATTGTTTGATCTCGCCGAGTTTGATGTAATTCTGGGAATGAATTGGCTGGCTCGACATAATGCAACTTTCAAATGCCACGACCAGAAGATTACACTGAAGACTAAACAAGGAAAAGAAGTATCTTACCAGAGTTTGAAGAGAGGAGGAGTGAAGCTAGTGTCTGTGCTAAAACTTCAGAGTATGGAGAGAAAGGGGCACCAGGTTTATTTTTGCAGCATCACCAAAGTCGAGGACGACTTACGCGTTGAGGACATCCCAATCGTAAATGAATACCCTTATGTTTTCCCCGATGTGTTACCAGGTATGCCTCCTGCACGAGATGTTTTCCCTGATGTTTTCACCGTATTTTTATTGCTTATGTTCCTAGATGTTTAAATACGAGGGCGCATAGGATAGCTAAGAGCGCTCTAAGTATGTAGCATTGGAAGTTTTTACAAGTGGCTGAAAAAAAGTTAATTTGTGTTCTTTTAGACTTAGGACTTGTTCATTCCAACTTATTTTCATCTCATTTCAGTTTATTTCAGCACATTTCAGTTCGGTTCAGTTCAGCTCATTTCAATTAAGTTCAGTTCAGCTTCATTTAATTTATCCTGCTATATTAAATTCAACATACAATATTATTATTATTTCAGTTCAAGATACTCCATTCGATTCGATTCGATTGGCCAAAGATGATTCGATTCATTTCGTTTGATTCGATTCGATTCGATTCAATTGGCTCGATTGATTCGATTGATTCGGCTCTAAAGTCCGAAAGAACAAGTTCTTAATTTTACTTCAATTCTTTTCAATTCTATTCATTTTAGTTTAATTTAATCAAATTAAGTTCAGTTTAACTCTGTTAAGTTCACTTTTTAGCCTCAACCTCTTATTATTTTTATTATTTTTAAATCCAAATAGCATTTTTATTAAGATCAAAAATAAAATTGTAAAAATTATTAGAAATTACTTCCTCCATTCTATTGATTAATTATATATTTCACTTTTTTAACACTATTTAAGTGAAAATTATTTTTAAAGACAACTTTCAATTTATAATATAAAATATAATCATCACTACAAAAAAACAGTCTATTTGCGATGGAACAAATAAATCCGTAAAATGGCTTTCTTGACGGAATTTCATGATTTAAAACCGCTTTGTCGAGAAAAATGGTCGCAAAATAAATTTTTGCGACGGAACTCCCTCGCAATTTTTTTTGCGACGGAATGAACTGTCATGAAAAAATTTATGACGAATTTCTTGACGGAATTTAATTTCGCAAAAAAAAAAAAAATATATATATATATGTATATATATATATATATATATATATTTTTTTTTTTTACCGTTGTCTCATATAACGTTATCCCGGAATCCTAAACCGCATTATCGAATCCCTTATATTAGTTTCGTCACATTTCATTCAAACATTAACTCACAACAAATCTATATAAACCCTATACAACTTACTTTCCTCACCGATGTGGGATATCATGTTTTTTCAATTTGCGACGGAATATTGCAAATTTGCGACGGATTTCCGTCGCAAAACAGAGAAAAAATTTGCGACGGAATTTTCCGTCGCAAAAAAAAAAAAAAAAAAAAAAAAAAATTGCGACGGACAGTTTCGTTGCAAATTTACCTGTTCCGTCGCAAATCAGCAAAAATCTGTCGCAATTTTTGGCGCCAAATCAATTTTTCACCCGATAAAGCTGTCATGAAATTGCGTTTCGTCATAAATTTTTATCGTGACGGAAGTTTTTCTCCGTCGCAAATTCCCTCGCAAATAGACTGTTTTTTTGTAGTGCATGTGGAAACTTGTTTACTTATCGAGTAAGTTATCAATACCACATTTTTATAATTTTTAGTTATACGTAACTAAAAATATGAACAAAAGAAAATATATATTGACGTACATGTATAAAGTAAAAATGTATACGAAGTAAAATTAAATGGAATGGAGGAGTATTATACTCTACTCCATATTATATTATAGTATAGTATATTATATTGTATTATATTATATTATATTATATTTATAATAATTATTTTGTGTATAATATCGTAATATATTAGTAAAAAATTATCTTAAAGTTAACACCATATCCCCCCTCCCACCCCTAGAGCTGGCAAAAAACCGGGCCGTGCCGTGCTTCGGGCCGGCCCGTCGTGCCTAGAAAATAATTTGGCCCGCCCAAAGCACGGTATTCGTGCCTTCTGCCGTGCTCCTACGGCCAATTTTTGTGATCCGAGGCACGCCCAAAGCACGGAAAAATTCGTGCTGCCTCTGGCCTGTTAGGCCAAATTGGGCCAAACCGGGTACTAAATTTTCACTTTTTTTTTTTTAAACTATTATTTGATATTTATTTCGGTATTTTCGGAGTTGTAGTTGTAATTATAAGATAGTTTTTTAATTACAAGTTACTGTAGTTTTTATTATTATAAGTTAGTTTTTGAATCTTTATATATTATTATGTAGTTGAATTTTTATATAAACTCATAAAAAGAATAAGTAGCGACGAAAGAGTAATAAACAATAAAAATTAAATATGGGTATTTATAGAAAATAAATAAGAATAAAAGAAATAAAAAAAAAAAAACAAAAACAAAAAAAACAACAAAAACAAAGTGAGCCGTTGAGTTGAGTAAGTAGTAACGGTCAAATACTCAAATTCACCCAAATTCGGGCCAATACGTGCCGGGCCCAATTCGTGCCAAGGCCACTCTTCGTGCCAAATCCGAGCCACACTTCGGGCTTCGTGCCGGGCCGGGCCGGGCCAAAGTTGTAATTTTTTTTTTTTAAAACGAAGCACGAGGCTAAGCACAAGCGTCGTGCTCGTCTAAGACGAAAACCAAATCGTCGTCGGTCGAATCGCGTCGCCGCCGGGTCGCCGGCACGGTCACACTCTACCCACCCCCCACACCCAAATGTCAATCCCATTTCACTTTCTGAAAGTCAAAGTTTCTCAGCTTTGACCGTATATACATTAAAATATGTAAATAATTGTTACTCCGTATATGATAATAGAAAATTTATATATGTTATCAAATAATATTTCACAAATTTTAATTTTCAACCAAAAACAATCGCATACAGCGATGTAAAACATGGTCGAGAAAGTGCGTTGAAGACCGCGTAAAGTCAAAGTGGAACTAACATTATGGCACAGAGAAAGTATATTATATTATGTTTTTTTTTTAATATTTATTTATTTTAAAGATAAGTGCATTTAAAATCAATGTAGTTCAGTTCAGTTCAGTTCAATTCAGTCTACTTTTGAAAATTATACATTTCTTAATAAGTCTTGTTCAGTCCAAACTCTAATTAATAAAATTGGATTTAATGGGTCCAGTTCAGGTCCGCCACAGCCGGTCTTTGAGTTTTGCGTTCGTCCAATTGTAAATTTGTAAACACCTATACTGGCTTACATTTTTTGTTTCATTTAGATCAAGATGGTTGAATTTGCAGGATTCATACTTTAGATTCATATAATAACTTCACAGATTTGATCCTACACCAAAAGAATAAGTGTGTGTCAAGTACATCAGAGCATAATTAAACAACTGATAATCTCACAAATTTCATATATCTAATCAATTTGTCATCCTTATATTGAAGCCTATTAGGATGTGTTCTTTCCAAAAAACAATTTAGCTCATTTTATTTTAGTTCAACTAAGTTTAGTTCAGTAATTCAGTTTGGTTCATTTCCACTATATTAAGTTCAACCCACTTTATTATTATGTAGTTCAATTTAGGGTTTGTTCTCCCCATCTTAAAATTTTTCTCTGGTTCAAAAAATTTCAGAAAATTTCAGATAACTTAAGAAAACTTTAGATAACTTCAGAAAACTTCAGATTATTTCAGACAACTTCAGAAAACTTCAGATTACTTCAGAAAATTTCAGATTTCTAAATAAATAAATTACCTAATAATAATAATAATAATAATAATAATACCTAAGTTATATATAACATTAATGTTATTAATAATAGTGATAATAATATTATTAAGAATAATAATTATAATAATATTGATAATAATTTGAATAAAAATAAGACTAATCCAAAACCATTTTATAGCAAATCATAAATTAAAATTAGTTCAAATTAAATATATATATAGACTGTTAATAAAATTTTCATAAATACTTATCAAATATTAATGAAAATAAATGCTAAAATTTATTATTATATATTGCTTGCTAAATTTTTCTAGTATTTAAATATTAGTGAAAAAAGCGCATGCATATAAAGATTTGAATATTCTTGGTACTACAAATATTATCCTCAAAGTTTATCGTAAATGAAATAAAAAGTTAAGCTTATAATTCTAAAAGAAGATAAATTTAGGCGAAACTCGTTAAAAAAAAGTAGCAAATATAATAACAATTACAATTAATATAATAATATTAATAATAATACCAATAATAATAATAATAATAATAATAATAATAATAATAATAATAATAATAATAATAATAATAATAATTTCATATTATTTCAAAAAAACTTCAGAAAACTTCAGATTACTTCAGAAAATTTCAGATAACTTCAGACAACTTCAGAAAACTTCAGATTACTTCAGAAAACTTCAGATAACTTCAGAAAATTTCAGAAAACTTAAGATTGGTTCAGAAAACTTCAGACGAAGAGAACATGCCCTTAATTGAATTTCGTTCAGATCAGTTCAGTTCAGTTCAGTTTAATTTAAACCAATTCAGTTCATTTTAGTTTAGTTCAATTCAGCTCTAAAAAGTAAAAAAGAACATGTCCTTAAAGCCCATACACGTTTACGTGCCAGCATGGCGTGCCAGAATTCAATTCAGTTCATTTCCTATCAAAGATGGAAGTGGCCCGTGTTGTGATGGCTCACGTGCCACCATGGCGTGCCGGAACTAAAATTAGGCATGCCCTAGGCACGCACGGTTAAGTGTGCCAAGTGTCGTGATGTGCATTGTCTTTAAAATGAAGGTCCACACATTTACAGCCAAGCGTGTTGTGTTGGGTCGTGCCTAGGGGTCGTTGGCATACCGACCCACACACATGTTTACTTTACTCGAGCTATTTCGAACTAGAGCGCTTAAAAATTTGAATGAATTCGAAATTTAATCTTAAAAAGTGAAACTATAAAGTGAGTTTTTATTATTTATAATTCAAAATTTACAAAATATTTAAAAAACAAAGCGTGTATTACCTCACGTTCTCCCACTTTAAATAAGTGGTCTCAGAAAATGCCAACAGATATATGCCCGGTTACCTATAAGTATTATATCTATACACACAAATTTCAATATATTATACTCCCTCCGTCCCGGTCATTTGTTTACACTTTCTATTTTGGGGGGTACGGGTCATTTGTTTATACTTTCCATAAATGTTCATGGGTGACCCATGTGGGAGGTGGACCCCTACTCCCTTAACCAATTACATTTCATAATTTTAAGCAAGTAGGACCCCCTTTGTACTTATATTATTATTTTATTTGTTTTTTCTCCACCTCTCTCCTCACATCGAAAAATGTGTACAAAGTAAACGTAAACAAATCACCGAGACAGAGGGAGTATCATACAAAGTATAATAAGTAAAGCCTATAAAAGAAATTAATCATAAGTCACTAAAAATGAGGTCAATAGTATTTCAGGTGTGCCACTATTGGGTCGGCAAGACGTGCCTAAGATGAGACGTGATGAGTCGTGCCTTGGCATGGCATTTCCTCAAAAACAAGGCCCATGCACGACCCATGGTCGATTGCGTGTCGTGTCGTGTTAAGTCGGGCCTGAGGTTGGCAATGCTAACTTGGTCCATGTGCCTTGCTGAGACAAGCCGATCAACTAGCCCATGGCCCAACTTTTATCTTTATGAAAGCTTTGTTACTAGAGGTCATGGGTTCAAATCTCAGTACTACTTTCTTTCAAAATGGAATATTTATCACCAAGTATAAGCGGTTATGAGTTGCGTCCACACTTCAAGCCTCTAACCATCAGCTTAAGTTATTCTTGTGAGGAGGCCTGTTTGAATATAAAACCAATCTTGAACCTCTAAACATCAGTTTAAACTTTTGGCTAAGATGCTTTTCAACTAATAACATCTTGTTCCTTTCACCCCTAAGCCAATAATACCTAGCTTTCATACTATTGCCAAAGCCAAAATGCCATTGTGAACACTTAATCTTCCTTCAATTTATTCTCTATTTACATATTTTTTCTCCTATCTCCCGCTATTATTTAGAGGTGGATATTCCAATTCCGAACTTAAAAGAAGCAAAATGGGAGTAAAATATTAAACATGTGTAGCGATAAAATTGTCGATGTCATTATTTTAATATATATTGGCTTTGAATGGATATTCGATGGATATTATTTGGGAACGATCTGAAATAGTTTGGATATGTAAATATTGAATATCCAAATTATTTGACAAATATGTAGAAAATTTGAGTTGGAAAATCCGATTTTGTTGTGAAATAATATGAGAAGAGAGAGAATAGAGAAGAGAGAAGAGAGATGTGTGTATTCATCCTTTAGGAGGGCAACATATATATAGTACATCAGCTATAAGGGTTTCCCCCAAACCCTAGATACATATAGCTAGTAATGGGCTGCTGTAGGCCCAATGGACATCCACACTATACATTATTTATAACACTCCCCCTTGGATGTCCATAATTAGAGAACTTGTCTCATTAAAAACCCTCCTAGAAAAACCACATGGGAAAAACACTAGTGAAGGAAAAAAGAGTACAACATTCTCAAAACACGCATAAATGATAAGCTGCCTCGTTAAAACCTTTCCATGGAAAACCCAGTGGGATAAAACCATGGTCAAGGAAAAAGAGTACAGCGTGTGTCTACTCCCCCTGACGATTGCATCCGTTGCTTGACTTGTCTTGATATGTACCATTATGATGAAACTTTTTGTCTTCAGTAAATAATTCTTCGTAGTAGATAAATTCGAAGCAATCGTTGATCGAATAAATCATGACCATCATTTTCCTTTAAAGCTCGCAATATGCAGAAGACCGTAATGTTCTTGACTTCATTTGAAATAATATTTTTATTTCCTTGTTTGAGAATATCTCAGTTTTCACCATTCGTAGCCACGTGCAACTTCCTATAACACTTGTCGTCCAGGCAAAGTGATAATCACAAATATCGCCAATTTGTGTGTCGACCATGCTACCTCGTTAAAAACCTTGCTAGGAAAAACCCATTGGGACAAAAAACCTAGTCGAAGGGAAAAAGAGTGCAGCAACCAATCGTACATCATTGAATAATTTTATCTCTTCAGGAGATACCTTTTTAAAATTATGATAAGAATTTGAAATCCGCAATAAGTATTACAAGGGGACTTCAACGCACGGTTAATAAACTCATCATAAATCGGATTTACCCCTCCAATATCATGGTTCTTCCAAACCGTGAATTCCTTCAGTTTTGTAACCATTCAAAACACTTCATAGTCTCAAACTTCAGGTTGAGACAATAAGAAATGAATTTCAACTCTTTAGGAGTTTTAGAATTCCTCTATATGAATTCAAGCCATAGAATTCAATTATACTGCTCCGTAGTATTACATTGATGCGTCCTATAACCGCAATCATTATAGTGGTTCATGAGTTTCCCGAAAACTCAATTGATTCGTCATTACCAGTTTGACGATCATCCACCATATACTCCAATACGGAGTTACCAATTGTGGGAGCATATATCTCCTCAATTATAAACATTAATAACAATGACCATCATGAGCATGCATATGATATGAACTAAGAGTTAAAAATATATGTACAATATTTTATGTATAATGAAACTAAAATGTATACGCAAATGATGAACTTATGCTCTATATGCACATGATGACTCAATAATGCAAACTATACAGTTTTCGAACCAATTACCATTAATTTGATGGACTCCACGTCATTTGATAGACTTCGAGTCTATGAGCTCTTTTCAAACCATAGATTATGTCGACAAACAAAATGGACTTATGTATTAGATGCCCACCATCTAGTCCATTAGTCACGCGCGCAAATGCAAATGCATATCGGTTTCTTACACGTATCGATACAATTCTATCATATCCTGATATATAGTCAGTACTGATTAATGATATCTGAATATATGTGGTATATACCATACTTCCATCCACTTTCCAATATAGGCCATCTATTGTCATTCAGATATCTATGTCACTTCCAGGACATTCCAATTTATATAGATGTACCAACTGCTTATTCTTGCCACTAAAATATGTAAACCGATATGACTTTCATACTACACCCCGTGTGTAGGTATTATTCAGTTTGACAAGATTTTTAATGTTCATTACAAATACTCTTCATGACTAATCTATAGCTCGATACGCCTTAAACCAGGTCATATATGTCTATAGTCAAATCATAAATTTCAATGCATAAACATACCACATTTCGATAAGGTGATCAAGGCGTATACTTTAGTACATCATCATAACCAAATGAATACCATCATTTTAGTTTTAATGAACCTTTATTTGATGTACATTATATTTCAAACAAATTACTGAACTTCTGGTTCAGCAGAGGGTCAAAACCAGTTGTTGGTTTTTATCAGCTTTCCTTATCATCCTCCCCCTAAGGTGGTAAAAACTATCAACACCGGATAGATTTAATGGGCAACCGATCACTATATCCACCTTATACCACATCACATATCCTTTTTATGCCAAAATCATATATTTATTTTAAAAGGATAGAATATGGGGAATTAAACGATATTATGCTGTTGGCACAAGTGCTGAATATAATGCCCAATTTAGGAGATCAAAGATTTCATGTCATAATCAAACTGTGATAATCTCCGATCACATAATTACTCGTATGTGACTAAATGTCACCTAATATATTCAATCCATGTGTGAACATTTAAGTTCTTTAATTTAATTTCGAGTAATATATTCAGATCTCCAATATCAACATACTCAATTTCAATGTACAGTCTTGCCATTAAAACCATTTATGATACATGAGAGAGTTTCAGCACTTTATTGTTTTACCTTTAAGATAAACTCCACGTTTATCAATACGGGTATAATTAGAACCCGGATGGCCTTTATCGTCACATCTTAAGTATTTCATGTCAACATTTCTTTGTCAAAACCGTGACAAATTTTCACAAAATTGGCTACGACCCAACCAATTCACTTATTTAATACCAAACTTGTTGACTGAAATTATAGTGCTAAACTTCCAGTTAGCAATAATTCATCGTGTTTAACATTTGGCCAAATAAACCACCGATGTGACTTAAGACACTAACCGATGTGTCTCATTTATATTGGCAAGACTTATATGTCTTAATATTCTTTTGTGAATAAATCACATTACTTGTTTTGAGTACCATCAAAACTGATTATTTGAATAATCCTAGCTCTGTTCAATTAATTTATCCATCCTTTCAATGGATGTAGCGATTTCAATGATTTTTTAGTGATTATTCCCTCACAATATATATTGATTACATATCGCTTGCATTTATCCCACACCATTGTTGGTGGATTTATAAATTATAAACCAAGATCCATAGATCTCTGTGAATGTTTAGGACTAGTCACTTAGTCCCTTAATCACTTTAAGTGATATAATATTCATCCATTTCAATTTATATGTAATGTCATATTCGCTTCGGGGAATAATGACCATTTATCAATCAAAACATTCACATTTTCCAATAATAACTCATCATTTTCTCGATCTACTAAGATATCAATATCAATTCAAATAATAGTGGAACCCTTTTGTTCTCACAATGTATCGTCCCTAAGACAATATTATTTACATATGAGAAAGAGTATTATTTTTCTCCCATTTCTCAAATTTCACATTTCACATAATGAGATTGACACGATCATTCGTGTTATGTATCTTTTTAATATATAGTTTAAGCTCAAAACACCATAACATTAGGCTCAATTAAGGCCACATTGTTTAATTAAGTAATACCGCATTACTTATCCTCAAAAGAGGTTTCATGAATTTAGCAATTCATAAATTATACAAGTGGAACTCTGGCCACTGACATTTACATGTGGACTTCCGGCCACTAATTTTACATGTGAACTTCTAGCCACGAACAATATTATGTGATTTGAACAGTATTTCTCAAACTTTGAACTTCAGGCCAAAGTCTTACTCCACAGGATAAATATTTGGAACTTCAGGTCCAAATTTATATATGTCATATTTTAAGTCTAAAACTCTTGATCACCCATGTCAAGAATTTTAATAGTGATAACATGGCAAATTTATTTGCTCACTTATGGGTTCTCCGGCCCAAAAATTATATGAGATTAAACCAAAGACTTAGATAAAATAATACCGTTATTCGTGGGATCTCCGGCCTAACCAAAATCATATATCTTTAAAATTGGGACTCCGGTCCAATATCATATGAGCATATCATATACAGTCAACACGACTGATAGTGCTATAAGCATCTTTCATTTTCTCACTTCCAAGGAAAAAGTATTAAAATTATTAGCTCAATTATGACCTACCCCGGGTCAATCCTTAGCCACTTTTAGTGGAAGGACAATTTTAATTAATTAGATTTCGCTTTTGACCATGATCGTGGTCAAACTCTCAACCACTCCTGGTGAGAGAAAATATTAAATTATATTAACGTTTTGACCTTGCCAAATAATGACATTATTTATGGTCACGTTCTCGACCACCCTTTGTGAGAGAAATAGTTTTAACCAAAACTTTTTAGATCATCTCCGTGACCATATTCTCAACTACTACTGCAAGTAGGAGTAAAGATTCACACCGAAATCTAAATTGGACCGTCTCCGCGGTCACCTCCTCAACCACGTCCCGTACGTGGAAGAAAATATTAAATTATAAGTCAGATCTCGATAATGACCACTTCCGGTGGAAACAACGATATTAGATGAAATCTGATTTAGACCGTCTCCGCGGTCACATCCTCAATCACATCCCGTATGTGGGAGGAAATATTACATTCGCTTCCGGGAACGTCATTATATAAATCTCATAATATTTCAATTAATTTATGTCTCATAACTTTTCTCTTTCAAATCAATTATAGGGAGACAATGTATATAACTTGTACCAAATATTACAAAATTATAATCATACTAATATAACAAACCAAACATAATACGGACTATATCATTGTCACATATTCATACAAATAAAATCTTTACTATATAATTCAATTAAGTATAGTATCTAAACTTTTATTAAAATGGATTCTAGATTTATTACTCGATCCAATCATATACATCAAGTACCATGTAACATAAGGGCCGAAAAGAATGCAACAAAGTATCGCCGACATTAACAACCATGCTTATCAATATATGCTAACAGAACATGCCAAATAAAATAATGATAAAAGTAATAGGAAATAATTCAAATTGACATATGTTACATTGGAAGTATCCAGTACAATAAATTAAGCATATGAACATACTTATATGCTGATGATGATCTTTACACTAATCACATCTAAAGTTAATCCACAATCTAACTATGAATTTTATCACACAAACAATTCACCCACAATTTCAAACACTATAAAATCCATAACCGTTTCAAAGACTATATAATTATTAGATGCAATTATACTATAAAATCCATAACTTGACATTATATACATAATAATAATAATAATCAATGCATTACACACAAGTATTCCACAAAGAAAATCGTAAATTATCGTCTTATAGCCTTGTATGCCCAAAAACCAATTAAACGAAAATTAATTCACAAACATACTGGAATACTCATGATCAAAAGTCCAAACATCAATTATGAATACTGAATCATTGTATTATAGGGCACCCACGTGTACAGTAATGCGATAATCTACTCTATTAAATTATAGTACTTGTATAATCATTATAAAATAAGATCCATGTACACAAAACTACCCCATATGAGTTATATGTGAAATTTATACCCATAAATATAAAGATAAATGATAAATCTCAAGAAACTTGTCATATAATTGTTGGTCTCTGTAATACTGATTCATGTTTTCGTAATAAACTAAGTCACAAAATTGATGCATAAATCATTATAGTCCAAGACAAACTTAGCAACGAGACCAACAAAGTCAACATGGAATTAAAATGGCATCATGCGAATTGAGCAGTACTCTACTTCTCCGTACCAATTATCAAAGTATCAAATTGCAATCAGATTATGAGAAGTATACATACCTTAATTACCGAAATAATAAAGTTAGATCTAATACGAACCTCCAAATTATTAGATCTTGTATATAATAAATAAACCTTACGCCGTAATAGCTGTGAGACAATTCGTGCTGATAACGTGTTGTGAAATAATATGAGAAGAGAGAGAATAGAGAAGAGAGAAGAGAGATGTGTGTATTCATCCTTTAGGAGGGCAACATATATATAGTACATCAGCTATAAGGGTTTCCCCCAAACCCTAGATACATATAGCTAGTAATGGGCTGCTGTAGGCCCAATGGACATCCACACTATACATTATTTATAACAGATTTGAACTACTTCCTCCTATCCAATTAATTGTTTGCATTTGATCTTTCTTTTTTGTTTAAGAGGATTTTGGTCAAATGCAAACAATTGGGTGAATAAGAAAGAAATCAATTTGGATTGTATGTCTAATTCGTATACTATTTTAATAATAGATAAAATATAGCCTACGAGGCTATGAAGCATTTAAATTTTTGTAAATAGCATACTCACCCACCCTAATAATATACGGAGTACTATAATAGTAAAGTATAATCTAAATTATTGAAATTTGATAAATTCCAATTTAATAATACATGTATTCTCACCCTCCTTAAGGCTTAAGCTCAAGCAATGTGGGACATGAGCAATGTTGGTGCAATTAGCCAACTGCTACATCTATTTGTCATTAATCACAAAGTGGTCCATTAAAATTAAAATTAAAATTAAATTAAAATACTAATAATACCAGAACCCTTGGGAATTATGTCCCTTATTAAGCCCTCAAAACAGCAAAGTAAGGATATGTGACCACTTTTGCTTGCTTTTTGGCATCTCATATATTAGGAGTATTAGTATAATATGAAGGGACATAAATATATGTCTATTAGGAGTATTAGTATAATATGAAGGGACATAAATATATGTCCCTTCATATTATACTAATACTCCTAATATCATATGTCATGTTTTCTCTTTATATTATCATCTACGGAGTACTAGTAAACTAAATATATTATGCTCAGCTCCCAAGCTTCTAACGATGTTCTTTGTGAATACTCTACATTATTTAATTAATTGTTTTTCAATGGTCCTAGATTTTGTAGGTGACAAACAAAGTACGGAGTATTTCATTCTAAAATCTATGGTTAATGTTGATGATAATTGGAGTGTTGACTCGACCTTGTCGTTTAAGTTTTGATGATGACTTTGTTTTTGTTTACTATACTATAATCCGTATGTTAGTTTTTATGATACTTAGTAGGTTGTGAAGCATTCAAGTAAGGATCAAGTTTTGCTATTGGGAAACGCGAATCAAATCAAGGCTATATAGCGTCTTATGAAGCACTAGTGTTTAATGTATACGTATAGTCCTTGTAATGACAAGGGTAATGGTAAAACAACAAGACAAATTTGCGGTTCTCTCCATGGTTGTAGACTTGTAGTATCAGGCTGAAACGCGTTTCCACTGCGTTTCCCTAGTCAATACACTAGAACCATGAATTACACTCTGCGTTTCCAGGAACTCTGTAAGAAACGCAGAAAGTATTTCTCAAGGCCTTATTTCGAAAATCTGATTTAGAAAAAGATATTTTGATGAAATATGTTCCTCATAATCTTTATCTTTCAAAATATCTTTTTACATATTTGAAAATGATTTTATACTTTGTTTTGAAGTAAAAAATATTTTGGAGAATATTGCATCCATCTTTTTAGGAAACAAAACCTTATCAAACTATACTTCTATCTTTACTTGATTTTGGTTTTGGAAAATATCTTATGCAATCTTTTTTGTACTTCTATTTAAGGAGTAATTCTATGGTGAGGCCGTCTCATACTATGAGACACCATCAATAGTTCACTATAGTTATACTACACTTCACCCCCCACATACAACATTATACATCTTATTTTAGTTTTTGTCATTATTATCAATTATATACGACATTATTTTAATGCTACGACATTTACTAGCAAAGTAGCAAAAAAATACATAAATTAATTAATTTATTTTTATTTTTATTTTATCGTAACCGGTAAAAATTTGTCTCTAATGTACATTTTTTTTTTAATAAAATATCGTTACGTTTCACGTATAATAGAGTTACATTTGAAGCAAGATACAATTACTTTTCAAGTTAAATAAATAGGTTACGTTTGAAAAATAATATAGTTACTTTTGAGTTGTCTCATACTATGAGACTAATGCACCATAAAATTTGTACTATTTGAGATCAGCAAGTTAGAAAATTATTTTTCACCTTTTCGAGCATTAAGTTTTAAATCTAAGCATTTTGCAAATCTGTTTTAAGCATTCATTGTCTTCATTTGCGAAAACTTTTCAAAAGGCCTTTGAAACGAAATCTCTTGTTGTTTAATCGTTACTCAAGTCACTTGTGCTAGCATCGTCTCGTATCCGTTCTCTTGTGAACAATTGTTGAGACACAAACTAGCTTTCTTTTGCTTGAGAGAAAGAGTACAACTTGAAAGAGTTGTAGAGAGATTAATATATTGTAATCCGGAGTAGGTACTAATATATTAATAAGAGAATAGTGGACGTAGGTCTCGGAGTGTGAGACTGAACCACTTCAAAACCCGCTGCGTACTTACTTTCTGTTTTTACATTTACAAGTATTTTCGTTTACGTTTCCAGTTTGTTTTACTGCGTTTCCACTACGTTTCCAAACAACTCTACAACGTTTCCAACAGATTTTTCAGTAATCATCTTGCGTTTCCAGCAGACTTGAATTAAACGTAATTAATTCTAAGTATTAGAAACGTGATAAATCATTTAGTCTTGAAAACTAGAAGAAGTTTTCAAGCACCCAATTCACCCTCCTCCCCCTCTTGGGTACTTTTCCCTTAAACTCGGATCCATAGACTCTTCAATTGGTATCAGAGTCTCGTGCTCTTGATTGCCACACCGCAAAGAGGCGGATCCTTTCGTCTTTTTGTTACTTTATTTTATTTTTCTATGGATTCCAGACATCCAAAATGTCCCATCTTTGATGGTTCTGAATACGGATCTTGGAAACAATTGGTTTCCCAATATATCCAAGGATATGATTGGGATTGTTGGAAAATTATCCTCGTTGGACCACATGTTATAACAACTACTGGTAACACGGTCGCAAAGAGTCCTTTAAAATATACTGAGGAAGAGGGTAGAAAAGCAGAAAAGAATGCGAAAGCCTTGTCCTTCCTTCAAAACTGCATTTCTCCCAATGAGTTCCACCGCTTTTCCGCTTGTGTTAATGCCAAAGAACTTTGGGAATCCCTTGAACTTGCCTATGAGGGAAATTCCCAGGTTAAGAATCAACGAATACACATGCTCACTCAACAATATGAGTCCTTTACCATGACTAAGGATGAGAATATCAATAGCATGTCTGCGAGATTCTCTAAATTGACAAATGAACTGCGAAACTTGGGCAGCGAGATTGAAACTGAGAAAAGGATTCGTAAAGTCCTTAGGAGCCTAAGTGATAAGTGGCAACCTAAGGAAACTGCTATCGAGGAGGCAAAAGACTTGTCAACCCTAACTTACCAAGATTTGATGGGCTCACTCATGGCACATGAGTTAATCCTCAATAAATGCACGAGTGAGCCTAGTAAAAACAAAGGTATAGTCTTGAAAGCCGCATCTAGTGATAGTGACGATGATTCGGATCAGATGGTTGCGTTTGCGCGTCGATTTAAGAAAATGTTGAATAAACCACAGCAAGATAAATCCAGTTTTTCAAAAAAAATCAAACAGCTCGAAAAACTTCTCTTCAAATCGAAATTGTTACAAGTGTGGGGCCTCTGGTCACGTCATAAAAGAGTGCCCCTCATGGAAGGACATCAAGTCCAAAAACCAACGAGAAAAGAAACAAGATAATTACCGAAAGGTTATGATGGCATCTTGTTGGGGTGAACTTGATCCTTCGTATTTTGAAGACGACGAGGAAGATGAGGAAGCGAACTTGTGTTTGAGTAGCCTTAGTATCGACATGATAAATCGTAAGGCTCCAGGAGAAACGGATCTCTGTCTAATGGGAAACGCAGGGTTTCCCGATATTGAAGATCTAACCGAGGATAGTGAGGTAAGTTATCTTGACCTTAAAAAGGATCTTCACAATCTTAAACGACATATTCTTGTTAAGTACTTTGAACAAACTCTTAATACGTGTCATGAACAAAGTCTCGAGTTAGCTGACGTTAAAGAACAAATCGTTGAGATTGCCGAAGAGAATGCGTTTCTAAAAGAAAAACTGGATAGAATCGCTAAAATTAAAAATCAAAGGGAACTTAACACTAAAGAGTTAAAGGCTGAAAATGAATCTTTAAGTGAAGGAATTATTGCCTTAACTGATGAGTTACATGCTTTAAATGAACAAAATCTAAATCGTTGTGTGATAGAAACTGTTAAGAATTTGGATGATTCCCTATAAACGTGTGATCTAGATCACGAGTTGATTTTCAAACAGCATTCGGATGAACTAGAACACTTAAGATTAATCACAACATCGAAATCAGTAAACTACTACGAAACTTCAGTCTTTTAACAAAGTAAATATTGAGTTGGATAATTCGGTCACAAGTTGTGAAATTCTTGCAAAAGAAGTTGTGTCTTTGAATGATAAGTTAAACCATGCCTTGAAATTCAGTAGCAAATGGGAAATTAGCTCCCATGTGAGTAAATTCTTGACTAAATAGACGAATAATAACCTAAAATTGGGTCTAGTTTACGATTTGTATAGTCGTAGGGATCACTCTAATTGCAATCCTAAACCTTGGGAACGAGACTTTAGGAAACGCAAGTATGTGGACCTTCCCGAGTATATTATTTGTCATTATTGTGGAAAAACTGGTCATTTCAAATAGGCTTGCGAAAAATTCGATGACGATATCACCAGAAATGTGAATTTTGTTAAGAAAATGGGTGAAATTTCTAATGAACTAAAAATGAACACCACCAGAAACGCAAAACCTGTTAAGGAAACGTGTAGTTCTTAACACCAGGAAACAAATGTTGCTGTCAAGAGTATGGTCAAAGGAAAAGTCACTAAAATGTTTTGGGTTCGAAAGGACCAAGTTTTTTGTGTGACTAACAAAAGAGGACCCAATTTAGCTTGGGTACCTAAAACTCAAGAATAATGCGTTTACGGGTCAAGGTGAAAGGAAACAGCTATTGGTACTTAGACAGTGGCTACTCGCGACATATGACAGGGGACAAGAATCAATTCCTTTCACTGGAGGCCTACGATGAAGGAAACGTGAACTTTGGAGACAACAAGACTGGAAGATCATTGGAATCGGCACAATTGGTATGTCTCCCTCCTTCTGCATCGAGAATGTGTATTTAGTCGACGGAGTAAAACACAATCTTCTAAGAAAATCCCAATTTTGTGACCGTGGCAACAAAGTCGTTTTTCATGCAAATATTTGCCGGGTCATAATTGAGGGATCTAGCAAAGTTATCTTGGAAGGACATCGTCTTAAAAACGTGTATGTCCTTGATGTTAAGTCTTTATCTAAAGATTCTTTTACTTGTTTGAGCGTTACTCTTAATGACCCCAATCTTTGGCATAAAAGACTCGGACATGCTTGTAGCTCTTTGTTAAATATGTTGAGATCCAAGAATCTTGTGGAAGGCTTACCTTCCATAAAGTTTGATCATGAAAAGGTTTGCGATACGAGCATTCGGTGCAAGCAAGTGAGAGCTTCGTTCAAACCAAAAAGAGTGGTAAGTACCAAACGACCTCTTGAGCTAATACACATGGATCTTTGTGGTCCCATGAAGGTAAGAAGTAGAGGAGGTGCAAGGTACGTTTTTGTTATCGTTGATGATTATCCAAGATATGTTTGGCCAATTTTTTTAAGCACCAAAACTGAAACTTTTGATGAATTCGAGTGCTTAATAAAATTGGTTGAAAATAGGCTTGATGTTAAGTTGTGTCCATTAGGACCGACCACGGTACTGAGTTCGATAACCATGCTTTTATAAACTATTGTAGAGGTAGAGGAGTGGGGCATAACTTCTTCGCTCCTAGGACACCTCAACAAAACGGTGTTGTCGAACGCATGAACCGTACTTTAGAGGACATGGCTCGCACCATGCTCTTATGTAGTGGACTTCCCCGTAGCTTTTGGGCCGAAGCCGTTAATACGGCGTGCTATATTCATAACCGTGTTACGATTAGAGCTATTCTTAAGAAAACGCCATATGAATTACTTCGTGGTCGAAAACCTAACATTTCTCACTTACGCGTTTTTGGAAGTAAATGTTTTGTTCATAATAATGGAAAAAATCAATTGTCAAAATTCGATCCAAGAAGTGATGAGGCTATTTTTCTTGGATACTTTAATCATATCAAGGCATATAAAGTCTACAACAAAAGAACTATGTGTGTCGAGGAAAGTGTCCATGTGGTTTTTGACGAGACTGACATCTTTGAAAAGTATGTGCAGGATGATAAAAGTGAAGATGATCCAGATTTTAGCTTGACTCGTCAGGATCCACCAGAAATCATGGATGAAGAAGGAAATCTTGAAGGGATAGATGATGAGGCTATAGTTCACGGAAACGCAGAAGCTGCTGCGTTTCCAGAGGTCAACAATTAGAATGATGCTGAAAACGTGCTACAACCAGAAGAAAATGACCAGAATGATACTGATAACCACGTGCCCTTAAATTTTGCTGAGCCACAAAAAGAAGAAACACATCCAAAAACGCAGGAACCAGTAGTACAGACTACGATTCCACTGGAAACAGGTAATGCAAGATTAGATTCAGGGGGAAACACTAGCGTTTCCAGAGGCACAGAAGTCACAGCAATGGAAACAGAAACTGCGGTTCCAGATGAAACCACGGAAGAGAATCAGAATACTCATGGATTACCTTTTGTTCCTAAGAAGTGGAAACACCAAAGCTCACATCCACTTGACTCGATTATTTTAGACATACAAAAGGGAGTACAAACTCGACGTTCTCTAAATAATTTCTGTTCTTTTCATTCGTTTCTCGCGGCCATTGAGCCGAGTAATATCAAAGTTGCTCTTAGTGATGCAGATTGGATAGGTGCAATGCAAGAAGACTAGAGCAGTTTGAGAGAAACAAAGTTTGGCATCTTGTGCCACGTCCAACGGACCGTACCATCATTGGTACGCGATGGGTTTATAGGAATAAACTTGACGATTCCGGTGTCATAGTCAGAAACAAAGCAAGATTGGTGGTGCAAGGGTACAACCAACATGAAGGAATCGACTATGAGGAAACGTTTGCCCCCGTCGCACGAATGGAAGCAATCAGGTTATTAATTGCTTTTGCTGCTCATAAAGGACTTAAACTATTTCAAATGGATGTTAAGACCGCGTTTCTTAATGGCTATTTGAAAGAGGAAGTCTATGTAGAGCAACCTCCCGATTTTTTAAATAAGGACTTTCCAAAACATGTTTTCAAACTTGACAAAGCTCTATATGGTTTGAAGCAAGCACCTCGTGCTTTGTATGATTGTTTGTCAACGCATTAAATTGAAAATTGTTTTAAACGGGGCTCCGTTGATAAAACCTTATTCTTAAAAAACGAGGGGGTTGATCTATTAATCGTACAAATTTATGTTGATGACATCATTTTTGGATCCACTAACAATGATCTTTGTGTATACTTTTCCGAGTTGATGACCTCGGCATTCGAGATGAGCATGATGGGAGAATTGAAGTTCTTCTTGGGACTTCAAATCCAGCAAACACAAGAAGGAATCAAGATTCATCAACAAAAGTACGTTAAAGAGCTTCTTACGCGTTTCTCCATGATTAATGCCAAACCATTGGCTACCCCAATGTGCACAACCACGAAACTTGGGCTAGATGAGGACGGTAAGTCAGTAGACGCTACCGTTTATCGAGGTATGATCGGTTCCCTACTCTATTTAACTGCTAGTAGGCCAGATATCATGTTTAGTGTGTGCGCTTGTGCGCGTTTCCAGTCTAACCCTAAGGAAACGCACCTTCCTGCCGTGAAACGCATACTACGCTACTTGGTTAGTACTCAAAACTTGTTTTAATGGTATCCTATGGAGTCTAACTTTGATCTCAAAGGATATTCGTATGCCGATTACGCAGGATGTATGATAGATAGAAAGAGTACCTCGGGAATCGCAACGTTCGTGGGTCCGTGCATAATTTCGTGGGTTTCAAAGAAGCAAAACACCGTCGCACTTTCTACCGCGGAGAGTGAGTACATTGCCGCTGCTCTTGCATGCTCACAACTACTATGGTTGAAGCAACAACTACGTGATTATGGGTCAAGTTTCTCATGTGTTCCAATTTTTTGTGATAATACGAGTGCAATTATTATTTCCAAAAACCCCGCTCAACACTCCCGGACTAAACACATTGAAATTAGGCACCATTTTTTGAGGGATAACGTGGAAAAGGGAAACATAAAGTTGGAATTTTATAAGACCGAGAACCAATGGGCCGATATTTTAATTAAACTGTTAGCTAGAGAACGCTTTGAGATGCTACGGTTAGAAATTGGTTTGCTTGGTCGTATCTAAGTTGTATTCGCACCTTCGTTATGATCTCATATGATTGACTAGAAAGGGATTTGTAGACTGTGTCCGCACCCTCGCTTGCACTATGACATTGCTTTTTGATGTTATGCGTTATTTTGTGTGATTGATACTTAACATATTTTGTCATGATTGTGTTCATATTTTTCACACTTGGTAAAATTTTTAACATTGATTATTTTCTTTCCAAAAAATATTTCCCAAAATATTTCCCACAATATTTTCTAACATATCCTTCCTCACAATAATTTCCAAAAAAAATACCTTCCCACAATACCAAAAAACCCTACCTCTTAACCCAGCTTCCCTCACACGCTTCATCTCTCTCCCTCACCTACCCTATTTAACCTTATCCTTATCTCTTTTACCCACTTTAACTCTCTCACCCACCCTTCTCTCTCCTCCAATCCTTTATACAAAACAACAACCACAGTGACAGGTGTCAAACTGTGGTTGTTTGTTGACTTTTTGACTGGGTCCCCCCCATTATCACAGCCTAATTTAATTTCTAAGTTTGTTCCTTCCCAATGAAGGTGTGCTGCTTTTTTCTATGTAATTTTTAACCTTATTAACTTTTTTTTTATCTACTTTTTATTTTTATTTATAAGTTAATAATTTAAAATTAAATTAAAATAGAAAAAAATACAATATAATTTACAAAAATGAAATAATTACAACATACCCAAAGAGTAAAGAATTACAAAATTACAATCATCAACTTAATAATTAACAAAATATTGACAGACATAAAAAAAAATTACAATGATAATTATAAATTACAACTAAAAATCACAAATCTAAGAAGACTAAAAGACTAAAAAAAATTCATAAGAACAAAAATCAAATTTGTAACATCATTCAAAATTTAATTTCGATATTGTTCCAAAATTACCTAAATTTTAAGGGAAGAAAATAAAATACACGAAAAAAGATTTGCAATTTATGAAAAATAATGAATTATAACCAATTTATAAATTAGATAGGTATATTTAAAAAAAAATAAAAAAAAATAAAAAAAAATAAAAAAAAAAAAAAAACAACTTACCAGATATTCGAAATTTGGAATAAATCAATTTCTGGATAAGAGTAAACTGTAGAAAATTTATTGAATGCAAGCTAAAAAATTGAAAATTGACTCTATCATTGAAATAATTGAAAAAATTAATGAATCTCATAGAAGATAAATAGATATTCAATTAAAACAATAGCAGAATATGCATATAAATTTTGTACTTTCTATGTTTTTACTGGCATTTGGTAACTAGAGAAGATGAAGTAAAACAAAATATAGGGTTTCATATTTATACGGAGTATTCTATTTTTAATTGCTGCTACTACCTACTTGGTGTGGGCTAATTAAACCTCTTTTTCTTTTTTTTCTTTTTTATTTTTTTTTATTTTTTTATTTTTTTTAAGTTAAAATAAAAATAACAATGCAGTAAAAGGACTAATTAATTTTGGGCATTATTTTTTGAGGCTTTATTAAGTTATTATCATACGACTATACAAGTAGTTTAATAGTTTTACTGATATAAAATAAAAGATTCGTACGTTAATACGTTATTCTACATACGAAAAATACTAATGTATAAATAGTCTTTCAAATCGTGTTTAACATTTAATTAATTGGTTATCTTAAATTCTATTGAAACGCGTTATTACCACTTATAAAATAAAAATAAATATTTTCCAATAAATAATTCTTCAAAGAAAAAAAAAATATATTTATTCCATATTATATCAAGGGGTCAGTTTTGTACATAGCTAAATTAAGGAGTGACTGATATTTAGAGGCGAGAATAAGTGAACCTTTATCAAGTAATATGGCCCAAATTGGTATTGATATTATGGGGTGAAAGTGTGAAATAAGGCTTTTTATTTATCATTAAGTCTTGCTTAAGACCCTTCATCTTAAGTTTAAGACGGGTCAAATACTACTATATGATATGTTTAAGACGGATAACGATAGTCTTAAATGAGAACTAGCGGTTTTTTTAAGAGTGGATTGGTAGTGTTTATATAGGATGAGCCCAGAGTTTCAGATTGTAGTTATATAGGGTAAATTGGTAAATCAAAATGTGTATTTTAGATGATTTATTTAGTTATGTGAGTCCATCTATGCTAATAAGTTATACGTGGGTATATTCGCTTTAAAATAAAATGAGTTAGATAATATTTTGTTCATATGAATAAGAAAAATATTTTTTTACTCCTAAATTCAATGTACTTTTGTTCGTTTAGCAAACTTGATCTATCGGTAATAAAATCAAATAGAAACTTAAATTTGGTTAAGTAAGACGACATGTTGGTACACTTCTCAACCAATGGACTAAAACGCATCATCATCATCATACCTACAATGCAACAATCACAGGGACACGTGTCACCCTGTGGTTGATTCTATATTTTTCATGTGGGCCCTACCCACTAAATCTTCTATAATAATTACATTACATCCTAAATAAAAACACTCAAAAAATAAAATTGTTATCTGTCATATAATAAATGATAATTTGCACGGACATAAAATTGTTATCGGTCATATAATAAATGATAATTTTCACGGGCATAAAATTATACGTTCAAAAAATATTTTTTTTTTTTTTGTTTTTGCAATTTCACAGGCATAATTTTTTATTTGTCATATAATAATGATAATCTGCACGGGTATAAAATTATTATTTGTGTGTGCATAGAATTGTTAATTTTCATATAATAATGATGAATTGCACGGGTATAAAATTATAGTTTGTCATATAATAATGTTAATTTGCAAAGGCATAAAATTGTTATTTGTACGAGTATAAAGTTGTTATTTGTTATATAATAATGTTAATTTGCACGGCCATTAAATTGTTATTTGTATGGGCATAAAATTGTTATTTGTCATATAATAATAATAATAATTTGCACGGGCATATATAAAATTGTTATTTGCACGGGTGTAAAATTATTTATTGTCATATAATTTTCTTTTTTTAAGTGCTTTTAATAACAATAATTCATACTGGTCGATTTAAATGACGCCATTTATAATCTCATTTTTAAGCTCATTTATTATCATTTGTCCCTACTTCAAGAGTAACAGCTAAAAAGGATCAGAAAATTATGATTTGCGATAGTGAAAAATAGTTCTTATATAGAACAAATAACGCAGTTTATAAGGAAGTCTTTGAGAAATTATTGTTGTATTATTTCCTTTTATCTTAACCTTTTTTATAACGGTTTGAATTTTTCTATGATTTATGGTTATTTGTATATAATTTTGTTGTTTTAAGTGTTTTTTAGTTATACATATGCACATTTGATTTTTTTAAAAGGTGCTTTTATTAAACTTATTATACAACAATTTCATTATTCTTACGTTCCTACTAAATTTTATAAAGAACATACCCGTGCAATTTGCACGGGCATACGACTATACCAAATAAGAGGGAGTACCATCTTATTGTTGAATGTCTTCCTTTTATCTTAACTTTTTCTGTAATATTTTGAATTTTTATAGTAATTGTTTTGGTAAAAACTTCACAAGATAGAAAATGGGAAAAAGTGGATCAACTAGTACTATTTGCGGAACAGAACAGAACTGAGCTATACAGGACAGAACTAAGGACGCAGAGATTTGATGACGCAGAAGCCCCGAGAAGAAGATGGGGAAAACTGCGGGCTACCAAGCTAGGAGTACTTTTATTAATATCAGAGTTGGGGTTACAGAATACAACTGTGAGAGTATGATCACTTCTGTAGCAGATATACAGAACTGACTATGTTTTATCGTAGTGTAATTATCGAGTGCTTAAGTATGCTAATGAGAGTCAAAAGATGAATGAAAATGTACAAATGAGCCTCTATATATAGGCTAATCAAGCTGCAAAATCAGTTCCTATTTTCTAGGGCACGTTCTCCATTCCTTCCATTATCCTTGGCGGTTAGATAACTTCCCATGACTTCCATTTCTGCTCAGCTGAATATCTCCCATTATCCCATGATCTTTGTAACCGTCATAGTTGACCTCTGCTGACCATAACTGCCATGCCTCTTCTGACCTGTTCTGGGCTATAACTGCTATTGCTCTTCTTTCCTACTCTGTATCGTATTTACAGTGTCTATCCAGAACTGCCAATTCTGGGCTGCGTAAAATCTGGTCATAACAAATGCCCCTTGTTTTCTCAAGTGCAGTGTTCAGCAATCTTGAGGAAACAATCCTGTACAAACATATCTATACAGAACAGACTAGAGCAGAAACAACGGCTATAAATTCGAACAACAATTATGTACTTAGCCAGACTTGTGCACACCATTCAAAGAGATAATGAAAGAATCCAAAGTAGGTGAGAATTAAAACCTGATTTGACTTCTGCATCAGAGCAACGGCTAAGTCTGGGGTTGTTTCGAATTTTACCAACGGTAAAATCCTAATCCCACTTGAACTCTTTTATCCTCGAGTATAAATAGGAGGCTCCAGTAATTTTTCGAGAACTTTGTAGATACCCGTATCCGTACCCCCCAAAAGCAAACCCGATGACGAAAAGGACTTTCATGCATGTTTTAAAATGAGACGAAACGGTACATAAGTGTCTAAAACATTATAGTCATTTTTTTAACGTATTAATTTGAATTTGCATATTTCGTAAAAATGAATATTAATTTAGTCATTTTAATCGTAAGTCGACACAATACACACAAGCACGACACAAGGACGCCTCACAAATGGCCCAAGAACACAAAAACAACCCGAACACAAGACAAACAACCCGAACACATAAAAAAGGCCCAAAATACACGAAAAAGGCCAAGCACTCGAGCGGACCAAAATGCTTCCTGGGTCACATTCCTACGAAACAAAATCTCACAAAGTCGTAAAATAATGTATTACAATATTATTTTTATTTCGAGCCAAGACCGAAAAACACGACGAAAAACCGAAACACGAAACACGAAACACGAAATACGAAAATCGAAACAAAGCCAAGTTGATTGAACAACTTGATCAATTGGATGATCAAATTGCAGCCCCCAAAATCAGAAATCAAGCAGCTACGACTTACACACCTACGATAACGTATTACGGCGCAACAAATTTGTCAGAATAAAGGGGAAAATCGCCAGAATACAGGCGATTTACCAAAGAATCGCCAGACTTCTGGCGATTTTTTGGTCATCCCCTGGCATTCTGGCGATTTTCTGAAGAATTGCTAGTTCTCTGGCGATTTTCTGATCAATTAGGCATAAAACACGAAGCATTTGCTATAAATAGTAGCCCTTATTCATTCATTTTCATCACCAATTAACATCATCAACTCTTACAACAATCAAAAACGAATACCTACGATAATACTTATAATCAATTCGATTCAATACTTATACTCACAAAAAGCCTCTCGCACTTATAAATCTCCACTCTAAAAACCGTCTTTGCATTTCAAGGTAAAGAAACTTTACCTTCCGATTGGACGTTCGAGACTTATAGGGTTACTTTAACCCACCCCGATATTGGCATTAACGAATTCGTATTCGCAATACGATTGTAGTAATTCGAATCAAATGATTCGTCTAAACCTCGCCAATATCGCATAAATAAACGACTCAAAATCACTAAATTAAGCACCCACTTTTACATTATGCAAATTCTCGATTCATGCATTAAATTACGACTAAAACACGGGTTCGACATTTAACTGTACCGTTTCATATAGTCTTTTAAACATGCAAAACCGAGGGTTTTACAAAATCTTAGAATTGAACACAAGTCGGAGAATAACGTTTAGTTACTAATTCAAATACAATGAATTAGTAATTTTACGTATATTTCCTATAGCAAATCGTCATAGCTTTGACGGCTCACATTTATTTTACATATTTATCGAGTCATATATTTGCATTTATGCGTAGCGTCCTATTAGCCCAAATATCGAAATTAAAGCATATGTTTTCAAATTAGTAAAGACTACTTTTAAGTAGGCCTTTTTATTGCAGTTTTCAATATACTTTGTCAAAACTTTAGAAGGGTAACCTCACTCCGAATCCTCTCTGGTTTCACAATAGCCTCAGAAGGATAGGTATCGACGCACTTTGAAATCTGAGACCCTCGCGTCTTATGATTTTAAGATGCGTTGAATAGGTTCCAAATTCCTTTAATATTTGGTGGCGACTCCAAAAACACGTTTTAAAAGGATTTTTATATTTCTTTTTATTATATTCACATGCAATGACATTCCCCCTTTAAACAAAAGAACGCTCGAGCGAGCTGAGCAAAGCAACGCCCTAAAAAGCGAAGCTCCAGCGCCCGCGAGCTTCTTGCAAAATTTATTCATCTTTCCCGCGCCGTGCATTCCGCCCCATGACATTTTTCGAGGGCGGGCGCGAGCGGGGCGTCGAGAAGGGATCACCCCGAGTCCGGTATCCTCAGTTGGCGACTCCGCTGGGGACGAGCATGTTTTTTTTAATTTTGAAAATTAACTTTTCATTTTATTTTAAAAACATAAAGAAGTGAAACTTGAAACTTTGAAAACATTTCTGCTTTCGATATTTGGGCAATAGTACGCTTGAGTCGAATCCTCCTGATTCATAACCACACCCTTCGAGGGATGGCCCCAAGTAAAAACACGCTTTCTAAACGTGTATACTCTGGACACGTCGATCTCTCACCCTTCCACGATCACAAGTACTGGTATTCCGTACAAGTGAATCGTAGCAGGTCAAACTCGAACGCTCTAGACCCCGTATTGAATCCACACTGATGTGTGTGATCTTGCGGATAACTCTACACAAACGTTGCGGGAATGACCGGAAGGAACCTTACCCTGAAAGCCAAAAACCCGCGTCTATACGTACAAATCCAAAGCTATAGCACCCTCGCTATAGTCGTCTTCTAAACAAATACATGCAAAAACATTTTCATATAGCATTACACTTTCAAAAGACGTCTATTTTGAAAGTACATTTTCAAACATTTTTCAAAAAGGGCATACTTTTAAGCATACAGTCAGGGTCATTGACCTATAGTCAACTGAACCTGACTAACATTACACCACGATATTCAAAACCGATCGGAAATAATCACTACATTTCCGATCCTTTACAAAACATAAATGCATTATACGACTGACGTATCGTCATAATACATTTATCGCAAAAACATTTCGCAAAGCAAAACCCGAATATGTCAATACATTTCGGATTATTTCAATGAAGCGTACACTTTTACATTTTTGAGATAGCTCTAAGTCGAGTGACTTGCTAGTCACCCCGACTTAAACAAACTATCTCTCTCAAAAATAAACAAAACGCGGGCTCGTTCAAATACGAATCCGTTGATTTACATGTCAGGTCGGGTGACTTATCGTCATTACGGCTTGACACCCTGTGTCACACGTAAAAAGCGAACAACGACCGCTTTTTACCCAATTTAACATCTTCAGGCCGACTAGCCTATCGCTACTTCGGTTTGATTCCTTTTTACATCACGATTTAACGATAAACCCCTGGCGACATACCGCTAACTCGGGTTAATCAGGTCATGATCATACAAAACTTTTACATACATCGAGGCTGGGGACGCGTCGATGCATCCTTACCTCAAAAGCTTCCCGTGTCTTTTAAGCTAAAAACACGAGTCGAGTCCTGCACACGCTTTTCACACTTTTGCTTTTTCTTTACTACAAATATGTTTTTTTTTTTTTTTTTTTTTTTTTTTTTTTTTTTTTTTCTTGGAGTCTTTATTTTCTTTCGGAGGTCACTAAGGTTTAGAACTCTGCAGGTCCATCCCCTAAAAAGTCCTGGATACGCGACGTACTAAAGACCGTCATCTGAACCCTCCGCCACCTCCAAAGAAACGTACCTACAACAGATCGAAACCAAAAGCTACCATGGCACTCAACAATGAAGAAAATGTCGGGGGAATCCCAACTCCTCCCCCATCAGTGGTTACCGCAGAACATGTTCAACAGCTCAACAGCAAAATTCTTAGCCTCACTGCTGCGATCGAACAAATGGCCACAATGCAGAAACTCGAGGCCGAGAAAAACGCCAAGTACCTTGTCAAGAGGTGAGCGAAATGCTAAAGGATTCGCTCAATGGAAGAACGCCTCACCCACTCGAAGGATATTCCATTTATGAGGAAGCAGAACATGTCCCAAAAGTGTCAAGTCTTTGCTCACGGCTAAGCTCTCGCTCCGACCTCCCCATCTTCAAGGGTCATGAAAGTCCGCTTGTACACATCAAAGATTTCAAGGCTAAAATGGCCGTCATGGGCGTCGATCCTCGGCTGGCTACTCTATTCCCGCATTCTTTGGATGCACAACCTAGGGCCTGGTTCTATGCCTTGGACCCACACAAGATTACTACTTTCAAAGAAATCACGGTCCAGTTCGTCAATCAGTATCATGACAAAAACGATACTCAAGTCTCGCTCGTACGCACTCGGAAGTTACGTCACAAAAGGACAATGAAGGTTTCAGTGAATACCTCACGCGTTGGAAGAAACTCAGTGCCCAGATATCTAACCGTCCCAAGGACGCAGAACTGATCACCAAGTTCATTAATAACCTCACCCCTGCATATCAGCAGCATTTGCGCTACGGCAACTTTGACAGTTTTGCCTCGCTCAGTACGGTGGGTCAATTGATTGAAGACGACCTCCGTAAAGAAAAGACCAAGGTTGCAAGCCGAGGTTACCAGGGCAGCTCATCACGAGCCGTCACTAAGACTGAACCAGTTCACTGCATTAACGCTTTGGAAGAACTAGCGCCTTCCCCAACTTACACCACACCAACAAAATACACCACGCCTCCTCCTAAGGCGTCATACCCTTCTGCAGGTCAGACTTTGTCAAAACCACGACGAAGCTTTGACCCGATCTACATGACTTACTCCAAAGCGCTACAGAGACTTGTGAGCCGAAACGTGCTTCAACTCCTGGGACCTACTAGCGAGCCTCCTCAGGATAAAAAGCCCAAGTCATGGGATCAGAATGCATACTGTGAGTTCCACAGGGGAAAAGGACATGACACTGAGCAATGCTTCCGTTTAAAGAACATAATCCAAGATTTCATCGATTACAATACCATCGAGAAACCTACTCCTGGTCCTAAACCTTCAAACCAACTCAATCCCCTGCACACCCATGCCATATTCGTGGGTACACACCCCATCCTTGACTGTTCTCACCTGATCGTCTCAAACGACCACGAAATCAACGGTATCTGGGACAGTTCGGATGAAGAAGATAATCATATGAGCAATAACGGTTACCTGTTCCCTCCAGAGGAAGAAGAAGAACGAGAACCCACAGGGATATATGGGAAAATGCCCCACAAATACCCAATCAGCCAGTCTGGACAAAGCGATTTATGAGATAGCTTACTTAACTCGCTCGCTCCGGCCGCCATACAGAGCGCCATCAGTGCTGGAACCCCCAGGTTTTCCGTCAAAAACCACTAGCCAAGACAAAAACAAAGGCGTAGTCATAAGCGAGACTACAACACCGCCCACAATGACTACACCATCACCTCAAGTAGCTACGCCTCCGCCTGCAGCTACTACACCTGTCCAACCACAAACTAACATAGCATCGTCAAGCGCCACTCCAGCACCTATGCCTGAAATTGGAGACTCAATTCAAAAACAGCTCCTAAAAACAAAGGCAGATATCTCAATCTGGCAGCTCCTAAGAGAATCATTGGGACACCGTGAAGCTCTCTACCGAGCTTTGCAGGTCACCCCTATTACAACAGAGATGTCGCCTGAGAAACTAATCAGCCACATCACCCGCGAATGGCAAGCTAGCGCCATCACTTTCTCTGACAAAGACCTCCCGCCATTCGGAGGCACTCACAACCTAGCACTCTACATTAACGTAGAATGCCATGGCATGACACTACCTGTTGTCCTCATCGACAACGGATCTGCAGTCAACGTCCTGCCTCTAAAGCGACTAAAAAGCTAGGAATCAAAGAAGCGACTTCATCCCCATGCCAGGCGGCGTCGGGGCTTATGGCATTCGCCGTAAAGATAAAAGGGACCATCTCTTTTCCTATCATGACAGACTCCGCCATAAGGGAAACTGAATTCCAGATAATCGACATACCCCCAGCATACAACATGTTATTGGGTAGACCCTGGATCCATGCAACCAAAGCAGTCACCTCAAGCTTACACCAAAAAGTTAAACTTCCCCTGGACGATGAAGTCGTCACTATCCACGCATCAAACTTTCGAGCTTCCCTGCAGCAACAGAAGCTCGATAATGACACCGCAAGAATAAGCACCGAGACCCCGGACATCACATGTGGTTTCGATTTCGACTTTGACATTTGCACATTGACTCGCGAGGAGGAAATTGCAGCACTCTATGTGAAGGATAACGATAACAAATGGCCAACCATGGGCCTAGGATACGTGCCATGGTCCTACGAAGTTACTCGTGGAGAACGGGCATTCAATGACCGTAAAAGAGGTCGTGATTTCCACATAGAGCCATATCATATATTCACAGACAAGTACTTCGCCAAAGAGGGTACAAGCAAAATACCCACCGACTACTTCTCTTGTACCATCGCAGGGATTGAACTTGTCTCCGACATCATGCGCAACCACAACTTCAACCCCACCGACCTGATTGTCCCATTTGAGGAGAAGACACACGACGGATGGTCAAAAACCCTCAAGTGGACTGATGAACAAGGTCGTACTTTCAGAATCACTACTGGAGAAGGCTACACTTTCGAGAACTCTGACTCGGAAGCAAGCGAAGACGAGAACCTGACGGCAAATCCATCATAGAATTCAGGCCCCACGTCGTCACTTCAAGTCTCGCCCCAACTAAGCCTCCTGCTATATCACGATGTAATAGACATAGACAAAGAGTTAGAGTCTCTAAGGTTATCTAAAGCTCCTCTCGTCTGAGCTATCTTCAAATGTAATCGCCAAAAACAATAATAACAACATTTCTGGTTACTACTTGCCTTGTTTTCCGCTAAAAACTGCATTTTCTAATACTCACGATAACATTAAGCACAATAGCATTGCATTACATAAATACATTGCAAGTATCGTTTCAAAATCCGAACAGGACCCCATCATTGAAGACACAACAATCATTGATATAGGAACACCCGAAGAACCCCGAAAACTACAGCTGGGGGCTTCCTTGAGCATGGAAGAGAAAGCTGCGTACGCCGAACTACTTACAGAATTCAAAGACGTCTTTGCTTGGTCCTACAAGGATATGCCTGGCATTGATCGCGAAATAGCAGAACACCGCATCCCACTCAAACCAGGTGCCAAGCCTGTTAAACAAAGACTCCGCCGTATTAAACCAGAATGGTCTCTTATGGTCAAGGACGAGATCGAAAAGCAGCTACAAGCAGGTTTCATCCAAGTCATCGAATACTCAGACTGGGTATCAAACATGGTCCCTGTCATGAAGAAAAATGGAAAAATACGAGTATGCGCAGACTTTCGCGACCTTAACAAGGCTTGCCCAAAAGATGATTTCCCATTGCCCCACATGGACATACTTGTAGACAACACGGCCGACCACGCGTTGCTGTCATTCATGGATGGGTATGCGGGTTACAACCAAATCAAAATGGCAACAGATGACATGTCTAAGACCACCTTTGTGACACCCTGGGGCACATACTGCTATACTGTCATGCCTTTCGGACTCATTAACGCCGGCGCCACTTATCAACGCACCGCAACTACTCTGCTACATGACATGATGCATAAAGAAGTAGAGGTCTACGTGGACGACATGATTCTAAAATCAAAGCAAAGGGAAGATCACATTACCAACCTTCGTAAGTTCTTCACCAGAATCAGGCAATATAAAATGCGCCTCAACCCACAGAAATGCACTTTCGGGGTTACATCAGGCAAGTTATTGGGTCACATCGTAAGCCAACGCGGAATCGAGATCGACCCTGTCAAAATCAAAGCAATACTGGAGATGAAACCTCCAAGCAACATTGATGAGATCAGGAGTTTCTTGGGACAAGTCCAATATATTTCTCGATTTATTAGCAAGCTCACAATGGTCTGCGAACCAATTTTCAAGAAGCTAAAAAAGGAAGAACACACAAAATGGGACGACAACTGTCAACAAGCATTCGACAAAGTCAAAACCCTTCTTACCAATCCACCTGTTCTGATGCCACCCCAAAAAGATCTACCTCTTTCGCTCTACCTAACGACTACACCAAACGCCATGGGCGCCATGCTCGCTCAGGAAGTTAACAACGAAGAAAGAGCAATTTACTACATTAGCAAGAAGTTCCAAGACTACGAGACTCGCTACGAGCCTGTGGAGAAAAGCTGCCTCGCTCTAGTCTGGGCCACCAAAAAGCTTAGACATTACCTCCTCGCTCACACAACCAGAGTATACTCCCTAATGGATCCACTCAAGTACTTATTTGAAAAACCAGTACTAAACGGCCGCATGGCCAGATGGACGCTACTGCTAGCAGAATATGAGCTCAAATACTTACCTCTAAAAGTCATTAAGGGAAGAGCTGTTTCAGACTTTCTCGCAGAGAATGCCATCATTGAACAACCTAAAATCGACACAACATCATTCCCTGATGATGGAATTTTATTGTCGTTTAAACCGAAATCGCAACTCTACTTCGATGGAGCCTCGAACTACCGCGGCTATGGCGTGGGAATACTTCGAATATCACCCAATGGCGATCACACACCCATCTCAATCAAGCTCGACTTTAACGTCACCAACAATGCCGCAGAATATGAAGCTTGCATATACGGGCTACAAGCAGCCATGGCCCTCAACGTAAAACACCTCAGGGTACACGGGGATTCCTTCCTCATCATAAATCAAGTGACAGGAGCATGGAAAATCATGAACGAAACCCTCGCAAAATACCAAGCAAGAATACAAGCACTCCTGACAGAATTTGACTGCATAGAATTCTACCACCTCCCAAGAGAAGAAAACCAATTTGCCGACGCACTGTCAAAGCTTTCATCCCTCCTCAACATGCCACCAAATGTTGACACACTACCTATTGTCGTCGAAAGACGTGGTGAACCTGCATACATCCACACCATCGACATCAACGAAGCTGAACACACAGAACCATGGTACCAAGCCATACTCAACTACAAAACAAGCAATTCTTACCCACCTGACACCGACAAGCGAGGTAAGAGAGCCATTAGACTTCTTGCATCCCAATTCGTACTAGAAATGGGACAATTGCTCAAAAAGACACCACAAGGCACCTTACTCATATGTGTTGACTACAAGAAAGGGCAAGAAATCATCGCCCAAGTACACGACGGCAAATGCGGCCCACACATGAACGCAAGAGCCCTATGCAAGCAAATCCTACGACTTGGATGGTATTGGACGACCATGGAAGCGGCATCGCATTCAAGACGTCAAACACCGCCATAATTGTCGATATTCAAAGAACGCACAACATGTACCTCCTCACCCCTCTACGACCTTCACGCCTCCATGGCCTTTCTCAACCTGGGGCATTGACGTAATAGGCAAGGTCCATCCCATCTGAGCAGAGGACACCGCCGTCTAGTGGCGATCGACTATTTCACGAAATGGGTGGAAGCATCACCCTTCCGCACCCTCGGCTCAAAGGAAGTCGGCAAATTCATACAAACAAACATCATATCTTGCATTTGATACCTCACGAATTTATAAGCGATCAAGGTTCGCATTTTCAAGGCTAAACGAAGCCATACTCGCCAAATACAAAGATACAACATCACAAATCCTCTCCTTACCGACCCCAAACCAATGGAGCGTGAAGCAAAGAAACAAAACGGTAGTCACTATCCTCGAGAAGATGATTGACAGTTGTCGGGACTGGCCCAACAAAATTCCTTACGCACTTTGGGGGTATCGTACCACCATACGCACGCCCACAGGCATGACGCCTTATTTTCTCACCTACGGCATGGAAGCTGTACAGCCAGTGGAGATAGAAATGCAATCCTTACGAATACTAATGGAAAGTAGCATCCCAGGAGCAGAATGGGCTCGCGAACGCTACGAACAACTGATGCTCCTGGACGAACGTAGGCTAAATTCTTTAAGTATTGTGCGAATGTACCAAGCACGACTACAAAGAGCATTCAACAAACGAATCCGACCACGAAACATAAAAGTGGGAGATCTAGTGTTGAAATCAAGACGCCGCCACTTCTGTTGACCCACGAGGAAAGTTCAAGCCAACCGGGCCGGCCTTACGCTGCCAAAGAAATCTACACAGAGGAGCGGTCAAATTAATCTGACCTAGACGGTCAAGAGTTCAATCGAGCCACCAATCTCGACTCAGCCTAAAGAAATACTACCCTGAACGCTTGCAATGTATTTATAACATACGCATAAACACGATTCCACGGGCCGGCATGCCCCTAAACATGCACACCCATCACAAAAAAGCAAAACACAATTCTACGGGCAGGCATGCCCCTAAACTTGCATTCAAAGTAATACAACTCCGAACTACGCCGGCTTGATTCCATTTATGTGGATACGTAGGCAGCTTTTCAAAAGCACAGCCGACATTCAACACAAAATCACATACTCAAAACATCTCAAGGTTATGGCAAACGTAACAGTATTCAAAACACAAAACACGCATGTCTCTAACCTTAAAGGAAACAAAGCAGGTTACACAAAAGAGATTTTCGTTTTATTATGCTGGAAAGGGAAACATTTACATTTGGATTTTACAATTGGGAGCACGAACATTACACTACTTGCGCACACGACACCGACAAGCATTACATGATCCCGGCATTATCTTCGGGTTTAGGGAATACAAAAACAAACAAACAACTAACAACAAGCATTCAGATAACATTCTTCGACTGAGAGGAGAACTCAACCCATATGAGAAGCACCATCACTACCATCCTGGCCCGGAGCATTAACCATGATGAAGCCGAGATGACTAAGCTCCGCCTCCATGGACGGTGCGCTTCCAGAACTCGAACTTCCCCGACTTCCACGGCCAAAACGCACTGGGTGGAAGGCAGACGTCGGCGGCGGCTCATTCTGCTCTATAGCGCGAAGGCGGGCCCTCTGACGAGTAGTTGTGGCCGTAGTCCACCGGATATACGACCTCGAAACCCTCACCGTGGGCGGGATCCCTGCCACCGCCAACGGGACGCAGAGCCCATTCTCGCGACCACGCATCAGTTATTTGGTTATTAAGTACGACCAAATCCTGGATCGTGGTATCCTGCCCTGGGATAAACTGGGCGTAGCCCATTTGCCTTCTCACCCTCAACGGGTGAATGAACACTCCAATGTCAAAACCGCATAACATAACCCCGGAAGGACCATCGCCAACTGCACTACCCGTCACCGAGGTAACCTCCCACCATCGCACAACCCAACGAATAGCTGACGCCCTCACAAAAGTAGAGAAGTAATCACGAGGACGGCCATTAGGACCCATCCATCTCAGACCCCGACTAGTTACGCCTGCCGCCGTGTAGGATACGCCGTAAGGAATGGCTCCAAGTACACTCAAACGTTCCATCAGCCAGACCTGTAAAATGACGGGACAACCACGATAAGCATGCACTCTATTACACGCCCGGTCATCTAGGCCTAAGATCGTCTCCGCAAGGATCAACGCCGCAGGGTTGTACCCCATTTCCATCTGCTGCACGACGCAAACCAAACGCGCCGCCAAAACCCCATCGCGCCCATCGAATCTGGGAACATGAAGCGGTGCACAAGACAAAGGGCCAGTGGCTCTCTCGCGAGCAACAACGGCCAATAAGCCCATTATCATAATCCATGAACCGCTGGCAAAGTCGGATGATATTCAAACGCCCATCCAGGAACAAGTCCTCCGTCTCCGGCCTCGTCATCATGAGGAAGTTCTGCATGGTTCTTTGATAACCAAGCTCCTGGCGAACACACACTGGAGTAACAGAGCGGGCCCAACCTCCGATGGCAAAGAAACTCCTCGACCAGGGGGCACACTTCCCGTCGTGAAGCGAAATACATGATAGGCCAGGTCGATGTCTGACCAGGCATCCAGGAACTCAGGTTCCATCCGAACTCGCCTTAAGCCTAGGAATATGCCCAGGCCCACGGCCTGAGGTTCCTCTTCAATACCCGATAGCATAGCACACCACATCCTCACAAGTCCCTCCAAATGCTCCATTACTCACAAAAAGACAACGCTCTGAATATTACAAATACTAATATGGTATGAGTAATGAAGTTGCAAGCCAAAACGTAATATGAAATGTGATTGGAGAGATGAATGAATAAGCCAACACGAGCATCCTTCTTATAGGCAACGTCTTCAAGAGGCAACAACACAACATATAATCGCTAGTGAACCAGCGATTAACCAGAAAATCAAAACAAAGAGCCAAAAACAACCCAAAAATCGCCAGAAAACTGGCGATTTACACAAAAATCGCCAGATGACTGGCGATTTTCACATAAATCGCCTGTTTTCTGGCGATTTTTGTGATAATCGTTGGTATACAGGGGAGTTTCTATGCTTTTCCGTCAGATTTGACGCGACGATCGCGACACCGCCTGCGAGTTCTACGAGTTGCAGAACTTTTCACAAATTCACGACCGCTTTTTACTTTTTACGACGACGCATTATCGATTACGTTTCCGATACCCGACTTTACGTCGTATTGGGTCATTTTGTGATCGACTCTCGACTAATGTTTTGCACATACGCTTCACAAAATTCAACCGTCTCATTTCGCAAGCTTACGTTAAAGCACGACGTTCTTAATTCATATTTTACGAACGTCAAAAACACCTTTTACGGTCTCACAAAAGTTAATCATCACGTTTCGTAAAGCTTACGTTGCAACACGACATTCTTAATTCACATTTTACGAACGTCAAAAACACCTTTTGCGGTCTCACAAAATTTAATCACCACGTTTCGTAAAGCTTACGTGGCAACACGACGTTCTTAATTCACTCTTCACGAACGTCAAAAATACTTTTGCAGTCTCACAAAATTCGTTCATCATTTTTCGCAAGTTTTACGATAAAGCACGACGTTCTTAATTTACATTTTCATGAGCGTCAAAAGCGTATTTTACAGACTCAGAATATTTTCTTCAAAAGGCATGTTTTATAAAAATCTTTACGTATGCATACTCTTATTACGGGTCAGAAAAATCTCAATCGAGATTTGTGTTCTTTTTACGACTAACAATCTAATTGCAGGAACACTAGATGAGCACGTCACGAAGGTTTCAAATGAGAACGGCAACACAAACGATCGTACTACAAAACGAGGCAAAATAAGCAATAAAGCTTCCGGCACCGCACGCATGATCATTAATCACGAAAGCTACGCCAACAGGAGCGCTTACCATAGTCAACAAATACACCCATCGTGCATAATCAAAGCACGCCAGACGAGGTCACGTGAACCTACTCATGTCAAGCCATGGACGCGAATCAACGCTGCAGACGATTCTCGCAAATATGACCAAATACCAAACACACACGCAAGGTCACAGGGCCTTTTCGCCAAGCCGCAAATACACAAAATGGACCTCACGTGGACTCCTACATGTCCAAATACATACAAATATAACCACAACATAAACGAGTCCATAAAAATAAGCCTACGATCCTAGCATACATCCCAAATCAATTAGCTTGATCTCGACGATCGAAGCCCGCACGCAACGAATCAATCTGAGCACGGTAGCTGCCTAGCTCTCGCCCCACAGAACTCGAACTCCGCTGCAAACGCTCGCCACCGCCCGCCTCTAGCTCTATCTCGACTACGCGATCATGACCGCAACTCAAGCATACTGCGCCTTGCAAAGCGCGACCGCTTTATCATTAAAGGCCACGCGCCACCGGTTAGCTACCCTCCATAAATTCTTGTGGACATCCACGGCCACCTGCAAACAAATACGGCCTTCATATGCTCAAACTGGGGGCTATAAGCAAAAGCAGCTTCATTTCAAGTTTGACTAACGATTTTGAACAAAATCTACCTCAAACTGGGGGCTATAATCAAAAGCAGCTTCATTTCAAGTTTGACTAACGATTTTGAACAAAATCTACCTCAAACTGGGGGCTATAATCAAAAGCAGCTTCATTTCAAGTTTGACTAACGATTTTGAACAAAATCTACCTCAAACTGGGGGCTATAATCAAAAGCAGCTTCATTTCAAGTTTGACTAACGATTTTGAACAAAATCTACCTCAAACTGGGGGCTATAAGCAAAAGGAGCTTCATTTCAAGTTTGACTAACGATCTTTGGACAAAATCTCACTCAAACTGGGGGGCTATAAGCAAAAGCAGCTTCATTTCAAGTTTGACTAACGATTTTGATCAAAATTTACCTCAAACTGGGGGCTATGATCAAAAGCAGCTTCGTTTAAAGCTTGACTAACGATTTTGGGACAAAATCTTACTCAAGCTGGGGGCTATATACCACATAACACGAAGACAAGCCATACCTGCTTCACCCGAGGGCTCCAACTATCCATGCCAGCGTCAGTCACCGCAGATAAGTACTGCGGTAGTGGTATCGAATGCCGACAGCCATCATCATGCTCAAAATCCAAGCTCTCGTAGAAAGGAGGAGGTTGGACCTCAAGGTCAGGGTCACGTGGCTACAAGATACAAAAATCACGATCAATTTTTACTTTTTAAGCAAATGACATGCGCAAGCAAAACGCGAAAACAACAGCAAACCTCAATGACAGCAGGCGCCAAAGCAAGGCGCGCCCACGACGTATAATCCTCATCTAGCCTCAACAGGGACTCTGACTCACCCTCGTGATATACATCGCGGCGAACATCAAAGATCCTGTCCTGTCAGACGAAGAGAACCTTAGGAGGGCCTCGTGCACAACAAACTTATCCCTAATTGTCCGAGCCGACAGACGCCGCTTAAGAACCAAGATTTAATCATACCGAGTCGCAATGTACAACCTCTCAGATCGCGAATAGCAAAGCGAGTCGTAATTGACGCAGGACATCCGCATAGTTCGCCCAAGGGTTGAAACAAACTACAAAAAAGAGGAATAAACATCCGCAAAGCACAAACGCAAGACGATAGAAATACGAACTTTTCTTACCTTATCAACGGTCATCTCGTTAAACTTCACGCGAGCATCGCCATAAGTCAAGCGAATACCCTTCCCGCTTGCCGCTATGCGTAAGCATGAAAAGTGGTACTTCGCCTTCAGCGGCAGTTAGCGAGGAGCAACGACGGAAAATGTGCATAGCACCAAGACCGCATTGAAACCGTAAACATGTCACAAAAGAGAAAGCAAAACAAAATAAAACAACAGAGCATCGCAAAAGCAATTATACCTCCATCGCCAGACCGACCAACCAAGGGCGGTTGAGACCCATCATCGATCCGATCAGACGTAACCGCGCCCTCGCAGAATCGAATCAGAGACCCATAGCAGGAGTAACCCACCGAAATCACCCAATCTGGACAAGTCACTCGGCCATTAAATGTTAGCCGACGCCCGCTCTCCTTTATCTCCAAAGTGAGTGGACGCCGAAACCACCATAGCTACAACCGAGCATTCTGCTCATGAATAACTTCGCTCACCTGCTTCTTTCGCTTGCCCTTAAAATAATCATCAAACCACGAGGTCCTTGGCTGAAAAGTGTGCCTCTCATCCCTCGCACACCTAATACCGCCCCCGATCAATCGAACAACCTGTAGGGCTCGAGATAGCAGGTATGTCATCCCACTTAATCACCTCCTCTCCATGGGGAAGCTCCAAACAATCGCAAGAGACGAAAAAGTAATACCAACCTCATACCCTGGCATATGGAACGTGTTAGTAGTAGTATCCCGCATCCGTCTAACAACGCCAAGCACGTAAAGGTGCGAATTCACGTTCTTCTTACGCGCCTCCTTCCACTTCGTCACCAACGGACCAAAGGCCGTGCCGAGGATTATCTTCCGCGACTCGGGGGACAACTTCTTGTTAAAAGCATCTATACAAGTACGGAAACCAGAGAATGTCCTCATATTTCCCAACTTGAAGCCAACCTTCACCCGAGTAGACAAATGCTCCATGGTGTTCCAAACTAAGCTTACACCATCCCAGTCCTTGGCAACCTTCGCCCACAGTCTCGGGCCATGAGGAAATGATGGCCTCAAGCCCAGCTCATCAACCACGCCCATGAACATATTTTGCGCAGCAGCCGGCCCGGCATCAGCACCAGCCTCACCACCTACGGCACCAGCAGCCGCGGCATCACCCCCAACATTACCCGCAACATCACCCTCTGCGGCCTCAGCGTCAACCGCTACAGGCTCCTCGTCATCCTCGGGCTCAGGATCACTCTCAAAAGCATTCTCGAGCTGACGAGAACGACCACGTCTCGGCCTATCAACAGCAGGATCATCTCCAAATTTCATCGAGCTCACCTCGTCAAGAACACCAACACTACTACCCTCATCTCGCCACTACCGCCACTAGCCTCGCAGAGCGACGCCCACGTGTCCGAACGCCACCCTCAAAGCATTTCCAAAGAACAAAGATCCACTTTGCGCTTCTTACTAGGCCTATCATTCTTGCGACCACCTCCACGACCTCCACCTCGGCCTCCCGGCAGACACCGTGCCTCCAAACCCCACGCCCATGCGGCACCTTGCGCAGTGCGCAGTAACCAACTCCAGGCTCGCAGCGTGAGGCCCAGGCAACTCAACATTAGCTCCAAGCCCACTAGCAAAAGGCCCAGACAACCCCACAAAGAGCTCCACGGGAACCCCAACAGATCCGCAACGCTACCCGCATCACCAACCAGCGGAAGGCCTGTCGGCTCCACGGTAGTGCTGTGCTCACTAATGGAAGGCATAGGAGACTCTGGAACAGCCCCCTGTACCTCATTCCCTGGCGTCAAAATAGGAGGAGTCTTGAACAAATCAGACTGAGACGGACCTTCAGAAGTCGCTAAATGATGACGCAGCTCAGAAATGGGAGTAAGCTCCTCCCCGGTAACATTGAAGTCAATGTTCTCGATGACATCATGCATAGCACTGGTAGTAGGTATCACGAAATCAGGGTCGCCTGCACCGAATCAAGAAACATTCTTAAGCAATGCAACCATGTGATAAGACAAAGTGCAATTCAATCAAAGCAAATTCATGACCAACAGAGGGATACACATATGCAAAGGCAACAGAAAAGCAATTTTCAGGCCTATCTTTGACAGAGCGGGCTAAAAGAGAAGCAGAAACACAAAGACACATTCCCATGACGCAGACACAGTACCTACATCATACACATTTAATCCAAGAGACGAGGATGCACAAAGACAGAGGAAAATCAAGCAAAACAGCAGAAAACAAGCTTCAGGTCTATCTTTGACAGAGAGGGCTAAAAATGAAGCAGAGACCCGAAAATACACACTGGGTGACACATGTCCAACGCAGGCAGCATACACAGCAAATCCGAAGAGGAACGATGTGCAAAAGCAAAGAAAAAAGCAGACAAAACAGCAAAAAAAACAAGCATTTAGCCTATCTTTGACAGAAAAGGCTAAAACAAAGCAGAGACACAGAAATGCGTATATCATGACACATATACGACATATATGTCACACACAACCTATGCAAAGAGCCAGAAGGCATGAAAGTGACAGAAAGCCTAGCAAAACGACAGAAAATGCACTTTAGGCTTATTTTTGACAGATAAGCCTAAAACAACGCAGAGACATAAAAATGCCCAGTTCATGACACGTATACAACATATAAGTCATAACGAACATCCACAAAAAGTTTCATGTCCCGAACACCTCGACTGAATAGTTTTTGTAAAACACACACAAGCTACAAAAAACGGCCTTTTCATGGCTTTTTCTTGACCAGAGAAGCCCTAACCTCCCACGAACCAACACTTTAGCCAACCCAGATGGCCTGCATGACACTACATCCAAGACTCGAAGCACGAGAAGCAAGAAAGACGAGTTCAAGAAGCCTAGCTCAATTACACAAAAACGCTCCAAAACACTCCAAAAAACCTCCAAATCACGTGTGCTCAGCAAAAATGAGCAAACCATGCACCATACAAGTCATCATGACCCAAGACAAAAGTTTTCGACCAGTTTCGGAACCGAAAATTTCGACCCGAAAAACCGTCTCCATACAAAAACACACGAAAATTACGGACTTTCAAACCGTTTTTCGCACACAAAACACCCATGGCCTCATCATTAGCACACAATGACATTTCAAAGACAACCAAACCAATCAGTGTCGTTTTACACGACAAAAACAGAACAAAACCCCGACGAAACCCCCTGTCACACGGTTTTTAGCCCAAAAAACCTGACTTTCGCGCCGATTCCAACGAAACAAGTTTACCCAAGCATTATACTACTAATGGGTAACCTACATTGAGATTTTGAGCGTATTCCGAGACAAAAAACGAAAAATGACCAAAACGCCCTTGACCTTCTACACGAAAAACAGCCCTAATACACGGGTTTTGCACATACAATCGTCAACAATAGCAAGACAAGCCTCTTAATGCTCTCAAGTATCAATTTCAAGCAACAATGATAGCAAAATTCGAATCATGCAAGACGGTTTAACATAAACCCTAAAAAACGAATTTTCAGTTAAAACCGACTCAAACCGACTTCAAAACACGAATTATCAACTTGATTGAGTGCATACCTTGGTCCATTGCGAATCGTAGGAGGCGGAATCACGAATTTTGGTTGAGAAATCGCCAAGAACGAGTTTTTTCGATTTGGTTGTGTTTGTGTGTGTTTTTCGGCTGCCTTGCTCTCCTCCTCTACCCGTGTTTTTGAACAAAAAAAAACACACACACACTAAATCGCCAGACCTCTGGCGATTAAGTGGTCAGGCGCAGGTCAATTTTTAGTTTGGACTGGTTATTACGGTCTATTACGCTATTAATTCACTCTTTTATGCGCTACTATGATAAAACACGAGAATACACATGCTCATTACAAGCCGAGAGCTCAAATTTTACAAAATAACAACACATATACACTCTTTACGAGTCACAAAATCAAAAATACGTATACTCCTCACGAGTTAAATACGTATACTTTTCAAAAAACAAATACACTCTTTACGAGTCACAAAAATCAAAAATACGTATATTTCCCATAAGTTAAATACGTATACTTTTCAAAACAAATACACTCTTTACGAGTCACAAAATCAAAAATACGTATACTCCTCACGAGTTAAATACGTATATTTTTCAAAAAAAAAAAAACAAATACACTCTTTACGAGTCACAAAATCAAAAATACGCATACTCGTCACGAGTTAAATACGTATATTTTTCAAAAAAACAAATACACTCTTTACGAGTCACAAAAATCAAAAATGCGTATATTTCCCATAAGTTAAATACGTATACTTTTCAAAACAAATACACTCTTTACGAGTCACAAAATCAAAAATACATATACTCCTCACTAGTTAAATACGTATATTTTTTTTAAAAAAAAAAAAAAAAAAAAAAAAAACAAACAAATACACTCTTTACGAGTCACAAAATCAAAAATACGTATACTCCTCACGAGTTAAATACGTATATTTTTCAAAAAACAAATACACTCTTTACGAGTCACAAAATCAAAAATACGTATACTCCTCACGAGTTAAATACGTATATTTTCCAAAATACAAATACACTCTTTACGAGTCCCAAAAATCAAAAATACGTATATTTCCCATAAGTTAAATACGTATACTTTTCAAAACAAATACACTCTTTACGAGTCACAAAATCTAAAATACGTATACTCCTCACGAGTTAAATACGTATATTTTCAAAAACAAATACGCTCTTTACGAGTCACAAATCACAAATACGTACACTCCTCACGAGTTTAGTACGTATATTTTTCAAAACAAATACGCTCTTCACAAATTCAAAATCGAAAATACGTATACTCCTCACGAGTCGAATACGTATATTTTTCAAATACATGCAAAACGAAGACAAAATACACACTCTTATTCAAATCAAAACGCAGATGCACAAGCAAGCACGCAGCAGACACGCAAGACGCAGGAGATGGCCAAGCCACAAAACGCCATTGAATCACATCCAAACAACAGCAGGCCGGCAAGCCCTAAAACGTGTAGGACCGTCATGTCCCTAAACATGCCGTCGCTCCCCGCATTCCCGACACTAAGTCCTCGTCTCTCCCCGAGACACATGCTTAGCGTCGCCAGGTAGTATCGAGACTGTAATAGTCCGGATACTATCTTCTAAGTTTGACTAGCGCTTTAGTCCGAGCTCAGTCAAACTGGGGGCTCTGTAGATACCCGTATCCGTACCCCCCAAAAGCAAACCCGATGACGAAAAGGACTTTCATGCATGTTTTAAAATGAGACGAAACGGTACATAAGTGTCTAAAACATTATAGTCATTTTTTTAACGTATTAATTTGAATTTGCATATTTCGTAAAAATGAATATTAATTTAGTCATTTTAATCGTAAGTCGACACAATACACACAAGCACGACACAAGGACGCCTCACAAAATGGCCCAAGAACACAAAAACAACCCGAACACAAGACAAACAACCCGAACACAAAAAAAAGGCCCAAAATACACGAAAAAGGCCAAGCACTCGAGCGGACCAAAATGCTTCCCGGGTCACATTCCTACGAAACAAAATCTCACAAAGTCGTAAAATAATGTATTACAATATTATTTTATTTCGAGCCAAGACCGAAAAACACGACGAAAAACCGAAACACGAAACACGAAACACGAAACACGAAATACGAAAATCGAAACAAAGCCAAGTTGATTGAACAACTTGATCAATTGGATGATCAAATTGCAGCCCCCAAAATCAGAAATCAAGCAGCTACGACTTACACACCTACGATAACGTATTACGGCGCAACAAATTTGTCAGAATAAAGGGGAAAATCGCCAGAATACAGGCGATTTACCAAAGAATCGCGGACTTCGCGATTTTTTGGTCATCCCTGGCATTACAGCGATTTTCTGAAGAATTGCTAGTTCTCTGGCGATTTTCTGATCAATTTGGCATAAAACACGAAGCATTTGCTATAAATAGTAGCCCTTATTCATTCATTTTCATCACCAATTAACATCATCAACTCTTACAACAATCAAAAACGAATACCTACGATAATACTTATAATCAATTCGATTCAATACTTATACTCACAAAAAGCCTCTCGCACTTATAAATTTCCACTCTAAAAACCGTCTTTGCATTTCAAGGTGAAGAAACTTTACCTTCCGATTGGACGTTCGAGACTTATAGGGTTACTTTAACCCACCCCGATATTGGCATTAACGAATTCGTATTCGCAATACGATTGTAGTAATTCGAATCAAATGATTCGTCTAAACCTCGCCAATATCGCATAAATAAACGACTCAAAATCACTAAATTAAGCACCCACTTTTACATTATGCAAATTCTCGATTCATGCATTAAATTACGACTAAAACACGGGTTCGACATTTAACTGTACCGTTTCATATCGTCTTTTAAACATGCAAAACCGAGGGTTTTACAAAATCTTAGAATTGAACACAAGTCGGAGAATAACGTTTAGTTACTAATTCAAATACAATGAATTAGTAATTTTACGTATATTTCCTATAGCAAATCGTCATAGCTTTGACGGCTCACATTTATTTTACATATTTATCGAGTCATATATTTGCATTTGTACGTAGCGTCCTATTAGCCCAAATATCGAAATTAAAGCATATGTTTTCAAATTAGTAAAGACTACTTTTAAGTAGGCCTTTTTATTGCAGTTTTCAATATACTTTGTCAAAACTTTAGAAGGGTAACCTCACTCCGAATCCTCTCTGGTTTCACAATAGCCTCAGAAGGATAGGTATCGACGCACTTTGAAATCTGAGACCCTCGCGTCTTATGATTTTAAGATGCGTTGAATAGGTTCCAAATTCCTTTAATATTTGGTGGCGACTCCAAAAACACGTTTTAAAAGGATTTTTATATTTCTTTTTATTATATTCACATGCAATGACATTCCCCCTTTAAACAAAAGAACGCTCGAGCGAGCTGAGCAAAGCAACGCTTCTAAAAAGTTAAGCTCCAATACCATGAGCTTCTTGCAAAATTTATTCATCTTTCCCGCGCCGTGCATTCCGCCCCATGATATTTTTCGAGGGCGGGCGCGAGCGGGGCGTCGAAAAGGGATCACCCCGAGTCCGGTATCCTCAAACTTACCTTGCCAACTTTTGTTTTTACCTTCTACTGTTCATCATCCTCTTCCTTTGTCATCTTCATCTTTACCAAACCAAAATTAAATCAAAAACCATGGCTGAAAAAGTGATTGATCTTGAGATCCTTGAAATCAACGAAATCATGTATGGTGATCATAAGTTCATCAAAGGTGACTCCTTTGATGACGAAACCAAAAACACACTCAGTCAATCAATCGTAAAACATCTCAAAGATCATCATATTATGCCTGAATCTGCTGAGATATTCGTTCCCTGTGATGACTACATTACGGCTTCTTGGACTTCCCCTGGGTGGATCTGTATTTATGAATTTCCCTTTAGGGCTGGTCTGAGAATTCCTTGTAATTCTTGGATCAGTGGAGTACTCTCCTCAATGAAGCTCGCTCCCTGCCAATTAATGCCCAGCATGTGGAAGATTATCTGCTTGGTTGACAAGCTCTGCACAAAGTTTAGATCGCAGAATCGACGGCAGGATCCGAAAACGCCTACTCTGTTAGGACCAGTAGTGGAAGATTCATCTTGAGAATCGGGAAGGGCGAGCAATCTTGTGGAGCACCACGACATCGGGACGACAAGGATTGGAAGACAAAGCTTCCTCTTCCGAAGAGTGATACTCTTGGGAGCGGCGATTATGCGGACTACCCTATTGGCGAGAGAGGTAAGTCACCGACTCGGATCTGCTTTGTTTTAGCTTTTCTATTACGTGTAGGTCGAGGGTTTCTGTGTTTTGTGTTTCTAGCGGATTCTTGGCGACTGTGCAGTGAGGACTCCAAGGCTAGGATTGCTGCGTTCATGGCTTTGCCTCTCGAGGAGAGGACACAGTGCGAAGAGGATAACAAGGCGGCTTTCCCACATTCTGTAGGGGCCAAAGAAAGAAGCCGGTGAGGGTGCATGTGCCTATGGTTTCTGCCATCAAGGGTGAGTCTCTTAATTTTTCTTTTTGGTCAAGTCTGGGCAAGTCTGATCTGGATCTGTAGTTCTAAGACGAATGTGGTCTATTCTAGGTGAATCTTTTAAGCCATTCACTAGGGGTAGACTCAATCCTAGTCTTCTCCAGGAGAAGATGGACGCTATTCTGGCTGGGGGGCCAGATGTGAAGCCACTGTTTGTTCCTACAGGTATTCCTACTCCAGGTTTCAGGTATACCAAGGTTGAAGAGCCTAAGGGAAGGTTCAGGTTGAGCTGCAGAAGAGTACACCAGACAAGAAAACAAAGAAGAGGAAAATAGAGGAAATTGAAGGTTTGTCATTCACGAGAACATTTTCGCCCAAAGACGCCATCAACAAAGCGTGGAGAACATCATCCAACAAGCGAAGAAAAGGTTCGACCCAGATCCGATTGGGATCGATTCTACAGAAGCTGGCGTTGAGCCACTCACTCGCCTTCGGTAGTAACTGACTTACTTCTAGTACAAATGCTCATGATAATTCTACCACTATTGTACCTTACACCATAAAATTGCGGACTCTTGATTGTATATCAAGCTTGGGGCACATTTTATCCACTGGAACCGGTGTAACTATTTGGAGGACAAGCTTGCTCTGAAGAGCAGCTTGCATGCACTTGGAGAAAGCTCGACAAAGACATGAAGGAGGTGGTGAGAAGGCCAAAACTACCATTGCCAGTGTCGAGGAGAGGCCGCCTCGTTGAGGTCGAGAGAATGAGAACCTCCAGCGGCGTGTTCAGGAGCTCGAGGGCCAACTCGGAACCGTGAGACTGACCGGTGCTGTTTACACAGCCCAGACCAGAATTCAAATGATGCGTGCTCCAGAGTCCGGCGTGAGGAGTGGAACATAGATCTTCTTTGTGGAGAAATTTAAACAGCTCTTCCCAGGTGTGCCAGTTCCAGGAGAGGAGACTGCGGGCACTGATCAGGAAGAACCCTCTGCGTCTGGTGATGGTGGTGCTGGCGAAGATGCCCAGGCTGATGACAATCCTTCTAAGGAAGAAGAAGAATGAAAAACAATTACTCTTGTGAACATTTTGTGTAAATTCAAACAATTTGCTATCTGTGGTCTGGCCTGGACTTGTATGTCCAGGTCTGTAAATATTCTGTGAACTTCCGTCTGTTGCTACTGTGGGACTTTTGCTTAGTCTGCAGAGCAAGACATTTTTCTAGTCTGCTCTGACAGATTCGGTTATTTAGTTAGCCTTGGTGGTCCAAGGACTTAACTACTATCGTTTCTGTTGCTTCTATTGCTTCTATTGTTCTGTGAATGTACTAACCTCGCAGGTGTACACCCCAGACTTATGTATGCATGATCATGGCTCACCTTAAGGGATATTATAGGACACTCTTAACTACGGCCAAGCCCTGGTCCGTCAATCTGAGGACGCATCCTCACAGCAGATGCCGCTCTGCAGATCGGCCGCTTGTGGACCGGAGGAAGATCTCCACCGCAGATCGGCCGCCAAGGCTGAGGGCTAAGCTCAAGTCTGGAAGACAAGTTCCAAGAGACTGGGGACTAGGCCCAGAACTGGAGGTTGAACTCCCTGAGTAGAGCTGGAGGATAGACTCCTTAACAAATCTGGAGGATAAACTCCTTTATTTGTAATATGTAGCGTATTATTTTTACTTTGTTTTTATTTGTGATAGATATTTACTTTTGAACTGAAGTTGTAATCTGCAAAACTTGGAAATAAAGTTAAACTACACCATTGGAGTTCAATGGTTTTTATTGAATGAGAATTGCAATATTTACAAAAAACAATTAAAGAGTGCAGAATTAAAATTACAGAATTAAAAGTACAGAATTGAAAATACCGTATTAACAAAGATAGAGTTTGAGGTTGGTTATGCTCCATGCTCTAGGAATCAACTCTCCCTCCAGGAGTTACCAATCTATAAGCTCCTTGGCCTACAAATCGAGTCAACCAAGTATGGTCCTTCCTGCATCGGGCTAGCTTTCTGCAGACTTTTCCTTTGTGTTTTCAAATACTTTCCTCGTAACTAAATCTCCTTCTCTCAAGACTCGCCTTGACATGTTTGTTGAAAGTTCGCCACGTTCTGGCGATAAGTCGCTAACCTTATCTTGGCCGTGCATCCCTTAACTCTTCCGCAAAATCAAGACACAAGATAACAAATCTGGGTTAGTTTCTAAACTGTTCGAGACCATACCTTCTTTGTTGGAGCAGACACTTCCGGAATCACCGCTTCACAACCATACACCAAAGAGAACGGAGTATGTCCTGTGGAATTCTTTGGTGTAGTTCTGTCACCCCACGTAACTAAAGGTAGCTCTTACGCCCATCTCCCTCGTCGCTTCTTGACTTCTTCTTCAAGGTTTTGATGATAATCTTGTTACTAGATTCTGCTGACCATTACACTGGGATATCTTGGTGCGTAAGTAAGCGCTTCAATATTCCAGGTTGTACGTAACTCCCTAGTCTTGTTCCCTACGAACGTGGTACCATTGTCACATACAATCGGCTTGGAATTCCAAATCGCAAATGATGTTCCTCTTGATAAATGAGATGACTTCCTTTTCGTTACACTTCAATGCTTCGCTTCTATCCACTTCAAAAGTAGTCATCATTGCCAACATGAAGACCTTACGTCCCGGAGCCATTGGAAGCTTTCCAACTATGTCCATGCCCCACTTCATGAAAGGCCACGGTGCGAGAAATGGGATGCGTAACCTCACCGGTGGCCGGTGGATCATCGGAGAGTGCTCGACATGCTTCACATTTGCTTGCGTACTCCATGACCTCTTTCCTCATAGTTGGCCGAAGTAACCAAATCTCGAGCTCACTGGCTAGACTTCTCCCAAAGACCGTGGTTGCCACAATATCCTTCATGTAACTCTTCCGTATCAGCTCAAGCTTCACGGGTTCTGCACAACGCAGATATGGACTCGACATTGACTTCTTGAGCGTAACATCATTAATCAAGACATACCTCGAGGCTTTGCCGAAAAGCTCCGGCCTCAAGTCCATGCGGGGGTAAAACACCATTTCTAAGAAAAGCATAAAAAGGTGCGATCAAGAGAGAGGAGTGGGGGTAGACGAGGTTGAGCAGGATCGACTTCTCATAGAAGGCCTGAGGAGGTGTCTTATGGGAATCTGTCCAGTGTCCAGGTTTGAAACTAGAGCCAAGACTAGCTAGAGAGTCTCGCTCGTGAGTTCTCGGGTCCTGGGGATCTGGTCAATTCTAAACTGGTCAAACTTCGAAACTAGGGTTCTAACCTTCTCAAGGTAGAGCAACATCTTAGAATCTTTGGCCGCAAAAGAACCGTTAATCTAATTAACAATAAGTAAAGAGTCGCTTTTTACCTCCAGATTCTTGACACCAAGACCAATCTGAGACCATCAAACCTCGCAATTAATGCCTCGTGATTCGCCTCATTGTTGGTGGTACGAAATTCACGGTGACGGCTGGGCTAGTATGTCCCCTTGTGGCGATTTCAGGACAATGCCCAGACCAGAACCTCGACATTAGCCGCTCCATCAAGATACAACACCCAGTCTCTCCTTTTACGCCTGTGTAAGCTTCAACACCTCCATAGCACTCCTTTCTTCCAGGGTGGGTGAAATCGACCACAAAATCCGCCAAGGCTTGTGACTTTATTGCTGCTCGGGTTCATAATCGATGTCGTATGTCTTGAAATGCCACAGACCATTTAGCCATTCTCCCGCATAGCTCGGCTTTCTCAAGACTGACTTTACTTTGGAAGGTTAGTTCTAACACAAATATGATGACTCTCAAAATAAGGTCTAAGCTTAGTGGTTGACATAATCAAGGCAAGAACATACCTCTCCGTAAGAGAATACCGGTTTCAAAGATCTAGCAAGCTCTTACTCACGTAGTATATTGGATCGCAAACCATCTTCTTCCTGACCGTAATCGCACTTCATCAATGCTCCTTGACCGACAGTGCAGGACTTAGCGGTTCTTTCTCTTCTGGTCTGGATAGCAGCGGTGGGGTTGACAGGTAACTCTTCAGATCCTGGAATGCTTCCTCATGCTTCTCGCTCCATTCGAACTCTTTATTCTTCTTCAGCATATCATAGAAGGGCTTGCATCTTCTCGAGGACCTAGAAATGAACCTGCTCGTAGCCGCCACTCTCCTGTCAACTTCGGATATCTTTCACAGATCTGTGGGGCTCGGATCTAGGATTGCCTTTATCTGTTCTGGACTTGCTTCAATTCCTCTTCTGGTGACCAAGTAGCCTAGGAACTTTCCAGAAGACACTCCAAAGTTGCACTTTGTTGGATTCAACTTCATATTGAACTTGTCCAGAATTGCAAACGCTTGTTCTAGGTGCTTCACATGATCTTTGGCATCTTTAGACTTTACCACCATATCATCGATATAAACTTCCATTGTGTCCCCAATGAGATCTTTGAACATCATATTGACTAGCCTTTGGTAGGTGGCTCCAGCATTCCTGAGTCCAAAGGGCATGGCGGTGTAACAGTAGATTCCACGGTCTGTCATGAATGACGTTCCTTCCTGGTCTGGAGGATACATCTTGATCTGGTTAAAACCACTTGAGGCGTCCATGAAGGTCAGAACCTCATGGCCAGCAGTCTTGTCCACCATGGCATCAATGTGAGGAAGAGGGAAAGGATCTTTGGGACATGCTTTGTTCAGATCTGTGTAGTCTACACAGACTCTCCACTTTCCATTCTTCTTCTGCACTACAACAACATTAGCCAACCAATCAGGATACATTACCTCTCTTACCATGTTCATGTCCAGCAGCTTCTGGACTTCCTCATTGATTATAGCATTTCTCTCTGGCGCAAACTTCCTGCGTTTCTGGTGCACCGTCCTGCATCGAGGATCAACGTTGAGCTTGTGCGTGATAACGCCAGGATCGATTCGATCATGTCAAAGTGGCTCCATGCAAAACTTGATTTCTTAGACTTCAGAAACCGATCGATCGGATTCGACATCGATGGTACATCACCGCCTACCAACACTTTCTTTTCTGGGCAGCTCTGGTCTACACTGATCTGGTCCATCTCCAATCCTCGACTTTTCTGGTTCCACCACCGACTTGACTGGTTTACGTAATTGCTATGCGAGAGTTTTGTTGGTGGTGGAGGCTTCAAAGTCGCTCTGTAGCATTCACCGCGCTTGCCTCTCACCCTTTATCACCGTAACTCCCCATTGAGTTGGGACCTTCACACATTGATGGTAAGTAGATGCCACACCTTGAGATTGTGGATCCAAGGCCCGCTAACAAAACATTATCACGAGGTCATGTAATCAATGACATTAAATTTCTCAAAGGAAGAAACTCCTGGCATAGGTGGGAAGTGAGATCTCCCCAAGGTATGCTTGGTCTCTCCATCGAATCCAACCGTAACATTGGAGTTCTTGGTCACCTTGTGCGACCTATACCCATCTCCTTCAACGCGTCCAACATGATCGGGTTCACGTAATCGCCCCCATCAACCGTAACTCTACAGACAAGGGTGCTTCCAATCTGCAACTTGATCACAAGACTATCATGGTGCAGAACTGGGATGCCTTCACAATCTTCATGATCAAACGTGACAACTTCCCAATTCTTCTCTACTCTAGTTGGTGGTTGCATCTTCTCTTGCTTTGCTATCCTCTTGGCTGCAGAATAGGTCAAGCCACAAATGTCAGAACCACCATTAATAAATTTTACCTCGTGTGTGTAGGGTGGAGGATTTGGCGGCTTTTCTGACTCTTGTCCCCTGGAATCCTGAGACTTGGCGCCTTCGCTTCTGGCCTGGTTCCTCTGGACTGGCCTGATGATGTCCTTCGACGTCCAGTTACGAGCTGGTAAGATATCTCCTTCTTGAAGGCATAGCGCTCTTACAGGCTGTGGGCCGATGTCTCCATGGTACTACAATACTTGTTTGGATTCGGATTATCATTCCTCTTGGGCCATCTTGCGGCATTCGAAGCTCTCGACTTTGCTATCAATCGTGGAACCTCCACGCCGAGATCAGCCGATATCAAGGGAGTCATCGAGTTGACTGTCTCGTGAATCGACGGCATGCACTGTGTTCCGGGTGGCTCTTTGTATGGCGCTGGCCTGCCTGGGTGCGTCCACTATCGACTTCCTGCTCACCCTCTCATACCCGTAATCGCTCGACGACCGAAAGCATCCTCTTCAAGTCTGATCTGGGCCAAGGTCTTTGCTGCACATCTTCAAAAGTAACACAAGGATACTTGGTTAGTTCACGATAAAGCTCGAATTGACCACCAAACCTTGCCTATAAGCCTGGATAGCAGTTGCAACGTCACGGTTGGGGATGGAGATCTTCTCCTTGTTGAATCTCACGGAGATAGTCTCGTGAGGGATTCATCCTTCTTCGCATACAGTGCATGCATCACTTGTTTGCTTTTTCTAACTTCCTGCCGCTAGCAACCGGGCAACAAAGACATTCACAAGATTAGCAAACGATTTAATAGTACCATTAGGAATATTGACAAACCATTGCAGAGTCGGGTCCAAATGTAGTAGAGCCAAAGCCTTTGCACATGCAAAGCTTCTCTGACTCTTTGGGCGGGACCGTACATCCTTTGCTTATCGGGCAACGTGGTCCTGTGGATCTCTGTACCATCATACGCTTTCATCCCTGGAACATCAACTTCTTTGGGATGTCTGATAGTTATGGCCTCATTGAATGGTGAATCTGCATAACACTCTTGGGAAGCCTCCTCAATTGGTGCTGGAACTCCTGGGATTTTTGCAACCTTGTCATGTAACTTCTGGAGTTCTTGCATCATCATGAGGGTAAAGTTGAACTTCTTCTTGCCTTTCCTTTTGTCAGCATTCTCGGATGATTCTTCTTCATCTTCACCACCCAGGAGTTGGTCTTCGAGATCCTCATCTTCGTCCAGATTAGAGAAATCTATTCTCTTGATTATAGAACTCAAGGATGCCCCAGGTCTGATCTTTGAAGTACTACCCTTAGCGTAATCCAAATTTAGTCTTCGTAATGCACTGTCTCCTTCAGTCTTGCATTCTCTTCTGAGATTTGCTGAATCTTGGACTGCGCATCTTGTAACTCCTTGGATAACTCCTCTAAAGTTCTATCAGCCATTTGAATATGAAAGAGGTGATTTTTGTAGAATTTTTGTGAGAAAAGTTACTCAAATTAATAAACTAGTTGCCCCACGGTGGGCGCCAATTTGTTTTGGTAAAAACTTCACAAGATAGAAAATGGGAAAAAGTGGATCAACTAGTACTATTTGCGGAACAGAACAGAACTGAGCTATACAGGACAGAACTAAGGACGCAGAGATTTGATGACGCAGAAGCCCCGAGAAGAAGATGGGGAAAACTGCGGGCTACCAAGCCAGGAGTACTTTTATTAATATCAGAGTTGGGGTTACAGAATACAACTGTGAGAGTATGATCACTTCTGTAGCAGATATACAGAACTGACTATGTTTTATCGTAGTGTAATTATCGAGTGCTTAAGTATGCTAATGAGAGTAAAAAGATGAATGAAAATGTACAAATGAGCCTCTATATATAGGCTAATCAAGCTGCAAAATCAGTTCCTATTTTCTAGGGCACGTTCTCCATTCCTTCCATTATCCTTGGCGGTTAGATAACTTCCCATGACTTCCATTTCTGCTCAGCTGAATATCTCCCATTATCCCATGATCTTTGTAACCGTCATAGTTGACCTCTGCTGACCATAACTGCCATGCCTCTTCTGACCTGTTCTGGGCTATAACTGCTATTGCTCTTCTTTCCTACTCTGTATCGTATTTACAGTGTCTATCCAGAACTGCCAATTCTGGGCTGCGTAAAATCTGGTCATAACAGTAATTATGATTGTTTGTCATATAATTTTGTTGTTTTAAATGGTTTTTAATAATACATATATACACATTTGATCATTTTAAAAAAGCCATTTATTATACCCATTATAAAACAACTTCATTATTCGTACGTTTTTACATAAATTTAAAAAAAAAAAAAAAAAAAAAAAAAAAAAACATACCCGTGCAATTTGCACTGGCATAACACTTTAATAAGAGTCAAGGACAACCTCTAGCTCATATTGGACTTTATCTTCCAAGATCGGTGTTTACGCATGAACTTTATGTGGCAATTTTAAGAATCACCATCAAAAAGGGTCCGTAGATTAGTATTTGCGACAATGAAAAACAGGTCTTAAATAAAACAAAATAACATAATTTATAAAGAAATTATAGTACCGTTTAATTGTTGTATTATTCCATTTCATCTTAATTTTTTTTTTTGTAATGCTTTGAATTTATATATTACTTATGGTTATTTGTCATAGTATTTGGTTGTTTGAGTGTTTTTCAGTGATACATATATATATTTAATCATTTTAAAAAACGCCTTTATTAAACATTTAAACCTATTATACGACGACTTTATTATTCGCATGTTCTACTTAAACTTTATAAAAAAAAAACCATACTCGTGCAATTTGCACGGGCATAACACTAGTTTCAAATCACCCTAAAACCCCACTCCTTTCCTTGTTAACCGTCATCACTCCTAACCTTCCCTTTCTTTTTCTTCCATCTCCACAATAATGGCTCTAAAAACCCGAAACCCTACCCTTATCACCGACCTGTCTGATGCTTCGGCATCTCTCACCATGGATCAGCGCACCTCGAACCGTCGTAAGAGCGTTGCATCGAAAACACCACTCGCCACGGCAAACGCCCGCGAACGCGAATTGAGGACGATTCTGAGGTTATGGTGGTCGAGGCAGAAGAGATCGCCTCTGAGGATGACAATCCAAAATCGGTTGAAGACTGAACGGATTAGCTTGTTGGAATGTAAACAGGCCATAAAGGTACTCTCCTATCCTCTCTTTCGCTGTTGCTATTTCGATGTCAAATGGCTTGATAAGCCCGAATTAGGGTTTTTGTCTTCGGTTGTGGATGCCCAACAATGGCTCTCGTTTGTGTGTTACTTGGGGCCTATATACTTGGTTGAGGTCGCCCAGTTCTATGCTACTGTTAAGTTGGAAGATGAGTCCTTGACGGCTCTTGTCAATGGTATTGATGTTGTGTTACCTGATGAGGAACTGGTTTCGTTCCTTGGGGTTCAAAATGTTGGGACTCTTATCGATCTCAATGCGCACCAAAGCTTGTCCGCTGACGCTAAGTTGGCGTTGAAAAGCTCCATTCTTCCCACCGCCGTCTCTAGCACGGAAATTAAACCGAAACACCTGTCCCCGGCTGATCAGTTGTTAATACACTTGGTCTACTCCACCCTGGCTCCTCGCCATAAGGCTAAACAGAAGATACAACTCTCTCATCTTCAAATTCTACAGTGTCTTAAGGAGAATGTTCGGGTAAATTTGGTTCAGTTGTTCAAAGACAAGGTTCTCTCTGTCGCCGCGAACATACGTGACGGCGTTTATGATAAAACGCTGAAACTCTGCTATGGGATATTGCTTTCAAAGGTGCTACAAGACAAAGGCATTGTCAAGCATACAGATTTTGCGGTCCAACCTCCGGCCGCTGCTGATGATAGCTTACTGAAGGATGTTGGTCTTACTGTGGGACTGTCAAAGACCGTTGACAAAGGGGAGACATCTGGTGTTGCTGCTTCTATGGACGTTGACGTGGCTGAAAGGCTTCGATCATTGGAGGCGAACGTCCAAATGCACACCACCTCCATTGCTCAGCTCCTTACTACGGTTCGCAATCTTGAGGGTCATGTTAAGGAGCAAACCGCGGCCATGGTCCGGATGTCCACTGCGTTTAATGAGAACACCACTGCTCTTCTCACGTTCACCAAGGATGAACAAGGTCTGGTTCCAGCTATTGATGCACTTCGCCAGCAGCTTGTAGCCGTGACTGATTCTCAGCATGCTGTGCTGAAGGTTTCCAAGCACATCCTTGCCTTGCTTCGTCAACCCCCAGCTTCTTCGTCACAGCCCCAGCCAGCTAATCCTCTCCTAGCCCTCCCCTATTATTGACCAATCCATCCCTCATTGATATGACGAAGTTAGTAGTAGTTTAGATGACGATTTAAGGTATAGTTGAGGCGTTTAGAGGAGTGAATTAGAAGTGTTTTGACGTGATTCGTAGTTTTACTGATCAAACAATGTAATGTTGTTTTTGGAATGATTTGGGTGTTTTAGTTGAATGTCAATGGTTTTGAAGTACAAGCCGGGCTCGAGAACTGAAGCGTGGAAGCAAATGGAAGAAAGCGAAACAAGATTAGGGAAAGAAAACAATGAGACGTGAAGAAGTTTGAGTGCGCTACTAGCGCAAGAAATGGCGCCACTGGCGCATAAGAAGATCCATCTGCCGTGCTAATGCGCTACTAGCGCAGATTCATGCGCTACTAGCGCACCTCTCTTGTAAAACCTGCCGTGTTAATGCGTTACTAGCGCGTATTTTGCGCCACTGGCGCATGCTAATCCGGATTTTGGAAATTTACTTTGTTTTATTTTTAATTTTCTTTTTAGGAAATACTTTAAGGAAGATTTAGGTTTTAAGGAGGAGACTACTACTTTCATAGAACGTTATTCTTATTATCTCTCTGATTAGTTGACATTAGTTTCTTAATTAGTTTTCTCTCAATAACTTGGTGATTTTCTCTCAAATTATGTGTAACTAAACTCCGAATTCTTGATACGATCGCTTGAAGCGTCGGTAATTAATCCGTGAGATTATCAATTTCTCTACTTTTGTTTGAGTATTATTTAATTCCTTATTCTTATTATTATTGATTTTAATCTTGATTAGGGTGTACAACTAATTAGGGTTATTATTGATTAATTTGCTAGATTTGATTATTGGCTCAGTTTGCTTTATTGATCTTATCGCGGTAGCAATTGTGATTGATTTATTATACTCCGTTTGTCGTGAATTAATCATAAAAGGAATTGAATTTGTGACTCGAGTATTAACAGCGTTGTTAGTATTAGTCATCTTTATTGATTCTCGTGCTAATTCTTCTATAGATGACGGGCTTAAAGTCGTATGCCGTCAAAGTAAATTTATAATCACTTACTCGACTAACTATTAAAATAGTAATATAGTGAAAGTAAGGGTCGAACCCACAGAGAAGGACTAAGCTAATTAATGTGTATGATAATGCAGAGTAAAACTAACCGAATTAAAGGGGGGATTTTGATTAAAGTTCCTAAACTAAACTACTCAAACGAAAGAACAATTACTAAACTAAACAAAACAATTAATAGAGATACTTGACACGAAACGAAATCCACGAACGATAAAATCACTGATCATTGAAACCAATTAAACTACTAATCCGGAGCACTTTATTGTGAAAGTCGATACAGTTCAATTATATCAACTAACTTATTCTCTCTTAAGTCAGTAATTAGGTCAAAACTGATGCCCTAAATTACCCATTTCTACGACTAACCCAACCCACGCGTTTTGAATTCAAGCCAATAGAAGAAATAGCACGAGAATCAATAAAGATAACTAATACCAACAACGCAGTTGATACTCGAGTCATAAATTCAATTACTTTTATGATTAACTTACGACAAACGGAGTACGATAAATCAATCACAATTGCTACGGCGATAAGATTAATAAAGCAAACTGAGCCAATAATCAAATCTAGCATATGAATTAATAAAAACCCTAATTAGTTGATCACTCCAATCAAGATTAAAATCAATAATTAAAACAAGCAATTGAATAATACTCAAGAGAAAGTAGAGAAATTGAAATCTCACAGATTAATTACCGCCGCTTCAATCGATCGTATCAAGTTTGAGAAATATTAGAAACTAGAAATTGATAATACAAAAAGTAGAAAACTAGGTCTAGATGAGAATTAAAAGTGGCAGTAGATTATGTAGTTGTGTAGAGGTTGTTCTTCTAATAAAAATAAAGCTAAGCCTTATATAGGCAATTTCCTAAAACCTAACTAATTACAATAAAATAATTACAAGCCTTCTTATTTCCAAAAGCAGTTCTTTGACTCGGTCTTTATTCTTGCTCTTGAACTTCTTTATTCTTCACGTCCTCTTATTTCCCGAGTACAAGTGAATATTCGTCGCGGAAGCAGCAACGAACCGTCTTGATCAATAAAAGTATTATAAAAGTGACAATTAACAAATTATTCACCGCAATGCAAAATATATCAAAATAGCTACTAATTAAACCTCCAAGTGTCTCAAAATATATAAAACTGACTTCTAAACTCCTACTAATAACGCCTCATCAAATTCCCCCACACTTGAACCTTTACTCGTCCTCGAGTAAACTCAAAGGACGCCATAAAAATCAAACCAACACTAGCTCAAAAGCATGGGGACTCAAGACAATGCAAACTCAACATATCTCCCCAACTCCCTCTAATGGCTTAGAGATAGCCACTCATACACTCCACTCACTCTCTCAAGCAACAACTCACTAGATTTAGGACTAAAATCTCTCTCGCCTCGACGACTATCAATATAAATATGATGACAAAAGACGCTACGCCCCTTATCTCTCCAACCTAGCCCGGCTCACTTGTGCTACAAATGTTCCCCAATGACAACAAGCAAATGTCACAAACACATACAACCCACACAAGCGAGCTCCTAACCGCCTCTACTCCGCAAGACAACTCAAACCCAATCGCAAGAGAGGTGCTAACAACTCCGTGCACCGCGATTACTTCACACCGTATCCACTAACCTACCCTACCGACCTTCTTTGTCACCCTTCTTATGTCGCCTCGCCGGTAAAATAGGAAGTATTAACACATTTTTTTCCTAAATCTCTCATTTTGCCTAAAGTGCCCGCCCTTGCGGGTTTCACTCTAGCTTATTTACCTCACTCTAACTCTCGTGGCACGCAACTCGATTCTTCATTTTACTCGGAGTGCCCACCCTTGTGGGTTTTACTCCGCCCTCGGCCACATATCCCAATTTTGCCTAGGCGCCCTTTCGGGGTTTCACCTAGCCAGGATTCACTTTATTCGTATTTTTTGATTTTTTTCTTTTTTTTTTTTTGATTTTTTTTGATTTTTTTTTTTGATTTTTTTTTTAAATTGAAGAAACACACAAGAATACAGATAAAAGTATATACACATCACAATATGCTCCCCCACACTTGAATGGCACATTGTCCTCAATGTGATGAATTGAGACAAAATAAATAGGGGACAAACTCACAGCAACACCCTCTTCGCGCAATTCATGAAGCAAATCTCATACTCCGCCCTTCACAAGCTCGAGCTCACGATAACAAACTCCCTCAACTTCATGTCACCGTCATCAGCAAGACGGTTTAAGAACCAGAATCAAAGCCAAAACAAAACATCCAGTACATCAAATCAGTAGTCACTGAAGCACACAGAGACCAAAAGCACCATGATGACACATGGTATTCCAACGACACAAGTAGTCACCCTTATAATTTCCTTGAAACTCAATCAGCAATCAACAAGAATAATGAATCGACAACCAAAGGAACCAGCAGTATCATACGATCACAAGTTCACACTGACACAACGCCCTTGATCAGAAAAGACCCGTCATCAGCAAGACGGCGTCACAGAATTCAGAACCAAAACCAAACTAACAGAACTCAGCTGCAATGATAGTTGTGCATACCCACCAACTGATCAATTCGACCGATAACGTCAATAAAACCCATTCTAACAGCAGTAAGGCACAATCAAGACCCTAAACAAACCCAATTCGGGCAAGGGAGTGGGGGAAATCGTAGCCAGGGTCGTGTATAGGCCAAACATGAACCAAAATCGAAAATCAAACCAACTCACCAATCTTAATCAGGGCAATAGACGGCATATGAGCTTTACAAACCCCAACATTAACCACAAATTTCGACCCAATGGCAGCACCAGTGAGGATCAATAGCAAATCAAACACGGGACCACCGAGTGTAGACCAAATTCACCGAAACCGAGTGAAAAGTGACTCACCACGCGAAATTGAGGAAGTAAACTTACATGTGCTCCCTTGAAACGCATTTAGAACCCAATATTGACCTCCATGTAACTCCAGTTTCGACCCAAAAGGTTGTGAGCACGAAACCCCCAAAATCTGGAATTAGGGTTTCTGAATTTTATCAAAATAGGAGAGAGGGTGGTGGTGGTGATCAGTCGTGGTGATGGAGACGGTGGTGAGGTACGTGGTGGTGCGAGGTCGAGGGGGAAGGAAAGGGGGTGGTAGGTGTGGTGGTTACGTTTTAGAGTAGATGATGGTGAGGGTAGAGAAGTATGACGGTGGAGGTGGTGGTTTCCAGCGGTGGTGGGTGAGGGTGGTGGTGGAAAGTGGGTCGTGGGTGGTGTCTGCTACTGGTTTTATTTTTTTTATTAGTTTGTATTTATTTGTGTTTTCAAACAAAGAGAGAGATGGGTTTTTGGTAGGCGCTAGTGGCTTGGTCCTTGCGCTACTAGCGCATTGCGACGGCATTTTTAAGCTTCTTGTGCGCTACTAGCTCAGAATGAGCGCTAGTAGCGCTTTAAATCGACATTCCTATCACTTTTTACTTCAAATCACAGGAACCAAACTTTTTTTTTTTTTTTTTTTTTTCACTGCACTAAATACAAGGGCCTCCGGTCTTCATCCTGATCTTGAACATCCTGAAACATTTAACAAACCGTCACGAGCACCCATTAATGAAATAACTAAACTAAAAAAAAAACAGAAATTAAAACGATTAATCAAGGGTTGCCTCCCCGATAGCGCTTTTATTTAACGTCGTTTGCTCGACACTCCTATTCTCTTTTTCAAACTTCTAACTCAAGTGTCGTGTCAAGAGCGGAACAATTCAGTGCTCTTAGTAACCTGTCAAACATACTAGCAAATTCACCGTAAAACTGATAATGGTAAATAAAAATCAAATTACAGCACGCATTATCATATATATTACTAGCACATGACACATATATCTCCGCATTCTCGAACATTAGCTCTACTCCACGACATAGCTCTTTATAAAATAAATAATATGCAAGAGAAATCAGGTGATGGAACGAAAACATCGAAACTCTACACTAAGACACAAAAATTAAACTATTGCCTTCCCCGGCAACGGCGCCAAATTTGACGGGCTTAAAGTCGTATGCCGTCAAAGTAAATTTATAATCACTTACTCGACTAACTATTAAAATAGTAATATAGTGAAAGTAAGGGTCGAACCCACAGAGAAGGACTAAGCTAATTAATGTGTATGATAATGCAGAGTAAAACTAACCGAATTAAAGGGGGGATTTTGATTAAAGTTCCTAAACTAAACTACTGAAACGAAAGAACAATTACTAAACTAAACAAAACAATTAATAGAGATACTTGACACGAAACGAAATCCACGAACGATAAAATCACTGATCATTGAAACCAATTAAACTACTAATCCGGAGCACTTTATTGTGAAAGTCGATACAGTTCAATTATATCAACTAACTTATTCTCTCTTAAGTCAGTAATTAGGTCAAAACTGATGCCCTAAATTACCCATTTCTACGACTAACCCAACCCACGCGTTTTGAATTCAAGCCAATAGAAGAAATAGCACGAGAATCAATAAAGATAACTAATACCAACAACGCAGTTGATACTCGAGTCATAAATTCAATTACTTTTATGATTAACTTACGACAAACGGAGTACGATAAATCAATCACAATTGCTACGGCGATAAGATTAATAAAGCAAACTGAGCCAATAATCAAATCTAGCATATGAATTAATAAAAACCCTAATTAGTTGATCACTCCAATCAAGATTAAAATCAATAATTAAAACAAGCAATTGAATAATACTCAAGAGAAAGTAGAGAAATTGAAATCTCACAGATTAATTACCGCCGCTTCAATCGATCGTATCAAGTTTGAGAAATATTAGAAACTAGAAATTGATAATACAAAAAGTAGAAAACTAGGTCTAGATGAGAATTAAAAGTGGCAGTAGATTATGTAGTTGTGTAGAGGTTGTTCTTCTAATAAAAATAAAGCTAAGCCTTATATAGGCAATTTCCTAAAACCTAACTAATTACAATAAAATAATTACAAGCCTTCTTATTTCCAAAAGCAGTTCTTTGACTCGGTCTTTATTCTTGCTCTTGAACTTCTTTATTCTTCACGTCCTCTTATTTCCCGAGTACAAGTGAATATTCGTCGCGGAAGCAGCAACGAACCGTCTTGATCAATAAAAGTATTATAAAAGTGACAATTAACAAATTATTCACCGCAATGCAAAATATATCAAAATAGCTACTAATTAAACCTCCAAGTGTCTCAAAATATATAGGGAAATTCTACGGTGTACCCTCCAACTTTTTCATTTTCTACCGTGTACCCCTCTTTTTTTAGCCTTACACAGTGTACCCCTTAACTTCATTAGTAACTATAAACCGTGACCTAATTACAATTTAACGTTAAGTAGGCGCTAATTTAAGGGGTTTTGTTGCTGGGTTCAAAATAAATTAAACAGCTTCATTTTAATTGGGGATTTACACGTCATTTTCCAAGTCAGCAAAAAGGTGCCATGTCACCTCTTAAACGTTCAAAATTAGCGCCTACTTAACGTTAAATTGTAATTAGGTCACGGTTTATAGTTACTAATGAAGTTAAGGGGTACACTGTGTAAAGCTAAAAAAAGAGGGGTACACGGTAGAAAATGAAAAAGTTAGAGGGTACACCGTAGAATTTCCCAAATATATAAAACTGACTTCTAAACTCCTACTAATAACGCCTCATCAAAAGACTTGATCCACATGGATCGGTACCTACCTGGTTCCTGGCGCTTCAGATCTGGGCAGAGCTTCGCTTCTTGAACTTAAAAGAAGGATGAATTCAACACGGGATGGTGTGTTGAACTCAAGGATTTGAGTGCGTGAGGCTTTGAGAGAGTTGTGAATTGTGTATTATGTGAGAAAATTGTGTTTTTCGAGGTCAGGTATAGGGGGGTATATATACTAAAAACCTCGGAGAAATTAGGAAATCTCGAGATAGAACCAGGCAGGCAAACCGCATAAGGCTATGCGGTTGGCTGGGTAAACCGCATAGGCTTATGCGATTTGGCCCTAAACCGCATAAGGCTATGCGGTTCGAGGGTGTGGTTTTAGCTTGGTTTTCCTAATTTCGGTTTGAGAATATCTCGAAAAGATACAGTATAATCTCGAGTTTGTGCGTCAAGAAAACAGCTAAGGGTTTCCTAAGATATTTTTGAAGGTTGAGGGCTTTGGAGTGAGGGCCAAAGGCGGGTTTGGGCTCGGTTCTGGGCCCGAGATCCGAAAATGTGAAAAGGGCGTATTTTATAGAGTTTTGTAAAATGAGATAACCTGTGAGGCTATATTTTGTGTAAGAGGGAGCTAAAAGGGGATTTAGCCACCGGGCCTAAAATTAGGAATTTAGGAATGCTGAATTAGACCTCGTTAATGTAAAAGGGCTAATTGTAATGCAAATGCGAAGCTCATGCCGAACGAAGCAGGACGTGGACCAGGCTAAACTCTAAATGGACAAAAGAACATTTATTTAAGCGTGATGTGAAGCGACCTAACTTATTTAACATTTCAAAACGACTCAAAAATGAATTCGACATTATTAGTACCGTTTAAGTCAACGTTAAAGCATGCATAATAAAAAGTCTGAGTTACATCACGGGGTTTTGGTTGGGAGGGTACGGATATGGGTATCCACAGTTGTTTATATTTTATATCTAAATTGTTTACATGTTTTATTCAAATATTTGAGAATTTTTGACTTAATTATTAACATTGATTTTGTCTTTTGTTAATAGGTTCAACACAAACTTCTCACGTCATGGGATCATCATCTTCACGGGAAACTTCTTATGTTCGGTTATACATTGAGAAGATCGTAGATCCCTGATGTGTCTTATATTTATATATACTTATAGCCCCCTGTCGCTTGCGTTTCTTTACGATTCTAGTGCTTTTATACGCGTTTCAGCTCCTATTTCTCTCCGATTTGGCACTGCTGCGTTTTTGTGTCTATTTTGCAGGTACAAGCGCAAATTTGGAGTTTAGGATGCTTGTCGAGAGGTTTCGTGAAGTTTCGTAAAGTTTCGTGAAGTTTGGAGTTGATTCGAGTTGATTTCGTCGCGTTTCGGTTGCGCACGAGCCTCGTTTCAACGAATGAAGGTGTCCCGGGACCTTGGGACGGGTTTTGAAACTCACATGATCATCCTAGGTCTTGTCCCTACCCCTTGGGACGACATAGGCCTCGTCCCTATGCCTTGGGACGGAAAACAATGCAAAAGAAGCTAAGTACAAAACAAGCCAATTTGAAGCCATAAGCTGAACTCAACGGGATGAGCACCATCCCGGTCGGGATGAAGTGGTCCCGGACGGGACACCTGTCCCGGAGCCCTGGGACGACTCCGACTCCTCATGTGCTTAAAATAATTCGTCTATTTCAAGGAGTTTTGGATCATATTTTCGCATATACTTTCTACAACATTTTTATAACACTTTGAAGTTTATTCTCAAGAAAACTTAGGTTTAAATAATTTCATCTCTTGTAATTTCAATTCCCGTCTCGGATTACTCTAGTTTGATCGTATATTTGGGTTTTGTTGCTTGAATACTTCAATTTCTACTTGGATATTTCTGATTGGTTTTGGTATTTTCTTCTCCCTTTTGTTTGTCAATTCATTATATATTGTTCTTAATCATGTTTTCATTATTCTCCCTTGCTTTGATCGTCGTTATTATCATGTGTGAGTAGTTTATTCATCTAGGGTGAAGTATGGGGTTTGGTTTTGGTTGTATTTGGTGATCATTAGAGTTAGGTTTTTGCTCTTGCTTTGATTGTCTTTGCTTGAATGTGTTTGTTGAATCCTTGATCACGTTTTAGCAAACCTTTAGCACCCTTGAACTTAAGATCGAGAGACTAGTTCTAGGAGAGGCGCGAGACAATCAATAGGACCCTCAATTGTAAGTAGCGAGAGGCCGCTTTTGAGACCTAGAGGTAGCTTAAGACCGAGAGGACGAGCTAAATCCTTGGCAAGTGCGATTACCTACTCAACCCGTTCACCATCCTTGGCCTTGACTTCCCCGTGCCTAACCCGACTTCCTAGACTTCTTTCCTTATCGTTAAACCCTTATCCTTGCACTATAGCTTTTAGTTACTCATCCTACACTCGAACCGAGACTAGAATCACTAAGAATAACCAACTTAAGCGACCATCTCCCTGTGGACTCGACCCGACTTACCCTTGCTACCTAGTAGAGTGAGTTTGGATTATCTTTGATTAGGAGACGCGACTAAATCCTATCAATCCCTCAGTTCAACCTCCTAAATACAAGGTGGTTTGTAAGATTTGTCGTGAGGCTAACAAAGTTAGTACATTCACTATTATTGAAGGTGGAGGTTACGGGCATGTTTCCCGCCATTTGAGCAACAAACACGGGATTACTAAGCATTCACACCTACAAGGGGTACAACAACGTGGTGCCGGTACTAGCCGTGGAGGTACGCAAACGCAAATCGGAGGGTTTCCATTTCAACATCCCGGTGCAGGTATGCCTTTTTCCTATAATAGAGAAAGAATGATTGAAAATATTTGCACTTATGTTAATCTTGAAGAGTTACCATTTTCACATGCTGAAAGTATAAATTTAGAAAATTTTAATAGATTATCGTTACAACCGGCATTTTCACGAGTCCCACGAAATACACTAAAACGTAGAACTATGAAACAATATGAAAGAGCTAGGAATGAGCTTATAATGTTTTTCCAAGACTACAATGGTCGAGTTTCTCTAACTAGTGATACTTGGTCTTCGAGACAAGGTGAACCTTATCTATGCATTACCGCACATTGGGTTGGCGAAGATTTTATTTTGCTAAAACGTATAATTGCTTTTGATGTGATGGAAGAACGACACACCGGTTACAATATTTATACTCGGATTGAAAATTGCTTAAAAGAATTTAATTTACTTGACAAAATATTTACTATATCATTTGATAACGCTACGGCTAATACTAAAGCCATTCATTATGTTAAAACTCATATGAAAAATCTTTTAATGTTTGACGGAGAGCTTGTTCATATTCGATGTTGTGCACACATTATTAATTTGTCCGCTCAAGAAGGAATTAAATTTATTGCGCCTGTTTTAGAACCGATTAAAAAAATTATTAGATGGATTAGATTGAAACAAGATTTTATAAGAACTTTTAGATCAATGTGTAAGGCGGCCGGAAAGAGTCCCAAACAATTTAGTCTCGATACACCGACTAGATGGAATTCAACATATAGATTACTATTAGAGGTTATAGAATATAAGGATATTATAACTAAATTATATAATGATGCTCATAGTTCTGTTCCCGACGTTGTACCGATTGATGATTCTATTTGGGATATTGCTATTTGTGTTAATGTCAGGAACCAAGTCAACCAAAAGTTTAAGCTGATGGTTGGAGGCCCAAGATCGATTCTATACTTTAACACGCCCCCTCACGCGAATGCCCTATGGGCTTGAAGCGTGGACGCAACTACAGGCCCGCCTACCTGGTGCGAAATATACCACTTTGAAAGTGAGGGGTGGTGAGATTCGAACCCGTGACCTTTTGTCACAAGGCTTTGATACCATGTCAGGAACCAACTCAACCAAAAGCTTAAGCTGATGGTTGGAGGCCCAAGATCGATTATATACTCTAACAGTTAATGATTTGTTAAAATCTTATAAAGATGCTACTAACATGTTCTCTTATGTTTATGAGCCTAACGTTCATTTAGTTGTTATGTGTTGTGTGTCTATTGTTTTGAGCATGCAAACTTGTGAAACCGAGCAACCTTGTTTATTAGACTATATTACTTCCCCGTGCCTAACCCGACTTCCTAGACTTCTTTCCTTATCGTTAAACCCTTATCCTTGCACTATAGCTTTTAGTTACTCATCCTACACTCGAACCGAGACTAGAATCACTAAGAATAACCAACTTAAGCGACCATCTCCCTGTGGATTCGACCCGACTTACCCTTGCTACCTAGTAGAGTGAGTTTGGATTATCTTTGATTAGGAGACGCGACTAAATCCTATCAAATTTTGGCGCCGTTGCCGGGGAGACGGCTTTGTTTTTTGTTGTTATTTGGTTCTTTTCTCATTTGTTACTCTTTTGTCTCAAGGAACCTCAATTCCTTGAGGCCGTTACTTACGTCTACACTAGTGCTTGTGTATGCCCAGGAACACTCGTACGTCTCAAAAGGGCTTGGTATTTCAGTTTGATCCGGAGCCGGAACGTACGTTCTTGAGGCGCAAGAACTTGCTCAAAGACTTGGATGCTATTTCCCCCTCTACTTCATCCTCTACGGAAGCTCAAATTGAACCCGAGCCAAAGAAAATGGTTAAGCTATCCGATCATTCGAGGCCGACCGCGGCTCAAGTTCCTAGGGGCAATGCCATGCCAACTATTGCGGCGAACAACTTTGAAGTGAAGCCGGCTTTTATCAACTTGATCGAGCGGAGTCAATTTGGACGGAGTCCCGGCGAGGACCCTAACCTACATATTCAAAATTTATGCGATTATTGCTCAACGATCAAACAAACGGGGGTCACTCAAGATCAAATCCGGGAGATGCTCTTCCCATTTTCCCTCCGAGACAAAGCCAAGTTGTGGCTTAATTCCTTGAATCGGGTGGCTCTTGCAATTGTGGATTGGAACTCCCTCGTGTTGGCTTTCTATCAAAAGTACTTCCCTCCGGAGAAGACCGCAATGTTGAGAAGCCAAATCACTAGCTTCCGCCAAAGGGGAGACGAGTCTCTCTTTGATGCATGGGAGCGGTACAAAGACTTGCAACGTCAATGCCCTCATCATGGCATGGACAAGTGGTTTATTGTTATGCAATTCTACAACGGTCTTTATAATGAGTCACGACAAGTGCTAGATTCCGCCGCTAATGGGAGGTTCGATAACATCGACGTCGAAGAAGCCATTGAAACGATCGAGGCCATGGCTATCCACAATGCGCAATATGGTAGCTCACGGAATGTTCCTCGAGTCGGTGGTAAGAATGATGGAGACATGGTAGCCATGCTTTCGGCTAAGATCGACACTATGACCGCTATGATGATGAGTCAAATGCAAGCGGGTCCTTCTAATGCGGGTGGACAAACGGTAGCGGCTTTGCATACTTCCAATGATCCGACTTGTGGGTCATGCGGCGCTTCCGGTCATTCTTCCTTAGAATGCCGAGGTATGTATCCCGTTCATGCTTTTCAATCTCAAAACAACCCCTACTCAAATTACTACAATGAGGGATACAAAAACCACCCGAACTTGAGCTACAAAAGCAACAATGTTTTGAATCCTCCGCAACAACAACCACACTACAACACTCCTCAAAATTTCAGCCCTCAATACAACAACCCACGACCTTACAACCCTCCGGGCTTTAATCGCCCTAATTTTCAACAACCAATTGCTCCACCACCCGTGCAAGCCGCTCCGGTCTCCGACCCGATGAGCGAAATGAGGTCAATGATGATGCAAATGGCGAAAACACAAGAAACGATGATGGCTCAAATGCAAAAGAGCGATCAAGCGAAAGATGCCGCCATCAAAATGCTTGAGACACAAATGGCTCAACTTGCTTCTTCTAGCTCTCAAAGGAAGCCGGGTAACCTTCCATCGCAAGGCACTCAACCGCAACAACATGAGTCAATAAATGCAATTTCGTTGAGAAGCGGAACAAGCTACGATGGTCCTCCTATGCCTACTTATGATGTTCCACCTGCTAAAGTGCTAAGTGAGGTAGACCCTTCCCTTTTTGCTAGTGATTTTAGTGTGCCTAGTAATGATGTTGCAGGTACGAGCCATGGAGCGAGCACGAGTAGAGCCGGGACAGGAGGAGAGGCCGTGGGCCTTGGTGGTCAGGCCGTGGGGCCTCAAATAGCCAAGAGGGCCGAGAAAGAGGGAGGAGGTGGTGGTGTCGTGGAGAAAGCCAAGGAGAAGGAGGCGCAGCAAGCTAAAGACAAGCCGGTCGAGCCGCCGATTCAAATCAAGTTGCCATTCCCGAGTCGTGTGGTAAAATCTAAACTTGATTCACAATTCGGTAAGTTCATGGAGGTAGTCAAGGACTTGAAGGTAACGGTTCCTTTTACTGAACTTGTCACACAAGTTCCCGCATATGCTAAATTTTTGAAAGACATCCTCACCCGAAAGAGGTCGTTCAGTGAGGTCGAGACTGTGGCTTTTACTGCGGAATGCAGCGCTCTTTTACAAAACCAGTCTCCTCCTAAACTGAAGGACCCAGGTAGCTTCTCGATACCTTGCACTATTGGTACAGTTTCGATTCCTAACGCCTTATGTGACTTAGGTGCAAGTGTAAGTGTCTTACCTTACTCCGTATGCGAGAAGCTTAACATGGGACCTTTGAAAGTAACGAACATCACGCTCCAGATGGCGGATCGCTCTGTTAAACGCCCTTTGGGTGTTCTAGAGGACGTTCCTGTCAAAGTCGGTAAATTTTTCATCCCTGTCGATTTTGTCGTCCTTGACATGGTCGAAGACTCCCAAATTCCTATCATTTTGGGTCGACCTTTCTTGCACACTGCCGGTGCTATAATCGACGTCAAGAACGGCAAGTTGACATTGGATGTTGGAGGTGATAAAATTGCTTTTAACTTATCGAACGCTTTGAAGCGTCCCATGTGAGAGGAGTCGGTCTTTTCTATTGATATTATCGATGATTGTGTGGATGAGTACTTACCGCAAGTCCTCGAGAGGGACCCTCTTGAGGCCGTGCTTTGTTGTCATGATACTTATGCAGGTGAGCTAGGGAGGACGGACGCGGGTAGAGCTGTAATCAAAGAAGACAAGCATGCTGTTGCGAGTGTTGATTTGGGTCGCGAAGATGGAAGTGGAGGCCTTGATGTTGCTGGCCGAGTTGGTGATGTAGATGATGATGACGGATATGATGATGAGGACGATGGTAGTGGGATCGTTTATGACGAGACCCACGGTTGGTGGTACTTCAGTACCTGCTTCTTGATTTGAAGCTGGTTTGGGGGGCGTTTTGCTTGTAAATATATCATGTATGTACTTTATTTTCGTTTGAGACTTTTTCTCGTGTTTTTTTCTCCCTTATTTTAAGGTCCCCGTGTTGATGTGCTTTAGGACACATTGGGGACAATGTGTTGTTTGGTTTGGGGGGAGGAAACGCTCTGCTTTACGCTTTGCTTTATTTTTGCGTTTTCTTTTTCGTTTTTCATTTTCCGAAAAAATCACAAAAAACCAAAAAAATCTGAAAAATTCAAAAAATCCATAAAAATCAGAAAATTTCTCACAAAATACCAAAAATACGTTTCCCGTTCTGTTGTTTGCGAGCTCTTTTTACCTTGATTTTTCCCGACATCCCGTCCCTTGTATGCTTTGAGCTTTGGCATGTTTACACTGTTGGTTTAGCACTTTCGGGGATGTTTAGACGTGTTTGCAGATGATGGCGTGCTTGACTTGTTTGGCTTTATCATTCATGGACTATAGCTACTATATTGTGAGGTTTTTAGCCTCCTGCGGCCGGTACATCATTCCCGGTCCCCGTGCTTATATTGTGAGTAGTTCTCCTCATGGGGTACGTAATATCAACACGCATAAGTGTGGCCCCTATCCCGTGTCTCCCACGATTTTGTCACTTATTTTGCATATGAGGCTTTAGTTGACTGCATACTATTCACCATGTTCATGCATTGCTTTTATCCTCTCATATTTGATCCTAATTCCCCTACACACATGAGTTTGCTAGCTACATGCCCAAATAGCCTACCCTAGCCTAGCTAGTTACCGCTTTGCTTACTCTTGTGCTTGTCCTTCGGGTTTTGATCGTTGCTACGACTTGCTGACGTCGTTTGCCTTGAGAGTGTTGGTGAATATGGTCGGGATTGCTGTTTCCCCGACCTTTTATGAGGTTTTCCGCAACTATATGAGTGTGCTCTTTTTGCTCAAAGGAAAAAAGAAACAAAAATCTGAAAAATACAAACACAACACAATTTACAAAAAGAAAAGAAGATGTGTGCACAAAAATGCGAAAGTGGTTGTTGTTTTACATGAGTGAGCACGTGTAATTTGTTGTCATGTTGCGTTGATGTGTAAAGGAGACCGAATTGCTGATTTCGGTCCATGTTTCGTGAGAGTTTTCGTGAGAGTTGGGTTTCATTTTGGTTGGACGAGCACTTGAGTAGTACGAGTGGTTTCTAGCGGCTTAGCTCCACGATTCCATAACTATTTGATCCACCTTATCACCCTTTACTTCTCTATGGCCTTTACACCCTCATATCCTATGTAAGCCCTCATGTTTGCTTCGTTTTTGTGACATTATTCGTGTACGGGAATGCGAGATTTGGTCCACATTAGATTGCGGGCGTGCTTCCACTAGTCGAGTAGGTGAGTGTCACTATATACTTCGCCTTGTTCATCATTTGAGTAGAGTGGAAACCGCGAGAGGTCCGTGATTTGATTTCTAGAGAGCCTAAGTCTAAGCCATGCTATTCATTCTGCGCCGTCTTGTAATTCTCATCCGTTAGCTTGCTATTTCCATACGTCCCATGTTGCTTCGGGATCGATTGCCATTTGCTCATGCTACTTGCGGTTTGGTGATTGTTGGGGAAGTTCTCTTGTGCTCGTTTTGTCCTCTATTTTCTGTCATGCTTGGTTGCTTGAGGACAAGCAACGGTTCGGTTTGGGGGAGTTTGATGTGTCTTATATTTATATATACTTATAGCCCCCTGTCGCTTGCGTTTCTTTACGATTCTAGTGCTTTTATACACGTTTCAGCTCCTATTTCTCTCCGATTTGGCACTGCTGCGTTTTTGTGTCTATTTTGCAGGTACAAGCGCAAATTTGGAGTTTAGGATGCTTGTCTAGATGTTTCGTGAAGTTTCGTAAAGTTTCTTGAAGTTTGGAGTTGATTCGAGTTGATTTCGTCGCGTTTCGGTTGCGCACGAGCCTCGTTTCAACGAATGAAGGTGTCCCGGGACCTTGGGACGGGTTTTGAAACTCACATGATCATCCTAGGTCTTGTCCCTACCCCTTGGGACGACATAGGCCTCGTCCCTATGCCTTGGGACGGAAAACAATGCAAAAGAAGCTAAGTACAAAACAAGCCAATTTGAAGCCATGTCGAACTCAGCGGGATGAGCACCTTCCGGGGCGGGATGAAGTGGTCCCGGACGGGACACCTGTCCCGGAGCCCTGGGACGACTCCGACTCCTCGTGTGCTTAAAATAATTCGTCTATTTCAAGGGGTTTTGGATCATATTTTCGCATATACTTTCTACAACATTTTTATAACACTTTGAAGTTTATTCTCAAGAAAACTTAGGTTTAAATAATTTCATCTCTTGTAATTTCAATTCCCGTCTCGGATTACTCTAGTTTGATCGTATATTTGGGTTTTGTTGCTTGAATACTTCAATTTCTACTTGGATATTTCTGATTGGTTTTGGTATTTTCTTCTCCCTTTTGTTTGTCAATTCATTATATATTGTTCTTAATCATGTTTTCATTATTCTCCCTTGCTTTGATCGTCGTTATTATCATGTGTGAGTAGTTTATTCATCTAGGGAGAAGGGTGAAGTATGGGGTTTGGTTTTGGTTGTATTTGGTGATCATTAGAGTTAGGTTATTGCTCTTGCTTTGATTGTCTTTGCTTGAATGTGTTTGTTGAATCCTTGATCACGTTTTAGCAAACCTTTAGCACCCTTGAACTTAAGATCGAGAGACTAGTTCTAGGAGAGGCGCGAGACAATCAATAGGACCCTCAATTGTAAGTAGCGAGAGCCCGCTTTTGAGACCTAGAGGTAGCTTAAGACCGAGAGGACGAGCTAAATCCTTGGCAAGTGCGATTACCTACTCAACCCGTTCACCATCCTTGGCCTTGACTTCCCCGTGCCTAACCCGACTTCCTAGACTTCTTTCCTTATCGTTAAACCCTTATCCTTGCACTATAGCTTTTAGTTACTCATCCTACACTCGAACCGAGACTAGAATCACTAAGAATAACCAACTTAAGCGACCATCTCCCTGTGGATTCGACCCGACTTACCCTTGCTACCTAGTAGAGTGAGTTTGGATTATCTTTGATTAGGAGACGCGACTAAATCCTATCAATCCCTCAGTTCAACCTCCTAAATACAAGGTGGTTTGTAAGATTTGCCGTGAGGCTAACAAAGTTAGTACATTCACTATTACTGAAGGTGGAGGTTACGGGCATGTTTCCCGCCATTTGAGCAACAAACACGGGATTACTAATCATTCACACCTATAAGGGGTACAACAACGTGGTGCCGGTACTAGCCGTGGAGGTACGCAAACGCAAATCGGAGGGTTTCCATTTCAACATCCCGGTGCAGGTATGCCTTTTTCCTATAATAGAGAATGAATGATTGAAAATATTTGCACTTATGTTAATCTTGAAGAGTTACCATTTTCACATGCTGAAAGTATAAATTTAGAAAATTTTAATAGATTATCGTTACAACCGGCATTTTCACGAGTCCCACGAAATACACTAAAACGTAGAACTATGAAACAATATGAAAGAGCTAGGAATGAGCTTATAATGTTTTTCCAAGACTACAATGGTCGAGTTTCTCTAACTAGTGATACTTGGTCTTCGAGACAAGGTGAACCTTATCTATGCATTACCGCACATTGGGTTGGCGAAGATTTTATTTTGCAAAAACGTAAAATTGCTTTTGATGTGATGGAAGAACGACACACCGGTTACAATATTTATACTCGGATTGAAAATTGCTTAAAAGAATTTAATTTACTTGACAAAATATTTACTATATCATTTGATAACGCTACGGCTAATACTAAAGCCATTCATTATGTTAAAACTCATATGAAAAATCTTTTAATGTTTGACGGAGAGCTTGTTCATATTCGATGTTGTGCACACATTATTAATTTGTCCGCTCAAGAAGGAATTAAATTTATTGCGCCTGTTTTAGAACCGATTAAAAAAATTATTAGATGGATTAGATTGAAACAAGATTTTATAAGAACTTTTAGATCAATGTGTAAGGCGGCCGGAAAGAGTGCCAAACAATTTAGTCTCGATACACCGACTAGATGGAATTCAACATATAGATTACTATTAGAGGTTATAGAATATAAGGATATTATAACTAAATTATATAATGATGCTCATAGTTCTGTTCCCGACGTTGTACCGATTGATGATTCTATTTGGGATATTGCTATTTGTGTTAATGTCAGGAACCAAGTCAACCAAAAGTTTAAGCTGATGGTTGGAGGCCCAAGATCGATTCTATACTCTAACACGCCCCCTCACGCGAATGCCCTATGGGCTTGAAGCGTGGACGCAACTACAGGCCCGCCTACCTGGTGCGAAATATACCACTTTGAAAGTGAGGGGTGGTGAGATTCGAACCCGTGACCTTTTTTAGTCACAAGGCTTTGATACCATGTCAGGAACCAACTCAACCAAAAGCTTAAGTTGATGGTTGGAGGCCCAAGATCGATTATATACTCTAACAGTTAATGATTTGTTAAAATCTTATAAAGATGCTACTAACATGTTCTCTTATGTTTATGAGCCTAACGTTCATTTAGTTGTTATGTGTTGTGTGTCTATTGTTTTGAGCATGCAAACTTGTGAAACCGAGCAACCTTGTTTATTAGACTATATCGCTGACATGAAAGCAAAATGGTTAAATTATTTTACAGTTTTTCCTAAAATATATGGCGTTGGATGTTTACTTGATCCGGGAGTTAAAACTGAAGGTTTAAAAAATTTGTTAAATTTTTATTATGAAACTTTGAATATAGAGTTTGATGTTCAAGTATATGTTAAAAGTTGTGTTGATTTGTTGTACCGCTTATATGATTTATACAATGTACAAAGTGGCGACGGAGAAGGTAGTGCTCCGCCAATGCCAAAGAGTAGGAGATTTGATACTGCAATTGCTTCAATTCTTTTTAGAAGACACTCCGGTAGTTCTTCTTCTAGTACGAGTACTACTTCCATGATTCCGCCAACCACATTCTGAATATTTGTCAATTAGTCATGAAACCGATAGTGAGGATTTTTCTATTCTTAACTGGTGGAAAGCACATTCAGCCTAATACCCAGTTTTATCCAAAATAGCTAGAGACGTACTTGTAGTTCCCGCTTCCACCGTTGCGTCGGAGTCCGCTTTTAGTGCAGGTAGGCGTGTCTTGGACGAGAAGAGGTCGAGTTTGGCTCCAAACTCGGTAAAGATGTGTGTTTGCAAAAAAGATTGGGATCAAGCCGCAATTCGAACCCAAGGACAACAAGACGCCGACGAATTTGATGAAGATCCATACATGACAACTGATGCCTCATCAACCGGTGGTACTGAAATCGGAGATGACGATGATGAATGAGCACCCTGCCCAAGTTCTAATTCTACATCCACCGTCCAACGGGTAAGAAAGGTAAGTCATGTAAGTAAAGAACTACGTGGGCTTTGATTCTTTGGAGATACGTAGGCAGCTAAATTTTTATAAATTTGATATTATTATTAAAACTATAAAAATTTAGTTCAAGCCCTTTATTTTTTTTTATTTTTTTTCCCCCAACTTTATCCTAATAACCTAATTAGTAAAATAGTAATTATTTATGCTAAAAAAATTTAAAAAAAATAAAAAAAATATTAGAATTACGGGCCAAGGCTCGGCCCGGCCCGGCCAGGCCCTTTAAAGGGCCTCAAATGGGCCCAGAATTTTAGGCCCGGCCCCCCAGGCCCGGGCCTCAAGTTTCAAGCCCGGCCCAGGCCGGCCCGTGGCCACCTCTATACTAGACACATGTTTAATTTTTAGTACATCACCTCATGACTAAACCCGTGTGAAACATATCCAACCTTAACTAAAAATAAATGATAAAGTATGAATCTAGAATTTGAGAAAATAAATACACCGCAATTACATGAGAAGTCTCAAAGTAATCAAATCGTGTGATCATTCAATTAATAACCCTGCACTATTAGTCTACTAGTTTTAAAGCCCGTGCGATGCACGGGTTTTAATAATGTGTATTTAATAATTAATTCATGTTTTATCGTTTTTAATTTGGGTTCAGTACAAATATTAAAAAAATAATAAATATGAAGAATGGTTATTGATATCATGTTCATTGTAATATATAAAAAAATATTGAGGAATATAGAATTATGATACTATGTTGTCGTTATTATTTTCATAGTATTTGTATTTCATTGCTAATTATACCTAAATTTTCTTACTAATCGTGTTTGTGACTTTAGTTGATTAATTTTATATTTCTATACCCCATTAACTATGATTTATTCTCTTAGATGCACGATAAATTAGTTTTAGACTGTCTCAAAGAAGACTTATCTTTGAATTAAACTTTATTTAGGAGAGTTTTATTTAAATATTTGTATCTTATAGAAAAAATTAATTGCTTCAAATTTTATTAGATTATAAAAATATTATTTTTATTAGATTATCAAATAATTATGGTAAGTGTTACCTATGAGCTGTTCAATTTATATGAAGAGGTAAATGTATCTTATTGAAAATAATATAAAAAAAACTTAATTTTCATAATATTAGTCTTAATATTTTTGGATAAGTTTTTATTCAAATTATATAGAGAATTGATTACTTTGAATAATATATGGAAAAATGTTAATGGGTAGTCGTATGAAATTAAGGAAAATGTTAGTTTTTATAATTTTTATCTTTGTTTTCTTCCTTTACATTTTGTAGAAAGTTAATTGCTCTTAATAGAATTTATTAGATTAATTTGAAATTTAATAGATTATCAAATGAATATTTTTCTTAGATTGTCAAATAATTATGGTAAGTGTTGCTCACTTTAATTAATAAGTAATATATAAAATATTTATAATTATCAATAATAATTTATAACCTAATTTAATGGTAATATATTATACAAATAATATAATAGTATATTATCGACTTAATACTTTTGAATGTAAAATTTGGGTGTTTTGTCCTAAACTACCTTATTTATGCTACATTTATTTTTAAAAATGGAAAGTATTACCTTAATTATTTTTATTTTGGAAAAAAACTACCAACATCCATCTACGCCATGTAAATTAGTTTTTTTTTTCCATAATTTTCAGATGCTCTCTTACAAAGCTGACATTAACTATTAAATCAAAACTTAATACGATGAAACTAATTAAAAGGTCAAACATTATAAATTATATAAAATTATCATATAATGATAATTAATGACTATATTTGATATATGACAATCAATAAATCTTGTATATCTCTTTTACCTTTCATGTTACATATAGTTTTTCTATTGGTTTTGTAATCAAGTTTACTCAATCAGAACAAAATATCTTGAACTTAAAATATAAATCTACAATATATACAACGGAAAACAGGATTATCACCAATTCAATCAAGCTATGTTTAAATAACAAACAAGGTAATTAAAAAATAAAACTGTTCAAAATTAAATATTTTTATCAATCAAATACACCGTAAAAAATAGAAATATCATAAATCGTAATCATAACTAAAACATACTAAACTTAAACTAATACTTAGGAAGATCAAGCTAATTTTTTATGTATATATAAATAAGCATGAATTGTAAATTAATTAGTGAGATTTGATTTGAACCATTTGATCTTTAACATCCTACGGTTGAGATTTAGATGTAGGACTTAAAAAGATACGGTGGATTTACATAATCCTATTTCTATGTATAAAGAGGATTTAAGACACACCTAAAAAATATCTAATGTATGATAACTAAATAACGAAAGTTTTTAGATTATTTTTTTAGTTTTATAAAAATAGGAAAATGGTTAGTCTTAATATTTTTTTAGCTGAGTTTTTGAATTTTTTTATTTCCTAGTCTTAATTTTTTTAGGTAAGTTTTTGTTTAAGTTGTATAGAAAGATAATTACTTTAAATTAAATTTCTTTTTTAGGAGAGATTTTCTTTAAATTTTATAGAAAACTAATTAATTTAAATTTTATTAGATTATCAAGATATTATTTTTATTAAATTATCAAATAACTATGATAAGTGTTACTCAATATCTCTCCAATTTATATGAAAATATAAGTGTATCTTATGGAAATTAAAATAAAAGACTATTTTTCATAATGTGAGTCTTAATATTGTTTAAGTAAGGTTTTACAGAGAACTAAAATGTCTTGAAAAACATTAGGAAAAAGGCTAAAGGTTAGTATTATAACAATAGGAAAAACGCTGGTCTCAGTATTTTTAGCTTACTTTTTTTGTTCTTTAAATTTTGGAGAAAGTTAATTGCTCTTAATTGAATTTATTTCTAGAAGAGGTTTTCTTTTAATTTTTTACAAAACTAATTGTTTTGAATTTATTAAATTATCAAATAATTATTTTTTATTAGATTATCAAATAATCATGGTAAATGTTGTTCACTTTTATTAATAAGCAATTAAAAAATATTTTTAATCAACAATATTAATGTATATAAAAATTTAATAAATTATGGTGTGGGCACTCTAAAAACACTTTGCAAAACTCTCTTTTATGTAGATGTATATAGATATGAAATATATAGTTTGATTTCTAATTATAAAAGAATTAAAAGAAATACTTTAAAAGGGCATAGCAAAAAATAAAAATTTAAAAATTTGTCATTAAACTAATACACCATGTTGATTCTTTTTATACCTAATTTTCAGATATTATCATACAAAATTGACATGAACAATTAAATTAAAACTTAATACTTACTCTAAACTAACTAAAAGATCAAGTATGATGAATAGTAAATATTATTATACAACAATAAATAGTGATTTGATATGAAAATAAGATAATCAGTAGGTCATGTATATCTCTTTTACCTTTCACGATACATATTCGATTGATTTTGTAATCAAGTTTATTTAATAAGTACCTTAGATCTTGAACTTAAAAGATAAATCTGCAATATACAAAGGGAAAAAAGATCATTATGAATTTAATCAAGTTATGTTTAAATAACAAACATGATAATTAAGAAATAAAACTTTTCAAAATTAATACACATATCAAATCAAATAGACGTAAAAAATAAAAATAACACTAATTGTAATCATAATTAAAATATAATAAACTAAAACTATTTAACCCGGTACCTTGGAAGACAAAGCTAAAGTTTTTGATATATATATACACAAAAAAGGTTCGAAGACTTACCTAAAAAAAATCTTATGTATCATAATTAAACAAATAAATTATGTGTCATATAATTATTTCTTTCCAATTTTTTATTTTATTCAATGCAAATTATTTAATCTATTTTTCAAATGAATTTTTTTATTGGATGAAATACTTTGATATTTATACTCATTTGATAGCATTTTTCGTTTTGAAACTAATGATGTTATTTTTATATTATTTCGACAAATACATTTTATAAAACATAATAATCAAAGATTTAGCTAAAAACTTTCTAATGTTTCATAATTAAATAAGGGAATTATTTCTCATATAATTATTTCTTTCCAAATTACTATTTTTTCACAATTTAATTTATTTTCTTAATGCAATTTTATGATTGGCTAAAAACTCCTTGAATTAAGGAGAGCTCTCGAAAAAAGCCTCTTTTACTTATATATATTGATTAGTCCTGGATCAAACCAATTCAATTTAAACTTGGGTACATTTCAATAACATACGATGTACATTTCACTATACCTTGAGGTACATTTCAATAACAAGTGAGGTACATTACAATAATATACGAGGTACATTTACTATAATCTGAGGTACATTTTGGTAATAAGTGAGGTACATTTCAATAACATAGAAGTTACATTTCAATAACATACGAGGTATATTTTATTATAATCTGAGGTCATTTTGATGTAATGAGTGAATGAAGTACTTTTTAGTAATAAGTGAGGTACATTTAAAAAATATACGCGGTTCCTTTTAGTCACAAGTAAGGTACATTTCATCAAAAATTTCAACAAAGTCTGCACTAAAATCTATAATTCAGCTCGAAAAAACAACCTGACCAAACTGAAATCAAGGGTGAAAGTTTTTTGAACATGTCCCGCGACTAGGTGTTATCAACATTAAAATTTGTGTCGAGGACGATCTCGAACAAGAATTACATCAACTGCATACAACATACTATAAAATCAAAATGCCACCAAGTTCAACACTAATATATACCACTAGACAAGTTGTCAACAGCTAGAAGTACAGGAACTACTATCACGACCTTACTGCTTATCATCATCATTTTCAATCTCCAAAGGCGAGAAATTACACCGACTTTTCGTCTCCAATATCGACATCTTCTTCACGAACATCTCCACCATCGCGACCACCCTTCTTCATCATCATCATGTCACTCATTTCAACCTCTAAAGTTGAAAAGTCAATCAATCAATTACACAATTAAACACAAAACTAAAAGAAAAAATCAACAATGCATTAACCATGACAATAATTTTAACATTATTAGTTGCATCAATACACCCACATTGTTACCCGGAGCATTACCCATTAAAGCTTTCCACTTGATTTTACTAACCATCTTCTTATAATTGTTCACTAATTAGTCTAACTCCCACCTTGTCTTTGTATAAACAACCTCAATATCGAGCTCAATTTTGTCCCATTCTAGAGTCAAGTTCCCCGTCTTGTTTCCGAATAATTTGAATCACTTGCACCATCTTCTCCTCTAGTAAATCCTCCCGTTTTTGTAGCTTCCCCTCGTAAATCGTAATATCATACGAGGTACATTTTATAATAGACTTAGGTACATTTCATTAACAAGTGAGGTACATTTCGATAACAAGTGACGTACTTCCCTAATTTTGGTGAGTCATGAACCAATTTCGGACACAGATACAAAAATCTATACGACTAAACATTAGAACAAGACTTATATAGGACCGTCTAACAACTTTGTTAGAGTTAGACGGATAAGTTATTATCATTAGTCATTAATATTGTGCATTAAATGCTTTTAAAGAAAAAAAAACAGCACTTGAATACATCACTTACCACGCACCATTTTACAAATTAATATTATGCAATTAATGTAACATCTTTAATAATCTTATTTAAATTTTAATAACCTTTAGCTTTTAACCTTCTCTAGTATTATTAAAATTTGAAAGGTTTCATATTTTGTTGCGATCAAATACTCCGTATCACTCTATTTTAAGTTAAATTTCGTCTTACTATTGTAAATACTATATTTTGTGATGTTATAATATCGTAACCATTTTTATGATATTTGTATCCTTTTTATTAATGATTGTGATATTTTATTATCGTAACAATTTTTATGATATTTGTATTCCTTTTATTGATGGTTGCAAACAAGTTACTAACTTTACTAAATTTAGTTCATATTTTTGTTCCCCTTTATTGTAATTTGTACTTTAAGATACTTAAAATGTGACCATATTTATATCGATAGTAACCATTATTAACTAAAATATCACCATATTGATATTTCGTCTTAATGGTCACATTATACCTAATAATGGTCACGATCAGCCTAAATATGATCACTTTTTATACAACAACAAATTTGTATTTCACTTTAAAACTTATTGTTTTTTTTTTTTTTTTTTTTTTTGGTAGAATGTAACTTTTATATTAATAACCAAAAACACACCAATTACATCATAAACTCAACGTAATTTATACAAGTCTTGCTATCCATTCCCTATCTCGACTATTCAAGTTTACACCTAACGTATTAAGTCTTCCTATAACAGCACCCTTCACTAGCTGCACCACGACAGACGGCCTCATCACCCTAGCTTCAATTTTTGCTTTGTTACGGACTTCCCATATCAGATACGAAAGAGCACAGAAAATCGCACAGACCATCATCCTTTGGAATAAGGACCATCTCCTTCCCCATCTCCCATTAGACCAATACTCAGAAAACGGGATTCTCAGACCCATCCATTGCTGTAACATCATACTGCAAGTCTTGCTAAAAACACAATCAGTCTGTAGGTGACTCCACGTTTCTACGCCATTCCCACAAATAGAGCAATCCAGATCAGTAGAAATGCCAAGCCTCCTCATTCTACTCTTTGTATACAATCTACCCAACACACCTAGCCACGTAATAAACGAATGCTTTGGCAAAACATACCTGTTCCAGATTTTTTGTGCCCACACAGCCTTCTCTAAGCCCCCTTGCAGCAACTTATATCCCCTTTTCACAGTATATACGCACCCATCAGGTTGCCATTCAGTTTGGGGTACGTATTCCTTAAACAGTTCTTTTACACTACACACCTTCCTCCAGCTCCAACTACTTTCAACCGTTGGGACATAGTCATACCAATTTGCTTGTTTAATATAGATGTGGTGCACCCACTTCACCCATAGATGATCAGCTTTGTGAGCTATCCACCAAACCAATTTACCTATGGCTGCCTTGTTCCACAATCCAGCATTCAGGATCCCCAAACCACCATATTTCTTCTCCTTACAGACTGCCTCCCATGCCACCGGAACCCCTCTGCTATAATGCTCATGTCCTTCCCATAGATAGTTTCGACAAAGAGCTTCAATCTTCTTAATCACCCCTTTTGGTAATATAAAAATCTGAGCCCAGTATTTGTGCAAAGATGTTAGCACCGAATTCACAAGCACAAGCCTACCTGCATACGACAATTTTCTGGCCCCCCATGCTCCAATTCTGGCCATGATTCTCTCACAAAGTTGATTACACTCCAAAATGGTCAGCCTTCTAGGGCTAATTGGGACCCCTAGATACTTGAAGGGGAGATTACCTTGTCTGAATCCTGAACAAGCCAAAAACTCCTGCACAACTGACTGAGGTACACCATTGAATACCACTTCTGATTTAGTTTGATTCATTTCCAACCCTGATGCTCTTGAAAAAGAGAGAAAACCTCTCATCAACAAGCTCATAGACGAACTCTGACCCTTACAAAACAATACCAAGTCATCCGCAAAAACTAAATGATTCAGTTTAATCCCCTTGTAGAGTGGATGGAATCTGAACTCTTCCATATCACCTACCATTCTCAAAATACGACTAAGATAGTCCATACACATTGTGAAAAGCAAAGGAGACAAAGGGTCCCCCTGTCTAAGACCTCTTCTCCCCTCAAAAAAACCAAAAATGGAACCATTAATGGCCAGTGAATAGCATGGAGTCTCAACACAAACCATCACCAACTCCACAAACTTATTAGGGAAGCCTAACTTCTTCATCATATCTCTTACAAAACTCCACTCAACAGAATCGTAAGCTTTCTTGAGATCAATTTTCAATAAACATCTGGGTGAGCAGCTTTTCCTATTATATAGCCTCACAAGGTCTTGACAAATAAGAATATTATCAAGGATTGATCTGCCTTGTATAAAGGCACTCTGATTCTCACAAATAATCTCAGGAAGCACCCTTCCCAACCTCTTACAAAGTATCTTAGTGATAACCTTGTAAATGACGTTACAACAGGCTATAGGCCTAAATTCTGTTACTGAAGAAGGCTGAGCCACCTTTGGTATCAAGGAGATCACAGTAGCATTCACTTGTTTCAAGAGCTTCCCATTATGGAAGAATCTCTTGATAGCTTCACACACCTCTTCCCCTATAACATTCCAACTCTTCTTAAAGAAAAGGCTACCATACCCATCTGGGCCAGGAGCTTTATCATCAGGAATATCAAAGAAAGTCTTCCGTATTTCATCATCAGTTACTTGCTCCATGAGAATATCATGATGCATCTCAGTGATTTTCCTCCCTTTATCTATCACCTTCCTGCTCACACTCACAGTAGGATTGGCAGTGCCTAGCAAGCCTTTGTAAAAAGCTAAAAAAGCTTCTTCAATGTCATCTTGGGTCTGACACAGTCTACCAGAGACATCCCTTATTGTTAACACCTTGTTCCAACTTCTTCTTGCTTTTAGTGAATTGTGGAAAAAACCTGTATTCGCATCACCATCCTGCAGCCAAGCAATCTTGGCTTTTTGTTTCAAGAACATATACTTATCCTTTTGTAACTTATTAACAGCCACACCAGCCATTGATTCCCTATGTCTGAGCTCCATATCCATAGGATTCAACTGCAGTTCAGCTTGCAAACTGAACAAATGTTGCAGAGCAATGTCTACTCTTTGCTCAATCTCAGAGAAAAACAGTCTATTAAGTTCTCTAAAAGAATACTTCATTCTCTTCAGCTTACTTACCACCCTATACATTGGCACACCCTCACAATAAGTGTTCCATTGATTCACCACAATTTGCTCAAACCTTGGAGAAGATGCCCACATATTAAAGAATTTGAATGCTCCTTTCCTCCTTCCTGTCTCAAGGTACAGCCTAACCACACATGGTGAGTGGTCAAACAAACCCTCTGGCTTAAATTCTGCTACAGCCTCAGGAAACAAATCCAAGGCCTCAACATTTACCATTACTCTGTCCAGTTTGGACATCACCCTATCCACCCCATCCTGCTTGTTGTTCCATGTAAAGAGTTGGCCACAATGTTTCAAATCTTGCATACCACACCAGGCAACACAATTTTGGAAAGCAGCCACCTCAAAATTCTACACTGGAGCCCCTATACGTTCAGTAATAAGCAAGACATTATTAAAGTCCCCCATCCATATCCAAGGATTAGAAACTTTAATGCCATTCAAAGCTAACCACAAATCATTCCTCTCTGCCAACTTATTGAACCCATAGATCAGAGTAACATAGAACCTATGAGTGCTCCTAATTAACTGACAAAGAATAAAGTGAATCACTGGGTCAAGTATTAACACCCCATCTACCACGACACTCTTTGTATTCCACATGAACCAAATTCTACCACCAGTATGACACGAATTATTTGTAACCACAGACCAATCTCTATCCACTACATTATTGAGGTTAATAGACGACCAAGGCTTAACCTTAGTCTCTAACAGTCCAAATAGCTCTACCCTTTGAGTTTGTATGAAATTTTTAATCTCCTTTTGTTTGGGTATGCTATTTAGACCCCTCACATTCCAAAAACCCAAACTATCCATTACCAAATTGAGGACAAAGCCCCAATCTGGTAACAGACTCCTTCACAGCAGAGTTCAGTACCTCCAAATATGTAACAGGTAAAGGAGTAACCCCATTTGAGCTACTACCACATTCCAGTACAGGTTTAGAAACCACTGTCTTCACAACCTCTTTCGGACCAACTGCTTTCCCTTTGTCCAACTGTACAGGCACCACCACCACCTGCTTATCTGGCACCATAGGTTTCCACACACGCTTAGGGGGTAGTTCTGTCTTCTTCCTACATTTCTCAGCATCATGACCATATGACTTGCATTTCCCACACAAGATAGGTTTCCATTCGTACTCCACTCTGATATTGTGCATTATCCCAAGTTCATCCTCAAAATCAATCATCTCCGGGAACGCCTGACCAATCTTGACCTCAACCATGAAACGAGCATAGGCCAATCTCGTCTTCAATGTCGTAGCCCCATCAGCTTTGAGTGGCACTCCCACCAATTCCACAATCTTTGCCAGACATTGCTCCCCCCAAAATTTCAATTCAAGGCCATGAAGTCGGATCCAAGTGGGCACCACTTTCACCTCTTCCTTAACAAGCTTACAATCAGGGGACCATGGCTTCACAACCAATGGTTTTCCATCAAACATTTGATAACCTTGATTCAGAACTTCCAATTGAGTTTCCACCGTCTTAAAGTGAACAACAAAAACACCATTGTGTAGGTAAGAAATCTTATCAAAATCATACTTACCCCAAATTCTCTTAATGAATCCATTGATGATCTCCAAAGGAGGATTAGCCCCTAAGATAAAACAGACCACCGATGACTTCCAAAACTCAATTTCAGCCGCTACATCCTCATGGACCAGTCGTAATTTAGGACGATCAGGCGAAGTAGTAACAGGCACCTCCACTGGATCTTCATCCTCTTCATCCAAATTAAGAGGGCAAACGATCCCTTGCTCAAGTTTAGAGAAGATTGTTTAGTAGTAGTCTTTGATTGCACGAGATTAGAAATTGATCGAACATTTTTTGAATTTGGGTTATTTTTTTTTCTTAGCCATTGCCCAGAAATCAAGTGTCCAAAGAAAAACTCAGAGCATATCTCTCTAGCTTCTCTCTCTAACTCAAAAAAAATCTCAGTAGCGACGGTACTTAAAACTTATTGTTGAACAAGACAATACACACTTTTATTTTTGGCTTTAATATTAGTAAGTTTTGTGAAAAATCGTGTTTTATTAACAAAATGAATGGCGAGCGTACTCAAGCATGATATGTAACCATATCTAAGATGATCGTGACTAATATCGACTAAAACGTGACCATTGTTATATGGAGTACATTTTAACAATTGATACAATATTATACTAAATAATAATAAAAAAATCCAATAGAAATAAAGTCCCTTGCATTTCCAAATTTAAATTATTTATAAATCTAAAATAGAATACTAATAGTAATTCTTTGGAAAATAAATACCCTCATGTTTTCCCGTGTAAATGTGAATGCATTGCTTTTTATTTCACATTTAATGCATTGTTATTAATTATAGGTGTGTTTTACTGTACAAAATTTTTTACCTCGTACAATGAGTAACATTAATACTATCTTAATTAATTAATGACTAATTATTTCATGCTTCTTGTTAATTGGGTTGGTCTAACACTTGCATAGTGTTAGACCGTCTTATATAAGAGTTACTCAAAACGTTATCACCAGCAATCCAGTATAGTAATTTAAAATTGACTTGAATGGGTACATTTAAACATAAAAATATGTGCATTCCTAAATTTTAAGTCATGAGCAAATTTTGAATGCATAATTGAATATAATACATAATTTTAAACATAATTGATTCAATCTTAACCAAATAATCACTGGAAAATCATAATACACAATCAAAGTATCAAAACTGAATGCATAATTGAATATAATTGAAATAAACAAATCCTTCTTTTAAATCAAAGCATTGTAACTTCGAAATTTCAAATTCCAGAAATTGAAAGAAAAAAGGGCGAAACTTACCATTATATTATGCGCTTATGTTGATCCTCGCTCGAATTCTACCCTAATTTCAACTAGTATGAACTTGATTTTGCTGAAATTTTAGTTTTTGTTGTTGATTTTAGGGTACGGAAGAGAGGTGCAGTGTTTGTTTATCGTGTTTTAGTTTTGCAATAATTGAATGAAATGATGTTTGGAAGTTTAGTTTTAATTTCAGATTTATTTAGGAGCATTAGATCAAAACTAATTAAGGGCTTAGATTAGTTCTCATAGTTCTTATGGGTAGGGTAGTTCTCCTGGGAACTCAACCGTATATTTATATATATATAGAAGTGGGATCCGGTACGAACTAATATTCGCTACGAACCCTACGAACTCAATAACACAACATCTTGACTCTCATCAGTCATCTCCTCCACCGTTTATTCTTTCTTCCTAAAATCAATTTCAGATTGTATTTGTGTCTTAGCATTATTGATCTCCTTAGAGGTTACTTTTTTTGTGGACTTTCAGGCTTCATCTTAGAGTGCCCACAAGGCTTCCATCTTTGTTTCCTTCCTCTGCTCATTCATCCTCGCTCAAATTCATTTATTAAAATTTTAGCTCCATTAATTTAATATACGGATACATCATTTATAATTTTAGTTACCTTAAACATTTGAAAGAAATAAAATGTATCCAGACTACAATTTAATGTATGTGGAGTGCAATTTGGTATATTTAATATCAGTAACATGTAAGTCTAGTTCCTCTCTTAGTTTAGTTGGTGGGTCGTTTACGGATGTTGAATAAGTTGGGTTTTTGGAGCCACCGGATGAGGAAGTGAGGAACTTGTAACACCACCATTCTTCTTATTTTGCAGGCATACACTACGACGCACCTAGTTTCTCTACAGACTACACCTGGTACATTTCATGGGCACCTGATGCTGATTTGGTGTTTCATTATTACTGTATTAATCAAAGACTTCGCTTAAAAATTCTGTACGGTTTTGTGTGACGTGAATGTGATTTATTGACTTATGAAATTGACGTTAGGATTAGTTTTGAAAGCGGAATTACGTAGTGGTCACGTGGTGGCAGCTATAGTGGGTGAATGGTGGTATACTAGTAGTTGACGAAGTTTAATAACAACTGGATACAAGAATATTTAGTCTAGATACATATTTAATGCGTCAAGATACACATATGTCGTTAGTGTGTTTTATGTATCTAGAGTAGTGTTTTATGTATCTGGAGTAGTGTTTTATGTATCTAAAGTAGTGTTTCATGTTTCTGGATCGTAGTTTTGTGTATATTAGTGATTCGCAAGGTTTGCACCATAAGCTACTTATGAAATTGACGTTAGGATTGGTTTTGAAAGCGGATTTATGTAGTGGTCACGTGGTGGCAGCTATGGTGGGTGAATGGTGGTATACTAGTAGTTGACGGAGTTTAATAACAACTGGATACAAGAATAATTAGTCTAGATACATATTTAATGCGTCAAGATACACATATGTCGTTAGTGTGTTTTATGTATCTGGAGTAGTGTTTTATGTATCTAGAGTAGTGTTTTATGTATCTGGAGTAGTGTTTCATGAATTCGTATAGCAGATACATCAAATTAAGTTATTAAACTCTCTTTTCATTAAAAATGACTCTAGATGCATTATGTATCTGGAGTAGTGTTTCATGAATTCGTATAGCAGATACATCAAATTAAGTTATTAAACTCTCTTTTCATTAAAAATGACTCTAGATGCATGAATTCGTATAGCAGATACATCAAAGTAAGTTTTGTGTAGGGGTTTCAGTGTGTATTATGGGTCGTAGAAGTCAATAAGTTGTTGTCCATTGTATGTTTGTACTTATTTTCTGTCAAAGTGGTGTGTTAATGACGGTTGCAAGTGAATGTTGTTCATGGTATGTAGTTGTATTAAATCGGACTGATGATGACCTGATGTATCGAGCCTAAAATTAAAGACCCCTGTCACGATGTTTCAGTTACAATGATTTGTCAACAATTTTTGTTGCTTTTCCAACTCTGTTGTCGTTTGTTGTCTCTGTTATTTTTTTCTTTCTAGGTCGAAAGTTCCCGGTACGCAGCTATCGCTAGTGAATTCGATTCAAGCCCATTCACTGCTCCCAGGTATGACAAACATCCTAAAAACTAAGAAAAAAAGAAAATGTGTGGCATGGTCACTTAACGCAACGTCGCACCTGATACTGATTTTACTTAAAACGTTTCAGCCCGAAGTTAAATTGCCCCTCTTGAAACCAAAGGAAATACTGATGATATCAAAATGGCTATGTATGGAAAGGTTTGCGACAATTCTCATTTCGACTGAGTTCTCAACCTCAGATAAATCGATAATATTGCAGTCATCAGTCAAGTAATGATATATTAACTACTTGTTCTTACAGTGGTTCAATGACTATAATGCTGAAGTAAAACTTTGCTGCTCGAAAACTATTGATAAACTTCAGACGAGTTATGGAGGGCAGGTATTAATCATTCTTCCAACCACCTCCCAATAAGTTTTTTGAAGTTCATCTGAAGTTTTTTTGACAAATTAAGAAAATATAAGATGTACGAGACTCGCACTGCACGCTTTGTGACCATGTCAGAATCTCAGGTACATTTTGCTTACTCTCAAATACATTCAAATCATGTCAGGTACATTTTACTTACTCTCAAATATAGAAATCTATTTCTTGTGTGGATTACCATTTTGTGTATGAGGAGTGTCAATTTGCGTATATGGACCGTTCACATGTAAATCTTGGTTTTTTTATACGTGCAATTCTTGAACTTTTTCTTTTGTGGATTAAATTCTTGAAACAAAAATAATGTCAAGTACATTTTTTTTTTTTTTATGTAAGGGGAGCTTATTTTTGTGTACCTTAAACACATGTATATGTATGTCAACAAATATAATTTACAATTAATAACGTTAATAAGTGAATTATTTGGTGATGAGTATTTACGTTTTTTTTTTGCTAAACGGTAAGTATAATTTATAAACCAAGGATAGAATGAAGAAATTTGGGTTCTGTGTTGATATCAGTTGCTATCTTTGTTGGGAGGGAGAGGACACTCATTCTCATTTGTTCTTTGAATGTGGTTTTAGTAGAAGATTGTTGAGGTTTATGGCTTGCATTATAGGTTGTGTGGAAGGGCAACTTAAATCTTGGCTGGTGCTGGTGAAGAAACGAGGAGTTTCACCTCTTTGGAACCAGTTCTGCTTTAGCATCTATTGTGGAACCATATACTATATTTGGCAGGCTCGTAACATGGCACGCGTGAACGCAGAAGTCCCTATTCCGGAGCTCTTTGGGAAGCTATTGAAGTCTAATATTAGTGGTTGTTTTAGACTGTTGGTAGAGAATTTAAAGTGTAGTGATAAAGCGTGGCTGGACAATGTTTGTAGGTGATTAAATACGTTGTAAGTGGTTGTAATGTTCGTGGGCTTAATAATAATTTTACATTTCACCAAAAAAAATAAAAAAATTACAAACTAATTATTTGGTGATGAGTATTTACGTTAATATTTGAAGTCGGTTAGCTCAAATGGCAGAGCATTGTGCGTGCACAAAGTGTGGGTTCGATTCCCACACCGACTATGAAAAACAGGAAATTAAATGAATAAAGTCGTTTAACACATTATATTATGAACTTCAAATCAAAGGATTAAAATAAGCTACACTCATATTAGAGGTATGTTGTAGGCTATATGGGATTTGAACCCACACCTCTGTGTATTGCACATTGCTCTGCCGTTGAGCTAATAGCCTTTGCTAGCATAAATTTATTAAATCGTAGAAAAACAACTGTTATGTACTAATGTGCAAAGAACTACCGTATACAAATATAAGTACTTAAAATACACAACATATTTGTGTATCCGAGATACACATTCATGTATCTATCATCAAATTCATGTATTTATCATGATCAAACCATATATACAGAGTTCCACTGCCTGAGTCTAGTTCACTTTCAGCTGCTGAATTTGGCTTTTGGGACTCAATCAACCTCCTGATTTGATAACACCTGATTCTAAGAAACGGTGAGCAAAACTAGTAATAGGCCGAATAACCTCCAAAACCCGAAGCTATTCTCGTCGCTCTTTTTCCTTCGAAGCAAGTAATTCAAGAAAAGCCCGTCCGCCACATAATTTAAGAAACTGCCTTACTATTTACTATCTGATATTTATCATGAAGTGATTCAATCAGAGAAGCAATCTCAACAACCTTATATTCCCTATGGCAATCGCTCGCTTGTTTACGCTTAATAGTCGTTTGAATCCAATCCCTGACTAATTAGAACTTGTCTGAAACACGTCGTCACCAGCACGATGACTAGCATTTCCGCCACTAGCCATCCACTCTGGATACATAAGTCAGTAACAATACATAAACAATACTAAAACCAATATACACACAAAGAAATCCTAGATATACAAAACTGTGACTTGAATATACAAAAATAATCAATAATGTATATACCCGTATCTGTCGATATGGAAATTTATAGAAAACCCGACAAACACCCAATGATGATAGGACAACATGTATTTTGTGTCATTTATTTGAGTTCGTTTTACGATGTAAGCCGAGCGTCATCGACATAATGTTTTATTAATTTAAATGATATTTAAATTAATGTTTAACCGGGTAAATTTATTTCTGTCAAAATTTATTTGCCACAAGTTTGTTTTATTGAAAATAAAATATTTCGATTTGAAAAATCATTTTAAGAAATTCGATTTGAAAAATCGCTTTTATAAATTTGATATTTGACTTGAAAAGTCGTTTCTCGTGCTTTTAAAACAGTTGATTAAATCGTATTCGACGAATTCGTTTTCTTAACAGCAAGTTTTAAAGCTCGTTTTAAGCCCTTTTTTAAGAGCAATTTTGAGCCCGTTTCAGCACGAACTTCGAGGCCACTTTCACCCACACTCTCCCTCACATACCAAAGCTTAAACCCAGCCTAAAGCCGCATCCTTAGCCCACCTTAAACAGCCAAAAACGAAGTCATTAGTAGAGCTGATCTGCAGCAGCTCATAAGCCCAAAGTCAGCCCCTATTTGACCCAAACCCGACTCCTAATACGCCTACCCATGACCCAAACTCGTACCCTTTCTCTACCCATTCTTCCCCTCGAACACCCAGACCAAAGCCAAGCCAAAAGGGCTCGAAATACAGCAGCCCAACACCCCTTCACCGTGCCCTGTTTCAGGCAGCCCAACTTTGGGCTAAAAACCCGGCTTTATGGCCACATGACCCATACCCACAACCAAGAACCCATGCCTGATCCTCATGACTCGCTTACCCTTGCCTTAACCCTCAATAAAGCACTCCACAAAACCCTAAGACGAGCCTCCAACAGCAGCTCTCGAAGAGAGGGGCATAGCTGCTCTTTCCCTTCTTAAAACCCTACCTTCTGTCACTATATATACACACCCACCATAAGCATTCAAGGACACGAAATATACAGCATATACACACAGCCTTGAGTCACAAAAAGCTCCCAGAAAAACCCTCAAAGAAGTCGAGATAGTTGCACGAAAACAGAGCTCCATTTTCTGTTTTCATTCAGCTATCACCTGTTCTTCCTCATTTTGCGTGTTGAAAACACCATAGTCTCTCTGATTTCTTTACAAAACCTTAAATTTCACTTTACCACGATTCCAAAACATCTTTCGGTTCAAAATTTCGTTGAGAAACGAAGAAGTTACAAACTTTTGAAAATCGCTAGTTACAAGTCAAAACCGTGAAACGTGTTTCGAAATTTTACAAATTGTTTTCGTCGACGACGGCCCCTTGGGATAAAATCTTACAATCGATTACGACTCGGATATTTGGTCAACGATACATGTAAGTTGAGGGTGCAAAGTACTCACTTTATTTTGTTTAAATTATTGTTTTTATCGCTTTTTATCGCTTTCTGTCGCTTTTATCGCTCTCTGTCGCTTTGTTATTTGCTATCGTAGTAGTCACGTCTATCATCTATTTTGGATTCATATTTTCCGCCTGATATTAATATGTATGTGTGGATGTTGCGTCCTTTACTTGATATGTACGTTTGATCCTCGCATAGCATAGCTTGCTGTCATTCGCTCGATTTTGTTTAGCTCGTTCCGTAATAAGACCTGTTCCATGTTAATTATTTTCGTTTGTTTGATCCCTGATGCTTTTTTAGATTCATAGTCCGTGTTTGCATGTTGGATTTAATTTGTGTATGTAGTCTTGTTTCATCGTTTAACGTTGTATGGTGTTTAGCTTCGTTGATCATGTAAAGTCATGAATTGTGTGGTTCTGTTGTTTGCTGATCCTGCTTCGTCTATTAAATCTCGAGTCGTGTAGGTTTATATAATTTGGTCTTTCACGTCTTTTTTTTGCAACTCACGCTTATATGATAATTTAGCTTTCGATGACTTTGCCATGTCGATTAGTTTTGGTCTCGTAGTTCATCTTGTTAAGCATGCTCTTCTGTTGTCCTTTCTGTTTTGTTTGGTCAATCTCTAATCGTGTAATTCATTGTATGGATTCGTATAGTTTAGAATTTCATGTGTCGTTTTTTTAAGTACCCATGTTATTTTGCTTTTTAAAGTCGAACCGTGTATTTATTTGCCGTATGAATTTGTGTGACTTAGATTTCCACATCGTGTTTACGTACTTATGTTGTCTGCTTGCGTTGGTGTGTATTTGTTTATTTAGGCCCTTGTTGACGTGTATTTGAGTATTAGTTGCTTGTTAGTCAATTTCATATTATTTGCGCATGTGTGTTTCATTCGTTGTATTTAACTACTAGTTGGCACGTTTGTCTTGGTTTGTGTATTATTTCTTTACATGGAATGCTTATCTAGGGTAGTCGTTCATGCTTATTCACGTGCTAGTTGTGTTTAATTATTTCTATTTGTCTGCCGCTAACGTTTGTTAATCTATCTTATGCTGTCGGTAAGTATTTCTGCTTCTTTTCTTTGTTTACTAGAATAGTAAATGAACCCATATGTTAAAAAACTTCGACGAATTTTTGTGTGCATTAAACGACATAGAATGGATGTATTTTATTTAGGGTTAAAAACGTTGTTTGCATATCTGCATGTGTACTCGTAATAGCCATGGTTTTATTTAGTAGAGACCGTTATTGTAACGGGCGGGGTTAGGCGTTAAATTAATGAAATTCTTTTTAAACTTCCTAACACGTAAACTCACACGAACTCATTTTCTCTAAAATTAGTTTCTAAATTCCACCTTAAAAATTTAGTGGCGACTCTTTTCAAATGAAAATGTTTTTGAAATAAAACATCGCGTGGATCAAAATCCCTTGTCCACAATTTGGCGACTCCGCTGGGGACAGTGAAGCTTGAAAAGTAAAATGATGGCTATTTAGAGTACCTTTTTTTTTTATGTTATTATGCATCATACTGTTAGGTTTCGAACCATTTCTCCCCTTGGGTCGATCTCAAGGTAGGGAAATGACGTTCACTGTGTCTGGTTTAAATACCAAGGTGGTTCCGCCGAGGTTAGCAACCGCACTCTCGCCATATAGTTACAAACTTATGGTGGTTGCGTAGGTTACCTAACAACGTGGGATCATTGGCATGGACCCTTTTCGAGACTTAGAATAGTCTAGCTCATGCATTGCATCCTTGAACTGCGTATGACTAAATGCTCTGTGTGTTCCAAACCCATGTTTTCAATCCTTTTTTAGTCAAAACTGTCATCTTTTCAATCGAATATTTTCCAAAAGTCCTTTCTTAGCTGAAATGCTGTCCTTTTAAGGTTAGAATAATCTTACATATTTTTCAACTTTAGCTCTTTTGAAAAAAGATCTCTTTCCAATCGAATATTTTTTCCAAAAGATTTTTCTAGGTGAAACGCTCTCTTTTTAGGATTAGAATAATCTTAAATATTTTCCAACACTATCTTTTCCGAAAACCAAAGATTTTTGTCCAAGCTGAAACGCTTTCCTTCTAAAATTAGAATAATCTTAGATATTTTCTGAATATTAGCTCTTTTGAAAAAGATCTTTTCTTGGCTGAAATGCCATCCTCTTAGGATTAGAATAATCTTAAAAGATTTCCGATACTAGTTCTTTTGAAAAAAGATCTCCTCCAAGCTAAAAAGCTATTCGTTTAAGGTTAGAATAATCCTAAACAATTTTAAATAATGTCTCTTTTGAAAAAAAAAAATCTTTTCTAAGCTGAAATGCTATCCGTTTAGGGTTAGAATAATCTTAAACAATTTTCGATATTAGCTCTTTTGAAAAAAGATCTTTTCTTGGCTGAAATGCCATCCTCTTAGGATTAGAATAATCTTAAATAATTTTCGATTCAAGCTCTTTTGAAAAAAGATCCATTCCTAGCTGAAATGCAATTTGTTTAGGATTAGAATAATCTTAAATAATTTCCGATATTAGCTTTTTTGAAAAAAGATCCATTCCTTGCTGAAATGCTATTCATTTAGGATTAGAATAAACAAATTTCCGATATTAGCTCTTTTGAAAAAAGATCTCTTCCTAGCTGAAATGCTATTCTTTTAGGATTAGAATAATCTTAAAAAATTTCCGATATTAGCTCTTTTGAAAAAAGATCCATTCTTGGCTGAAATGTCATCCTCTTAGGATTAGAATAATCTTAAATAATTTCCGATTCTAGCTCTTTTGAAAAAAGATCCACTCCTAGCTGAAATGCTGCTCGTTTAGGATTAGAATAAATCTTAAATAATTTTCGATATTAGCTCTTTTTAAAGATATTTTCTAAGATGAAATGCTATTCGTTTAGGATTAGAATAATCTTAAAAGATTTCCGATAATAGCTCTTTTGAAAAAAGATTCATTCCTAGCTGAAATGCTATTCATTTAGGATTAGAATAATCTTAAAAGATTTCCGGTATTAGCTCTTTTGAAAAAAGATCCATTCCTAGCTGAAATGCTATTCGTTTAAGATTAGAATAATCAAATTTCTGATATTAGCTCTTTTGAAAAAAGATTTCTTCCTAGCTGAAATGCTATTCGTTTAGGATTAGAACAATCTTAAATAATTTTCGATATTAGCTCTTTTGAAAAAAGATCTTTTCTAAGCTGAAATGTTCCTCGTTAGGATTAGAATAATCTTAAATAATTTTCGATATTTGCTCTTTATAAAAGAAAGGGGTCGTTTCTAAGCTGAAATGCTTCTCGTTAGGATTAGAAAATCCTAAAACTTTTTTTCTTTAAAAGAAAATTATCTTTTGAAAAAAGATCCTTTTTAAGCTGAATTGCTCCTCGTTAGGATTAGAAACTCCTAAAACCTTAAAAAAAAATATATCTTTTGAAAAAAAAATCCTTTTATAAGCCGAAATGCTATCCATGTAAGATTAGAATAATCTCGAACAGTCTTCGACACTAAGTCTTTTGAAAAAAGATCCTTTTTAAGCTGAAATGCTAGCCGTTTAGGATTTGAATAATCTCGAACAATTCTCAACACTAAGTCTTTTGAAAAAAGATCCTTTTTAAGCTGAAATGCCACCCGTTTAAGATTAGAATAATCTCGAACAGTTCCCAACACTAACTCTTTTGAAAAAAACCTTTCAAGCTGAAATGCTACCCGTTTAGGATTAGATTAATCCTGAACGATCTTCAACACTACGTCTTTTGAAAAAAGAATAGTTTTTAAGCTGAAATGCTGTATGTTTAGGATTAGAATAATCTTGAGCACTTTCGAAATGCTACCCATTTGGGAATAGAATTTTTTCCAGCCAAAACGAAGTTTTTCAAAGGTAAAATCTAGCCCAAGTTAAACTGAAATTTCGAATCAGATAAGCCTTTTTTGTAGTCGAAGTGCTACCCATTTCAAACCTCAACTTCGAAAATAAGTTTTTTTTTTTTTTTTTTCAAGTCGCGAGTAAGCATGAAATGCACCGAGTCGAGTCTAGTTAGAATCTAAGCCGTGTATAGTAAGTCTAGTCCATCTAAAAGTCTTAGAGGATTTACCTGGTTGGGTCACCTAGGCCTACTCTTGGGCCCAAGTCATGCATGTCATTTTTTAGTTTTGAGTCGGGGCACAACAACGTCTCAGCTAAGCTATTTGGAAGTTTTGCATAAACCTTAGAAACTGTTTGGTCCACGCACGAGCTAATTACATTAAGTCCATGTCTAGTTGGGTCTAAGTCCCGTACTGTGAGTCTGTCTTTAAGTCCATATGTCGCATGCATTTGTATAGTTAGGTCGTAGACCATGTCGTTAAGCTTCGAGTCTTTTCATGATTAATCTGGTCCAGTCCATTTGCATCCCGAGTTGTTACAAATAGTGTCGAAACCGTGTCGATTTCTGAACCTAAGTCGTATATTCTTCTCCTTAAGTCAAAGTCAAGTTGCAAAAGTGGGGTAACTTTCAAACCAAGCATCTGAACCAACTCTTGAAATAAGAAAAGTTCAAAGCCGAGGTTGGTGATTATGAGTCAAAATTCGTATTCAAGTCTTATGTCTGAGCTGAGTCTAAGATTCATTTTTCCACAATTATTTCTAACCCCTTCTCAAAATCAATGAAATTGATCTTGTCTCTATTTTGTTTCCATAATCCAACTGATGAAAATGAGCAACATACTCGAAGGGTGTCCCTAGGGTAGAAATACGTATTCAATTCTAAGGTGCAACACCAACTCAAGACAAAAACAAAGACAAAAGGGTTTTCGACAACTAAAAACCTAAGGTCCGGTAGTCAGCTTGTGGTATACTACTCCTCTGCCTTTGGAGGAGGATCCATTAATTTGGAGCTCCACAGTGGTCATGAATTTGATCGCGACCAAAGGTACGAATATTCATGGATCGCCCTCCGTGTACTCGATCGCGTGCCTAATAAGCAAACGAACTTGTCAGAGGAGTCTGGCGTGATATACATACGACCATATGCGACCGCTCACCGCGACGCCTAGTAAAGTTGGAACAAGCCCAAACCACAAAGGGCGCGACAAATTCTCAAAAACGCAAAGAAAAATACAAAATACAAGAAATTGAGTGGCAACACGTCGAAGATCAAAGTCAAAATGAAAGGCGAAGCCAAAACGGTCAGAAAGTACCATCAAACTTTTGTCAGAAAGTACCATCAAACTTTTTTAAGTCGTTCTCAAAATGGCAATGAAGGCATAGTCTAGAATTCCGAGAATCATTGGCTTATGTAGTTGCACCCAAGCGTTTAGGGTCCACAAGGGATCCGCCAGTACTTCACAAGCTAGAACAGGATACAACATGATACCTTAGGTGAAACCTTCGAGTGTTACACATGAAAAAAATGCCATGTTTATGCACCTCGATCGAACTACATCGGATTTGATTTCGCTCCACACGAATATGTAGGCAATCCTTTAGAATATGGGATACAATCCACCACCACCCATCATCCAATTTGTCATCTTGTCAATTTTTTACGGGTCTTTACAAAGTCCAAATGAAGCAACCTTTGTTGAGTCTGTCTTAGTGCTCGATTTAGATTGGGATGAGAATCAGGGTTCTGATGAGTAATTGTCCAGTCTTGGAATGATCTTTATCTTAACGAGAATTGGCAAAGATGTTTACTTTGACAGTTAGCTCGCGTCTCGACAAAGAATTTGCATAGGGGGAGAACATGATACTATTAACCCACTCTATTTCAAACCATGTGTCAATCATCTTAAAAGATCTTGCACAGTTACTAGTCTACCCGTCAGTGAAACGTTGTCTTAGGTCGATTCGGTCATGGTCGAACGTTCAAATAACAGTTGCTCGTGTCACGATGTTGTCGCATTCATGTCACATTCGTGTCGTATTTCATGCTGACTTGGCCATGCTTCAATTTCAAAATATCAGACATTTCAAGAACCTTTTTTCAAAGTCTGGGTCGATGATCCGAGGTCAAATTTCAAATTTGGGCAGATGACCCACTTCAATTTTCAAAATGATGTTCGCGGGCCGATGGCCCATTTCAATTTCCAAATGATGTCTACGTTCAGAGTCGATGACTCTTCTTGATTTTAAAAAAAAAAAATGATGTTTACAACGCGGGTCGAGGACCCAATTCGATTTGATGCATGCTAACCAATACCCCACGTCAATTTTCAAGTAACTTTTGTAGTCTAGGTTGGTCCCGCAATCCAACTTTAAAAACGATGTTTTTTGGCCGAGTTATTCGAAGTTTTCAAATCCAAAGTTCAAGTCGATGACCACTTTCGATTTTCAAATGACATTTGCTATAGGGGTCGATGACTTATTTTCAAATGATGCCTTGCGCTCGGGTCGATGACCCATCCACCTTTTCCTTCAAAATATGGGTCGATAGCCCCAATTTTCAAATGACGATTACAGTTCGGGTCGATGACCCATCCACCTCTTCTTTCAAAATCGAGGTCGATGGCCCTAATTTTCAATGACAATTATAGTTCGGGTCGATGACCTATCCGCCCTTTCCTCAAAATACGGGTCGATGGCCCCAATTTTTCAAAGGATGTTTATAGTTCGAGTCGATGACTCATCCACTTTTCAAGATGCGGGTCGACGACCCATTTTCAAAAGATGTTTATAGTTCGAGTCGATGACTCTTCCACTTTTCAAGATGCGGGTCGACGACCCATTTTCAAAAGATGTTTACGGTTTCCGGTCGAAGACCCACCACTCCTTAACCTCAAGATATAGGTCGAGGATGCAAAAATTCTGAATAGGTCGAGAACACAAAATCTATTTGAAATGCAAATCGAGCACGCAAATGTGGGTTTTAGCTCGGGTCGATGACCCATTTCCAGCGCGATATCTATTTTAGCTCAAAATTCCGATTGATGATCCATCCCTCTTGTTTAAAAAAGCAGGTCGAAGACCCATTTCCAAATTAATATCCTCAGTTCGGATCGATGATCCATCCTTTGTGTTTAAAAAGCAGGTCAAAGACCCATTTCCAAATTAGTATTCTTAGTTCGGATCGATGATCCATCTCTTTTGTAAAAAGAAATTTATGACCCATTTTCGAATAAAATGAGCAGCTCGGATCGATGGTCCATCCTTTTTGTTTCAAAAGTCGCAGATTTCACTACGTGAGTCGTGTGCTATGATTTATTGTTAAGATCGAGCAGGAACGCTCCAACCGGGGGCTCTAATGTCATCAACCTTAGACCCTGACGACAGGATGACGTCCTCGAAATGAAGAAGTTACTAGCAGAAGCTAAAAGAAGTGACACTTCCAAAAAGAATACAGATATAGGCTTTACTCAATCAAGTAAACAAATATCATTGTTTTGGGCCGAAACAGCAGAAAGCAACAGGCCAGCGAGCCCGAACTACGATACGGGTTTGATTATGTCACAACAGATACGTAGGCGCCTAAGGATAAGGCTCAACCCACACCTTGATGAAAATGAAGGCATCCAGAATCAAGTTTCAGGTATGATTTCTTTTTATGGCTGGTGAGCTTATATACACAGGTCTAAGGGACCGTAAAGGACCCGCGAGGCTCTCAAGTTGTGATCTTCGATCGACTCGAGAGTCTACTTTGACTTTTGCCTGTCCAAGCCTTAGTCAAAGTGGGGGCTCTGTAGATACCCGTATCTGTCGATATGGAAATTTATAGAAAACCCGACAAACACCCAATGATGATAGGACAACATGTATTTCGTGTCATTTATTTGAGTTCGTTTTACGATGTAAGTCGGGCGCTGTCGACGTAATGTTTATTAATTCAAAGAATATTTGATTTAATTTGCTCTGTCAAATTTTATTTGTCGCAAGTATTGTTTTATTGAAAATAAAATATTTCGATTTGAAAAATCATTTTAAGTATTTCGATTTGAAAAGTCGCTTTTACAAATTCAATATTTGACTTGAAAAGTCGTTTCTCGTGCTTTTAAAACACTTTATTAAATCGTATTCGATGAATTCGTTTTCTTAACAGCAAGTTTTAAAGCTCGTTTTAAGCCCTTTTTTAAGAGCAATTTTGAGCCCGTTTCAGCACGAACTTCGAGACCACTTTCACCCACACTCTCCCTCACATACCAAAGCTTAAACCCAGCCTAAAGCCGCATCCTTAGCCCACCTTAAACAGCCAAAAACGAAGTCATTAGTAGAGCTGATCCGCAGCAGCTCATAAGCCCAAAGTCAGCCCCTATTTGACCCAAACCCGACTCCTAATACGCCTACCCATGACCCAAACTCGTACCCTTTCTCTACCCATTCTTCCCCTCGAACACCTGCATCAAAGCCAAGCCAAAAAGGGCTCGAAATACAAAGCAAATTTCAACACCCCTTCACCGTGCCCTGTTTCAGGCAGCCCAACTTTGGGCTAAAAACCCGTCTTTATGGCCACATGACCCATACCCACAACCAAGAACCCATGCCTGATCCTCATGACTCGCTTACCCTTGCCTTAACCCTCAAGAAAGCACTCCACAAAACCCTAAGACGAGCCTCCAACAGCAGCTCTCGAAGAGAGGGGCATAGCTGCTCTTTCCCTTCTTAAAACCCTACCTTCTGTCACTATATATACACACCCACCATAAGCATTCAAGGACACGAAATATACAGCATATACACACAGCCTTGAGTCACAAAAAGCTCCCAGAAAAACCCTCAAAGAAGTCGAGATAGTTGCACGAAAACAGAGCTCCATTTTCTGTTTTCATTCAGCTATCACCTGTTCTTCCTCGTTTTGCGTGTTGAAAACACCATAGTCTCTCTGATTTCTTTACAAAACCTTAAAGTTCACTTTACCACGATTCCAAAACATCTTTCGGTTCGAAATTTCGTTGAGAAACGAAGAAGTTACAAGCTTTTGAAAATCGCTAGTTACAAGTCAAAACCGTGAAACGTGTTTCGAAATTTTACAAATTGTTTTCGTCGACGACGGCCCCTTGGGATAAAATCTTACAATCGATTACGACTCGGATATTTGGTCAACGATACATGTAAGTTGAGGGTGCAAAGTACTCACTTTATTTTGTTTAAATTATTGTTTTTATCGCTTTTTATCGCTTTCTGTCGCTTTTATCGCTCTCTGTCGCTTTGTTATTTGCTATCGTAGTTGTCACGTCTATCATCTGTTTTGGATTCATATTTTCCGCCTGATATTAATATGTTTGTGTGGATGTTGCGTCCTTTACTTGATATGTACGTTTGATCCTCGCATAGCATAGCTTGCTGTCATTCGCTCGATTTTGTTTAGCTCGTTCCGTAATAAGACCTGTTCCATGTTAATTATTTTCGTTTGTTTGATCCCTGATGCTTTTTTAGATTCATAGTCCGTGTTTGCATGTTGGATTTAATTTGTGTAGTCTTGTTTCATCGTTTAACGTTGTATGGTGTTTAGCTTCGTTGATCATGTAAAGTCATGAATTGTGTGGTTCTGTTGTTTGCTGATCCTGCTTCGTCTATTAAATCTCGAGTCGTGTAGGTTTATATAATTTGGTCTTTCACGTCTTTTTTTTGCAACTCACGCTTATATGATAATTTAGCTTTCGGTGACTTTGCCATGTCGATTAGTTTTGGTCTCGTAGTTCATCTTGTTAAGCATGCTCTTCTGTTGTCCTTTCTGTTTTGTTTGGTCAATCTTTAATCGTGTAATTCATTGTATGGATTCGTATAGTTTAGAATTTCATGTGTCGTTTTTTTAAGTACCCATGTTATTTCGCTTTTTAAAGTCGAACCGTGTATTTATTTGCCGTATGAATTTGTGTGACTTAGATTTCCACATCGTGTTTACGTACTTATGTTGTCTGCTTGCGTTGGTGTGTATTTGTTTATTTAGGCCCTTGTTGACGTGTATTTGAGTATTAGTTGCTTGTTAGTCAATTTCATATTATTTGCGCATGTGTGTTTCATTCGTTGTATTTAACTACTAGTTGGCACGTTTGTCTTGGTTTGTGTATTATTTCTTTACATGGAATGCTTATCTAGGGTAGTCGTTCATGCTTATTCACGTGCTAGTTGTGTTTAATTATTTCTATTTGTCTGCCGCTAACGTTTGTTAATCTATCTTATGCTGTCGGTAAGTATTTCTGCTTCTTTTCTTTGTTTACTAGAATAGTAAATGAACCCATATGTTAAAAAACTTCGACGAATTTTTGTGTGCATTAAACGACATAGAATGGATGTATTTTATTTAGGGTTAAAAACGTTGTTTGCATATCTGCATGTGTACTCGTAATAGCCATGGTTTTATTTAGTAGAGACCGTTATTGTAACGGGCGGGGTTAGGCGTTAAATTAATGAAATTCTTTTTAAACTTCCTAACACGTAAACTCACACGAACTCATTTTCTCTAAAATTAGTTTCTAAATTCCACCTTAAAAATTTAGTGGCGACTCTTTTCAAATGAAAATATTTTTGAAATAAAACATCGCGTAGATCAAAATCCCTTGTCCACAAATAATAATCAATAAAATTTTACCTTACTATAATAATGAAAACTGGATCCACATAATAATACCGCAAATACGTTAATATGCCTTCTAGTTACATAATTTAATCATGTATTTAAGATTCAAAGAAATGTATCTAAGTTGTATATTTATTGTACCCAATAATACTGTATATCATGTATTTGCACTTTGATTGACAATGGTCGACAACGATGTTTTCAGCAAAAACCAAGGATAAAGTAAGTGAATGAACAAAGAGAGAACAAAATTCAGAGTGACAAGGGGGTTAGCATGCTGCCGTGAACTACATACCGATGTCCGATTACCGTACGCCATGATAGGCAGCAGAAATGAGAGTTGAGCTCACCAATAGAAAATATTCCAACCAAAATGTCTGATATGTTTTGTCGTCAATAGTATTAAGGCGTAAAAAGTAAACACATGCAGGCACATATAATATTTAGAATGAAAAAAGGCATCTAATATAAATATATAAGTACATAGTATAGCATACCTTGCTGACAAAAGCTATGGAATAAGAGCTTCCCGCTTTACCTAATGCTCCAAATAACGGTCTCATGATTACCTAGAATGAAGCCATAATAAATGAAAACGTGATTCCCTGCTCCAAAAGATAAGCAATAAATTTATCAAGGTCTACATAAACAACTTCATGTGCAAAGAACAAGTTGCATACATATATTAGTACTTCGGATACATGAAACACGACTCAAGATACACAAACACATTTGTGAATCTGTGATACAAATTTGTGTATCTAGCATCAAATTTCACGTATCTTCACAATCATCACTCTCACTCATGATCGATCACTCTCTCAAGTCACAATCTATAATTAGAGATGGTTAACTAATGATGTAACCGTCTGTAGAACACATTAGCAGACCAAGAAAATTCTAAGGAAGAGAGTCCACCTGCTGAACTTTATTAAATTGGACTCTCAAGTCATCCTCAAGAGAAACAACACTAAGAATAGCCTCCTGCAATTGATCTGAACCAAATTTCAAGACGCAGGTTAGCGAGATAACTTAGAAGGTACGGAGTACTTTATAAAATACAATTAGCACTGATATGAGGCCAAAGTCCTTGAGGCAGAAGTCTCCAAACGCTCGAGACATAGCAAGTTCAGATGTATTGCTGTCGGGAAGCCAAACACGGGAGATATGCGGTTTATCTCGAAGTGCTAAAACACGCCATTTGCACTTCCTAATCCTCTCTGGATCAGCTGTTAGAAGTGAGAACATGGTTAGGCATCAGTAGTTTGTCGTCGAAAGAAATTACTTGCACAAAGTACACATCAAACCCTCAACGAACACCTAAGAAAATATTTTTTAACGAGTTAAAGTCTTCAATGAGAGTCTCACCTGGAAGGTTTGGTTTGAGGTCCACTGTCAACTGAACAACAATTAGAGAATTATCCTTGTTTCTCGTCCCTAGCATAGCTCTTGAATCGCCGACATTTCCGATAATAAGTTCTTGCCCCTGTTCATCAGCAAATACCGGCTTGTAAATATAGGGCAACTACATCGTACATTAAATATATAGGTTAATATGCCAAACTACAGACATATTTAAGTTTAATTCAAAGCTAAAAATCCACAAACCTGCTTGATGAGAGTCACAGCAGTTGTCCCACTACAAAAGCAATCAGCACTTGGATGCACTTTCAGTTCGCGGTCAATGATCTTGAAAGCTTTCAGAAACTCAGAAGAAGACAGGAATTACTGACCGAAATCATTTGGTGGATGCTTTACTTTCAAAAAATTTCGTGCTTTGGCTTCATGGGAGGAACGGGAAAATATGTCCCTGTTACAAATGCGTTTTTGTAAAATACATAAAATACGTTAGAAAAAAATGCTTTACATACTTGAAAATATGTCTTATATGAAGTCTAGGTACCTAGCTCCATTGATGAACAAAACTCCATTGATGATTGAGCTCAAGCTTTAGTTAGTTACAGAGAGAGAAAGTAAGGAAAGAGTTAGTTGTAGAGAGAGAGAGTAAATAGAAATATGTTGTATTGAATGAATGAAATGTTTGTACAGAGATAATTAGCTATTTATATACAAGCCTATGTATTGTACTAACTACAAGTATGTATACTGTATAAGCTACGTATTCACAGCCCCCCCTCAAGCTTGACTACCATCCAAGAAACGTAGTCCAAGCTTGGAAGAGATGAAGTGGTGTTGCTGACCCCCAAGTGCTTTAGTCATCACATCTGCAAGTTGATAAGCAGAGCTCACATGTTGTGGAATCAACAACCCTTCTTGTAGTTTATCTCTAACATAATGACAATCAATGTCAAGATGCTTTGTCCTCTCATGGAAGACAGGATTATGAGCAATATGTTCAGCAGCCTTATTGTCACAATACAAAGGTACAGGAAGATCAATATCAACCTGCAATTCTCTCATCAAATTGACAAGCCAAACAATTTCAGAGGTTGTATAGGACATACTCCTATACTCTGCTTCTGCTGAACTCTTGCTTACAGTTCTTTGCTTCTTAGTCTTCCATGAGATGAGAGAAGACCCTAAGAAAACACAATAACCACTCAGTGATCTGGAGGTGAAAGCACACTGACCCCAGTCTGCATCACTATATGCAGCCAAACTCAGAGAAGAATCAGAAGAGTAAAACAAGCCAGCATTCATGGTGCCCTTCAGATACTTGACCACATGAATGGCTGCCTGCATGTGAGGCTTTCTTGGTTCAGAGAGAAACTGACTCAAATGCTGCACACTATAGGAGATATCAGGTCTGGTGAGATTAAGATACAACAATCTCCCAATGAGTCTCCTATAAGTTTCTGGTTTATCAAGCAAATCTCCCATGTGAGGAGAAAGCTTCAAGCCTTTGGACATGGGAAATGGTACTGTGCCACAATTCTCCATGTCTAGATCAGTCAGAATATCCAAGATGTACTTCCTCTGATTCAAGAGAATACCAGAATCATTCCTAGCCACTTCCAGGCCTAGGAAATATCTAAGCTCACCCAAGTCTTTGATTATGAAAGCTTTATCCAGCCCTTGTTTAACTGTATGAATCTCAGATTCATTGTTGCCAGTCAACAAAACATCATCAACATATATAAGGGCTAGAGTATAAGAGGTTGAATCAGCAGAGATTTTAGTAAACAGAGAGTAGTCCTGTTTGGACTGTTGAAAACCAAGAGACAGGAGATACTTAGTGAGTTCTAAGTTCCACTGCCTTGAAGCTTGTTTGAGGCCATATAAAGATCTCTTAAGCCTGCAAACCTGACCAGGAGAAGCCTTAGAGTAACCCTCAGGTGGCTTCATGTAGACCTCTTCATCAAGAAAACCATGTAAGAAAGCATTGTTAATATCTAGTTGATAAAGAGGCCAATGCTTAGTGGCTGCTAGGGCAAGCAAGACTCTCACTGTAGCAAACTTAGCCACTGGAGAAAAAGTGTGCTTGTAATCCCTATCTTTGACTTGGTTGTAGCCTTTAGCAACAAGCCTAGCCTTGTACCTTTCCACTGAGCCATCTGACCTGATTCAATTCCTACATATATATATATATATATATATATATATATATATATATATATATATATATATATATATATATATAGAGTAAAGTTCAATTAAGTTGCTTAAATATTTTAAGTTGGTAAGTTTCAATCTTAGCCTTTGGATTAACAAGATCAATGGTTGAGATTAAATCTCACGAAAAAGTGCGGGCCGGCCGGTCCAGACAGGCTGCCGGCCGACCGGCCGTGTTTTGGCCTTTTCTGACAACAGTTTCACGTTTTATACATAACAGTTTCATTCGTTAAAGACAACAGCTTTCAAGTTTTTCCGATTCATTGCATTTAAACTTAGCAAATATAGTGTAACTTAATTGAACTTGTTTCTATATCTAATATATATATATATAAAGCAGAACCCAGGGGGCTCCAATGTACGACATTTGTCATATAATTTATAAAATTATAAAATAATATTAGATACTAAATATTGAATAGATATGTACTAGAGGTAATCTTTCCAAATTTTAGGTTAATAAATTTTAAGTTGATTAACTAATTTAATAAATATAATTTATAAAATAATAATAATGTGCAAATAATATAGTATAAATATATGAAATTGATTAGAAATTATAATATAGTATAATATAGTATATAAATATAGTATAATTATAATTTAATAATATGTGCAAATAATGCAATTGATTAGAAATTGGAAGAATATATGAAATTGAGAATGCACAAGACCACAATACAAAAACATGGTAATCTTTCCAAATTGATTAGAAATTAATAATATAGTACGGAGTATAATATAGTATAATAGCAGAACCCAAAGTCTCCTATTTAGTAAATTAAAATAAATTATTAATTAATTTAAAAAAATTAATTTAAAAAATTAAAAGTATATATTTCCAAAATCTACAATTTGAATCCTAATAATATAAGGATACCAAAATTGAAATACATATATTGTTGCCTTAAATTATGTTTAATTTAGTAAATAGTTTAATGAAAACAAATATATATAACTAAGTTATATTTTAAAATATGAGGAAAAAAGAGCAAAAGAAATATGGTATTTCATAGAATTTTAAAATTGAAAATAAATAATACACACATAATTTCCTTATTTAATTATGACACATTAGATAATTTTTAGGTAATTTTTCAACCCTTTTTGTATATATACGTCAAAATTTTAGTTTGGTCTTCCTAGGTACTATTTATATGGTTTTAGTTTATTATGCTTTAATATGGTTACGATTTATGTTATTTCTATTTTTTTAAGGTGTAGTTGATTTGATAAGAATGTTTAAATATTAACAGTTTTATTTTTAGTCACCATGTTTGTTACTTAAACATAACTTAATTAAATTTATGATTTTTTTTCTTTGTATGCTGCAGATTTAAATTTAAAGTTCAAGATTTTAAATTCTCATTGAGAAAACAGGCTACAAAACAAATAGCAAAACTAATGAATATGTCACGTGAAAGGTAAAAGAGATATAGATCTATTAATTATCTTATTCTTAAATCAAGTCATTAGTTATGATTATATAATAATAGTTATAATAATTTATAATGTTTGATCTCTAAGTTAGTTTTATCGTAGTAAATTTTGATTTTATTGTTCATGTTAATTTTATAGGAAAATTACTGAAAATTAGGTTACAAAAATAGCATGGGGAGTATAAAGATAGGATTTACGGTGTATTTGATTTGATAAGAGTGTTTAATTTTTAACAGTTTCATTTCTTAGTCATCATGTTTGTTATTTTGACATAGCTTAATTAAATTCCTGATTTTTTTTTTCTTTGTATGTTATGTATTTAAATTTTAAGTTCAAGATTTTGAAATCTAATTGAAAATCAAGTTACAAAATCAATAGCAAAACTAATGAATATTTCACGTGAAAGGTAAAAGAGATACAGATTTATTAATTATCTTAATCTTAAATCGAGTAATTAGTAATGGTTATATAATAGTAGATATAATAATAATTTATGATGTTTGATATTTAAGTTAGCTTAATCGTAGTAAGTTTTGATTTAACTGTTCACGTTAGCTTTATCGTAGTAAGTTTTGATTTAATTATTCACGTTAATTGGTCGACATTTATCCTAACATAATTGGTTGATAAAAAATTTATTATTTTAATATATATAATCTAAATTATTATATTAATATATAAAAGAACTTATTAATTTTAATATAATTGGATATTTTAATATTATTAGGATTCTAAAATAAGACAAGATTTTTTTTAGTAGAACATTAAAAAAAAACCTTATCTTAAACGAAATCTAATTATACTTAAAAATATCTAATCAAACATTATAACAAAAACTCTATATTTTCAAAAATAAAATTGGGAAAAATAGATATTTTTTTTTGAAGGTGTGAAAACTAACAATAAAATATAAATAAATAAAATTTTGAAGTAATATATTTTTTAAATAGTTTGTACGTTAAACTAACAGTAAACTCTATATCTTTGGCTTCCTAGGTTATACATTAAATAGTTTTGGTTTATTATACTTTTATTATTATTAGGATTTGTGTTATTTCTATTTTTTACGTTATATTTGATTTGATAAGAGTGTTTAATTTTAAATTGTTTTATTTCTTCATTATCATATTTGTATTTAAACATAGCTTACATTTCATGATGATCTTTTTTTTTTCTTTGTACTTTGCTGATTTATATATATTTTAAGTTTAAGATTTTAAATTCTCATTGAAAAAACTTGATTACAAAAAAAATAACAAAACTAATGAATATACCAAATGAAAGGTAAAAGACATATTTATACAAGATTTATTGATTATCTTATTCTCAAATCAAGTCATTAGTTATCATTGTAAATAAAACTATAATTATAATTTATAATGCTTGATCTTTTAGTTAGTTTCATTTTAATAAGTTTTGATTTAGTTGTTCATGTCAATTTTGTAGGAGAACATCTGAAAACTAGGTAAAAATAAAATAAAAATAAGTGTGATTTAATATAATGATAAAGTAAAGTTAACCTTAATAACAATATTTAATTTCCTTTTTAAATTATTTCTTTTCTGAATTAAAATTCAGATTATATATATACTTCATGTTAAATTATAAGACTAACTACTATATATGTAGATCAGTACCTGTACACTCTAATGATCGACATTTGTCAAACAATTAATAGACATTGATTTATTTAATAGAATTAATAATAATATCAGTAAGGAAACTATTAGAAATTATCAAAAGATAATCTTAATATTATATATATGAACTTTCTATAAATTAGTAATTGAAAATATTTCTAAATAACTATAGAAAAAATTATAATTTTTACTATATTTCTATTAAAAATAGTACTCTTAAGAATACCACTAAAAGTTAATAATTAGGTAATCTTAATAATTGAAAAATAAAAATAATAATTTTTTAAAATATATAAATTAGTAAATATATGAAAATATTCTATTAGTAGTACGACAGTAAATAAAAAATTAATCTACTATGGAGTATTGTATTAACTAAAATCCAAAGGTTCTATTGATATGTGTAAAAATTAAGTGTGAATTCATTTAATAGATGAAAACATGTAATGTAATTTTAATAAAATATCCTCTTTATCTTAGTCAATTGCTTGCATAGCTGCTTCATTTTTTCTCTCACAAAATAGAGTAAGATAAACAACTTTCTAATACAGATGAAATAAATTAGATAATATTACGTGAACAACAACCATAGTAAACGGAATAGTAATCACCTATGTGACTATCATTATAAAATAATAGTAATAATATAATTAATGGTGATAGAACTGAAGGTACAAAACTGATAGTAGTAGTAATAGTAGCATCAATAAAAATAGCAACGATAATTATATAAATTATGAATAGTGGTATCAATATCTTTACTAGAATAATGGAGAAGTATTAAATAGTGAACACAAATTTTCTAATTAGATGGTCTATCAATAAATAAATTATGATACGTCTTACTGAAAAAAAAAAAAAAAAATTTATTTAGTTATTGAAGTGTTCATGATACGGAGTATAAGACAGTCTCACATAAAACCAACTAAATAGTGAATATGTTTTAATCATTTTATCCTATTAAGGCTGTCTAATAAATATTCATTAAGTTTGGTTAATAAGTTAAAAGATAGAGTTTAATGAAAGCTTATTATAATTGCGAGATATCTAATTCATACATAGTTTGAATATAATAAGTAAGCAGTGTATAATTAATATTGAAATATTCGCGTGTTTTTAATTTCCATAGTTACTTATTTCGATAAATAAAATAAATTCAATATTTTATTAATTAGGAGTTTTTTATTATAGATAGGAGATTACAAGTGTCTAAAACTAGTATATATATATATATATATATATATATATATATATATATATATATATATATATATATATATATATATATATATATATATATATATATATATATATAGAGTTAGGATCCCAGACATCCTAACATCTTGGTACATCCTACATCCTAATCTGAGCCGTTAAATCAATGCAATGGAGGGCTGAGATTAATCGAGCAAAAAAAAAAAAAAAAAAGGGTCAGTAGGTCATTAAATTTGCACATCTGACAAGTAGTACTACTATATAAAAAGTGTGTTTTTTTTTTTTTGTGATACTTTTAGCTCTCGGGAGTGATACTTTTTGTGATACTTTTAGGTCTCAGGAGTCATACTTTTAGTTATTTTTTTTTGTGATACTTTTAGCTCTCGGGAGTGATACTTTTAGTTATATTTAGTGATACTTTTTGTGATACTTTTAGGTCTCAGGAGTGATACTTTTAGTTATATTAAGTGATACTTTTAGTTATATTCAGTGTTATTTTTCCAGGCTGTAGCAGGATGTAGGATGTATTTTTTTACTAAGGATGTACGTGAGAATATATATATATATATATGTATATATATATATATATATATATACAGGGACAAGATCTTTTAAGCCCAAGATATGCGAGAAAGTCGTTAAGCCCAAAATTCCAGATTTGAGATTTTAACCAAAAAATTCGAGATTCTAACCAAAAAAAATGAGATTTTAACAAAAAAAAAAAGATACCAATTTTTTCCTACTAGTAGACTCCACGCTGGCCTGACTCTACTGCACATCCTTGAGATTTAATCTCAGCCGTTGTTTTTGATAATCCAATGGCTTAGATTACGACTTAGTGTCTTTCTCTAGAGTTAGGGCTTGAAAGATCTTATCTTTATATATACATATATATATATATATACATATATATATATATATACATACATATATGTATATATACATACATATATGTATATATACATACATATATGTATATATACATATATGTATGTATATATATATACATATATGTATGTATATATATATATATGTATGTATATATATATATATATATATGTATGTATATAGATAAGATCTTTTAAGCCCAACTTATTAGAGAAAGTCATTGAGTCCTGAATCCGCTTTGAGATTTTAACACAAAAATTTGAGATTTTAACACAAAAATTTGAGATTGCAAAATTCCAGAAAATTTGAGATTTTAACATTGTTAAAAATCTCAAATATTCTGAAATTTTGCAGTTCTAAATTTTTGTGTTAAAATCTCAAATTTTTGTGTTAAAATCTCAAAGCGGATGTCTGGACTCAATGACTTTCTCAAAACTTAGGGCTTGAAAGATCTTATCTCTGTATGTATATATATATATATATATATATATATATATATATATATATATATATATATATATATATATATAGAATACGAATCCCGTGCGCACCCTCCTTATGGTGCGCACCGTACGCACCAAATACAATCCAACACACAAACACAACATAAAGCCCAACTCCCCTCACAAACCCTAAACATCACCCTCATCATTTTCCCTAAATCAAAACTAACAGTAAATCATGTCTTCCATCAAGCTCACTACAGTCACCACCGACGACCACCACCGACCACCACCACCGATGGCCACCATCATTTCCCCTCTCTCTTCTTCTCTTATGCACTTCTAACAATCAATCATATCCATAAAATATCCGTTCATTATCATCACAATCAAGCACAAATCATCATCATCATCATCAATCATGGCTTTCATCGAATCATTGATGGCACCACTAAGGTCGACGCCTTGTACCTGCGTTCCTTTTCATTGTCTTCTATCCACCGGAGGTCCGACGACTCCATTGTCACCGCAAACTTACCGTAGGTTTTTAAAATTACACTTCTTTTTATTGTAGATCTACTTCTTTTTATTGTAGATCTACAATTTAATTTAATTTTGAAAGATTGTAGATCTACGGAGTTATGGGCTGTTTCAAGGTGGTGGAGGTAGTGGAGGTGGTGGTACATGAACACGGAGTTGGTCGAGTTTCAGGTTGTGTCAAGGTTGTAGATCTGTAATTTAATTATACATCTTGTGTACCTAAATTGTCATATTGTGTACCTAAGTCAAAATTTTGTATACCTAGTATTATTTAAATTTCAGATTTAGATCTACTATTATTTAAATCTCAGTTTTATATCTACGATAATTTATTGTGTACCCAAACTCATTTTTTGTGTATCCGAGTTATAGTTTTGTGTATCCAATTTGTCGTCATTATAAATAACTATGAGAGAAACATAAATAAAAACACATGATTTATTAGTAATTTGTGTGTATTTTACCTGTTTTTCTGTGTACCTAATGCTTAAATTTGTGTATCCAATATATATATATATATATTTGTACCTAATATACAGATTTGTGTACCTAATGCACATACTTGTGTATCTAGTAGTATGCAGTCTTATATAAGTAAGATGGTATACAGGATCTTAGTCTATATATATATATATATATATATATATATATATATATATATATATATATATATATATATATATATATGTATATATATATATATATATATATATATATATATATAGAGGTTCAATCAAGACCTATAAATAAATCAAGTCCGGAAGTCCAAAACAGTACATTTCAAATATATTTGAAACATCAACACAGATATTTGAGACATCAACAAAAACACTTGGTATTCCAAACACACCTACTGGCTGATCAGGCCCTCGGACCTACTGACCACCTTATTCGAGATCTAATCTCAGCCGTTGATTTTAAGGATCCAATGGCTTAGATTAGAACTTTTGGACTCAATCTTATTTATGGACTCAATATAACCTTTCACTATATTATATATATATATATATATATATATATATATATATATATATATATATATATATATATATATAGATTTGGGATCTAGTGCGAACTAGTGATTCGTTGCGAACTTACGAACTTCCATTCAACCGTCAGATTGGAGTAAGATCAACGGCTGACAATAAAATACCCAAATACTCCCCCCTGCTTATTCAAATCTCCCTTATATTCCACTACCAATGGCAGCCACCTCCGATAGCGGCCACCACCGTCGGCAGCCACCCCCGATGTCGGAAACCCCTTCTCCGACCACCTATCGACGTTCCACCTCACAACCTAACAATTCATTTCACGCTCCAAATTTAATGTAATCCACGTCGATCCAGTTTCGCTCAAATTTATCGCTGAATCCTCCACTTGCGGTCAAATTTTAAGTGAGTTTGTTTGATTTTTGTAGTTCTTTTCATTGTTTTCATTAATGATGCTTATAGATTTAAATTTCCCCCAAATTTGAAGAAGTTTTAACCCTAATTACACTTATGGTGTTCAATAAGTACTCATTTCTTTTTCGTTTTTCTTGTTTTGTTGTTTTTATATTAATTCAGTTATATTTATGCGCTACTTGTGAATAATTGGAGTGTGATTAGTTTTTTGTTATTTACTTATTGATTTTTATGAATTGTTTGAGTTTCAACGGATACTCTGAGTTATTTTTGAGTTTTGCCGAATACTCTGAGCTACTGTCAGATACTCTTATGCATTAATTGTGAATGGTTTGTCGACACTATTTAGTTTCCTGCAAAACTTGATAGCGTTAGGTAACATACAAAGTGTGTGGATGGTGCGATTGTGAAGGTCCTTCGAGGACCAATTGTGTGGTGTTGTTTGTTAGTGAAAGGCGGGTAATAAGTTGGTGGTGGTACTACTGCGTGACCTTGGGTGGTGGATACATGTAATGTGACTCCACATACTGATATTGGTGTTGTTTGTCAGTTCGTATCGTCATCATTGCGGGACGACACTGACCAACACTATAGCAGTGCATCTCTTTACTCTTCCTTCTATATTTTGTCTTGTAATCACCTTATATTTCGGCCGGAGTTATAATTTAGCTATCGCTAATCTTCTACATTTTTTTACTGTGCCATTGAAGGTAAACCATGGATCTTCCGAGTTTACCCGTAATTCATCGGCCGCACTCAAATTTCTAACCCCGATGAGCGCAAAGCTGCTGAAGATAGTCTCAATCAGTTTCGTTCAATGTATCTGATTATGTTTTTAATGTATCTAATTGTAGGTAGGAGACGAGGAATTAGATCACAACTATTGGGAATGTGATGAAGATATGACGACATCGCAAATAACTTACCGTCTTGCTTGTTGTCCAGTTCAGATCGTACGGGAGATCCAGCTGCTTCCTTGGCTATAATTTCAATGCCTCAAACCGTACTACTCTTCTAACTCCACTCTTTTTCTAGCTCATGCTAAACACTCAGCCCCAAAGATGGTTTTGATTTTGATCGAATCTAAATCCACGAGATTTAAAAAGTTTTTAGCTGATAATTTACCATTGGTTTTCTATTATCGACAACCTGATTGTTGTACTGATTTTAATGTGCACATTTTCTTCAAATGTGAGTTTAGTAAAAGATGTCTTATGATTGTTAATAAATGGGTAGACTTGAGAAAATATGATTAGTTGACTAGGAAGTGTTGTCTGCGTACTTGGAGGTTATTAAAACTTATGGTGTATCTGCTATTCTTGATTAAAAAATTGAACCATACAATGGCTAAAAGAATTTGAACCGTATGATTTTGTCAGATACAGAAAACCATAGTCTAGATTCACAAAATTATACAAGGTATATAAAATTGTGGTCTTCCTACATTCACATATATATTGGTGTATCTGCTGTTATATATCTAGACTTATATTCTACATTGTATGTATCCATTCCACCTCACAACTTCTTATGGCGGTGCTAATGGGGTGGTAGTCGGTGGGGCTGGTGGTGGTGAACGTTAGGGATGGCAATGGGTCCAGGACCCGACCCAGACCCGTTAGACCCGACCCGAATGGGTCGTGTAACAACCTGGTTTTTAGTCGACTTTAATTACTAAGGCGGAAATTAATTAAGTCTTAAACCAGCGTTATTAATTATACATAAACCCAAATATTACAACCATCGTTCAAGAGTTGAATGAAACAACTCTAAATACGGTACTTTAAAAGAGTAGCGTTAAAAATATTACATATCTCTCAAAAGCAACAAAAGTAAAGCGTAAAAATGTCTCGTGGCCCCATCCAAAATCCAGCTCCTAGTCCACGAACGTCCTGCACAATAAACTATTGGGGATGCCACTGAAATGACAAAGTGACTAGCTATGCTCATACTTACCCTCGATTTCAATTACTTTGGTTTAATATTATCGCTTTATAAACATAACATTATGATAAAACATAAACATGCTTAATACATATAGCATATAGAGACATATAAGTCATAATAAGCATGCAGTCTCAAAGCGATAAATCATATAAGCATGATATTCAATTAGGAAGGCAAATAACAGTTAATGTCATAACAATAGTATCATAATGATTCAACAAGATTACCACGCGATATCGGATCGCAAACAGATATACATATCATATCATTCCCCACATGCAGACTCGATTCATTTCAGAAATTCGTGGTCTTTAGTTTTCGAAGATGGTACACACTCATTCTCATTTAATCATACAACAAACAACACATACTGCTTACGAGCCTGACCACTGAGTAGGCCTTTGTACTCTGATCGATTGCATCTCACTTCCATAGTGCAGAGACTTACTCGACTCGTAAACCACGCCGAATACTATAATACTTGCATCTCATCCTCTAGTGTTCGAAATGATTCGAACTTCAGATACAATCTCGTCAAGTGATCTTTACATGTGGCAAGAACGAATGCTAGTGTCGCTGTGGACAAGGGATTTTGATCCACGCGATGTTTTATTTCAAAAACATTTTTAATTTGAAAAGAGTCGCCACTAAATTTTTAGGTGGAATTTAGAAACCAATTTTAGAGAAAATGAGTTCGTGTGAATTTACGTGTTAGGAAGTTTAAAATAATTTCATTAATTTAACGCCTAACCCCGCCCGTTACAGTAACGGTCTCTACTAAGTAAAATCATGGCTATTATGAGTACACATGCAGATATGCAAACAGCGTTTTAACCCTAAATAAAATATACCCATTCTAGGTCATTTAATGCACATATAATTTCGTCAAAGTTATTCAACAGAGGTTCATTTACTATTCTAGCAAACGAAGAAAAGAAGCAGAAATACTCACCGACAGCATAAGATAGATTAACAAACGTTAGCGGCAAACGAAAATAATAAATAAAAATAACTAAACGTGGATAAGCATGGAAGATTAACACAAATAATTAAACGCTACACCCGAATATAAATAAATGACAGACAAACACAATCAAACGCATCAACTAATAAATAAATGTAGCTAAATAGACGTGCAAACCGACATGACTAACAAACATGAACAAATATGCAGACAAACGTGTAAGCTAACGGTTAAATACAACTAACATACTAGCATATGCAAATGGCACAAGTACAACCAAGAAGTCAACTAATACACATGGAAAAAGATGCCTAATAGATGAAGCAAAGCACACCAATGTAAGTAAACGTGCACAAATATGAGCAGACTTCACGAAAATGGACCGTATGGAAGCCTTAACCGAACTTGTCAAACTACCACGCGACTCGAGATTTAGTGAACAAAACAAAACTACCAGTAGGCAAATAAAACGTACAAACATCAGCGTACACATGGTTACGAAACTAATCAGCACACGAGAGCGAAACGATGAAATAAACGTCATAAACATAAAAAGAACTACACATGAAATCTTAGGACATACAAGTTCGTACATCAAAGAGCTACACATGATTAAGGATTTGAACAAGTAAAACACAAAGAAGAAAACAGCAAGCAGAAACGAGAAGGACTGCATGATTATTACGAGACTAGCGAGGTGAATTGCGAAACCAATACTAAACGACAGAGCATAAATCATTGGAAACTAACCCAACGTGAAAAACATGAGTGGTAAATCTGGAAAAGAGCATGAGAGACCAAATTCTGACAGTTAACATAGCAAAACTGGACGAGACCTAATCACCTATAAGCTACCGAGTATATCCAAATCAAACTAACGACAGCAAGCCATACCACGTAGGTCATATTACACAAGGAAATTTAACACGCATACTAGGTGAATAGGGGGCACGAAATATTCATATACACACATCATGATCATGCTGGAAACATAAGCCTAAAACGAACAATAAAAAACAATAACTAAGATGATACACAACAGAGCGACAGAAGTTAATAAAAACGACAGAGGGCTATAAAACAATAAAAAAAATGATAATATGACAAAGTAAAAAGAGTATTTTGCACCCTCAACTTACATGTATCGTTGACCAAATATCCGAGTCGTAATCGATTGTAAGATTTTATCCCGAGGGGCCGTCGTCGACGAAAACCAATAATAAATCCGCACTTGCACTAAAGCGACAATGATTTTCAAAAGCTTGTATCTCCTTCGTTTCTCAACGAAATTTCGAACCAAAAGATGTTTTAGAATCGTGGTAAGGTGAACTTTAAGACTTAGTAAAGAAATCAGAAAGATTATGAGATTCAAAACACGAAAAACTGGACAGAAGAGGTGATAGCAGACGAAAAACTGAATATGGTGTTCTGTTTTTCTGACCGCTATCTCGACTTCCTTTTGAGGGTTTTTTTGAGGCTTTTTCTGACTTTGTATTATGTATGTGAGCTGTGTATTTCTTATGTAATGAAGGTTCATGGTGGGTGTGTATATATAGTGACAAAGAAGTAGGGTTTTTCGAAGGAACTTGAGCAGCTTGGCCTACCTTCGAGGATTGTTGTCCAAGACTCGTTCTAGGGTTTTTGGAGGAGGTTTTCTTGAGGGTTAAGGCAAGGTAAATGTGTAGGATAGTCAGGAGTCGGGTTTTGGGTTATGGGTAGGCAATTTGGTGGCCAAAAAACGTGTTTTGGGCTGCTCAGAAAAACAGAGTACGGTGTGGGGAAGTTGGGACGTGTTTGGACAGGTTTTTTTGGGCTGATTATGGTTGTTTGTGGCCAGGTAGGGAGGGAGCATGGCTGGGTAAAAAAGGCTCGGGTTTTAGGTCGCTTTTTGGGTTGACTTAACAGGGCACGAAGAGGGGCTTTTAGGGTCGTTTTCTGGGTGAGCTTGGGCTGCTGTATTCGAGTTCTTTAGGCTGTTTTCTGGCCTGGATACGGGCTTTGGTACGTGGGAAAGGAGATGGGAGAAAAGGCCTTGAAATTCGTGTTGAAACGGGCTCAAAATCATTCTTAAAATCGAACTTAAAACGAGCCTAAAAACTTGCTGTTGAGAAAACGAATTCATCGAATACGATTTATTAAACTGTTTTAAAAGTGTGAGAAACGACTTTTCAAGTCAAAAAAAGGAATTTGTAAAAGCGACTTTTCAAATCGAATTACTTAAAATGATTTTTCAAATCAAAATATTTTATTTTCAATAAAACACTACTTGCGACTAAATTAAATTTGACAGAGCTAAATAAATCAAATATTCTTTGAATTAATAAACATTACGTCGACAGCGCCCGACTTACATCGTAATATGAACTCAAATAAATGATACGAAGACACGTTGTCCTATCATCATAGGGTGTTTGTCGGGTTTTCTATAAATTTCCATATCGACAGATACGGGTTTCTACAGAGCCCCCACTTTGACTAAGGCTTGGACAGGCGAAAGTCAAAGTAGACTCTCGAGTCGATCGAAGACCACAACTTGAGAGCCTCACGGGTCGTTTATGGTCCCTTAGACCTGTGTACAAAGGCCCACCAGCCATAAGAAGGAATCATACCTGGAATCCTGGTTCTGAATGCTTCTACTTTCGGCAGAGCGTGGGTTGAGCCTTATTCTGAGGCGCCTACGTATCTGTTGTGACAGAATCAAACCCGTATCGTAGTTCGAGCTCGCTGGCCTGTAGCTTTCTGCTGCTTCGGCCCAAAACAAATGATATTTGTTTACTCGATTGAGTAAAGCGTATATCTGCATTCTTTTTAGCTTCTGCTAGTACTTCTTCATTTCGAGGATGTCATCCTGTCGTCGGGGTCTAAGGTTGATGACTTCAGAGCCCCCGGTTGGAGCGTTCCTGCTCAATCTTAACAACAAATCATAGCACACGACGCACATAGTGAAATCTGCGACTTTTGAAACAAAAAGGATGGATCATCGATCCGAGCTACGAATTTTATTCGAAAATGGGTCTTCGACCTACGTTTTAAACGAAAGGGATGGATCATTGATCCGAACTGCGAATTTGGAAATGGGTCTTCGACCTGCTTTTTAAACAAAAACGATGGATCATCGATCCGAACTGAGAATTTTACTTTGGAAATGGGTCTTCGACCTGCTTTTTAAACAAAAAGGATGGATCATCGATCCGAACTACGAATTTTAATTCGAAAATGGGTCTTCGACCTGCGTTTTCTAAACAAATAGGATGGATCATCGATCCGAACTGAGGATATTTATTTGGAAATGGGTCTTCGACCCGCTTTTTAAACAAAAGGGATGGATCATCGATCCGACCTGAGAAGTTATTCAAAATTTTGTGTCCTCGACCTATACTTTGAGATTAAAGAGTGGTGGGTCTTCGACCGGAAACCGTAAACATCTTTTGAGAATGGGTCGTCGACCGGAAGCCGTGAACATCTTTTGAAAATAGGTCGTCGACCCGCATCTTGAAAAGTGGATGAGTCATCGACTCGAACTATAAACATCTTTTGAAAATGAGTCTTCAACCCGCATTTTGAAAAGTGGATGAGTCATCGACTCGAACTACAAACATCATTTGAAAATGGGTCTTCAACCCGCATCTTGAAGAGTGGATGAGTCATCGACTCGAACTATAAACATCATTTGAAAATGGGTCTTCAACCCGCATTTTGAAAAGTGGATGGGTCATCGACCCGAACTATGTTCATCATTTGAAAACTGGGGCCATCGGCCCGTATTTTGAGGAAAAGGCGGATAGGTCATCGACCCGAGCGGAAGACATCATTTGAAAATGGGTCATCGACCCGTATTTTGGAAAATGGATAGGTCATTAACCCGCGTAGCAATTTCATTTGAAAATCGAAAGAGGTCATCGACGACCTGAACTTTGGATTTGGAGCACTTCGAATAACTCGGCCATTGACCTAGTTTAAAAACATCGTTTTTAAAGTTGGATTGCGGATTCAACCTAGACTACAAAAATTACTTGAAAATTGACACGGGGTATTGATTAGCATGCATCAAATCGAATTGGGTCATCGGCCCGCATTGCAAACATCATTTTAAAAATTAAGAAGAGTCATCGACTCTGAATGTAAACATCATTTAGAAATTGAAATTGGCCATCGGCCCGCAAGCATCATTTTGAAAATTGAAGTGGGTCATCTGCCCGAATTTCAAATTTGACCTCGGATCATCGACCCAAACTTTGCAAAAAGATTCTTGAAATGTCTAATATTTTGAAACTGAAGCATGGCCAAGTCAACATGAAATACGACACGAATGTGACATGAATGCGACGTGACACGAGCAACTGACATCTGAACGTTTGACTATGACCAACTCGACCTAAGACAACGTTTCACTGACGGGTAGACTAGTAACTGTGCAAGGTCTTTTAGGATGATAGACGTGGGTCATGTTCTCCCCCTAGGCAAATTCTTTGTCGAGATGCGAACTAACTGTCAAAGTAAACATCTTTGGCAATTCCCGTTAAGAAAAGAGATCATTCCAAGACTAGACAATTACTTATCAGAACATTTGACTCTCATCTCAATCTAAATCGAGCACTAAGACAGACTCAACAAAAGTTGCTTCATTTGGACTTTGTAAAGACCCGTAAAAAAAATGACCGAATGACAAATTAGATGGTGAGTGGGGGTGGATTGTATCCCATATTCTAAAGGATTGCCTACATATTCGCGTGGAGCGAAATCAAATCCGATGTAGTTCGATCTAGGTGCATAAACATGGCAATTTTTCTTGTGTGTAACACTCGAAGGTTTCACCTAAGGTATCATGTTGTAGGATCCCTTCTGGACCCTAAACGCTTGGGTACAACTACATAAACCAAAGATTCTCAGAACTCAAGACTATGTCTTCATTACCGTTTTAAGAATGACTTGAAAAAGAATTGACGGTACTTTCTGACCGTTTTGGCTTCGCCTTTAATTTTGACTTTGATCTTCGATCTCCGACGTGTTGCCACTCAGTTTTTTTTTGTATTCTTGTCTTGTGTTTTTGAGAATATGCCGCGCCCTTTGTGGCTTGGGCTTGTTCCAACTTTACTAGATCTTGCGGTGGGGGTCGCATGTGGTCATATGTATATCACGCCGACTCCTCCGACAAGTTCGCTTTGCTTATTAGGCACGCGATCGAGTACACCTGAGGGCGATCCATGAGTACTGCATTTCTTTTGGTCGCGATCAAATTCATGACCACTGTCGAGCACGAAATTAATGGATCCTCCTCCAAAGGCAGAGGAGTAGTATACCACAGGCTGACTATCGAAATTGAAACCCTTTTATTTTTGTTGTCGGGAACCCTTGTGCTTTTGTTTTTGTTTTGAGTTGGCGCTGCACCTTACCATTTAGAATTGGATACGATTTTCTACCCGGGGACACCCTTCGAGTGCGTTGTGCATTTTCATCAGTTGGATTATGGAAGCAAATTAGTGACAAATCAATTTCATTGATTTCGAGGAGGAGTTAGAAATAATTGTGAAAAAAACGAATCTTAGACTCAACTCAGACTTAAGACTTGAATACAAATTCTGACTTATAATCACCAACCTCGACTTTGAACTTTTCTCCTTTCAGGAGTTGATTCAGATGCTTGGTTTGGAAGTTACCCCACTTTTCAACTTGATTCTGACTTAAGGAGGAGAAAATGCGACTTGAGCTCAGAAATCGACACGGTTTCAACACTATTTGTAAATAACAACTCGGGATGCAAATGAATTGGAACGGATTAAACATGAAAAGACTCAGAACTTAACAAACATGGCCTACGGCCTAACTATGCAAATGCATGCGACATATGGACTTGAAGACAGACTCACGGTATGAGACTTAGACCCAACTAGATACGGACTTGAAGTAATTAGCTCGTGCTTGGACCAACAGGTTTCTAAGGTTTACATAAAACTTCTAAAAATAGCCTAGATGAGACGTTATTATTCCCTGACTCAAAACTACTAATTGACATGCATGATTTGGGCCTAAGAATAAGCTTAGGTGACCTAACTAGGTGAGACGCTTAAGTAACTAGGCTTACTATACAGGGCTTGGACTCCAACTAGACTCGACCCGGTGCATTTCATGCTTCCTCATGACTCGAGAATGAAACTTTTTTTTTTTTTTAAAAGTCGATGTTTAAAATGGGCAGCACTTCGACTACCAAAAAGGCTTATTTGGTTGGAAAATTCTAGTCCAACTGGGGTTAGATTTTCTTCGAAAAAACTTCGTTTTGGTTGGAAAAAAAAAAAATCTATTCCTAAATGGTTAGCATTTCAAAAGCGTTCGAGATTACTCTAATCCTAAACGTATAGCATTTCAGCTTAAAAACTATTCTTTTTTCAAAAGATGTAGTGTTAAAAAATCGTTCGGGATTAATCTAATCCTAAACGGGTAGCATTTCAGCTTGAAAGGATTCTTTTTTCAAAAGAGTTAGTGTTGGGAACTGTTCGAGATTATTCTAATCTTAAACGGATAGCATTTCAGCTAGAAAAGATCTTTTTTCAAAAGAGCTAAAATCGAAAATTGTTTAAGATTATTCTAACCCTAAACGGATAGCATTTCCACTAGAAAAGATCTTTTTTCAAAAGAGGCAATATCGAAAATTGTTTAAGATTATTCTAACCCTAAACGAATAGCATTTCAGCTAGGAAGAGATTTTTTTCAAAAGAGATAAAATCGGAAATTATTTAAGATTATTCTAATCCTAAACGAATAGCATTTCAGCTAGGAATGGATTTTTCAAAGGAGGTAATATCGGAAATTATTTAAGATTATTCTAATCCTAAACGAATAGCATTTCAGCTAGGAATGGATCTTTTTTCAAAAGAGTTAGAATCGAAAATTATTTAAGATTATTCTAATCCTAATCGAATAACTTTTAGCTTGGAGGATATCTTTTTTCAAAAGAGCTAACATTGGAAAAAAAAATGTTTAAGATTATTCTAACCCTAAACGAATAACTTTTTAGCTTGGAGGAGATCTTTTTTTTTTAAAAAGAGCTAAAATTCAGAAAATTATTTAAGATTATTCTAATCCTAAACGAATAGCCTTTCAGCTAGGAAGAGTTTTTTTTTTTTCAAAAAGAACTAAAATCGAAAATAATATAAGATTATTCTAATCCTAAGATGATGGCATTTCAGCCGAGAAAAGATCTTTTTTTTTCAAAAGAGCTAATATTCAGAAAATATCTAAGATTATTCTAATTTTAGAAAGAAAGCGTTTCAGCTTAAACAAAATTTTTGTTTTTTCGAGGGAGATAGTGTTGGAAAACATTTAAGATTATTCTAATCCTAAAAAGACAGCATTTCAGCTCGAAAAATCTTTTGGAAAAATATTCGCTTGGAAAGTGATCTTTTTTCAAAAGAGCTAAAGTTGGAAAATATTTAAGATTATTCTAATCCTAAACGGAAAGCGTTTCAGCTTGGACAAAAATCTTTGTTTTCGGAAAAGATAGTGTTGAAAAATATTTAAGATTATTCTAATCCTAAAAGACAAAGATTTCACTGAGGAATGATTTTTTAGAGGGAAAGCATTTCACTTAAGTCAAAATCGTTTCAAAAGAGATATTTAAGATTATTCTAATCCTAAAAGACAAATAAGCCAAATTTAAAAGAAAAGGTTTTTGGAAAATATTCGAGTGAAAAGGACAGTTTTGATTAAAAAGGATTGAAAACATGGCATCGAAAGTCACAGAGCAAATAGTCATACGCAGTTCAAGGATGCGATGCATGAGCTAGGCTATTCTAAGTCTCAAAAAGGGTCCATGCCAATGATTCCACGTTGTTAGGGAACTCACGCATCCGCCATAAGTCAGGGACGAAATGGGGAGATGGGGGTTGCTAACCTCGGTGGAACCACCTTGATATTTAAATCAGACACAGTGAACGTCATTTCCCTACTTTGAGATCGACCCAAAGGGAGAAATGGTTCGAATCCTAACAGTATGATGCATAAATAACGTAAAAAAGAAAAGGGTACTCTAAATAGCCGTCGTTTTACTTTTCAAGTTTCACTGTCCCCAGTGGAGTCGCCAAATTGTGGACAAGGGATTTTGATCCACGCGATGTTTTATTTCAAAAACATTTTTAATTTGAAAAGAGTCGCCACTAAATTTTTAGGTGGAATTTAGAAACCAATTTTAGAGAAAATGAGTTCGTGTGAATTTACGTGTTAGGAAGTTTAAAATAATTTCATTAATTTAACGCCTAACCCCGCCCGTTACAGTAACGGTCTCTACTAAGTAAAATCATGGCTATTATGAGTACACATGCAGATATGCAAACAGCGTTTTAACCCTAAATAAAATATACCCATTCTAGGTCATTTAATGCACATATAATTTCGTCAAAGTTATTCAACAGAGGTTCATTTACTATTCTAGCAAACGAAGAAAAGAAGCAGAAATACTCACCGACAGCATAAGATAGATTAACAAACGTTAGCGGCAAACGAAAATAATAAATAAAAATAACTAAACGTGGATAAGCATGTAAGATTAACACAAATAATTAAACGCTACACCCGAATATAAATAAATGACAGACAAACACAATCAAACGCATCAACTAATAAATAAATGTAGCTAAATAGACGTGCAAACCGACATGACCAACAAACATGAACAAATATGCAGACAAACGTGTAAGCTAACGGTTAAATACAACTAACATACTAGCATATGCAAATGGCACAAGTACAACCAAGAAGTCAACTAATACACATGGAAAAAGATGCCTAATAGATGAAGCAAAGCACACCAATGTAAGTAAACGTGCACAAATATGAGCAGACTTCACGAAAATGGACCGTATGGAAGCCTTAACCGAACTTGTCAAACTACCACGCGACTCGAGATTTAGTGAACAAAACAAAACTACCAAGAGGGCAAATAAAGCATTACAAACATCAGCGTACACATGGTTACGAAACTAATCAGCACACGAGAGCGAAACGATGAAATAAACGTCATAAACATAAAAAGAACTACACATGAAATCTTAGGACATACAAGTTCGTACATCAAAGAGCTACACATGATTAAGGATTTGAACAAGTAAAACACAAAGAAGAAAACAGCAAGCAGAAACGAGAAGGACTGCATGATTATTACGAGACTAGCGAGGTGAATTGCGAAACCAATACTAAACGACAGAGCATAAATCATTGGAAACTAACCCAACGTGAAAAACATGAGTGGTAAATCTGGAAAAGAGCATGAGAGACCAAATTCTGACAGTTAACATAGCAAAACTGGACGAGACCTAATCACCTATAAGCTACCGAGTATATCCAAATCAAACTTACGACAAAGAAGCCATACCACGTAGGTCATATTACACAAGGAAATTTAACACGCATACTAGGTGAATAGGGGGCACGAAATATTCATATACACACATCATGATCATGCTGGAAACATAAGCCTAAAACGAACAATAAAAAACAATAACTAAGATGATACACAACAGAGCGACAGAAGTTAATAAAAACGACAGAGGGCTATAAAACAATAAAAAAAATGATAATATGACAAAGTAAAAAGAGTATTTTGCACCCTCAACTTACATGTATCGTTGACCAAATATCCGAGTCGTAATCGATTGTAAGATTTTATCCCGAGGGGCCGGCGTCGATTTAAAACCAATAATAAATCCGCATTGCACTAAAACCGACAAATGATTTTCAAAAGCTTGTATCTCCTTCGTTTCTCAACGAAATTTCGAACCAAAAGATGTTTTAGAATCGTGGTAAGGTGAACTTTAAGACTTAGTAAAGAAATCAGAAAGATTATGAGATTCAAAACACGAAAAATCGACAAGAGGTGATAGCGCATTTAAAACTGAATATGGTGTTCTGTTTTTCTGACCGCTATCTCGACTTCCTTTTGAGGGTTTTTTTGAGGCTTTTTCTGACTTTGTATTATGTATGTGAGCTGTGTATTTCTTATGTAATGAAGGTTCATGGTGGGTGTGTATATATAGTGACAAAGAAGTAGGGTTTTTCGAAGGAACTTGAGCAGCTTGGCCTACCTTCGAGGATTGTTGTCCAAGACTCGCTCTAGGGTTTTTGGAGGGGGTTTTCTTGAGGGTTAAGGCAAGGTAAATGTGTAGGATAGTCAGGAGTCGGGTTTTGGGTTATGGGTAGGCAATTTGGTGGCCAAAAAACGTGTTTTGGGCTGCTCAGAAAAACAGAGTACGGTGTGGGGAAGTTGGGACGTGTTTGGACAGGTTTTTTGGGCTGATTATGGTTGTTTGTGGCCAGGTAGGGAGGGAGCATGGCTGGGTAAAAAGGCTCGGGTTTTAGGTCGCTTTTTAGGTTGACTTAACAGGGCACGAAGAGGGGCTTTTAGGGTCGTTTTCTGGGTGAGCTTGGGCTGCTGTATTCGAGTTCTTTAGGCTGTTTTCTGGCCTGGATACGAGCTTTGGTACGTGGGAAAGGAGATGGGAGAAAAGGCCTTGAAATTCGTGCTGAAACGGGCTCAAAATCATTCTTAAAATCGAGCTTAAAACGAGTTATAAAACTTGCTGTTAAGAAAACGAATTCGTCGAATACGATTTATTAAACTGTTTTAAAAGTGTGAGAAACGACTTTTCAAGTCAAAAAAAAGGAATTTGTAAAAGCGACTTTTCAAATCGAATTACTTAAAATGATTTTTCAAATCAAAATATTTTATTTTCAATAAAACACTACTTGCGACTAAATTAAATTTGACAGAGCTAAATAAATCAAATATTCTTTGAATTAATAAACATTACGTCGACAGCGCCCGACTTACATCGTAATATGAACTCAAATAAATGATACGAAGACACGTTGTCCTATCATCATAGGGTGTTTGTCGGGTTTTCTATAAATTTCCATATCGACAGATACGGGTATCTACAGTCGCGCCCACTAAGAACGAAACACGGCAAGGAGACTTGAACCGCTATAATCGGCATTAATCACCACGGTGCCCTGGTAACTTTAGCGAAATAGGGGAATAAAACCCTAGTCTAGTACATGTACACTAGTATCCAATTTAAGAATGGGCTATGCTAATCATAGAGCACCTTAACTCAGGATAAAACGACTATTTCCTAAAGCCTGAGACAAAAGCCTTGGCATATTCAATTATCTTGTCCGGCAATGGCGACCGCCACAAGACTATCTTAACCCCACTTCACTCACGATTGACGTTCCCTTATCTGAGGCCCAAGCTTGACCTTTTATTTAAACATACTCAAGATTTATTATTTATTTGTTATTTACATATCACATATTACTAGACTCTCCGAGTCTCAGCGTCAAACGTTTAAGTATTTGTAGGTTTCATATGATCACATAACACGTTCGTTTATTATTTGAAGTGTTGTTAATTATTAATGTTTTCAAGTTTCTAAATTGAAACGTTTACTAGTATGTCCAATTTTATTTATGTGTTTTTCAAACACTTTAGGTTATTTACTTCTTTATTTTAAATTTTCAATACTTAGTAAAATTTTCAATTATTTTCAGTATTTCACTATTCACTTTTTACTATTCATAAATCACTATTCACTTGACACTATTCATTGGCCACTATTCATCGTATTTTATACGTATTTTTATAATGATTCGTATTTTTATACTTCAGATTTTATACGTATTTTTATACGTATTCAGATTTTTATACTGTATTCTATAATGATTTTTATACTTATACGTATTCCTATACTTGTACGTATTTTATATTTATACGTATTTTTATACGTATTCATATATATTAATATATTTCCTAAGTATAAACTAAAATTTCATTTTATTTACTAAGTACAAAAATTCTAGTTTCAAAGTCGTTAGGTTCGTTTTGTACTTAGTGATTTTTGAAAATATCTAAAAGTCTAGTTTCAAAAACGTTAAGTTCATTTTGTATAAAGTGATAATGATTTTCATTTTAAAATATTAGTTTTAAAAATGTTAAGTTCAATTTGTAAAAAGTGATAATGGTATTCATTTTAAATTGAGACTTAGTTAAATTTAGTCGTCTATTAACTAAATTTAGCGATTTTCATTTTAAAAGATAATAGTATCGTGGATGATTCATTTATAGTCCGTATGTCCAAGTTCAACAATCCAATAGCAAAGGTATTATCACACGATTTAATTCATTTTTATAACGGTTAACATATTTTCATCGGTTTATCGTATTTCATTTATAACTAAAACAATTTATACAAAAATTCAATTCTAATTACTATTTAACTTTAGTGACTTAGTGATAATTTCATTTTGATCAAATTTAGTCAAATTAAAAAGAGAATGTCGTGTGGTTTAATGTACATGTCAAAATTGATTTATTTCTTTTAATTTCTTAATTCTAACTTATTAACTAATAATTAAATTATTTTAACAATAAACTAAAAAGTGATAAAAACAAATTTTAACCCAAAAATAAGAAGAATGCCGTGAGCAAGCTTAGGTGTTCCTAAAATTTCATTTTTCGATTTTATCGGTTTTTAGCTTAAAGTCTTTATATTTTAATTATCCTAATTATACTAAAACGATTTAAACTAAAATGAAATTTACTAAAAATTTCATTTATAATTATGAATAGTGTTTTTCAACACTTTAATTTTCTAACTTTTTAATCTAAATGATTTAGCTAGTTTAAATTATATAGTTAGTAATATATTTACTTGTTAGTTAAATAAAACAATAAATAACAATAATCACAAAAACAATATAAATCAAAATAAGCTACAAATCAAGAATAACATGAACACCATCATGAGTTTTTCAAGAACATCAAAATAACTTCAAGAACACAAATATGCTTATTTTTCATTTGATAATTTATTTTCCTAATTTAATTTTTTTACATGAATACCTCCATTTTATACTAACTTAAACTAACATATTATTTACAAAAATTAAAAATGAAAATTTACACAAAAAAGGGCAAAATGCCGTGGGTATGTATATGTATATATATATTTTTGTTTTCGATTTTTAACCACTTTAAACTCAAAGTTAATATTTCACATAATCTTTATATATGATTACTACTCAAATAAAACATAACTAGACATATAAATCATAAGAATCATAATTAAAAATGCTCAAAATTTAATTAACTAAACATGAACATAATACTACAACTTAACTATTATCATTATCACTTATTTATTATCATTTTATTATACAACACATAATCATACAAGTGCATATAAGTGATGTTTAACATATTTAACATAATTTTCATATTCATAAAAACATAATAACAAAACAAGTTAATTTACTAAAAAGATAATACAAGACAAAGCTAGTCACCTTATCGGTAAAGTTATTGGTTGTCCGGATCGATTATGTTATCTAAATCTAGGTCTTCACCCAAGTACCCGTCTTCACCTTCAAAAATAAACCCGAAATAAGCTTCAAAATACCCACTAATGCTAAGTTATACTAGTAGTATATTAAGGTAATATTTAGGGTTTTGTTTTAATGTGTTTTTAGGAGGAAAATGAAAGAAAAACAAAGGAGTAAAAATGGGGGAGTATTTCGGCTGAAATGGAGAGCCAAAGGGATGTGTTTTTCACTTATGAAAATAATAAGACAAGTTGTAATGAATTTAGAAGAGTATTGTGTAAGTTTTAGCTAAATTAATAAGTAATGTTTTATTAAAACTAAAATAGGAAGTGATGATGGATGTAGAGTAAGAGAAGTGATGTTGTAGTGAATTAGGGTGGCTTGTGTAAGAGTAGGGAAGACTAAAGTGGTCTTGCATGTGGTTAAAGTGGCCGGCCTAATGGTGGCTCACATGGGCTCGGTTTTTTTCGTTTTCGGAAATTTCGATTTACGCGTACGTGAAAAGTCTCGAAATGAAATATATGATTTTAAAATAATGTTTCGAAATAAGGTTGGAAATAAAAACGAAAATAAACTTCGACGGGTGATCAAAACAAAAATCGGGTCTAAAACCCTCGAAATCTGATTATAAATTTACTTGGTCGAAAATTTTATTTTTTTTTTCATTGAATCTTAATGATTTAAATAATTATAATCGTCACAAAAACGCTTATCGCTTTAAAGAAGTTATAACTTAAAATTTCGAGGTTTTATGAAAGTGTTAGGTTAATAGAATTGAAATAGTAACTAGTTTATTAATAAAATAAGATTTCTTAAGGATAAACAAAATGGTTACAATTTCATTAAGTGTGGATGTTAAGTTTGCTTTTCAAAAAAAAGTTGATGTTGATTGTTTGATTTTTTTGATTTGCGTTTTTGAAAATGTTGACCTGAATTTCAAAGACGGGAAAATTATAAAAGTCCGTTTTTATTTTGAAAACGAAATATGTTAGAAATTAAATTTTATGAATAAAAGGTTTTACATTTATTTATGTGAATAGTAATTTTAACTTAGCATTTTTTTGAATTTTTAAAGGATAGGTGGCTAAGATTAGTTTTAGGATTTGAAATTAGTATTTGATAGCTAATTATTGAATTAAATTAACACGGGGTGTTACAAACCTCCCCCCTTAGAAAAGTTTCGTCCCGAAACTTGAATGTAGAAAAGAATTTTTCACCTGAGTTAAAAAGTTCGGGGTATTTCTCCTTCATTGAGGCCTCGGTCTCCCAAGTTGCTTGCTCGGTCAATTGACCTCTCCATAGTACCTTCACTAAGGGAACCGTCTTTCGCCTCAACACTTTGGTTCCTCGTGCTAGAATCTTGACAGGTCTCTCGGAGTAGAGTAGGTTAGGTTCGACGGCGATCACGTCAGGGGTAATGATGTGACTTGGGTCACTCCTGTATCTCCTTAGTTGAGATACGTGAAACACGTTGTGAACCTTGGATAAATTGGGGGGTAGTGCTAGACGATAGGCTACTTCACCAATCCTTTCAAGTACCTCATACGGTCCAACGTATTTAGGACTCAGTTTCCCTTTCAATCCGAAACGTCGAACCCCCTTCATGGGCGATACTTTTAAGAACACATGATCACCGACTTCGAACTCAATAGGTCGGCAATGTTTGTTAGCATACATCTTCTGACGGTTTTGGGCCGCTTGTAGCCGTTCACGAATGATTTTTATGTGTTCAATTTGGTCTTGAATGACCTGTGGTCCAGTTCCCACATTATCACTAGCATCGTCCCAACAGACTGGGCTACGACACTTTCTCCCGTACAGTGCCTCGAATGGAGCACAACCCAAACTTGCATGGAAACTATTGTTGTAGGAGAATTCAATCAAAGGTAGACTTTTCTCCCAATTCTCGTTGAATTCTAAAGCACATGCTCTGAGCATGTCCTCGACCGTTTGAATAGTTCGCTCAGTTTGACCATCGGTCGCAGGGTGGAAAGCGGTGCTCATCTTCAGTTGACTTCCCAATGCTGCTTGGAGCTTGTCCCAAAAATGAGAGGTGAACCTCGGATCCCTATCCGAAATAATGTCTAGCGGTACGCCGTGCAATCGGATCACCTCCTTCTCATATGCCTTAGCTAACTCTTCAAGGCTCCAGGTGTCTTTGATTGGCAGCAAATGGGCCGATTTTGTTAAGCGGTCCACTATCACCCAGATCGCATTATTTCCCTTGGGAGTTCTCGTGAAGTTATGAAATCCATGGAAATGGAGTCCCATTTCCCCAATGGAATGTCCAAGGGTCAGAAGATCCCCAGTGTCACTGGTGTTCGAATTTCACCTTCTGGCAGATTAAGCACTTTGCAACGTACTCGGCAATCTCTGCTTTCATTCCTACCCACCAGAACCTCAGTTTTAAGTCTTGGTACATCTTATCGGACCCTGGATGTATGGAGTATCGTGTGCTATGTGCCTCGTCAAGGATCTTTCTCTTTAACACCGTACGTCTGGGCACACACCACCTTTCTTTGAATCTCAAACTCCCGTCAGGTTTAATCTCAAACCCTTCTCGGTTTCCTGAAGGAATTTCCCTTCTGATTTTCACGAGTTCTTCATCCTCCCATTGTAGAGCTCTAATCTCGTGATATAACTCCGGCTCTGCGATCATTGCGTTCAAATCAGCATCGTCAGACTGAACCAACTCTAAGTTCATTCTCTTGAAGTCTTTGACAATACCAGCCGGAATTTCCCAGATGCTGCTAAGGGTATGCGTAGTCTTTCTACTCAGTGCGTCTTCAACGACGTTCGCCTTACCCTCATGGTACAGCAGTTCAATCTTGTAGTCTTTGATCAGTTCTAGCCATCGGCGTTGCCTCATGTTGAGCTCCTTCTGTGTGAAGATATATTTCAGGCTCTTGTGGTCTGTGTAGAACTTGATACTTACTCCGTAGAGATAATGACGCCAGATTTTCAAAGCAAACACCACAGCTGCTAATTCCAGGTCATGAGTTGGGTAGTTTCGCTCATGAACCTTTAACTGCCTTGATGCGTAAGCAATGACTTTCCCTTGTTGCATCAGTACGCAACCCAGGCCATTCAGTGAGGCGTCACTGTAGACTTCATACTCGTCTCCATCAGTGCGGAGAGCTAAGACTGGTGCTGTGGTAAGCCTTGTCTTGAGTTCTTGGAATGCATTCTCGCACTCGTCGCTCCAAATGAACTTGGACTCCTTCTGTAGTAACTTGGTCATCGGTCGTGCTACCTTAGAGAAGTCTGGGACGAATCTTCTGTAGTATCCTGCCAAACCTAGGAAGCTGCGTATCTCAGTTATATTTGTGGGAGCCTTCCATTCCTTCACTGCGTCGATCTTTGCAGGATCTACCATCACTCCGTCCTTTGAGATGACGTGACCCAGAAATGCTACCTTTTCGAGCCAAAACTCGCATTTGGATAATTTTGCATACCACTTATATTTCCGTAGTATCCCCAGGATGATACGTAGGTGTTCCTCGTGTTCTGTCCCGGTCTTGGAATAAATAAGGATATCATCAATGAATACAACCACGCATATGTCCAAATACTCGTGGAAGGTTCTGTTCATTTGATCCATGAACACTGCTGGTGCATTTGTCAAACCGAAAGGCATAACCTTGAATTCATAATGACCGTATCTGCTCCTAAAAGCAGTCTTTTGGATGTCTGATTCCCTTACTGCAATCTGATGGTAACCTGACCTTAGGTCGATCTTAGAAAACACTCCCGCTCCTTTTAGTTGATCAAAGAGGTCGTCAATTCTTGGCAAAGGGTAGCGGTTCTTAATGGTTACCTTGTTCAATTCCCTGTAGTCTATGCAGAGTCTCATACTACCGTCCTTCTTTCTCACAAAGAGGACCGGTGCTCCCCAAGGTGAGACACTTGGTCTTATGAAACCCTTTTCGATCATTTCTTCCAGTTGTTTCTTCAGCTCTTGCAGTTCTACTGGTGCCATCCTGTAAGGTGCCTTTGAGATAGGTGCCGTGCCTGGCGCAAGGTCGATAGAGAATTCAACATCACGTGCAGGAGGCAAGCCTGGCAACTCATCCGGGAAGACATCAGGGAACCCCCGTACTACGTGGATATCTTCAATGTTCACGCTTTCCTTTACTTCGTTGACGCTACATAGGTACACTTGATGCCCCTTTCTTTCTAACCGTTGTAGTTGTAGCACAGAGATGATTTTCGTCCCCTTAATTGGCGATGTCTTCTGATACGTAACCCTAGTTCCCATAGGATGCTTCAAGCGAATCTTTCGGTCTCGGCACTCGAATATTGCATGGTATTTAGTCAACCAATCGATACCCAGTATGACGTCGAACTCCGGCATGTCAAACAGAATAAGGTCGGAAGGAAAGGTTGTTTTATGAATTGTGATTGGAGTTTCTTTGAAAATTTTAGAGCATTTGAAAATTTTACCGTTTGGTAGAGAAATATTTGCGTCGATTGGTTCAGAATTTGTGAGATTTGCTGTTGGGGCAAATTTAGAAGATATAAAGGACAATGATGCCCCAGTGTCAAATAAAACGACTGCGTTCACAGAGTTTATAAGAAAAATACCAGTAATGACGTCAGCCTCAGGTGACTCCTCTGCCTCCGCTTCTGTGAGGACATATACTCGGCCTTGTACCACAACAGATTGTGCTACTCCCGCAACAGGTGCCGCGTTTAGGTTGTTGGGGCATACATTTGCTTTATGCCCTATCTGTTTACAACGATAGCAGGTAATTGGTTGGCCATTACACTGTTTCCCCTCATGTTTCGCCTTGCCACACATATGACAATTCCCCGGTAAGGCCCTTGGTTGAGGAGCCCTTCCTGCAACCATTGCTCTCTGATTATTCCCAGCAGGAAGCCTGTTTTGGAACGCAGGCCTCTGGAAATTTGGCCTCTGCTGAATAGGACGCTGGTAGTTCGGCTTCTGGATGAAGCTCGACTGTGATACGGAAGGCACAAACACCTTCTTCTTCTTTTCAGCCTTTTCCAACTCCAGAGAAGCCCACAGGCTACATGCGCATTCATACGCTGCAGCAACGGTATTGTAGGTGTTGGTACTCATGTGGGTACGCATAGTATTGGACATATTGCGCAGATATCTCTAGGTCATGGCCCTTTCGTTGGGAGCGATCGCAGCCCCAAATTTGGCCAGCTGTTGAAATTTTGCGGTGTATTCTTGGAGTGTCATGTCTCCCATCTTAAGAGCTATGAACTCCTCTTCCTTCTGACAACGGAGCTCATACCCGAAGTACTTCTCCTTGATTTTCGCTGTGAACTCGTACCATGTGAACGTGGCGTCAGGCTCGTTGGTCCTGACCACGTTCCACCAATCATTCGCCTCGCCTTTCAAGTAGTAGGCGGCGATGTTTACCCTATCCTCTGGTGGTGTCCTGCTCAGATCCATCAGCTTTTTCATCTCTTCTAGCCAATTCGTGAGATCGATAGGGTCACTTGAACCCGAGTATTCTTGTGGTCGATGACGTGAAACACGATCAAACGCGCTTGGATGATGTTGGCGGTTTGCGTTGTCCGTGGCTATTTCGCCAAGCGGATCAAAGATTCTTCGCCAGAGGTGTCTTTCCTCGTCTGTCATTGGAGGTGCAGCCATTCTGAAAGAATTAAGACGTGAAGGAATTTATTAGTATTGCGAGAGGTTAGAAGACATGCTTATCATTGATAGCTTTTACTTGAAAGTAAATGCAATAACGGTAGTTATGCAAGTAAGCACAGAAGTTAGGTATTTTATTTCATTGAGATGTAATTTTTAGTTACATCGGTTTTAGGATTTTAAAATGTATCCGGTACATTTTCTTAGGAAGGATATAAAAGTAGGAGAGAGGGAGAATGTATTTTTTGTGGAATTGGTTACGAATTTAACAGATGTCCTTGCTCCGTGCCGTCTGGTACTCCTTCGGTGCTTCGATCCTCGGGAATTGAATTATTATTTAGATTTTTGTGGATACCCATATCCGTACCCTCCCAAACAAAACCCTGTGATGTATCACGGACTTTTATTACGCATGCTTTAACGTTGACTTATACGGTTCTAACTAATGTCGAATTCATTTTGAGTCGTTTGAAATGTTAAAATGGTTTAGGTCGCTTCACATCACACTCAAATAAACGTTCATTTTGTCCATTTGGAGTTTAGCTAGGTCCTTGTCCTGCTTCATTTGGCATGAGCTTCGCATTTGCACTACAATTAGTCCTTTTACATTAACAAGGTCTAATTCAGAATTCCTAAATTTAGGCCCGGTAGCTAAAACCGCTATTTAGCCCCCTCTTACACAAAATACGGCTTCACGTCTTACCTTATTTCACAAAAACTATGCAAACACACCCTTTTCATTTTTCCGGGTCTCGGGCCCAAAACCGAGCCCAAACCCAAGCCTTTGGCCCGCACTCCAAAGCCCTGCACATCATAAAATATCTCAGAAATATCTCAGCTCTTTTCTTGGCACACACGCACAAAATTATACTGCATCTTTCGAAGATTTTATGCAACCGAAACTTGGAAAGCAGCCTTAAAACCAGACCCTCAAACCGCATGGCCTTATGCGGTTTGGGGTGGCAACCGCATAAGCCTATGCGGTTTGCCCTGGCAACCGCATAAGGCTATGCGGTTTCTAGGCCTGGTTCTATCCCCTTATTTCCTAATTTCTCCGAGGTTTTTAGTATATATAGAGCCCTATACCTCGACCTCAAAGGAGACTTTCACATCATCTTTCATCACAATTTACAACCAGAATACATCCTTTACACCACAAATTCTCTCATCTCACACTTTTGCATCCACAAAAGCCTCAAGCACTCAAATCCTTGAGTTCAACACACCATCCCGTGTTGAATTCATCCTCCTTTCAAGTTCAAGCGGGCTCGCTCTGCCCAGATCTGAAGCGTCAGGACAAGGTAGGTACCGATCCACTTGGATCAAAGCTTTTTCTTATTTTCTATGGACTAACAACGGGGTCTACACTTTAGCGCCCCCCCCGGCTTTGGCACCCAGCACGCTTGCACTCCAAGTGTTCTATTTACTTCGGGTACACTCCATATCCGATGGCACGCCAAAGTCGCATAAGCAACCGACCTTATAAAATAAACCAATGGACAATTGAACTTTATTTTATTTGCATGCATCTTGCACCCTTCTTATTTTGCATTAAATCAACTTAAACAATGAATTCGACCTTTAACTGAACCGTATTCGTTAACAAGTTAAACATGCTAAACTGAGGGTTTTAATCAATCTTTTTGCATCTGCATCTGCATTCTTTTACAAACTTATCGCACTTGTACGTAGCGATAACATTAGCTCAAATATCATCTTACAAGGATTGTTCTAGGTCAGAAGAGGCTATTTTTACATAGGCTTTTCTAAAAGGTTTTCATAAATCATTATTTGAATTAACTCTTCTTCTAAAGTACCTCACCAGAATCCAACTGGTTTCACAAGCCTTAGATCTAGGGGTGTCGGCATGCTCCAAAATCTAGGACATGTTTTTAACTTAGAACATGGTAAAGTTCCTATTTTCCGCGATAAATAGGTGGCGACTCCATATGATTCTTAAAGGTTTTTCCAAGTTAATCTTTTAACTTTAAAATCCGCCTTTAAGCAAGACGCCGAGTTGGGTCCGATCCCGGGTTCCACAGTTTGGCGACTCCGCTGGGGACATCTTATTTTTAAAACTAAAACTAGCTTTTTCTTTTTAAAAATAAAGAGGTGAAACTTCAAAGCCTTGAACAATCCAAGTATACATATTTGAGCTATGCACGCTCGTTTAGAGTCCATTCCTTTTGGAATCTAGGCACCCTTTGCACCCTCGAGAGGTGGTTCCCACATGCAAAGCTTGTCCACTCGATAAAGCACATGCCGGACTAGCTTTCCTCTCGCCTCCACGGCTTGCGTCAGAACGGCTATCTCGACCGCCCAAAGGTGCTCCTTGAAAACCTATCGCCTGCGTAAGGAAATGAAGGGGTTAAGTATCTGCCAAAGCGTACTCGAGGTAGTTGGAGGTGTACCCGACTGACTCATTTTCACCCTTTTTGAGTCATACGTACAAGTTCGAGGCTATGCACCCCATAGTCTTTTTCAAAACGAGCATTTGCATTCATATCTTCGAAAACTCGCTTAAACGTTTCAAAGATAAACGAACCTAACATCTAACAGACTAACACTTTTCAAACAAAACTCTCGCGAATTTTTGAAACAAGCTTTTTCAAAATTTCCTTTTTCACTAACAAGCAAAAACCCGAGCAAGGACTAAAACCCGAGCTCGTGGATTTCAATCCTCTAGGTCATACGGCCTAGTCTCTACATTTAACATCCTCGACTCGACTTGCTAATCGCTCTCGAGCCGAATCCTCTTCTTTTACACATCCGACTCGAGCTCACCTCGGCAAATCACCGATATCAGTTCGACGGATGCAAAGCAAAATCTTTTAACATCGAGACGAGATGTGCGCACGCATCCTCGCCTCAAAAGCTTCCCTTAGCAAAACCTTTTCGAAAACCTCCTTTTTCAAGCTTAAAATGTCTTTCTAAACAAAGAAATGAGCTAAAATGAATGCCTAAAATGAATGTGAGTCTAGTGGGTCGAGTCGTGTCGCTAATATACAAAGTGAAATGCAGGCCTCAGCTGACTACTCACCATGAATCGCATCATCACCCCTTCCTTCAAACGCTCCTCAAAGATGGCTAACCTCAACAAGTGAAAACCCTCCGCCACCGCATTGATCACCACCAAAAACATTGACAACTTGAAGGCCTTGCATCAATCCGGTTGCACGTTTGGAACAACGCTCCAAGGCCGACAAGCATGTCTCCCTCCTCACCTTCATCACCCAACTCCAAAGGGACGAAGAAGATTTCACCCAATATCTCGTCCGCTGGAGAGGATTACTTGCTCGGGTTCCGAATCCTCCGCACGAAGACGAACTCATGTACACATTTCTCGGTAGCCTACGACCCGAGTGGCGAAGACATTTTGATTACGGCGACGCCGAGAATTTCGAAGAACTCATTGAAATTGCCCTCGGAGCCCAAAGCAACCCCACAATCTATGACAATCCGGCAATCTTCCTCGGATCAGCACCCGTCATGGATTGCTCCTACTTGGTCACACCCACCAACAACCAAATCAACGGGGTCTGGTTCAGTGATGACGAAGACGAAGAGTGGCCACCCACTAACAAAACGGTAGCTCAACTCTCGACTACTCCTTCCTCGAATAAAAACAAAAGCAACAAGAAGGGAAAGAAAAAGAAGGGCAAGCAGTCCGAAAGCAAAGATCAAAAAGAAAAGGGCGAGCAGTCCGAAAGTAAAGATCAAGAAGAAAAGGGCAAGCAGCCCGAGAAGGAAGACCAAGACGAGGTTTCACATCTCACACGCTCTGGTCGTCTTATCAAATTATTTTCACAGATGAACATGCCAGAAAAGCAACTGCGGCCGAGAAAGGCAAGGCCGTAGCCCAAGAGGATAACCCCTCTACAAGTACACCCTCCACCTCTACAATAATTCCACCACCAAACACGAGTGAGGTGCTTCAAAAGCAACTCGCTCGCACAAAAGCCGATGTTTCCATCTGGGCCCTTTTACGAGACTCAGCTGAACATAGGAATGCATTCATTCGCGCTCTACAAATAGCATGTGCAGGCGGAGATCTCCCAGATCAAATGGTCACCATGTCACTAGGGATTAGTTCTGGGGCTATCACCTTCTCAAATGATGATCTCCCGCATTTGGATCAAACCACAACCTCGCCTCTATACATCGGCGTTGAATGTATGAAGAAAACTTTGCCGTGTCCCTTGTTGATAACGGCTCTGCGGTCAATGTTCTACCATTGGCCATGCGACATCGCCTCGGCCTATCCGATAAAGACTTCACCCCAAGCATGGATCTGAGTCAAGGCTTTCGACGGAACCCGACGCCACGTGAAAGGAACCATTTCTCTTCACATACGCAGCGGTGGTCCCATAGAAAGAAAAGTCGAGTTTCAAGTCATCGACATGACCCCTTCCTATAACATACTCTGGGGCGACCATGGATTCACTCCACCAAGGCCGTAACCTCTACTCTACATCAAAGGTTAAGATCCCTCTCAACGAGGAAATCATAACCTTGAATGCCTCAAACTTCCGAGCCCTTTTCGATACACCAAAAGAGCCCACTCGCCAAATTGTGGTGAACCTCAAGAAGACTTATGCGGTTTCGATTTCAGTTGGCGCCATCACGCTGCACACCAATCAAAACCTACAAACCTTTCGTAACAAAGAACAATAATTGACCTTTGGCTCACCATGGGCTTAGGCTACAAGCCCAAAAATGGCGACCACGAGAAGATGGTTAAGGAAATTCAAAAGCGAAAGTCAACCCACAAGGTCACCTGCGACCTTACATCCTCGACTAACGCATATTTCACCCCCGAGGAACGGTCGACGGGAATACCTCCCTTCGAGACATCATCCATTCACCCGAAGCTTGTTTCTCTAGTGTGGCCGAGCCCAATACACTCAAGGCCTCACCCAGCACCAAAAACGAAGAAATTGTCTCCACGATCATGCGAGACCGCTACCGATCCTAACTTACCCATAGCCGACGCCGCAGACAAAACCCGCAACGGATGGTATAAGACGCTGAAATGGACCGATGCACAAGGTCACCACTTCCAGCTTATCACCGGTGAAGGACCACTCTTCGACCGCGTCACTAATCTCAAAGACAAGGACGAGAGTGATTCAACCTCAAGCAACTCAGCACTCAAGCGGCTCAAGCACCTCCAACGACACGTAAGACGATGAAGAAGAAGAAAAGAAATTCTTTTAGATTCTAATGCTCTTAGTGTCGGGTCATCTGTCGACCCATCTATCCTAGACTCTAGCTTTAGTTTAGATTTTCTATTTACGGAGGCTAGCTCCAAGCAATTTTACGATTTGTCGAATGATTCTCTTCAAAATAATGAAATGAATAAATTTGCTTACGCCTTGTCTCAAACTAAAACAAATAACAAAATACAAACAAACAAAAATCAACAAGCAACAAACAACACACAAAATACAAAAGACACTAACTCATGCGAAGGTGAATCATTAAACAAATACATTGCAAACCTTGTACACCCAAAAACACAAGACCCAATCATCGAGGAAACCATGACCATAAACGAGGGAACCCCCGAAGAACCAAGGGAACTACAACTAGGAGGCTCACTAGGCGAACACGAAGCGCTCCTAATTTACACAACTCCTAAGCGAATTCAAGGACGTATTCGCTGGTCATACAAAGACATGCCCGCATCGAGCGAAGCATCGCCGAGCACCGCATCCCCATCAAACCCTAAGCATAAACCCATCAAGCAAAAGCTAAGAAGACTACGTCCCGAATGGTCTCTTATGGTCAAGGAAGAAATCGAAAAACAACTATAAGCCGGTTTCATCCAAGTCATCGAGTATCCTGAATGGGTCTCAAACATGGTCCCAGTCCTGAAAAAGAATGGCAAAATTCGAGTATGCGTTGACTTTCGCGACTTGAACAAAGCTAGTCCCAAAGATGACTTTCCATTACCCCATGTGGACGTCCTAGTCGACAACACCGCCGACCACGCCCTCCTATCCTTCATGGACGGCTACGCAGGCTACAATCAAATCAAAATGTCACTCGAAGACATGGCAAAAACGGCCTTCATTACACCGTGGGGGACATACTGCTACACAGTTATGCCCTTCGGCCTAATCAATGCTGGCGCTACATACCAACGCACCGCTACAACCCTTTTACACGACATGATGCACAAAGAAGTCGAAGTTTACGTCGACGATATGATCGTAAAGTCAAAGGAGAGAAGTGGTCACATCACTAACCTCCGCAAGTTCTTCACTCGCCTACGACAATACAAAATGCGCCTCAACCCCCAAAAATGTACTTTTGGAGTTAAATCCGGTAAACTACTAGGACACGTAGTAAGCCAAAGAGGCATCGAGGTCGACCCCTCGAAAGTCAAAGCAATCCTTGAAATGCGACCCCCGGAGAACCTCGACGAAATTCGAAGTTTCTTGGGCCAAATCCAATACATCTCGCGCTTCATTAGCAAACTCACCATGATATGTGAACCAGTTTTCAAGAAACTCAAGAAAACCGACCACGTTGAATGGGACGAAGAATGTCAAAAAGCATTTGACAAGGTCAAGGAATTGCTAACTAACCCACCAGTTCTACGACCACCCCAAGCGGATTTACCGCTATCCTTATACCTTACAACCACACCTACCGCCATGGGCGCCATGCTCGCTCAAGAAATAAACGGCGAAGAACACGCAATCTACTACATAAGCAAGAAATTTCTCGATTACGAAACTCGATATTCACCCGTTGAGAAGAGTTGTCTAGCCTTAGTGTGGTCATCCAAGAAACTCCGTCATTATATGCTACCACACCAAACGAAGGTCTATTCCAAAATGGACCCCGTAAAGTACCTCTTCGAGAAACTCGTGCTAACGGACGAATGGCGGATGGACATTGCTCCTAGCCAATTCGATCTTAAGCACGCACTTCTCAAAGCAATCAAGGAACGAGCGCCTCCGATTTCCTAGCCGAAAATGCAATCAACGAAGAACCAATCATCGACACAACATCCCTTCCAGACGATGGGATCTACAACATCAACCAAGAACAATGGGAGTTATACTTCGATGGCTCCTCCAACTATCGAGGATGTGGAGTAGGAATACTTCTCATATCCCCGAATGGCGAACACACACCTTTATCAATCAAACTGGACTTTGACGTTACAAACAACGCCGCGGAATACGAAGCATGCTTGCACGGTCTCCAAGCAGCGCTTGTACTCAACGCCCGCAATATAAGAGTCTATGGGGACTCCTCCCTCATAATCAACCAAATATCCGGAGCATGGAAGATACTTAATGAAAACCTGGCACTATACCAAAGCAAAATACAAGAACTCATAAACGAATTCTATCACGTAGAATTCATACACCTCCCACGCGAAGAAAACCAATTCGCCGACGCGTTATCCAAACTCGCGTCACTAATCAACATACCCCCGGGGATGGAAACGCTCCCCATTGTCGTGGAACGACGGAACGAACCCGCCTACATATGTGACATTGAAACCGAGGAAGAGCAAACCGACCCTTGGTACCAAGCAATCATCAACTACAAAACAAACGGTGAATACCCACCAAACATTGACAAACGAGCCAAACGCGCCCTACGCCTGTTATTATCACAATTCGTGATGGAAATGGGCAAACTACTCAAAAAGACACCCCAAGGCACACTACTCTTATGTGTCGATCACAAAAAGGGACACGATATTATGTCCCAAGTACACGATGGCGAGTCACGGACCACACATGAACGCATCGAGCCATGTGCAAACAAATCATAAGGCTAGGATGGTACCGACAACCATGGAAGCCGATTGCGCCAAAATATGTCAAACATTGCCATAATTGTCAAATCTTTGCAAACGTACAACACATACCTCCTTCACCACTATACAGTTTAACCTCGCCATGGCCCTTCTCCACATGGGGAATTGACGTCATTGGCAAAGTACAACCCGTGGGAGCAGGAGGACACTGCTTCATCCTCGTGGCCATCGACTATTTCACCAAATGGGTCGAAGCCGCATCATACCGTACGCTAGGCACGAAAGAAGTTGCGAAATTCATACAAAACAACATCATTTGTCGTTACGGCATACCCCACGAATTCATCAGCGACCAAGGCACACACTTCCAAGGAGAGGTGGAACCACTCCTCCTCAAATACAGGATACAACGACACAAATCATCACCCTACCGACCACAAACTAACGGCGCGGTCGAGGCAGCAAACAAAACCGTCGTATCAATCCTCAAAAAGATGATCGACACCTGCCACGACTGGCCCAACAAAATCCCATTTGCATTATGGGGATACCGCACAACCATCCGCACACCCACAGGCATGACACCCTATTTCCTAACCTACGGGATGGAAGCCGTTCAACCTGTAGAAAACGAGATGCAATCCCTTCGAATTCTCATGGAAGCAGACATTCCTGAGGCCGAATGGGCACGCGAACGATACGAACAACTCATCCTCTTAGACGAAAGACGGTTACATTCACTAAGTACAGTCCGAATGTATCAATCTCGCCTACAACGCGCCTACAACAAACGGGTCAAGCCACGAAACATCAAAGTGGGCGACCTAGTACTCAAATCAGTCCGAGCACCATTACCAGTCGACCCAAGAGGAAAATTCAAACCCATTTGGGCCGGACCGTACTTGGTCAAGGAAATCCTTCCCGGAGGAGCCGTGAAACTAACTGACCTTGACGGTCAGGACTTCCGATTACCAACAAATCTTGATCAACTCAAGAAATACTACCCCTAAAACACACACGCTTCTGCAAAATTTCAAAACAAAACTCACTCTCGCATGGGTGAACTACGCTCGGTTTGATTCCACGACCGGTGGATAATCGTGAGCGACTTTGCAAAGAGCTCAACCGAATCACACGAACTACGCGGTTTGATTCTCAGATTCAAAAGCAGATACGCAGTGACTTTGTTAAAAGTACAACCGAACTTTTCTAGCACGCATGCCCAAAGCTTAAAAAGGTCAAGGGCGTTGCACTCACAAAAAGACACGCTCAAAGCTTAAAAAGGTCAAGAGCACAGGCAACACAAAACAAAACACAAATCCAAGTCCAAAGCTTAAAAAGGTCGAGGACTTAAAACGAACAAGTAAAACAAAGTAATCCAAAGCTTAAAAAGGTCGAGGATTTAATGCGAATGTTCGAAGCTTAAAAAGGTCGAGAACATTTAAAAACAAACAAGAGAAAACAACGAGACAAGACAAAAGCAAATTAATTCTATTTTATTACTTTATTTAGAATTTTTCGCAATTTAGAAAGGAGCTAGGAACAAGCCTCCTTAGCCCTTTATTCAAATCTAAAACATGTATTTAAATAAAGGAATCTTTCTAAACTAAACAAAACAAACTACTCAAGTCTTTTTCTGACGCTTTGGGTTGACCTCTTCATCTTCAAGAGGCCGATCCGCCACAACTTTCGACCTGAGGCGGAGTAGATCTCTCAAAACCTGGGGCTCGATCGGATCCTCATCCCGCTTCAACTGGGCTCCTCGATCCTTGGCCCTAAGCGATCTTTAACTGGTCACCTTCGGTCCAAGCCTTTCCCGCTACGGTCTCAAGTAGAAACACTGCACCAACAAAGACAAAGATCACCATAGTCCCTCATTTCGCAAGACCGCCTCATACGCCAAGGAGGGCCTTGGCCCATTCTTTTCCCTCCTCCTTTGATTCTCACGTTCCTTAGGATCATTGGAACGATACCACCGTGTATAGAAGTCCGTAACACGGCTAGACTCTATATGCTCCGGCACAGCCCAAGTAACACGGTCCGACCATCCTCGGACCCAAGCATCAATCGTTTGGTTGTTTAGGACAACAACCCCTCCAACCTGAGTATCCTGCTCGGGTATGGTTTGAGCAAGCCCGATTTGCCTCTTCAAGCGAAGAGGATGAATCCACACTCCTCGTTCAAACCCGCACAACATCAACCCGCGAGACGCATTTGCAATAGACGGCGCCGTAACCGCCGTAATACCCCACCAAGACACGTACCAACGAATGGTGCTCTCCTTCACAAACCACCGGTAGTAGTTTAGCGAACGCTCCCGAGGATCAGCCCATTCCATCTTCCGCGACGTCGTCCCCGCCGCCTTGAAGACACTTCCAAGGGGAGAGCTTTATACACACTCAGCCTCTCCATGAGCCAAACCTTGAGAATCCTAGCGCAACCCCTGTACGAGCTCAGACGATTAGCATAATCTGGCTGCCTAAGCCCGGTATGGTCTCCGCTAGGATCAACGCAGAAGGATCATGTCCTCTCCATCTCTTCGACAACACGAGCATACCTCGCTCCCGAACACCCTGCCTGGCATGGACCCCGCAAAGCATAACGATGAACCAAACAAAAGCAAGGGCCCTCCGCCAGAACGGTCCGAAATACTAGTATCGCCTTTATTCATATATCGTTGACACAAGAGAAGCATGTTTACCTTGCCTCCCTCAAACAAACCTCGGCAAAGATGAGCGTTTGTCATCCCAAGGAAGTTTCGCAACATCCCGTTGTAACAAAGCTCACTCCTCACGACCACAGAGTAGTCCGCTTCGACCATCCAAAGAATGGCCGAGAACTCCTCCATCAAAGGGCACACCTCTCCAGGAAACCTAAAAACATGCAAGCTAGGATCCCAATAATCTAAGCACGAATCAAGGAAGTCTAGATCGACTTTCATTTGACGAAAGCCAATAAATACACCCGCACCGTCATCATACACCGCCTTCTTCATTGCCGAACTCAAGGATAACGTCCACCTCTTCAAAAGAGCATCAAAATGCTCCTCCATTTTCTTGGACACAAAAAAAACTTTTATAAATATACCCAATATATTTGTGAAAGCAAAATTCTAAAGCGAAAAAAAGAGAAGAGGAGTAGTTGTGAATGAATATTATGGCACGCACCCCCTCTCCTTATATAGGAAAACAATGTCCGAAATATGGAAATACAGCGCTGCATCCAAGCCAACAAACCGCATGACTCTATGCGGTTTGCTGTCCAAACCGCATAAGCTTATGCGGTTTAACCCACGAACCGCATAAGCCTATGCGGTTTCAGGGGCTGGTTTTTCTCAAAATTTTCCTAATTTCGTCTTTCCTAAAACACTACAACCTACTTTGGGCTACGACATTCTTTCGTTGTTCCCATACATCAACATCACGCTCACTTTAGCAATTCGATTCTTACCACGAGTCAACGCATAACATTTTTCGGCTCATACGAGCTCATTTCGCATTTAAAATGAACTTTTGCAAAACTTTTTCACAATCTAAAATGAACATCAACGCATCCCACTCGGGAATCATATCATTTCTTCAACCAAGCCCACCAAACAGGTTTACCGACGAACTTCAAGCTACAACAACAAAGTTCAAAGTTCAAGCTACAACGACATGTACATAAAGGTTCATACAATCTTTAAATACACAAATACACTCGGGTGGCGGCCGATACTCGTCAAACTCACGCCGAACTGAGCCGGTCTCATTTCGGCTCGACTAAACCGAAGCGATCTGCTCAGCCCAAGCCATCCTCCACCTGTTGGCTATACGCCATAACTTCTTATGCGCCTCCTTAGCCACCTGTGAAACACAACGCAAACACAGTTCACACTTTTTCTCCATTTTGCCTTAATTTCACTCAAATTAAGTCAAACTCAGGGGGAAATTTCAAAACAAACGCAGCCAACCCCACTTTACCTTAATTTCACCCAAATTAAACCAAACTGGAGGGGGTAACACAAAAACGACTCTCACAAGTTTGATCATCGATATACTTCATACCTCGATCAAACTGGGGGCTTACACACATACATACAACCACACAAGTACATACCTTCTTCACCTTGCTCGTCCAGCTGTCCATGCCTGCGTCAGTAGTCACCGGCAAGTACGTCGGCAGAACAAAGGTACGACGGACGCCTGAGTCATCATACTCGACAGTAGTACGGAAGTCATCAGCCGCTTCCTGCCATCTCGGGATCAAACTCCCGCAAAACAAATACAAACGCACACGCCAGGGAAATTTTTCGCAAAATTACCTTACGCACCCCCAAACACCGGCACACATACCTCAATCTACCACAAGCAAGCCGAGATCGAGCAAAATGGGCATAGTCTTCCCGGAGACAGAGGAGGCTCACCGACTCTCCTCTCCATACAACGCCACACGATCTGGCGAAAACCCTCGCCAAACAGGACCCTCGGCGGATCGCCAGGCACCACCGAGCCGCCACCCCGCTGAAAGACCAAACGCTCTCCGAGGTACCAAACCGATCCATACGGCGTCGCTATGTATAGGCGCTGGGTCTCGTGACCGCAAACCTAGCCCCAATGCCCTCGTGGAATATCCTCGCATCGCCCCACGGGAATGGCACGAACTACAAAGCAAACAGAACACGCCACAAATCTGGATACAATACAATCATTTTAAGTACACTCTATTTAAAATGGTTCAAGCACAAACCTCATCAAATCGCATTCGCTCAGACGATCCCTAACATCATCATACGACCAATTAAATGCGACGCGGTTACATCGTACCCCCGAATGCACGTCACGGTACTCCTCACGATCCGCGACAAAGATGTGGGGAAGCAGAAAAAGGAAGTGGCTAAGAATCCACGATCGCACACAAGAAACAAAACACGCCACAAAGACAAAAGACAACAAAATGAACAACAATGCACCTAAGACAAAACAAAATGAATACGCACATCCATCAAGAAGCCAGGCGCGACTAAGGACAGTCGCGACCCTCGATCCATGACCCGCGGTCTCACAGCATCCATGCAGAAACGAATGCACAAGCCCAGAGACGGCGTCACCCAGTCAAACGTCCCAATTGCATTCCAATCCAGGAGATGCATAAGGACCGATGTCGATGCCCGCTCACCCTTGTCGCCGAAGTACACTACGCGCCACAAACCACCACATCCACATTCGAGCATTCTGCCCGCCACTCCACTCCGAGGGGCCATACTCGGTCTTCCCCTCAAAATACTCCAAGATATAGCTCGTCTTGAAGGTATAGGGGGGCGCACCCTCACAAATCACCTCCAAACCACCGCCAACCGCGTCAGTCACAATCTCGTCCACAACGGACGGCGTAAACTCAAAATCCATGTCGCGATCCCCAAACGGCAGCCCCGTTATGACCGCGTACTCAGACAAGGTAATGCCGGCCTCAAAGCCGGGCATATGGAACGTCGTCGTGGTGTCCCAATACCTATCCAAGAAGGCCCTGATCAACATCAGGTTCGCCGTCTGTTTCTTCCTCGCAATCTCCCTCCAATGGCCAACCAACGGGCCAAAAGCACTACGCAACACCCAAGCTTGCGCCCTCGGCGGAAGGCTCCTCAAAAGCACACATTGCGGACGAGACGCCCGAGAAAGTCCTCATCGGGCCCTTATCCCAACCCATCGTCGCTCGATAGGAAACATGTCTCTCCGAACAAGCGAGCAAGGTTGTCAGGGCCATCCCAACCCTTCGCGAAAGCCCTGCTCGTGGCGTGACTTTCGCGACCTAGAGCTACTCGCCTCTAGCGCGACCTCCTCGACCTCCTCACCGCTTCCTCGGCGACATCCATCTCGACCTCTCCAGCCTCCTCCACAAACTCCCGAGCAAACGCCACGCCTCCTCCTCCTCAGGATCGCGCACAGGAACATTTCTCCCACGGCCCCTACCTCGTGACTGACCACGTCTCGTGGGCAGATCACGAGGGTCAGCATCCCTCTCACTACGAGTACGCCTCAAACCACTCGAGCTAGAGGCTCCCTCAGTCCTCGAGCTAGCACTCCTGCGGGATTTTGACCTCGTAATACGACTAGAACCTTCCCCTGCAACCAAACACAACCATTACATACAGCTATAATACATGCAAGTATACAACTCGGCATACACATACGCAAATACACACAAATAATATGCACATAATACATATACATTCATTTTAACACATTGCACTATACACTTCACAGGGCATTTTTAGGCCTAATTCACAATTAAGCCAAAAACCGTTCTCTACATTTCAAAATCACAACTTTATGGTTTTTACGCTCCATAATAGTCCCCAACAACAACCCATTACAAGCAATTGCATTTTGGTCACCCCGATCAAAAACCCCCAATTCGCCTTAATTACTCCGTATAACTACGACTTAAGACGGCGATTTGAAAGCTTTAACTCGACTTTTTCGCAAAACTAACGTTATAGGCATGCTATACTCACTATGGGCATCCTACACCGAAGTTTAATTGAAATTCCGGGTCGGAAAATCCGGGTTCGTTTTCGGGCCCGAAACCTAATTTGGACGTTTTTCACACAAAGACGGTCTAAATCACAATCAATTCACACATACACGTTCACATGGCATAATGCAACACAATGACGTCAATTTCAAGCATTCAAACGGCAAATTTCAAGCAAAACTCGGGTTTTCATTCGAAACCCGTCTTTTCAACATTTCAAGGCAAAACTAGCTAATTACAACGACAAATAACGTAAAAGCAAGTTAAAATGGAGCAATACCTCGTTCCATAGCAAGGCAACGCAAGAAAAATGAGCAAAAACGGTTGAGAAATCGAAAAATGGCGTTTTTATGAGTATGAAAACCGAAATGAAGTATAATGGCAAACTTACGGTGCTCTCGTGCCTTTATAACCTCCTGCAGCCAACTAGGGAAACCGCATAACCTTATGCGGTTTGCCCAACGAACCGCATAAGGCTATGCGGTTCATGCCCCTGGTTTTTCTCGGGTTTTTCTCGTTTTACGCCTACTTTTCGATTCCCACTTCATTCTACCCCCAACGCAACTCCAAGTCGTCCGTGCTTGGGTCGTATGTCACCTACATACCGCCATACGCCAGATATTAAGCATTCAATGTATGCATGTAAGCGAATACCTAACGCTCTTCACGAGCCTTACATCATTTTCTCCACCACGGAAGGCAACCATACGCAACCACAACTACATAGACACTCCTCGGCGAGCCTAAGCACATGCACTCTGCGATATACACCTAACTCCAAGCATTTCACTCTACATAGACGCTCCTCGGCGAGTTCAAACACAAACATTACACAGACGCTCTTTCACGAGGCCTACACTAGCACTTACCCAAACATCTTACAAGCATATGCACCCTGCACTCTAGCCCTTTTACATCCAACACATGCAATACGAAGACATTACAAGCACAAGCACCAGCATCAACATTTGACATTACAAGCACACGCAAAGGCACCAACAAACGACAACAAGCACGACGAAGACATTCAGCAGGCCGGCAGGCCCTTATAGCATGCACGGACCGCCAAGTCCTTAAAATGCGACGCCTCCCGCTTAGCTTGGTCAAGTCCTCGTCTCACCCATGGACACATGCTTCGTTCCATTGTGTATCGAGACCGTAATGGTGGGATATGGTCGTAGGAGTTTGACTAGCGCTCTAGTCCGAGCTCAGTCAAACTGGGGGCTCTGTGGATACCCATATCCGTACCCTCCCAAACAAAACCCTGTGATGTATCACGGACTTTTATTACGCATGCTTTAACGTTGACTTATACGGTTCTAACTAATGTCGAATTCATTTTGAGTCGTTTGAAATGTTAAAATGGTTTAGGTCGCTTCACATCACACTCAAATAAACGTTCATTTTGTCCATTTGGAGTTTAGCTAGGTCCTTGTCCTGCTTCATTTGGCATGAGCTTCGCATTTGCACTACAATTAGTCCTTTTACATTAACAAGGTCTAATTCAGCATTCCTAAATTCCTAAATTTAGGCCCGGTAGCTAAAACCGCTATTTAGCCCCCTCTTACACAAAATACGGCTTCACGTCTTACCTTATTTCACAAAAACTATGCAAACACACCCTTTTCATTTTTCCGGGTCTCGGGCCCAAAACCGAGCCCAAACCCAAGCCTTTGGCCCGCACTCCAAAGCCCTGCACATCATAAAATATCTCAGAAATATCTCAGCTCTTTTCTTGGCACACACGCACAAAATTATACTGCATCTTTCGAAGATTTTATGCAACCGAAACTTGGAAAGCAGCCTTAAAACCAGACCCTCAAACCGCATGGCCTTATGCGGTTTGGGGTGGCAACCGCATAAGCCTATGCGGTTTGCCCTGGCAACCGCATAAGGCTATGCGGTTTCTAGGCCTGGTTCTATCCCCTTATTTCCTAATTTCTCCGAGGTTTTTAGTATATATAGGGCCCTATACCTCGACCTCAAAGGAGACTTTCACATCATCTTTCATCACAATTTACAACCAGAATACATCCTTTATACCACAAATTCTCTCATCTCACACTTTTGCATCCACAAAAGCCTCACGCACTCAAATCCTTGAGTTCAACACACCATCCCGTGTTGAATTCATCCTCCTTTCAAGTTCAAGAAGCGAAGCTCTGCCCAGATCTGAAGCGTCAGGACAAGGTAGGTACCGATCCACTTGGATCAAAGCTTTTTCTTATTTTCTATGGACTAACAACGGGGTCTACACTTTAGCGCCCCCCCCGGCTTTGGCACCCAGCACGCTTGCACTCCAAGTGTTCTATTTACTTCGGGTACACTCCATATCCGATGGCACGCCAAAGTCGCATAAGCAACCGACCTTATAAAATAAACCAATGGACAATTGAACTTTATTTTATTTGCATGCATCTTGCACCCTTCTTATTTTGCATTAAATCAACTTAAACAATGAATTCGACCTTTAACTGAACCGTCTTCGTTAACAAGTTAAACATGCTAAGCGAGGGTTTTAATCAATCTTTTTGCATCTCCATTTGCGTTCTTTTACAAACTTATCGCACTTGTTCGTAGCGATAACATTAGCTCAAATATCATCTTACAAGGATTGTTCTAGGTCAGTAGAGGCTATTTTTACATAGGCTTTTCTAAAAGGTTTTCATAAATCATTATTTGAATTAACTCTTCTTCTAAAGTACCCTCACCCCGAATCCAATCTGGTTTCACAAGCCTTAGATCTAGGGGTGTCGGCGTGCTCCAAAATCTAGGACATGTTTTTAACTTAGAACATGGTAGCAGGTTCCTATTTTCCGCGATAAATAGGTGGCGACTCCATAACAGTTCTTAAAGGTTTTTCCAACTTAATCTTTTTTAACTTTAAAATCCGCCCTTAAGCAAGACGCCGAGTTGGGTCCGATCCCGGGTTCTACAATTTTATATCCGAGGATAGTTGTTAGTTTTTTTTTTTTTTTTTTTTGTCAGTCACTTCAGCAAGTAGCAAGCATACGATAGTTAGTGTATTTTATTTTGAGGGAAGTAGTTAGTTATTTAAAAATCCTTAGCCTATGGTCGGTCCTTAAGGTTTCTACCCATCCTCACACTTTAAAGCGATTTTAAGTTTATTATTTAAGTGATCTAATAAAGAAAAATCTAATTTATTATTTGATCCTAGTAGTCTTGCAGTTTAACATATTAATATGTTTGTACTGCCCAGGTGTCTCTCGTTAGGTAAGCATAAATCGCATTAGGCAATTCATGTTACGGTCACGAGTCAGCTCTGATACCAACTGTAACAACCTGGTTTTTAGTCGACTTTAATTACTAAGGCGGAAATTAATTAAGTCTTAAACCAGCGTTATTAATTATACATAAACCCAAATATTACAACCATCGTTCAAGAGTTGAATGAAACAACTCTAAATACGGTACTTTAAAAGAGTAGCGTTAAAAATATTACATATCTCTCAAAAGCAACAAAAGTAAAGCGTAAAAATGTCTCGTGGCCCCATCCAAAATCCAGCTCCTAGTCCACGAACGTCCTGCACAATAAACTATTGGGGGGATGCCCGCTGAGCGGACAGTGACTAGCTATGCTCATACTTACCCTCGATTTCAATTACTTTGGTTTAATATTATCGCTTTATAAACATAACATTATGATAAAACATAAACATGCTTAATACATATAGCATATAGAGACATATAAGTCATAATAAGCATGCAGTCTCAAAGCGATAAATCATATAAGCATGATATTCAATTAGGAAGGCAAATAACAGTTAATGTCATAACAATAGTATCATAATGATTCAACAAGATTACCACGCGATATCGGATCGCAAACAGATATACATATCATATCATTCCCAACATGCAGACTCGATTCATTTCAGAAATTCGTGGTCTTTAGTTTTCGAAGATGGTACACACTCATTCTCATTTAATCATACAACAAACAACACATACTGCTTACGAGCCTGACCACTGAGTAGGCCTTTGTACTCTGATCGATTGCATCTCACTTCCATAGTGCAGAGACTTACTCGACTCGTAAACCACGCCGAATACTATAATACTTGCATCTCATCCTCTAGTGTTCGAAATGATTCGAACTTCAGATACAATCTCGTCAAGTGATCTTTACATGTGGCAAGAACGAATGCTAGTGTCGCGCCCACTAAGAACGAAACACGGCAAGGAGACTTGAACCGCTATAATCGGCATTAATCGCCACGGTGCCCTGGTAACTTTAGCGAAATAGGGGAATAAAACCCTAGTCTAGTACATGTACACTAGTATCCAATTTAAGAATGGGCTATGCTAATCATAGAGCACCTTAACTCAGGATAAAACGACTATTTCCTAAAGCCTGAGACAAAAGCCTTGGCATATTCAATTATCTTGTCCGGCAATGGCGACCGCCACAAGACTATCTTAACCCCACTTCACTCACGATTGACGTTCCCTTATATGAGGCCCAAGCTTGACCTTTTATTTAAACATACTCAAGATTTATTATTTATTTGTTATTTACATATCACATATTACTAGACTCTCCTAGTCTCAGCGTCAAACGTTTAAGTATTTGTAGGTTTCATATGATCACATAACACGTTCGTTTATTATTTGAAGTGTTGTTAATTATTAATGTTTTCAAGTTTCTAAATTGAAACGTTTACTAGTATGTCCAATTTTATTTATGTGTTTTTCAAACACTTTAGGTTATTTACTTCTTTATTTTAAATTTTCAATACTTAGTAAAATTTTCAATTATTTTCAGTATTTCACTATTCACTTTTTACTATTCATAAATCACTATTCACTTGACACTATTCATTGGCCACTATTCATCGTATTTTATACGTATTTTTATACGTATTCGTATTTTTATACTTTGTATTTTATACGTATTTTTATACGTATTCGTATTTTTATACTTCGTATTCTATACGTATTTTTATACTTATACGTATTCCTATACTTGTACGTATTTTATATTTATACGTATTTTTATACGTATTCATATATATTAATATATTTCCTAAGTATAAACTAAAATTTCATTTTATTTACTAAGTACAAAAATTCTAGTTTCAAAGTCGTTAGGTTCGTTTTGTACTTAGTGATTTTTGAAAATATCTAAAAGTCTAGTTTCAAAAACGTTAAGTTCATTTTGTATAAAGTGATAATGATTTTCATTTTAAAATATTAGTTTTAAAAATGTTAAGTTCAATTTGTAAAAAGTGATAATGGTATTCATTTTAAATTGAGACTTAGTTAAATTTAGTCGTCTATTAACTAAATTTAGCGATTTTCATTTTAAAAGATAATAGTATCGTGGATGATTCATTTATAGTCCGTATGTCCAAGTTCAACAATCCAATAGCAAAGGTATTATCACACGATTTAATTCATTTTTATAACGGTTAACATATTTTCATCGGTTTATCGTATTTCATTTATAACTAAAACAATTTATACAAAAATTCAATTCTAATTACTATTTAACTTTAGTGACTTAGTGATAATTTCATTTTGATCAAATTTAGTCAAATTAAAAAGAGAATGTCGTGTGGTTTAATGTACATGTCAAAATTGATTTATTTCTTTTAATTTCTTAATTCTAACTTATTAACTAATAATTAAATTATTTTAACAATAAACTAAAAAGTGATAAAAACAAATTTTAACCCAAAAATAAGAAGAATGCCGTGAGCAAGCTTAGGTGTTCCTAAAATTTCATTTTTCGATTTTATCGGTTTTTAGCTTAAAGTCTTTATATTTTAATTATCCTAATTATACTAAAACGATTTAAACTAAAATGAAATTTACTAAAAATTTCATTTATAATTATGAATAGTGTTTTTCAACACTTTAATTTTCTAACTTTTTAATCTAAATGATTTAGCTAGTTTAAATTATATAGTTAGTAATATATTTACTTGTTAGTTAAATAAAACAATAAATAACAATAATCACAAAAACAATATAAATCAAAATAAGCTACAAATCAAGAATAACATGAACACCATCATGAGTTTTTCAAGAACATCAAAATAACTTCAAGAACACAAATATGCTTATTTTTCATTTGATAATTTATTTTCCTAATTTAATTTTTTTACATGAATACCTCCATTTTATACTAACTTAAACTAACATATTATTTACAAAAATTAAAAATGAAAATTTACCCAAAAAGGGCAAAATGCCGTAGGTATGTATATGTATATATATATATTTGTTTTCGATTTTTAACCACTTTAAACTCAAAGTTAATATTTCACATAATCTTTATATATGATTACTACTCAAATAAAACATAACTAGACATATAAATCATAAGAATCATAATTAAAAATGCTCAAAATTTAATTAACTAAACATGAACATAATACTACAACTTAACTATTATCATTATCACTTATTTATTATCATTTTATTATACAACACATAATCATACAAGTGCATATAAGTGATGTTTAACATATTTAACATAATTTTCATATTCATAAAAACATAATAACAAAACAAGTTAATTTACTAAAAAGATAATACAAGACAAAGCTAGTCACCTTATCGGTAAAGTTATTGGTTGTCCGGATCGATTATGTTATCTAAATCTAGGTCTTCACCCAAGTACCCGTCTTCACCTTCAAAAATAAACCCGAAATAAGCTTCAAAATACCCACTAATGCTAAGTAATACTAGTAGTATATTAAGGTAATATTTAGGGTTTTGTTTTAATGTGTTTTTAGGAGGAAAATGAAAGAAAAACAAAGGAGTAAAATGGGGGAGTATTTCGGCTGAAATGGAGAGCCAAAGGGATGTGTTTTTCACTTATGAAAATAATAAGACAAGTTGTAATGAATTTAGAAGAGTATTGTGTAAGTTTTAGCTAAATTAATAAGTAATGTTTTATTAAAACTAAAATAGGAAGTGATGATGGATGTAGAGTAAGAGAAGTGATGTTGTAGTGAATTAGGGTGGCTTGTGTAAGAGTAGGGAAGACTAAAGTGGTCTTGCATGTGGTTAAAGTGGCCGGCCTAATGGTGGCTCACATGGGCTCGGTTTTTCGTTTTCGGAAATTTCGATTTACGCGTACGTGAAAAGTCTCGAAATGAAATATATGATTTTAAAATAATGTTTCGAAATAAGGTTGGAAATAAAAACGAAAATAAATTTCGACGGGTGATCAAAACAAAAATCGGGTCTAAAACCCTCGAAATCTGATTATAAATTTACTTGGTCGAAAAGTTTATTGTTTTTTCATTGAATCTTAATGATTTAAATAATTATAATCGTTCGTCAAAACGTTTATCAGTTTAAAGAAGTTATAACTTAAAATTTCGAGGTTTTATGAAAGTGTTAGGTTAATAGAATTGAAATAGTAACTAGTTTATTAATAAAATAAGATTTCTTAAGGATAAACAAAATGGTTACAATTTCATTAAGTGTGGATGTTAAGTTTGCTTTTCAAAAAAAAGTTGATGTTGATTGTTTGATTTTTTTGATTTGCGTTTTTGAAAATGTTGACCTGAATTTCAAAGACGGGAAAATTATAAAAGTCCGTTTTTATTTTGAAAACGAAATATGTTAGAAATTAAATTTTATGAATAAAAGGTTTTACATTTATTTATGTGAATAGTAATTTTAACTTGGCATTTTTTTGAATTTTTAAAGGATAGGTGGCTAAGATTAGTTTTAGGATTTGAAATTAGTATTTGATAGCTAATTATTGAATTAAATTAACACGGGGTGTTACAGGTCGGGTATGGGTCCTATTTTTTTAGACCCAATGGGTATGGGTCGGGTCTGGGTTTTATAAATATGGGTCTGGGTCGGGTCTGGGTCCTAATAATAAAACCCGGACCCGACCCGTGGACCCATTTTAAAAAAAAAAAAAAAAAAAAAAAAAAAAAATACTAAAATTACTCACTGTAATAGACAAAGACACGTGAGTACTCACTAACTCACTACTCTTATTGACTTTAGAAAACAAAAAAAGGCAAACCCTACCTACATCTTCACTCATTCTGCCGTTTTCATTTTCAGGTATGTACTCACTACTCTTATACCAATTTTTACCTTTTTTTATTGTTATAACTCTACAAGTTCTTTGGTAAATTTTTTTTTATTGTTATCTTATCCTTCATTCCTCCGATTTTTAGGTAAATTTTTTATCTAAATCGTAATATTGTGAAGTGGTTAATTTGTTTGATGTTTTTACCATTGTTATGGGTTTCTTCATGATATGGAAGAAGACGACTTACAAGAAACTTCGTTCATCGTTTAAAGGATTCAAGAAGGAAGATTATTAAGTTTATTTAGATATGTTTTTATAATTGAACTTTTTAGAACTAATTTAATTTTTGTAATTTGTGAAATTGTGATATGGTCTTTATGAACTTAAGGGGACTATGATTTTCATGGTATATTAGATGTTGTGTTTTGGTATTTTTGGTATTCTATAATGAAGTGAATTTATGATTAAAAAAATAAAATAATGGGTAGACCGTTTTGACTCAGACAGAGCCAGGAGTGGAGTGCAGGTGCAGGTCTGAAAATTTTGGACCCGTTGGGTCTGGGTCGGATCTGGGTCCTCTATAAGGGTGGCGGAGTGCAGTGCAGGTCTCTGGACCCGGCCTGCATCTCGACCCATTGCCATCCCTAGTGAACGTGGTTGTGAATGTGGAATGTTCAAGGTTGGGTAAGATACATGAAATATCAATGCAGATTCATAAATTAGTAGTTTGGGTACATAAATCTATTTGTGTGTCTAGATCATTTATTTACGTATCTGGAAAACTGGTTTACGTATCTGGAGTACTTATATGTGAAAAAATTGGAGCAAGAAGTGGCTAAAGAGACGAAGGCAGCATCGTCAAAGAAGGCTAAAGAGACGAAGGCAGCATCGTCGAATAATCAGTTGTTTGCCACATTGCTCACCGTTTTGTTCTGTTTGGTTATCTTTCTTCAAGGTAAATTGCTTACTGAGTTTGATCATGTTTTGGGTTCTTATCTTCGGTTCAACTAGCTTCACTCAACTTCCCGTTATTGTCGCTTTGATGTGTTATTAGTTTTCCTCTTTGTCTGAAGTTGTCCTACGAGGTTTGAAATCTGAGGTTGGACAACACACCCTTAATCAATTGTTATAGATCTAGTTTAACGTGTTCAATGATGGAGCTCATTATCAGATTGCATTCTTGTGTGTTTCAATTGCCAAAGCTTTAACGTGTTGGGGGAGTTCTCTTTTCGGCTCCTCCTACCATCTTGTTCAGGTCCATTTCGTACTAGATTAAATTATCAAAGGACATAATCACAAAATACGGTAAACTTATTATTTAATGCACTCCGTTTATGAAAGGAACACTAGAAACATACTTTTCACATTTGGGAAAACAAGTATGATTTCAATGAATTAAAGATGATAGTAGTCGTTTATGAGGCAATTTAATGTATTGCATTCAAGTGTCTAATCAAAGAAAGTTAATAAAAAGATGCCAGATTTTCAATTCATCTAGTAGGTTACGAGTAGTGTAGAGATAAGGTATAATAATCTAGGTATCATGTTACTATAGAAGTATGTATGTGAGTACCTTTAACCACTCAACCTGACCTATTACTTCGGTAGGGACTGAAGAAAAACATAGACAAGGGATCACTAATTCACCAGTGGTTGTCGAACAATAAGGATGTCCAGAGAAACAAACATTGAAAGAAAACGTTCTACTTGGTCTGTTGTTACTTGTGGACACGGATAGGTGACAAACATTTGCGCTCAGATTCTACACCAGGAAGATATTGATGAATTTTTTGAAAATTATGTATCCGTAACATAATTCAATGTATCCGCGCCAGAATTCAATGTATCCACGATGTATTAGCCCCATCATCGACTATTATTTTTTCATGAACAAACTTTGCAAGCTGGAATATTTGGGCTGCCATCAATTGGTCGCTAGTGCACTCTGTCGTCTGTTGCGTGTTGGCTTGTCCTGTGCGCTGTTGGCTGCCTCTGTAGGCTATTACCTGCGACGACCTACTTTTCATAGCCGCATGCTGCTTTCCGCTACTGCATGTTGTAGCCTGTTGCGTGCTATTGTGTGTTGTCGTCTACTACGCTCTGATTTCAATGTTGTCTTATTTGTCCGACCTCACAGCGTTCTTCTTTGTCACCTTTCAGTCTTCTTTGTCCACTATTGTGTGCTGTCGTGTTTGTTGTGTGTTGTCGTCTACTACGCTCTCATCCATGTCCCATATGTGGACAACCGTTTTCCGATTAGTAGTATTTTCAGAAATGGGATCCACTTTCTCTATGGATTCATCTCTTCCAAGATCAGTCATCGTGGCCAAACTCTACAAGCGAAGCATTGCCAACCTGTAGCGGTGTAGCCTGAAACACAAATGAAGCTTTCTAAAAACTACCGAGTACGTATTTTCCTTTACATACAATAACAGAGCAACAGAAAATAAGCATTCTAAAACGGATTTGATCCAAAAAATTATGCACTATATAAATTCTTTTCGCTAATAGATTTCTACATTTTTAAGGACACCGACTCAGCTATGCAGCTTGTTTCGTTGACGAGGGAAAGCAAGGAGCAGTACACTTCTCACCTGCTTACAAGTAGGAGAATAACACCTGTAGGTGGGTGAAAGTGCAGCATACACGACAGCACACTTGCTTAAGACGCATTTTCATGTATCTAAGACGTATTTTTAAGTATCCAAAATTTTTATTTTATAATTTCGACACGTTTTGTGTCTCTGGAAAATATTAATGTACCTAATTCATATATTAGTGTACCTAATTTATATATTATTGTTCCTAATTCATATATTAGTGCACCTAATTAATTAGGTACAACAACTATAACTAGGGGAAAAAATCGTGTAACTAAAGTCAAAATTACTGTAACTAGGAGGAAAAATCGTGTACCTAAAAGCAAAATTACTGTAACCAAAAAATGAATTCACTAAAGGCAAAATGAATTAGGTAGAAAAACTGTAACTAGAGGGAAAAATTGTGTAACTAAAGCCAAAATTACTGTAACTAGAAAATGAATTAACTAAAGCCAAAATTAATTAGGTAAAAAAACTGTAACTAGAGGAAAAAATTGTGTAACTAAAGTCAAAATTACTGTAACTAGGAGGAAAAATCGTGTAACTAAAAGCAAAAAGTAAATGTAACTAGAGGGAAAAATCGTGTAACTAAAGCCAAAATTATTGTAACTAGAAAATGAATTAACTAAAGCCAAAATTAATTAGGTAAAAAAACTGTAACTAGAGGAAAAAATCGTGTAACTAAAGTCAAAATTACTGTAACTAGGAGGAAAAATCGTGTAACTAAAAGCTAAAAAACTGTAATAAAAAAATGAATTCACTAAAGGCAAAATGAATTAGGTAGAAAAACTGTAACTAGAGGGAAAAATCGTGTAACTAAAGCCAAAATTACTGTAACTAGAAAATGAATTAACTAAAGCCAAAATTAATTAGGTAAAAAAACTGTAACTAGAGGAAAAAATCGTGTAACTAAAGTCAAAATTACTGTAACTAGGAGGAAAAATCGTGTAACTAAAAGCAAAAAGTAAATGTAACTAGAGGGAAAAATCGTGTAACTAAAGCCAAAATTATTGTAACTTGGAAAATGAATTAACTAAAGCCAAAATTAATCAGGTAAAAAAACTGTAACTAGAGGAAAAAATCGTGTAACTAAAGTCAAAATTACTGTAACTAGGAGGAAAAATCGTGTAACTAAAAGCAAAAAAACTGTAACCAAAAAATGAATTCACTAAAGTCCGCGTTTTTCTTCAACAAATAAAAAGCTGTTTCGGTTTGCTCTGTTAGATGTCGAGGAATGGCTGAGTTTGGTTTTGTGTGTTTCTAGTTAAATTGAATGCTTTTCTGGTCATGTTGTTTTATTGTAATATATTGGTGTTTAGTTTTAGAGGTAATGAGACAAGAGATCGGTTTGTTTTATTGTAATATATTGGTGTTTAGTATCTTTAGATCTCTTGTCTTATCTTTAGATCATGTTGTTGTATTGTAATATATTGGTGTTTAGTCTTGCGAGTATGTTGTTTCTTTTGTTCTCCTTGTAGTCTTGTAATGGTATCAATGGAAGACTTTATAATTTGTTGTAATGAAATATTTGTGTGTTATTTAGCGGTTGTTGAGGAACATTTAATAATTGTTGATGTAACTTCATTTTTATAAGCTAATTTGATTGTACGATTATTCAACAAAATTTCAAAACGACGTCTAATTCATTTTTTAACTGAAAAACGAACAATGGAACTAAGATGAAAAACAATGCAACTAGAATGAAAAATAATGCAACTAAGATGAATAACAATGTAACCTGAAAAACGAACAATGCAACTAGGATGAAATATCTTGTAACTAGAGGAGAAATTCATGTAACTCAAGGGGAAATTCATGTAACTAGAGGAGAAATTCATGTAACTAGAGGGGAAATTCATGTAACTCGAGGGAAAATTACTGTAACTAGAACAAAATAAAGTGTAACTAGAAAATGTGATGCTTATTTCTACATACTACAAGGGAAAAGTGATGCTTGACTCATAATAAGTGTAACCACAAAGGGAAAAACAATGTAACTAGGACGATAAAACCTGTAGCTACACTCATAATAAGCGTAACCACAAAGCCGAAACAATTCATAATTACTAGAGGGAAAATAACTGTAACTAGAGGGAAAATTCAAGTAACTAGATGGGAAATTCATGTAACTAGAGGGAAAATAACTGCAACTAGAGGGAAAATTCATGTAACTAGAACAAAATAAAGTGTAACTAGAAAATGTGATGCTTATTTCAACATACTAATAAGCGTAACCACAAAGGGGAAACAATTCATAATTACTAGAGCGAAAATAACTGTAACTAGAGGGGGAATTCATGTAACTAAGGGGGCAATTACTGTAACTAGAGGGAAAATAACCGTAACTAGAGGGGAAATTCATGTAACTAGAGGGGAAATTCATGAAATTAGAACAAAATAAAGTGTAACTAGATGGGAAATTCATGTAACTGAAGGGGGAATTCATGTAACTAGAGGGGAAATTACTGTAACTAGAAGGGAAATTCATGTAACTAGAGGGGAAATTCATGTTACTGAAGGGGGAATTCATGTAACTAGAGGAGAAATTACTGTAACTAGAAGGGAAATTCATGTAACTAGAGGGGAAATTCATGTAATTAGAGGGAAAACTTATGTAACTAGAGAGGAAATTCATATAACTAGAGGGGAAATTCATGTAACTAGAGTGGAAATACATGTAACTAGAACAAAATAAAGTGTAACTAGAAAATGTGATGCTTATTTCAACATACTACAAAATAAGTAGAAAGTGTAACTAGAACAAAATAACTGTAACTAGAGGGGAAATTCATGTAACTAGATGGGAAATTCATGTAACTAGAGGGGAAATTACTGTAACTAGAGGGGAAATTCATGTAACTAGAGGGGAAATTCATGTAACTCGAGGGGAAATTACTGTAACTAGAACAAAATAAAGTGTAACTAGAAAATGGTATGCATATTTCAACATACTACAAGGGAAAAGTGATGCTTGACTCATAATAAGTGTAACCACAAAGGGAAAAACAATGTAACTAGGACGATAAAACCTGTAGCTACACTCATTATAATGAAAAACGAACAATGGAACTAAGATGAAAAACAATGCAACTAGAATGAAAAATAATGCAACTAAGATGAATAACAATGTAACCAGAAAAACGAACAATGCAACTAGGATGAAATATCTTGTAACTAGAGGAGAAATTCATGTAACTCAAGGGGAAATTCATGTAACTAGAGGAGAAATTCATGTAACTAGAGGGGAAATTCATGTAACTCGAGGGAAAATTACTGTAACTAGAACAAAATAAAGTGTAACTAGAAAATATGATGCTTATTTCTACATACTACAAGGGAAAAGTGATGCTTGACTCATAATAAGTGTAACCACAAAGGGAAAAACAATGTAACTAGGACGATAAAACCTGTAGCTACACTCATAATAAGCGTAACCACAAAGCCGAAACAATTCATAATTACTAGAGGGAAAATAACTGTAACTAGAGGGGAAATTCAAGTAACTAGATGGGAAATTCATGTAACTAGAGGGAAAATAACTGCAACTAGAGGGGAAATTCATGTAACTAGAACAAAATAAAGTGTAACTAGAAAATGTGATGCTTATTTCAACATACTAATAAGCGTAACCACAAAGGGGAAACAATTCATAATTACTAGAGCGAAAATAACTGTAACTAGAGGGGAAATTCATGTAACTAGGGGGAAATTCATGTAACTAGAGGGAAAACTTATGTAACTAGAGGGGAAGTTCATATAACTAGAGGGGAAATTTATGTAACTAGAACAAAATAAAGTGTAACTAGAAAATGTGATGCTTATTTCAACATACTACAAAATAAGTAGAAAGTGTAACTAGAACAAAATAACTGTAACTAGAGAGGAAATTCATGTAACTAGATGGGAAATTATGAGTCAGATTACTTAGGTTCCCATTCAATCATGTAGTAAAATCAAATGATGACTATTCTAAAGATTGTAATTCAAAATTTTGTCTGAGGAATTTTTTGCCTCTTTAAGCTTATGAAATCATATATGTCTATCCGGACTATAACTTCGTCTATCTAACCTCACAATTTGTGTATCTAACCTCTAACCAATAACCATCAATAGAACTGCCATACTCCATTCATCCTAAGGATCACCTAAAAAAAAGTACCATTATTGTAACCAGAAATTAACTGAATAATAAAAGTTTTCAATTATATAAAAAAACTGTAACTAGGGGAGAAAATCGTGTAACTAAGGGCAAAATTACTGTAACGAGAAAGTAACTGAACAATAAAAGTTTCAAGGTGTAATCTTATTCAATTTTGGAGCCTCATATTATGTAATTTGTAGTGAAAAACTGTAAATACATATGTACTCATAATTAACTGTAAAAACTGTAAATTATCAAAACCTGTAACTAGAGGGAAAAATCGTGTAACTAAAACCAAAATTACTGTAACTAGTGGGGAAAATCGTAAATTTGTGTATATAGCATCAGATTTCACGTACTTTTACAAGTTAGTTGGACATCGTATTTGGCAGCTACTTTCTTTATCTACGAAATCATGTCGTGCTAAGAAGCCATGTCAGAGCTACAGTAACCTAAATATTACAGTCATCATCCAACTCTTAGTTACTTTCATCAGTTCAAAATAGTGGACAACACTGGACAAGATCGGATAGCTGCGTTGTAACACCCCGTGTTTTTAAGGTTAAATTAAAATATATTATTATTCACAAATTTATTTAACACTATATTTATCTTTCATAATACTTTATATTTTAATAGCTTATAAATCAATTTTGTGACCCTTTCATTTAAATAATATATATAATATAATTTTATATATCTAATACTATTTTATTACAAAAATAATATTATTAATTTATAATATAAAAATAGAAAAAATAGTAAAAGTTAATAATATTTTCTATAGCTATAAATATTTGTTATAATATGAGTACTAGTATTTCCTAAAATATCAAATTTGACTTATTTTGTATATATTTTAAATTATCTTGACCTAAATTAATTTATTTTTCTTTTTAGGAAAATATTAGACTTTTAAGCAGAATAGATGACTTAGCTAATACTCCCTCCTATCCATCCATTTCTTTGCATCACTTTTTGCACGCTTTTTAAGAAACATATAAATAGTAGTGTAAGGTGAGTAAAAAGAGAAAATAAAGTAGGTTTTGAAAGAGAAAATATTTTCCATAAAAAGAAATGCAAACAAATGAATGAACATTCCGAAAAAGGAAAGTGCAAACAAATGGATGGATAGGAGGGAGTACTAATACTACTTATAATATATTTCGTATTCTTTTATATAAAAACGAAACCTAATTATGTCCTGCGTAACCTTCCTCTGCTATTTCCGTCTTCTTTAAAACCACCATCAACAATCTCATTCAACCTTGCTTCACTCCTTCGTTTCTTGACGGTTTTACTCCGTTCTTGCGTCATAATTATCCTCTCTTCATCCTCTTCACATTAAGGTAAGCTATACTCCGTTTCGTCTCTGTCGCTCGGATCGTCGCCGATATCGTAACTCGTATTTATACCCGTTTTTCTCCCTAATCGATCATAGGATTGAACCGGAACGACCCTGACGCTGATACGTACGTGGTGGACGACTCAATTGAAGACTAGCGCGAAAAGGTAACGGTGATGACGTTACTCGGTATTACATTACTATGTTGTGTATGGCCGTCCCGTTCGAGTCTACTTGGTCTCGTATGAACTGAATGGGTTCTATTATGTGTTGTATGGTGTTATTTTGTGTTGGGTGAGCGATTTATTGGGTGTAGGTTTAATCGTCAGAGGCATGGGTTTCATTGTTCTGTTGTAGTATGTCGTTCTTGTTTGCTAATTAGGGTAGTGCAAGTGATTAGGTTGAACTGCTGGTAATGTTTGCTAATTGGTTGATAAACACATAAGTAATCATTAGGTTTCCACTTGTTTATTAAAAAATGGGTATTTGATGTGTGTTTTTATGTGTTAACTCAGGATTATATGGACATGGGGTGCATGTACGTGTATGTAGTTTATGTATGCTAGTATATATATTCATCTATACTATATATTTGTGTGTTTGAGCGTGTACGTGGGTATTCCAGAATTGAAGGTATCGAGGGAGTAGTTATTATTTTATTATTGATTTAGTAAGTTACGTTGATATTTACTCCGTATAAATTGTTATTGTTTTGAGAATTATAACACATGTTGAGATTGGCTTGAGTTCGTATTGTATTGACCTTGATAAGCTAAAGAATCGTTGAATTGACTTGACTGTGATTGATTTGTTTGTATGCTTGAGTTTAGTGTGCGTACGGGTACTGTTCTGGCACGTACGTGAGGAGTTACAACGTCTTTTGTAGGACGGTGCCGCCTGTCGTGGGTTCTCATCCATTTTGTAGTGGCTCTGAGACTATGGTTATCGAAAGTCCTTTTGTAGGGGCGCCACTCTTTTGTAGGGGTGGTTATTGTTTGTCCACACTCTTTTGTAGGGGTGTGCTTGGCCAAGTTTAGACTATTGTTCGAGGCATTTTGTAGTGCCACCATAGGGTCAGGATCTTTTGTAGGGTCCGGGGTGTTTTGTAGCGCCCAGTACTCCGTGCTATCTCTTGCGGTTGATTGCGATTGATTGTGGATTGTTGATTGTTGAGTGTCACTTTGTTGATGGCATTCAGCTTGTTGATTATTGTATGTCACTTTGTTGATGACATTTTGAGTGTGAATATTGGCCATTGGACTTTGCTATTGTTAATTGTTGTTGGTTATACTTTGATCATAGGCCGTAGGCCAGGTAAGGTACTTGTTGAGTTGTATTGAGATTGTCGTATTATTGTTAATTATTGTTATATAGCTTGTGATTATCACATGTTTTTATTTTATGAGCTGTTTTATTTACTTGTTAACTTTATTGTGATGTAATATGGCTGGGAGAACGTCTGAGTTACTCCCCACCGATCGTGGGTCATTGCATGTTTTGCGGCAGGTTAGCGCGGGTTCGGGTTTGAAGTGTGAGAAGCCGTGAGAATTGACCCCGTAGCTAGCTTTTGTTGAGGAACTTGGACTAGACTTGTTGATTTAGACTTTATCATTTTTCATACCTATATTTCATTTTGGATTGTAAGGGGTATTTACTCCCCGTTTTCTAGGTCACAAGGCCTACTCTTTCAGCTTGTGTTTGTTTAGTGAGTGACGACTCGGATTACACGGTGTTTCCGCCACCGTGGTCTTCGTTTTTATTCATTTTCTTTTATAAATCCTTTTTAAAAGCTTATTTTATTTTGTTGGAAAATCCGGGTTGTTACATGCGTGCAACAGCAAATAGCACACAACAGCGCGTAGCAGACGACAGCATGCCGCAGCGTGCAACAGAGGACAACGCGCACAATGACAACAGACTATAGCACGCACAAGCTCATAGCAGGCGACCTCCCACATTTTGAAAGGCAGTGCACTTGAGATGACAACACACAGAAGACGATAGAGCTAGTAATTCCCTCCATTCGAAGCACCAGCAACTAAGCCAAAATATACAAGGAATCGGATAAAAGCAAATGCATCGAAACTATAGACGCTGACAAGTAATAAAGCAAAATAACATAAGAATATCAAAATGGAAGATATATACGGATAGATCATTTTCTGAATGTTTTGATCCTCCTTCATTTTCTCTGTAGTTTCCACCGACAATGAAGACCCACATTTACCTTGTAGCACATTCAAAATAGCAAGCATTATTAGGATTATGTTGGTAATGAAAATATAAGCAAACGTCAAATGCAAAAAATTTTAAACCCATATAGGTGGCGTCATAAGTTGTTCATTGTACGTGGGAAGCGGTTTCTCATGCCTTTGATGATGATGAGTGGATACGAAATCATATGCACTAATACTTAACCTGAAATTTATGTATCCAGACCTTAATTTTGTGTACCTGGAGTTGCATTTTGTGTATATGAACTTATAAAAAGTAGAATAACATCAGTCAAAATTCAAGAGTGTTGCAAACCTGAAAAATGTGCAAAAGTGCATAACGTGTCATTTTGTAAATGCTGGCCTGAAAAAGTTGTGAGCCTGTACGTGCATCAATAGTACCGAAAGGTTCGTCGAGCAAGTAGGTAGATATCGCGAGCGATTTGGAACTGCTAGTCAGGGAACATACAAGAAATTAAGTATGAAATGTATTACACTTTCATACCCACACAGTTTACAATTGTGACATGTCAGTGATATCATACCATTATGTGACAGAAAAACATGATTAAAAGCTTAAAATACCAGATGTCTAGAAAAAATTATACATGCTATGGAGGAAAAATGACATAATACGGAGTAATGGTGTAGACTTACCCAACCAACAATGTTCACACCTTTCTCGATGAAATATGCATATGTTGCACACTTGCTACTCAAGACCTCCGAAACCAGAACTCCAAAGCTATATATCTGCCACTTTGCATATACTCTGCTATAAAAAAAACGTGTATGCTAGAATTCAGTATCCAACATAATATTACTAAATAGCAAAATTGCTGTATCTAAACACTAATAGAATGTACCTACTTTAGAAATACTTGTTTATATAGATGGAATTGGTCAAATTGTTGACGGAACAATACCATATAACACAATTACATTATATAATCTCTAGTTCATAATTTTATACTGTGAAAATGAAATCTTTGAGCTACATTCCAAAATTTAAATGAGATTCTATACTTGAAGACTGAACACTAACAAGTTGAATACTAAACACTTACAATCCTGCTTAGATCACCAAAGTACTGTCTTGTCCTAGCGAAGCCTCTGTTTTCAACGCATCTGTTGATTAACTTAAAGTTCCCTGTCACAGATGCCGTAATGGCAGTTGAATGAGGTAAATAACAAGGATTGTTCCATTTTTACATAGACTAAACACATTGAAATGGAAGGGCGGTAGAAAAACAGACAATAACATACATTATCCCTCTGCTAACGCTTGACAAGAAAACACAATTGAGATCACAAAAATGCCACTGCTAGATCCATTTCCCCTTCTTTTACAGCCTGTTTTGAACAACTCTGGTTATAGATTGAAAGTTCTTATGTCGTAAATATTTTATAGACCACAACATTGTAACATCCTTGTATATGTTAAAAGCGGACTTGCAAATATACAATAATACTTTAGCAGTCATCTAAAGAAACGAGACTATTGTCAGTTTGTCAGTTAACAAGCACACAAAAAAACCATGCCTCAACAATAACCATTTCCAGAATGACCAGTTTGCTGCACTTAGGTGTGTACCTATAGATACACGTTTCTAATTTGAATTAGGCATGTATATCCAACAAATTTATATTAAACATGTACGAGACTCGGCAGTAATAAAGTGCATCCTACGGCTAAACAAAGTAACAAAGAGAAACCACGTACCTCAGGTGAGACCTTGAACATTAAAAAGGCTGCTGGAAGGATCATAGAAAACATCGAGAAAAGCGGATGCCAAATCATCGAAAACTTACGCTAAAGGTAGCATAAGTAATGGGCTTCCTTTTTCAATGTCGATAACCCGCATATTGTATACTGCGCTTAACAAAGACGCACCTTTCTTTGATGCTATGTTGTCGTCATCATCAACATCCTACTTCACTGTCAACGTCAACACTCCCCTCTCTCAATTCAAAACTAGACTTATTAGAGGATTATTCTACGTATCCGCACATCTAATAAATGTGTCCGCAACATAAGTCAATGTATCCACCCATAAATTCACCAATTTTACTATAAAACCCATATTTATCCCTACTAAATCTACACCTACATGTTTTCAGCGTACCTCACTACCAACTACCATCTTTGAGAGAATAAGTGAATGATAATAAGTGACCGCAAATTGCTACAAAACAAAACCTACTTATCAATTTGAGAGAAAGCGACCATAGAGCAGCAAGCGACGCGTCGTAGTGTAGGTCACGGAAGTGCATATAATACAATTATAGATACACCAAATTGCACTTCACATACATTAAATTGTTATCCGGATACATTTTTTTCTCTTAAATGTTTAATGTAACTAACATTATAAATGATGTATCTACATATTAAATTGATGGACTAAAATTTTTAAAAACCTAATTTCGTTATTATTGAAAATTTAGAGTAATTAATAACAATATAGAGTAATTTTTAAAAATGAATAATCACTTTTGTACATTACCAAAGCATAGCAGCATCGTTGTGGTCGGTGAATGGCTCCGGCGAGGTGAGAGTGACGGCAGCCAGGTGGCATCAGCTCCGAAAGTGCTCTCGGCGAGACTCAAGCCCCAATTTATCACATGCCTAAATCATATAAACCCTAATTTGCCAAGTTCAAAGTAAACAATAACAATTAAGTATACTTATAACTAATTTTTACACCACAATTAGAGCACATTACCGGAATTAAAAGAATAAATTGATCCAATTCAATTAGAATGAAGCTAATTCAAATTTCTGGTTAAATCTGGAATAAAAATTAATCAACCCACCTTATATTGTTAGTGGCCGGCGCCGGTTGGTGGTGGCCGGAGCGGCGTCTTCTACCGGTGATTGGCCGCCATCTTCAGGTGGTTGAGTATGAAGGAGGTTGAAGAGAGTGGGCAAATTTCCTGTACCAAGAAAATGAAAGTCATTGTAGTGACTAATGAGTGCGGGATTTGAGGGAGAGCAGGTGAGTGCGTGTTAAGTTAGTTCGTAGGGTTCTATATATATATATATATATATATATATATATATATATATATAGGAATTGAATCAGGTGAGACCACTCCCTTAAAATGAGACCACCCGTTAAAATGAGACCACTCTGTTATAATAACATAATATCTTATTACTATAACAATGTATCTTCTTTATTGTTTTTTTTTGGTAAAAAAAATAAAAAAAAAATTTTAAAAAAAAAATAAAAATAAAAAATAAAAAAAATTAGCTCAATGTTGAAACTATGTTATAATAACAAATATTCATTTATGTTATAATAACATAACTTTAGATGTATTACTATAATAAACATAGGGTGTTATATATTATAACAGCCGCGACAGATCTAGGTCGTTGATTTTTAGATCTAACGGTCCAGATTTGCGGGACGGTCTTATTTTAAGGGGTGGTCTCACCGGATCCTCACTGTATATATATATATATATATATATATATATATATATATATATATATATATATTAGATTCTCTCTATTTTTTACTGCTTTTTCTACTGTAATTTTAATTGTGCTTAAAAAGTCAAATAAAACAAAATCACACATAACTATATTCTCAATTACTTCGTATATATAAACCATAATAGCAAAAATTGCCCGAGTATATAAATAGTAGATAATAGTGTTGCGTCGTTAATGGAATTGAAGGGATGAAGTAATTTTTTTTATCGGTAACTAGTTTAAAGAACCGTGTAATACACGAGCTATATTACACCAGTGTAAAACGTAGCTATTTTTCAAACACAAATTCTTGTATGACTCAAGCCTTAGTATCCTGTAGTATTTAAGTGATAATAGTGATTAATTGTTAGAAATTTTTTTAGTATCCTGTAAGTGACTTTATTAGATTTATTTCATAGTTTTGTACCCTTTTCACTGCAATTTTTATTTGGTCTCACATTAACTTAATGTGAGTTCTGCCTTACAGGAGAATTATTGTCTTAGGAATATGGTCACTCTAATTTGTCAATTTTTCATATGGTCACTCTAATTTAGTCATTCTAATTTATCAATTTTTCTATCATATTTCGTATTTGAATGACTTTTTTCAATTTTTATCAATTTATTTTTTAATAATTTTTTTTTTTTTTGGGTAACGAGGGGTTGGTTCCCCCCGGGCACTTGCAATACCCTGCAAACCACATGTAAATGTCCTTTAGTTCACTTGGAGTCTAGCTTGTCTCGAATCTAGGTCCTAATCGGCATGCGCACACCCCTTTTACAAACACACATGAAGCAATTGGTCTTTTTACATTAACAAGGTCCAATTCAATTCTCCTAAATTCCTAAATTTAGGCGCAGTTGCTAAAACCACCTTTTGGCTCTAGAAAACACCAAATACGGCCTCACGGGTCGTCTTATTTCACAAAACACTACAAAATACACCCTTTTCACATTTTCGGGTCTCGGGCCCAGAATCAAGCCCAGTGGCATTCCTGACCCGTCTCCCAAAGCCCTGGAGAACCTAAACAAACCCTACATCCAGCCAATACACCGTATCTTAGAGCTCAAGAAAGAATATGTCGCATATCCCAAAAGATAATTTGGAAATATACGGAAAAAGGGGACTTTACCCGCCCTTCCAATCGCAAGGAGCCTTGCGATTGGAGGAGGAATTTGCAAGAGCCTTGCGATTGGAGGAGGAATTTGCAAGAGCCCTTGCGATTGCCTCAGGCATTCGCAAGGTGCCTTGCGATTCCTACGGCTGGCTTTATCCTCTAGGTTTCCTAAATCTTGACGAGCTCTCTACTATAAATACAACCCCCCTACATACGTCTCAAAGACAATCAATTCACATCAGAATTTCACAACAACTTCAGCAAGCTCTCTTAAAACGCCTCACGCATAAACATCCTTGAATTCTTCATTTTCTCGTGTTGAATTCTCCCTCCTTGAAGCGAAGCGCTGCCGGTTTCCTAGTCCGAGACAGGTAGGTCTTCATCCTAGCATGGATTAAGGTTTTTTGTTTACTTCTTGACTTGTATAGGTCTACATTAGGCTCGCCCCGACTTTGGTACGCAAGTCTGCTTTTCATAAGGCGGCCATGCACCTCGAATACACACCCTATTCGTAACACCTTTCCAAAGTTGCATAAACAACTGACCCCCCCTTTAAAATAAACCAAATGGACTTTATTTTATGTATGCATTTAGCAAATCCTCATCTTGCATTTATTCACTTAACAATGAATTCGACATTAACTGAACCGTTTTCGTTAACAAGTTTAAGCATGCCCAAATGAGGGTTTTAATCAATCTCTTTTTGCATTTGCATTTGCATTCTTTTTACAACCTATATCGCACTTGTACGTAGCGAATTACTTAAGCTCATATATCATTCTTTGCAATGTTCTCAAGCTTAGTAGAGGCTATCTTTGATAGGCTTTTCCAAAAGATCTTTCATAAAACATTATTTGAACTATTCTTTAGAAGAGTACCCTCACCCGAATCCGAATTTGGTTTCACAATAGCCATAGACGGATGGGTGTCGACGTGCCTTGAACTCTAAGACGTGTCTTTGAGCATGAGGACACGGAGGCGGGTTCTAAATTTTCCTCATAATTTAGTGGCGGCTCCGAAGCAGTTTTTAAAGGTTTTTCTAACTTAATCTTTTTCAACTATTCGCCCCTTAGCAAGACGTCGAGTGGTCCCATTTAACCCCGGTACCTACAGTTGGTGACTCCGCTGGGGACATGTTTTATTTTTTAAAACTAAAACTAGCATTTTCTTTTTAAAAATAAAAATGAGACTCGAACAACTAGAGAACAATCATCATATGTGAGCTAAGCATATTCGTTTAGAGTCGAATCCAGTGGATTCACACACAAACACCCTTGAGAGGTGGTTCCAAACGCAGGCGTCGTCCATTCGACGAGGCACGTTTTGGATTAACTTTCCTCTCACCCCTCCACGGCTTGCCGTAACGAACTGGTTTGACCGTCCCAGGGCTTCCTTCGTATCCTACACGTTTTACTGTGTGGGCGAAGGGCTAAAAGCATCTGCCAAAGCGTACTCAAACCAGTTGGAGGCGTACGAGACTTGACCAAACGACCAAGAGTCATACGTACAAATGCGAGGCTATACACTATAGCCTTTTTCAAAATTCATTTGCATTGCATATTTTCGAAAAGTCGCTTAAAGTTTTCAAAGATATAAATCAATCTAACAACTAACAAGTTAACACTTTTCAAACAAAATAATCGCGGATTTTTGAAATAAACACTTTTTTCAAATTTCCTTTTACAAAAATTAGCAAAACCCGAGTCAAGGTTTCTAAACCCGAACTCGTGGATTTATTCTTTGGGTCTCGCGGCTCAAATATTTTTAACATCTTCGGCTTGACTAGCTCAAGTCGAATCCTTTTCGCACATCCAACATTAGCCCATGACAACATACCGTCACTCCGGCTACGTAGATGCAAAACAAAAAGCATTTTTAACATCGAGACGAGTTGCGCGCACGCATTCTCGTCTCAAAAACATCTCTAGCTAAAACATTTTCGAAAAAATTCCTTCTTTTAAAGCTTAAAAGAGTCTTTTCAAACGAAATGAGCTAAACAAAATGCGTAAATGAATGTGTCAATCGTGTCACTGATGCACCCTATGCAAATGTAGGTTTCAACTGGATACTCGCCGCACCAAAAACCGAGTCATCATCCCCCACAAGAAGCGAACCTGCACCCGAAAAATGGCCGGTAATGACGAGGTTAACGCACTCCGTGAACAAGTCACTAAGCTGACCGCTGACCTTGACAGCGTACTGAACCACCACCAAACTGAGGTGGACCGAATGGAGCAGAGGATTAAGGACGAGGCGGACAAACACGCCAAAAAGCTCCAGGCTATGGAGGAGCGCCTCCGTGCCCCGGGGGGCTACTCCATACACAAAGAGAACGAAAACGTTCCTCTAAACATCAAGGACGAACTACCCAGCAAGCTCGCCCTTAGTGACCTCCCGATCTTTCAAGGTCACGAGAGCCCGATCACTCACATTAGGGCCTTCAAATCAGAGATGGGTATCAAGGGGGTTGACCCAAAACATTGGCCATCACTTTTCCCACATTCTCTCGCAGCCATACCCAAGACCTGGTTCTACTCCATAGACCCAGAACGTCTCAAATCATTTGAACAAATCACGGTCGAGTTCGACCACCAATATCGAGACAATGATGACACCCAAGTCTCGATCCGCACCCTTGAAGTCCTAGCACAAAAGGACAACGAAGGATTCACCGAGTACCTTACTAGGTGGAAGAAGCTTAGTGCGCAGATCCCAAATCGTCCACGTGAGGACGAACTTGTGCCCAAGTTTGTTAACAACTTGCGACCCGTGAACCAATTCTACATGCGGTATAGCAACATTCAAACCTTCAAGCAACTTACTAAGGTCGGCACTCAAATTGAAGACGACCTTCGAACTGGAACCATGGCCAAGTACACTGGCCATGCATATCAAGGGAGCTCATCCAAGTCGACACGCACGGCCAAGGGCGATGAGAATCGCACCGTCGGCAATCTGGAATCATTTGGCAACCTGGAATCATTTGCCACTTCTACTTCTTCTTCCTTTAAGCCTAGGAGAATTTCGACACACTCTATATGTCTTACACAAAGGCATTCAAGAGACTTGTCGACAAAAACTACCTGCAACCCATCGGGCCTACCAGCGAACCGCCCGAAGACAAGAAGCCCAACTCGTGGGATCCTAACGTTTTCTGTGCATACCACAGAGGCAAAGGCCACGACACTGAGAACTGCTTCAAGCTGAAGTACGCTATTCAGGACCTTATCGATCAAGGAAAGCTCGATAAGCCGACGGCCAATGGTAAGCCGTCCAAAAAAAGACAATCCTTTGGCTAACCACGCAATCTTTGTGTGCTCCATACCCGTCATTGATTGCTCCTATCTCATTACACCCACTGACGATCAGATCAACGCTATCTCCCTTGACCAACCAATCATGGAGAGTAACGTTCAAAACGACGGTGAAAGCTTCACCAATTTCCTTGCTAGATGGAAAGAGCTGAATGCACATCTTGTAGGCCTAGTGCACCTAGATGAGCTCGTGCATGATCTCATCGAAGATTTACACCCAGTATACCAAACCCACATTCGGTATGCTAACATACGCAACTTCCAATATCTCGTCAACATCGCAACCCAAATTAAGGACGACTTAAATGCATTCAATAGCAGGCAAGTCAATGGAGTGTGGTACTCAAGTAGCGAAAGTGATGGAAAATGGCCACCATCTAACAAGGCCATTGCCCAAAGCAACAACGCAAGAAGTTCTTCCTTTACCCCTTCTAAAAACAACAAGAAGGGCAAGAACAAAAAAAAAGAGGTAAGAAGAAGGGCAACAAGCCCCAAGACAAAACCAATAAGGTCGAGTCCAACAAGGGCAAAGCCGTGGTCCAGGAGGACGTCCCCTCCAAGGACACACCATCAACCTCGATGGTCCCACCACCAAACACGAGCGAGACGCTTCAAAAGCAGCTCGTTCGCACCAAAGCCGACGTTTCTATCTGGGCTCTCCTGCGAGACTCCGCCGAACATAGGAACGCGTTCATCCGCGCTCTACAAATAGCAAGCGCGGACGCAGATATTTCACCTGACCAAAAGGTCAACCACGTTACAAGAGACTGGCCCGCAGGGGCCATCACCTTTTCCGATAACGAATTCCCAACATTTGACGCTAATCACAACTTAGCCCTATACATTAGCGCCGAATGCAGGAAACGAACCCTACCCGTGACTCTAATCGACAATGGGTCCGCGGTAAACGTCTTACCCTTATCAACCGCACGTCGTCTCGAGCTTAACGACAAAGATTTCAAACCAATCAACGAAGGGGTCAAAGCCTTCGACGGGACCAAACGTAGCGTGAAAGGGACAATCTCCCTCCACGTACGCACCGGCCTCATAGAACGAAAGGTCGATTTCTAAGTAATCGACATGACACCGTCCTATAATATGCTTTTAGGACGTCCGTGGATTCACGCAGTACGAGCCGTGACATCCACGCTACATCAAAAGGTGAAGCTACCTCTGAACGACGAGGTTATAACTATTAACGCATCCAATTTCCGCGCTCTCCTCGATACACCTAAGGAACGCAACGTTGCGGAAATCACAGTCGAAGAAGCTGAGGAGCCCTGCGGCTTCGACTTTGAAATAGGCGCCATCACAAGTACGCCTATTCGAACCTACAAAGCCTTCGAAACCAAAGACAATCATAGCCTTTGGCCCACCATGGGTCTAGGCTACAAACCAAAAGAAGGCGACCTCGAGGAAATGTCCATAGAGGTCAAGAAGCGCAAATTCGCGCGCAAATTCAAACTCAAACCTTACTCTCTCGGCATGAGTAAGTACTTTGTCACAGGTGGAAGGTATGACCCTCACGCCTCCACCAAGTCTGAAGAACACTGCTTCGCTAGTGAAGGCGGACATCCCTTCACTAACAAAACCAACGAGGATTTGGTCTCATCCATCATTCGAGACCGCCGCTTCAACCCCGACGACCTCATCACCGACGTCGCCGAGAAGACTTTAAATGGTTGGTACAAGACCACCAAGTGGACCGATGCTCAGGGCTGCAAGTATCAACTCGTCACGGGAGAAGGACCTCTCTGTGACAAAATCACCTCGCAAAAAGGCGAGGACTCAAGTGAAGACAACTCAAGCAATGACGACACTGAAGACGAAAAGGAGGAAATTCTTTTAGGATTTAATCCTTTAGGCGTCGGGTCATCTGTCGACCCACCTTCTAGCTTTAGCTTAGACTTTTTATTTTCAAAGGCTAGCTCCAGCTCTTCACCTAATTTGTCAAACAATTCTTCTTTAATGAATAATACGAAAAAGTTTGCTTATGTCTCGTCTCAAGCTAAAAACAAACAACTAATCAACAAACAACGAACAAACAATAAACAAATGAATCAAAACAACACAACAAATCACGCTAAAAATGAACTAACGAATGAACAATCGTTAAATAAATACATTGCAAACATCGTGAGCAAACCAACGCAGGACCCAATCATCGAGGACACCATAACCATCAACGTGGGAACCCCCGAAGAACCAAGAGAACTGCAACTAGGCTCTTCACTAAGCGAGGACGAACGCGCGCAATTCACACAACTCTTAACCGAGTTCAAGGACGTGTTTGCGTGGTCATACAAGGACATGCCCGGCATTGATCGAAGCATCGCCGAACACCGCATCCCTATCAAACCCGGTTTCAAACCTGTCAAGCAAAAACTAAGGCGACTACGACCCGAATGGTCCCTTATGGTGAAGGAAGAAATCGAGAAGCAATTACAAGCCGGCTTCATTTAAGTCGTCGAGTACTCAGACTGGGTTTCAAACATGGTCCCAGTTCTAAAGAAAAACGGCAAGATATGAGTGTGCGTCGACTTTCGCGATCTAAACAAGGCAAGTCCAAAGGACGACTTCCCATTACCACACGTGGACGTCCTAGTCGACAATACCGCCGACCATGCTCTTCTATCCTTCATGGATGGTTACGCAGGATACAACCAAATCAAGATGGCCTACGAGGACATGGCCAAGACCACATTCATTACACCGTGGGGCACATACTGCTACACGGTCATGCCTTTTGTTCTAATCAACGTAGGTGCAACGTACCAACGCACTGCAACTACACTTCTACACGACATGATGCACAAGGAGGTCGAAGTGTATGTTGACTACATGATCGTCAAGTCCAAGGAAAAAGGTGATTACATCACCAACCTCCGCAAATTCTTCCTACGCCTCCGTCAGTACAAGATGCGCCTCAATCCCCAGAAGTGCACATTTGGAGTAAAATCTGACAAGCTACTAGGACACGTAGTCAGCCAAAGAGGCATCGAGGTCGACCCCTCGAAAATAAAGGCAATTATGGCAATGCAACCTCCTAAGAATCTCGACGAAATCCGAAGCTTCTTAGGTCAAATCCAATACATCTCCCGCTTCATAAGCAAACTAACCATGATATGTGAACCAATCTTCAAAAAGCTAAAGAAGACCGACCACGTCGAATGGGACGAAGCGTGCCAACAAGCATTTGATAAGGTCAAGGAGTTGTTATCCAACCCCCCAGTCCTAAGACCACTACAAAAGAACCTACCCTTATCACTCTACCTAACAACAACATCTACGGCAATGGGCGCCATGCTCTCATAAGAAATCAATGGCGAAGAACACCCTATATATTACATCAGCAAAAAGTTTCTCGACTATGAAACTCGATACGCGCCCGTCGAAAAGAGTTGTCTAGCATTAGTATGGGCATCCAAGAAGCTCCGTCACTATATGCTGGCTCATCAAACAAGGGTCAACTCAAAAATGGACCCAGTCAAATATCTCTTCGAGAAACCCGTGCCAAATGGACGCATGGCATGATGGACGTTGCTCTTAGCTGAATTTGACATCGTCTACGTCCCTCTTAAAGCAATCAAGGGACGAGCGGTCTCGAATTTTCTCGCCGAGCACGCAATCGACGAAGAACCTATCGTCGACACTACTTCATTTCCCGACGATGGAATCTACAACAAAAACGACGAGCAATGGGAGTTATACTTCGATGGTTCATCTAATTATCAAGGTTGTGGAATAGGAATACTCCTCAGATTGGACTTTGATGTGACTAACAACGTCGCAGAATATGAAGCGAGCCTGCACGGACTCCAGGCCGCACGCATACTCAATGCAAGGAATCTACAAGTATATGGGGATTCCTCTCTAATCATCAATCAAGTATCCGGAGCATAGAAGATACTTAACAAAAACCTCACACTCTATCAAAGCAAAATCCAAGAATTCATCGCCAAGTTCCACCGCGTAGAGTTTTTGCACCTGCCACGCGAAGAAAACCAATTCGCGGACGCCTTGTCAAAATTGGCGTCACTACTCAACATACACCCGGGAATGCAAACCATTCCCATCGTCGTGGAATGACGTAACGAGCCTGCATACATATGCGACATCGAAACCGAGGAAGAACAGACCGAGCCTTGGTATCAAGCAATAATCAACTTCAAGTGAAATGGGGAATACTCACTTAACACCGACAAACGCGGCAAAAGAGCTCTCCGGCTTCTAGCATCACAATTCGTGCTAGAAATGGACTAACAACTAAAGAAAACACCTCAAGGCACACTACTCTTGTGCGTTGACCACAAGAAGGGACAAGAGATCATATCTCAAGTCCATGACGGCGAGTGCGGACCACACATGAACGCACGAGCCTTACGCACGCAAATCCTTAGGCTAGGATGGTATTGGACAACCATGAAAGCCGACTGTGCGAGATACGTCAAGCATTGCCACAATTGCCAAATCTTCGCGAATGTAAAACACGTACCCCTTCACCAGCCTCACATCGCCATGGCCATTCTCGACATGGGGAATCGACGTCATAGGCAAAGTACACCCGGTGGGCGCAGAAGGACACTGCTTTATCCTAGTGATCATCGACTATTTCACAAAATGGGTCGAAGCCGCATCGTACCATAAACTCGGCACAAAGGAAGTCGCCAAGTTCATACAAAACAACATCATATGCAGATACGGTATACCCCATGAGCTGATCAGCGATCAAGGCTCACATTTCCGAGAAGAAGTCGAACCACTCCTCACAAAATACAAAATTCAACGGCACAGATCATCACCTTACCGACCTCAGACCAACGGAGTGGTAGAAGCTGCAAACAAAACCGTCGTAACCATCCTCAAAAAGATGATCGACACCTGCCATGACTGGCCACACAAGATTCGCTTCGCCTTATGGGGATACCGCACCACAATACGAACGCCGACGGGGATGACACCCTACTTCCTAACCTACGGCATGGAAGTCGTACAACCCGTAGAAATCGAGATGCAATCGCTTTGAATTCTCATGGAAGCAGACATACCAGAAGCAGAATGGGCACGCGAACGATACGAGCAACTCATTCTCCTAGACGAAAGACGCTTACACTCACCAAGCACAGTTTGAATGTACCAATCACGTCTACAACGCGCATACAACAAACGAGTCAAGCCACGCAACATCAACGTGGGTGACTTGGTTCTCAAATCAGTAAGGGCACTATTACAGTTCGATCCAAGAGGGAAATTCAAACCCAATTGGGCCGGACCGTACTTGGTTAAAGAAATCCTTCCTGGAGGAGCGGTAAAACTAACCGACCTCGACGGCGAGGAATTCAACTTGCCCACAAACCTCGATCAGCTTAAGAAATACTACCCTTAAGCTCTAAACAACTTTGCAATGTATTTCAAACGAACAAATGAACACACAGACACACCGAAATTTGAACTACGCTTGGTTTGATTCCGCGCAAAACGCGGATACGTAGGCCGTCTTACAAAAGACTCAACCGAAGTACGAACTACGCTTGGTTTGATTCCATACACTTGGATACGTAGGCAGCTTTTCAAAGCACAACCGAAGCTTAAAAAGGTCAAGGGCAATGCACTCACAAAATGATACGCTCGAAGCTTAAAAAGGTCGAGAGCATAGTCACCCCAAAACTTAAAAAACTCGAGGATTTACAATGAAACAAACACCAGTCCAAAGCTTTAAAAAGTCAAGGATTTAGAACAAAAAATACATATCCAAAGCTTAAAAAAGTCGAGGATAATCGAAACATAAAAGCAAACGAGACTAGACAAAAAGCATACACTTTCTTTATTAATCATTAAAATTGAAAATGTTTACATCTTAAGCAAAGAGTTTAAAACTAGCTTTCAAACTCCATTTTATTCATCGAACAAATAAATAAACGACATTCTTTGAATAAAACATTTAAAATCTAAAGCTAAGTGTCTTTCCTACGCCGCTTTGGGTTTTGGTCTTCATCTTCATCCTTTGAAGCATCTACACACAATCACTGAAGCAATCACCGGATTGGAAATGTTCCTCTCGAATCCTGGGGGCTCGACAAGGTCTTTTTCAGCTACATCCTCGGTCTTCTCGCCCAAACGGTCCTTCACGGTCACCTTCGGTCCGAGTCGTTCTCTAACCGGCGTGGACAAAGACGCTTCCGCACTCGAACTCGCCAACTCGCTGTAGTCTCGTCTCCATCGCACCGCTGCATGCGCCAACGACGGCCTTGGACCCGTCTATTCCCGCCTTCGCATGTTCTCCCTATCACGAGGATCTTGCGAAATGCACCACCTTCGATAGAAGTCCGAGACACGCGTAGTCTCAGAACCAGCTGGCCTAGCCCAAGTCACCCGGTCAGACCATCCTCGCACCCATTCATCGATCATTTGGTTGTTCAGAACAACCGACCCGCGAATGCGGGTATCCTCTGCAGGAATTACCTGAGCCTGACCGATCTGCCTCCTCAGCCGCTGAGGGTGGATCCATACACCTCGCTCGAAACCACACAACATAATTCCATTAGCAACATCCGCAACCGACGGTGCCGTGATGTGTCGAATGGACCACCACGACACAACCCACCTAGTCGTTTTCTCTTGGACAAACTCTGGGAAGTAGTTCATTGAACGCTCCCGAGGCATGGCCCAGTGAAGTGCACGAGTCGTCAATCCAGCCGACTTATATGTTTCACTCCCAGGTGGAGCCAATATGCGCAACCGCTCCATCAGCCAAACCTACAGAATCCTAGCACAACCACGGTATGAGCTTAGACGATAGCATGATGGTCGTCCAAGCCCAGTATGGTCTCGGCCAAAATCAGGGCCGAGGGATCATGGCCCAGCTCCATCTGCTCCATCACTCGTGCAGTCGTGCATATCGTGCATGGCCATGCATGCCATCATCCATCGACCCAGCAAAGCCGTAGCGATGAAGTAAACAAAACCCAAGGGCTCTCCTCCTCGAATCGTCCGAAATACTCACATTGTTCAAATTCATGTAGCGCTCACGCAAACGCCGCATGTTAACGACACCACCTTCGAACACTCCTTCAGCTTGAGCATTGGTCATTGAGAGATACTGTTGCAATCTCCCGTTATAGCCAAACTCACTCCTAACCACCACGGGGGTCGTACGCGTAGACCATCCCGCAATAGCCGAAAACTCCTCTAGCAACGGACACACCTCACCTCCCGGGAACCTAAACACGTGCAACCTAGGATCCCAATAGTCAAGGCAAGCGTCAAGAAAGTCCACCTCGACACGCATTTGCCTCAAGCCAATAAAAACACCCGCACCAGTAGCATATAACGCCCTCTTCTCCGAGTCATGAAGAGAAGACGTCCACTTCTTCAAAAGGCCATCAAAATGGCCATCTTTTCAAAACAAAAAAATAATATTCTCAACAATACTAGCTATTAGTGAGAATACAAAACAAGCAAAGAAAAAAGGGTGAATTGAATGAGGCTTATGGCTCGCACCCCCCTCTTTGTATAGGAAAACAAAATCTCGAATTAGGGAAATTCGACGATAGAACCGGCAGAGCATGCCGCAAGGCACCTTGCGATTAAGACTGCCAATCGCAAGGCCCCTTGTGATTTCCTGCTCCATTCGCAACAGCTCTTGCGATTCCTCAGGGCGGCATTACCCCTTATTTTCCTTATTTCCGACTTTCCAAATCCTACTTTGCATGCAATTTCGACGTACAATCTAATTGGGCTCCCTAACTCGGGCCTAATTACATCCTATTGAACATAGGATCCTTTACAAGTCATGATGACCCGATCGCAAACACGTAATTTCACAATTCGTTTAAGCTCATTTCGAATTTTTAAAATTAAAATGAACATTTTTACGCGCACTTTTCAAAAAGCATTTTTAAACAAAATCTCCCACTCGGGAATCATTTTCTTTTCCAAATTCTCTAGCTACTAACTACACAGGTACGATAGACAAGTGAACGGAAAATAGACACACAAATGAAGCAACTTCAAGTTCAAGCTACAAGTCATGTAAATACAGGTTCATTCAATCCTTATTACACAAATCAGTCAAGACAATTAGGGGTGACAACGACCGTCGAAGTCTCTCTGAAGCTGGGATATCTCCGCCCGACTCTGGTATAGCTGGGCCGCCTGCTCTGCCCAAGCCATCCTCCAACGATGGGCTGTCCGCCACAATTTCTTGTAGACATCCATCGCAACCTGCACAACACAGAACATTTTCACACATTCTACCCCATTTTATCTTAATTTACACTAATTTAAGACAAACTACGGGGGCAAATTTTAAACACATACATTTTCCATTTTGCCTTAAATTTACACTAATTTAAGACAAACTACGGTGGCAAATTTTAAACACATACATTTTCCATTTTGCCTTAAATTTACACTAATTTAAGACAAACTATGGGGGCAAATTTAAAACACGTACATTCCCTACTCCATTTTGCCTTAAACTTACATTAATCTAAGACAAACTACGGGGGCAAATTTTAAACACGTACATTTCTACCTCATTTCGCCTTATTTTTATACTAAATTAAGCCGAACTACGGGGGGCAAAACCTCAAACTAGCACGCCTAAGCCTCACCTCTTCACTTTGACTACAGTTTCACACTAAAACTACAGTCAAACTCGGGGGGAACACAAAAACACGCCCACACTTAAGTCTGTCCTTCGTTAACCATTAACTCGGCCAAACTGGGGGCTTACACAGATATACAAATAAAGGAACCATACCTTCTTCACTTTATCGCCCCAACTGTCCATCCATGCATCTGTAATCACCGGCAGATACATAGGCACGTATAAGGTCTCCCGTGTCCCGGCATTATCCCACTCCACCGTAGTAGGAATGTCTGGGGGTTAAAACGCCAAGTCAGCGTCAAGCACCTACAACATGAAACACGACAACGAAAATTAGGGTAAATTTTCAGAAAATTCTTACTCTACACAAACGCAAGAACGAAACATACCTCGACAGGCCCGCTAGCCAGCCTACCCCTCGCGAACTGCGCGTAGACCAGCTCACGAAAGAGGAGACTCTCCGACTCCCCCTCAAGGTGAAGCCGCCTCTGCTGCTGATTCAGGACGCGCGTCTCGAAGAGAACTCTAGGTGGATCAAGAGGCACGACGAAGTCCGGATGCCTCGTCTGAGTAGCCAGACGCTCGCTCAAGTACCAAACGTACCCATACGGCTTAACCAAGTACAGCCGCGGAGCGTCACGCTCCCGAAAGCGCGCCCACAACCCATCGGGAACATCCAAGTACTGCTTCCACGGACGCGAACGGAACTACAACAAAATACATGTCAACACATTTTCACAAAATCATCTAAATACACGCTATTTAAAATTGTTCAGTACATACCCGACCACTCCTCAGCTAGTTCAGCTGAACCCGAACAAAGTCGTACTTCCAGTCGAACCCAAGACAGCCAGAAAGTACCCCACGTCCACACTGCAGGATACTTCTTCTCCATGGCGATGGCTAGCTTAGGAAGGAAGAAGGGGAAATGACTGTAGATCCAGCACTACACAAGAAACATATACAAGTTAGCACAATACGATACAACATAAGGCAAATCAACTCAAAGCAAGAACAACCTACCTCCATCAGCAAACCAGAAGACACAAGGGGACTCCTAGATCCCTGGTCCATCCTCCGTGGCCTCACGGCATCCATGCAGAAACGGATGCACAAGCCTAGAGCCGGGGACACCCAGTCATACGCCCCGATCGCACTCCAATCCAGAAGGTACATCAACACCGATGTAGCAGCACGCTCCCACTTCTCTCCAATGTAGGCGGAACCGACGAACCACCAGAGCCACATACGAGCATTCTGCTCGTGATTCCAAGCTCCAGGCCCATGCTAGGTCTTTCCCTCAAAATACTCCATAATATAGCTAGTCTTCACCGAGTTAGGCGCCTTCCCCTAGTATGGCACCTCAAGACCAGCCCCAACAGCCACCAACACCGCCTTGTAATCAATGGGCAGCGCAAAAGCGAAATCCATATCACGTTCGCCGAAGGGCAAACCCGTGATGATGGCATACGCAGACAAAGTCATGCCTGCCTCGAAACCCGGCAAATGGAACGTCGTCGTGGTATCCCAGTACCGGTCAAAGAACGCACGAACTACCCTCAAGTTCGCCGTGGTCGGCATATCCACAATCTGAAGCCAACGCTCGACCAGCGGGCCCAGAGGACAACTATCAATCATCGCCCTAGCCTCGGGCGACAGGGCATGACGATACGCCCAGACAACAGTCGAAACACCGAAAAAGGTCCTCATGGACCCAGTCAGGAGCCCAGCAATGGCTCGGTACGACAAGTGACGCGCAGGGTCAGCCAACAGGGTGTGACCATCCCAATCCTTCGCAAAAGGACGGTCGGCATGCAGACCATGACTCGCACGGCCTCTACGACTACGAGACCCTGAATCCTCTGAAGGCTCGAACTCCTTCATAGCCTCAATCTCTCCCTCCTCCTCGCCTATGGCGCCGCCGCGACGGCCACGGGCACCCATACCTCGTCCACGACCCCTCCGGGTCGAAAAGTCAACGGAGCCATGAGACGGCTCCCTTGCACTCACAGCACGACGCAGACTCGAGCTGCTAGGAGTAGTACTCTCAGGCCTAGAACTAGTACTCCGACGAGCCTGAGCCCTCGTCATAGGAGGCGCAGACCAACCCTCATCTATGACATTTCAACAAGAACACAAACATTTACAAGGCGCAAGACAAATACACAGAAGCAGCAAATCGACAGAACACCCCTCTAAAGAGCCCTTTCAGGCCTAATTCACAATTTCACCAAGAACCGCTCTACACACATCAAAATTTTAACTTGATGGTTTCTATACACTACATTGACCTTCAATTACACCCCAATACAATTAATTGCATTTTGGACTTACCGATCAAAAACCCTTAATTTTGACCTAAGTTCTTCTTTTTAACCGACTTTAAACCTCAATTTGAAGGCCGATTTCTAACATTTTTCAAAAACTAAAACTAGATACATGCTATACTAGTTGAGGGGAACCTATGGCGAAGTTTAATTGCAATTCCGAGACCGAAAATCCGGGTCTGATTTTTGGGTCGGGACCATTTCACACGAAAATGGTCCGAAACCGTCTCAAATCATACACATTTCACACAAGCATTCAAGCATAGCATAATACAAGGGAATAGCATCGTTCTCTAGTAATCAAACGGCAAATTTCAAGCAAAAAGACGGTTTTTCACAAAAAACGTCTTTTCTACATTTCAAGCTCGATCTAGCAATTTACAACATCAAAATGCATAAAAACAAGTTAAATGGAGCATTACCTTGATCTATTTTGAAGCAAAGCAAGAAAAACGAGCGAAAACGGTCTTGAAAATCACAAGAAGTCGGTTTTAGAGAGGAAAAGTCGAAATGAGGAAATCGGATATAATACAGGTAATCACGTGTTTTATAGCAGCAATATGCCCTCGACCCTAATCGCAAGGACGCTTGCGATTTTAGGGTTAATTCGCAAAGCGTCTTGCAATTACCCCCTTGGGCATTTTCGTTCATTTCTCGTTTTTAGGCCTAATTTGGACTCCCAATCCACTTTTAGCCTAACTTGACACTTTCTCATAACACGTCGCTCGGTTAAGGCGTCACCTAAAGTCCGCCACGCACGTATATTTAATATACGGCACAAACACAGAAATACGCAGCACATTCCTTGTTTTCAAGAAACCTCCCCACGGAGTTCAAGACATATACATGTGCACGTGAAGGTACCGGGAAGAAACCTATCGACGCCCTGCGCGCGCCCGTCCTCGCTCCGTGCGGGGGCGCCGGGGCGGAATGCGCCTCGCAGGAAAAAGTGCGTATCGCGAAATGGTTTTCGTAAAAAAGGGGGAGATCATTGCATGAATTTGTGACCAAAAAAAGAAAAGTAGAAAATCCTTTTTTGAAAATGTATTTTCGGAGTCGCCACCAAATATTAAAGGAATTTGGAACCTATTCAACGCGTCTTGAAATACAAGACACGAGTGTCTCAGATTTCAAGGTGCGTCGATACCTATCCGTCTGAGGTTTGAAACCAGAGAAGGGATTCGGAGTGAGGTTACTTTTCGAAAGTCTTGACAAAATGTATTTTTGAAAACTGAAATCAAAAAGCCTACATAAAAGTAGTCTCTACTAATTTGAAAACATTTGCTTAATTTCGATATTCGGGCTAAAAGTCACGCTACGTACAAGTGCGAATAAGTATGACTCGATTAAAAATGCATAAATAATGTAAATCGTCAAAATAATGACTTTTGCTGTAGGAAATTTACGTTAAATAATAATTTATTGACTAAATTATTACCAAAAACGTTATTTTCCGACCTCGTATTTTCACACTTAAGATTTTGTGAAAAACCCTCAGTTTGGCATGCTAAAAGACTAAATGAAACGGTACAATTTAGCGTCGGAACCGTGATTCTAGTCGTAATTTAATGCATGAATGAGGACTTGCATAATTATAAAAGTAACGTCGGTTTGCTTTAGTGATATTGAGTCGTTATTTATACGATATTGGCGAGGTTTAGACGGATTATGAATCCGAATTGCAACAACCGTATTACGAATACGGCTTCGCTAATGCCAATATCGGGTTGGGGTTAATGTAACCCCTTTGTCCGAGTCTCAAACGTCCAAAACGTAGGTAAAGTGTTTACCTTTCGAAAATGAAAAGACGGTATTTTGAGTGGATTTTGTAAGTATTATGAAGTGTGTTTTGAAAAAGAGGTGTTTTTGGAATGAAAATAAGGGTTGGTATTTATTGGAAATGGCTCGTTTTTGTGCATGGACAAAACTTAATCGCCAGTGAGCCTGTGATTAAGTTTCAATGCAGCCGCCAAATGGAATAAAAGAACCAGGGCTGCAGGAGGAAAACATAATCGCCTGTAAACAGGCGATTTAGTTTTTAATCGCCTGTTTACAGGCGATTTTTATTTTGTTCTGGTGGTTTATTATGCCGTCTTTTGGTTATGTGACGCATGATTTGGTGATGATTATGTTTTGTGAGGTAATTAACTTGTATGTTAAGTATTTTTGGGCCAAAATTAGTTTTGGTCCAATTTTGATTTTCGTGCATCGGTTTTTGTCGTGTTTTTCGGTTTTGGCTCGAGATAAAATAATATTGAAGTATATTATTTTACGGTTTTGTAGAGTCTAAAATTGTGAAAGTGTGATACGGGACGCACTTTGGCCCGTTTTGCGTGTTGCGTTAATGTGCGTTTTTGGGTAAGTTTGGGCCGTTTTGTAGCTTGTTGGGCTGTTTTTGTGGCTTGGCTTAAAAGAACGTTCCTGTACTGTGCTCGTGTTGTGCTTATAATGACTAAGAGTGACATTCATTTTTATGATTATGCAAATTCAAATTAATACGCTAAAAATGACTAAATACGTTTTAGACACTTTTGTACCGTTTCGACTTATTTAAAATTAAAGCATGCATGAAAGTCCTTTTCGTCATCGGGTTTGTTTTTTGGGGGTTACGGATACGGTATCTACAGAGCCCCCAGTTTGGCTGAGCTTGGACAAAGCGCTAGTCAAACTTAAAGATAGTATCCGGACCATCACAGTCTCGATACTACCTGGCGGCGCTAAGCATGTGTCTCAGGGGAGAGACGAGGACTTAGTGCCGGGAAATGCGGGGAGGGACGACATGTTTTTAAGGGCATGACGGTCCTACATGTTTAAGGGCGTGTCAGCCTGCGTGCGGCCTGAGCGCTTCCTGTTGGTGCTTTGCTTTTGCTGGTGCTCTTTGCTCGTGATCCTGGCTTGTGCTCCTTGCTTCTGCTCTTTGCTTCTGCTCTTTGCTTTTTTTCTTTGCTTCTGCTTCTTGCTGGACGTCTCGTAAAGGAGGTTACGCGTTTTTGGGTTTGGTTTACAAGAGTGGTTGGTGTTTTTGTGGAGGGTTAGGTTTTTGTGAACGTCTCATAAGGAGGTTACGCGCTTTTGGTTTTTGTGAACGTCTCATAAGGAGGTTACGTGTTTTTGGTTTTTGTGAACATCTCATAAGAAGGTTACGTATTTTTGTGTTTGGTTTTTGTGCTTCTCATAAAAAGGGTTAGGTTTTTATGAACGTCTCGTAAGGAGGCTACGTATTTTTGTGTTTCTCATAAAAAGGGCTAGGTTTTTATGAATGACTCGTAAGGAGGCTACGCGTTTTTGTTTTTTCTCATAAAAAGTGCTAGGTTTTTATGAACGTCTCGTAAGGAGGCTACGTGTTTTTGTGTTTCTCATAAAAAGGGCTAGGTTTTTATGAACGTCTCGTAAGGAGGCTACGTGTTTTTGTGTTTCTCATAAAAAGGGCTAGGTTTTTATGAACGTCTCGTAAGGAGGCTACGTGTTTTTGTGTTTCTCATAAAAAGGGCTAGGTTTTTATGAACGTCTCGTAAGGAGGCTACGTGTTTTTGTGTTTCTCATAAAAAGGGCTAGGTTTTTATGAACGTCTCGTAAGGAGGCTACGTGTTTTTGTGTTTGGTCTTTGTGAACGTCTCATAAGGAGGTTACGCGTTTTTGTGTTTCTCATAAAAAGGGCTAGGTTTTTATGAACGTCTCGTAAGGAGGCTACGTGTTTTTGTTTTGGGTTGAAATTGTGTTTGAAATGGGTTGAAAGTGTGTTGGGCCGAGGAAAACCAGCCCAAAACAAAACTGAAACCCATGAAATAAAAATATAATCGCCTGTAAACAGGCGAATTAAAATTTAATCGCCTGTGTACAGGCGATTAGGTTTTTGTTTGGTGTTTTTTGGTTAAAACACGGGAAAGAGAGAGGGGTAGGGTTATTTCATTTTCAAAACAAAAACAAAATCGAAAACCCCAAAATTCAATCCGGCGATTTTCTAGACCAAATCCTTCCGTTCCGACTCCTACAACTCGTTATGGACCAAGGTACGTACTCAACTCACTTGGTTTTTCGTGTTTTGAAGCTTGTTTGAGTCGGTTTTAGTTGAAAAAACGTGTTCTAGGGTTTAGGTCGGAGTTTATCTATTTGATTCGAATTTAGCCCTTGTCTTTGCTTGAACTTGATGCTTGGGAGTCATATGAGGCCTGTGTTGCTGCCATTGTTGATCGTTTGTGAAAACCCGACCTGTCGTCTCGATTTTCGTGCGTTTTGTGTGTGAGGGGTATTTTGGTCATTTTCGAAAATGTCTCGGAATTGGCTCAAAACTTCAGTGTAGCTTACCCGTTAGTAGTATAATGCGATGGTGAGTTCGTTTTGTTGAAATGGGCGCGAAAAGCGGTTCGTTTGGGTGAAAACCGTGTAAAAGGGGGGGTAAAGTCGGGGTTTTGCTCTGTTTTTTGTTTGCTAAAACGATCCCGATTGTCTTGGTTGTTTTGGAAGTGTTTTAGTATGCTAGGGTAGAGGTTTGGGTGGCTTGTGTGCGAAAAACGGCTCGAAAAACCGTGATTTTCGTGTGATTTCGTATAGAGGCCGAAATTTTGGTCGAAATTTTCGGTTCCGAAACTTGCCCGAATTCTCTGTATTGCATTGTTATGGCTAGCATGGTACATACTTGGCCTTGTTTTGTAGGGAATACATGGTTTTGAGGTGTTTTGGAGTGTTTGTTGTAGTTTAGGTTAGGTTTATAAAAACCGTTTTTCCTTGCTTTTTGTTTATAAAAATTTACCCTGTTTTTGTTTTGTAGCGACGTGATCCTGATCTTGAGTTCCAGCCTCCTCCGTTCGTCGAGGATCTGTTGGTTGTGCACGAGGGTTGTCAGCATTCGATCGTGTTGCCGGAGTGTCTGTCAGTAGTCACCGATGCGGGCCTTGAGAGTTGGGACCCACGTGTGAAAAAGGTACTTTCTGTTTTCGTTTATCGTGGAGTATTATGTAGTATAGCCCCCAGTTTGAATGAGATTTTTAGTGTAAAATCCTTATTCGAACTTTGTTGAAGCAGCTTTTGATTGTAGCCCCCAGTTTGAGTTAGATTTTATTTTAAAATCATTAGTCAAACTTTTTTGAAGCAGCTTTTGATTGATAGCCCCCAGGTTTGGAAGCTAAGTGTAATTTGGTCGTGTTTGTGCAGGTGACGGCCGATGTGCACAAGAGGCTTTGGCGGGCGGCGAACCGGTGGCGGGCGCTTGTGAACGAGAAGGTTGTCGATGCCTGCAGGGGTCAGAAGGAGGCGACCGACGCTCGACGAGAGTTAGCCAGGGTCAGGGCAGAGGAGGGTGCGACATCGCGGGCCGAGCTAGAGGCTGCGCATGTTGAGGAGTTAGCAGAGTCCGGCGAGTCGGAGGGCTCACGCGCAGAGAGTCGCTAGGGCGCGGGCTGAGATTGATTCTTTGCGTGCTGTCTTAGAGCGTCGTGACCGGTCGCAGTAGGCTTGAACTTGTTGGTTTTGTGTTTCAGGACTTCGTACGTGGTACATGTATTTTGGACTTGTATTATGTGTATTAGTATTTGTATTTGACGGCTTATGTATTAGGGCTTGTATATACGGTTATGTACTTCGGGCTTGTATTTGTGGTTTTGGTGTTTTGTAGGTGTTTATAAGTGGTTGTTTGGGCTTTGCTTATGGCTAAAGGCTCTACGTACGGCGTCCTAAACTTAGGTTATTTCGTCTTGTCGCGAAAAATGCGTGCTCAGGTTGTGGCTGGGCCTGAAATCCTTGCATATTTGCGAGCGTACCTGCAAAAAGTCGTTAGTCGTAAACATACGCATGCGTCTCGATAGAGACCGACTCGTTTTAAACTAAAATCAAATGCAGAGTTTTCAAAAATGCTGTTTAGAAAATATTTTAGACTCGTAAAAAGACGTTTTTAACATTGTAAAAATGTGAGCTAAAACGATGTTTTGAGACGAAAATTGTGAATGCGAAAAGTCGTGTTTTGTGTAGTTTTTAGTTTTTGTGCGATTATCGTGTTTTGTGAATATGAAAATTAAGAAAGACGGGAGTCAATTACGCAAATCGAGACGACGCGACGGGACTGTAAATACTTGTCTAAGGTCGGTAGAAATAATGTGGAGTAATAAAAGTTAAAAATATAGGGTATAGGTGTGTAAGAGTTGTAAGAAATCGAATAATTTTGTCAGGAAAGAAAAAGAAAATCGCCTGTAAACAGGCGAATAAAATTTTAATCGCCTGTTTACAGGCGATTAAGTTTTTGTTTTGTGGTTTTTCTTTGATTTCTTTTTAATCGCTTGTTCACTAGTGTTTATGTTTTGTGTTGTATTTTGTTTTGCAAATCTCGGCTATAAAAGGAGGGGTAGGTTAGTTCAAAATACTCATCCTTTCATCTTCCCATTCTCGATATTCCAAGAATATTCAGAATATTTACGGAACGTTTGTCGAAGTATGGAGAATTTTGAAGGAAACTTGCGTCGTTGGTGTGCGTCCTTGTCGGGGCTGGAGAAGAAGGACTTGAAGGATTGCGGTATCGGGGTACTATTGGGGCTGAGGCAAGTTCAAATGGAGCCCGAGTTCCTTGATGCGTGTCTCGACTACTGGGACCTGAGTTTCCATGTGTTCCGCTTTCCTGGCGGGGAGGTCTGTCCTTTAGTTGAGGAGTTTGGGGCTATTGGTGGGTGGTTACGTACTAACCTGCATGTGTGTGTTAGGCGGGAACCAGGGTATAAGAGGCATGTACAGACATACCTCTAGATGACCTGCGACGAGACGGAGGAGTTCTTTTCTGGGAGTCGTATCAATCTCCATCGTCTGTGTTAGCATTTTATGGACTATGACAATGAGAATATCTCCTTTGGCGCTAGGAAAAGGGCGTTGGCGTTCTGTTTGGTTCATGTTTACATGTTCCCCGACTCTTTGTACGAGGGAGCGCTTGGTGACCCTCGTTTAATCACCGTCGTCCAACAGATGGAGTATGGTTGTAACCCTTCCGCCGTGATTTTGCCTGAGACGATCTTGGGCTTGGATGACCATGCATGTAATAGGGAGCATGCGTATAGGGGATGTCCCTTGATTCTCCAGGTGTGGTTAATGGAGAGGCTGAATGTGTTGAACAACTTTGGCTTTGATGGCGAGTACGTCGCAGGAGGTATAACCAACCGTTATATGCGGTGGTTGGGTCCGGATGACCGTCCTAATGACTATTTCCCTGAGTTTGTGAGGTCAGCTGCTATCCGCTGGTCGGTACCATGGTGGGGAGTAATTGACGTGACGGCGAGCGCAGTAGGCGATGGCCCCTCTGGAGTTTTCTTGTGCGGGTTTAAGATGGGTGTTTACATCCATCCCTTGCGAGTGCGGCGACAGATAGGGTATGCGCAGTTCATCCCTTGCCAGGACACTAAGGTACAGGACATGGTTATTTTAAATAACCAGGTGACTGACGAGTGGGCAGGTGGCTGGGTCTTGCGTCCTAAGTGGCTTGTGGCTGGCACTCCTAGGACGATCCGGGTATCGAGGGCCTATGTTAAATGGACCGTGGCTCAAAGTTCTCATGAGAGGGCTCGTCTCCGTGCTCTTGAACTTAACGAGCCTCCGCCGACGTCTGCTTATGACCCGATCCGCTTGATAATGAAGGGAACCTAATGTAGTTTTATTGCTTTTTGTTAGTATTATGTTCATATTATGTTGTATTATGTGGTATTATGTTGTGTTTGTATTATATTGTCTATCCTAAACCCGATGTACATGCCGGGATCTGTATAAGTATTGTAATATATATTGTAGTGTTGTTAGTGTATTTCTAATGTTTGTAGTTTATGCTCCTACGTCGAAAAATCCAAAATGTGACCGTTCTTTTTAAGATTAATAAAAATCAGGTTTTTATTTACGATTTTGCCCCATTTTACTTATCATTTTGTGTAAAATTCCTTGGATCCAATTCTTTCTTTCAAGATTTAGAATGTAAGCATGATTTTTGTTTTCAGGAATTTTTGTTTTTAGGAAATTTTTGTATTGACTATTCCCTCGACCTTTTTAAGCTTTGGGTTCGTCATGTTTTGTTGAATGTTGTTCCTCCTACCCTTTGAGTGGTGGAACGTTTTTGTGATGACTATATCCTTAGCTTTTTTAAGCTTTAGACGTGTCGTTTTGTGTTGAATGCCGCCTTATTTTAACCTTTTAGGTTATGAGGCGAGTTTTGTAGTGACTATGTCCTTGACCTTTTTAAGCTTTGGACGCGTCATTTTTGTGTTGAATGTCGCCCTTTTTAACCCTTCAGGTTATAAGGCGGGTTTTGTGGTGACTATGTCCTTGGCTTTTTTAAGCTTTGGACGCGTCATTTTTGTGTTGAATATCGGTTGTGCTTTTTGCAAAGCTGGCTACGTATTCATGGAAAATGGAATCAAACCGGCGTAGTTCGGGAAATGTACGTTTAGGGGCATACCGGCCCATGAGTTGTGTTTGCTTTTTTTTTTTTTGTGGTGAATGTGCATGTTTAGGGGCATACCGGCCCATGAGTTGTGTTTGAGAATGCACGTTTAGGGGCATGCCGGCCCATGGAATTGTGTTTTTGATTTTTGTAGAGAGAGTGCACGTTTAAGGGCATGCCGGCCCATGGTGCATGTTTAAGGACATGCCGGTCCATGGTGCATGTTTAAGGACATGTCGGTCCATGAATTGATTTTTAGAAAATTGTATTTTATAGATGCATTGCAAGGGTTTTTAAGGATAGTATTTCTTGAGTTGATCGAGGTTTGTTGCGAGGTTAAACTCTTGGCCGTCCAAGTCGGTTAGTTTTAATGCTCCGCCTGTGTAGATTTCCTTGACGAGGTAGGGCCCAGCCCAGTTAGGCTTGAACTTCCCTCGTGGGTCGGGTGGAAGTGGTGCTCGGACTGACTTTAGTACGAGATCACCTACTTTTATGTTTCGCGGCTTGACTCGTTTGTTGAATGCTCGTTGTAATCGTGCTTGGTACATTCGTACGGTGCTCAGGGAGTGAAGTCAGCGTTCGTCCAAGAGCATGAGTTGTTCGTAGCGTTCACGGGCCCATTCTGCTTCCGGGATGCTACTTTCCATTAGTATGCGTAGTGATTGTATTTCTATTTCCACTGGTTGTACGCCTTCCATGCCGTAGGTGAGGAAATAGGGTGTCATGCCCGTGGGTGTGCGAATGGTTGTGCGGTATCCCCATAATGCATATGGTATCTTGTTGGGCCAGTCTTTGCAGCTGTCGATCATCTTCTCGAGTATGGTGACGACTGTCTTGTTTGCTGCTTCAACGGCTCCATTGGTTTGGGGTCGATAGGGTGAGGATTTGTGATGTTGTATATTGTATTTTGTGAGTACGGCTTCTGTCTCGCGCTGAAAGTGCGAGCCTTGATCGCTGATGAACTCATGGGGTATGCCATATCGGCATATGATGTTTGTCCGGATGAACTTGGCGACCTCCTTGGAGCCAAGGGTTCGAAAGGATGCTGCTTCTACCCATTTTGTAAAGTAGTCGATTGCCACTAGCACGAAACAGTGACCTCCTTCTCCGATGGGGTGGACTTTTCCTATTACGTCGATGCCCTAAGTTGAAAAGGGCCAGGGCGAGGTTAGGCTGTATAGTGGTGAAGGGGGTATATGCTGTACATTGCGGAAAATTTGGCAGTTGTGGCAGTGCTTGACGTATTGGATGCAGTCTGCTTCCATGGTTGTCCAATACCATCCTAGCCGCAGAATCTGTTTGCAGAGTGCCCGAGCGTTCATGTGGGGACCGCATTCGCCGTCGTGGACTTGCGCGATGATTTCTTGTTCTTTCTTGTAGTCGACACATATGAGGAGCGTGCCTTGCGGGGTCTTCTTGAGTAATTGTCCCATTTTTAGGACAAACTAGGATGCTAGGAGTCTAATGGCTCTCTGGCCACGTTTATCGGTGTCGGGTGGGTAAGTGCTGTTTGTTTTGTAGTTGACTATGGCTTGGTACCAGGGCTCTGTTTGCTCGGCTTCGTCTAAGTCAATGGTGTGGATGTATGCTGGTTCGTCTCGTCTTTCAACGATGATGGGTAGTAATTTCATGTTTGGTGGCAGGTTTAGGAGGGATGAGAGTTTTGACAAAGGCGGCAAGAACTGGTTTCTCCCCTTGGGAGGTGATAAAATTCGACGCAGTCGAAGTTGGTTAGGAGTTTTTGTACTTTTGCTTGGTATTTGGTGAGGGTTTCGCTCATGATATTCCATGCCCCGGTCACTTGATTTATGATGAGGAATGAATCTCCATGCACGCGAAGGTTCTTTATTTTGAGGGTGATTGCTTGTAGATTTGTAAATGCAAAGCCGTGATTCTTGGCGTTGTTCGTGACGCTAAAGTCGAGCTTGATTGAGAGCGGTGTATGGTCACCATTTGGGGATATTAAGAGTATTCCTACTCCGTAGCCGCGGTAGTTTGATGCTCCGTCAAAGTATAATTGCCAATATTCCTTTTCTACGGCAAAGATCCCATCGTCAGGAAATGACATTGTGTCGATCATGGGTTTTTCGACGATAGCGTTTTCTGCAAGGAAGTCGGAAACTGCTCTTCCCTTGATCACTTTCAGAGGGAGGTACTTGAGTTCGTATTCGGCGAGAAGCAGAGTCCATCTGGCCATGCGTCCGTTTAGGACCGGTTTTTCAAATAGGTATTTGAGGGGGTCCATTAAGGAGTACACTCTTGTTGTGCTAGTGAGTAGGTAGTGTCTGAGCTTTTTGGTTGCCTGCATCAATGAGGCAGCTTTTCTCGACTGGTTCATACCGAGTTTCGTAGTCGTGGAACTTTTTGCTAATGTAGTAAATGGCTCGCTCTTCATTGTCGACCTCCTGGGCGAGCATGGCACCCATAGCGTTTGGTGTGGTCGTTAAGTATAGTGATAGTGGCAAGTCCTTTTGTGGAGGTATCAGAACGGGTGGATTTGTAAGCAGGCTCTTGACTTTGTCGAATGCTTGTTGACTGTCGTCGTCCCATTTCGTATGCTCTTCTTTCTTCAACTTTTTGAAAATTGGTTCGCAAATCATGGTGAGTTTGCTGATAAATCGGGAGATATATTGGACTTGTCCCAAAAAGCTCCTTATCTCGTCGATGTTGCATGGCGGCTTCATGCCCATTATTGCTTTGATTTTGGTCGGGTCTATTTCGATCCCGCGCTGGCTTACTATGTGGCCTAGCAACTTGCCTGATGTGACCCCAAAGGTGCATTTCTGTGGGTTTAATCGCATTTTATACTGCCTGATTCGGGTAAAGAATTTCCGAAGGTTTGTGACGTGGTCATCCCTTTCTTTTGACTTTACGATCATGTCGTCGACGTATACCTCAACCTCCTTATGCATCATGTCGTGGAGCAGGGTGGTAGCAGTGCATTGGTAGGTAGCGCCGGCATTGATGAGCCCAAATGGCATGACTGTGTAGCAGTATGTTCCCCAGGGGGTTACGAAAGTAGTTTTTTGGCATGTCGTGTGTCGCCATTTTGATTTGGTTGTATCCTGCATATCCATCCATGAACGAGAGTAGGGCGTGATCCGCTGTGTTGTCGACTAGAATATCCATGTGAGGTAGTGGGAAATCGTCTTTTGGGCAGGCTTTGTTCAAGTCTCGAAAGTCGGCACATACCCGTATTTTGCCATTTTTCTTCATAACCGGAACCATGTTGGAGACCCAGTCGGAGTATTCGATGACTTGGATGAACCCGGCTTGTAGTTGCTTTTCGATCTCTTCTTTGACCATGAGAGACCATTCTGGCTTGATGCGTCGGAGCTTCTGCTTGATCGGTCTGCTACCTTGCTTGATCGGGATGCGGTGTTCAGCTATCTCGCGGTCGATGCCGGGCATGTCTTTGTACAACCATGCGAAGACGTCCTTGAATTCTGCGAGGAGCTTGGTGCATGTGGTCCTTTCTTCTGTGCTTAAGGAAGCCCCCAGCTGTAGTTCTCGAGGCTCTTCAGGCGTGCCTATGTTGATGGTTGTTGTGTCTTCAATAATGGGGTCCTGTTAGGGTTTTGAGACAATGCTTGCAATGTATCTATATAATGCAATGTTATTTTGTTTAAAATTATGACATTCATTAGGATACGTAGATTTTACATGAGGCAAAGAGTAACCAAAAACTTTCATGTTATTAATGTTATCAAAAGCGGTTACATTTGAAGATAGTTCAGACGAGGGAGCTTTGGATAACCTTAATGACTCTAGTTCCTGAGCTAAATTGATTACGTCAGGGAGATAGCCCGAGGGCTTGGTTGGGGTGTATGACTTAAAATGACGACGCGGGAGCCTAAACTCTATGACAGTCTTTTGGTTAGAGGCTTCGTCTTCACCTTCGTTGGAGTCGGAATCGTCGAAGGTGTAACCCTGACCGGTGGTGATCTTGAAAGTGCGGCCTTGTTCGTCGGTCCATTCGAAGGTTTTTGACCACCAATCGTGTGTTTTTTCCTCGTAAGGAACGATTAGGTCAGTAGGGTTGAAGTTGTGGTTGCGTATGATGTCGGAAATGAGTTCAATCCCGGCGATGGTATATGTGGATACGTCTTTAGGGATTTTGCTAGTGCCTTCCTTGACGAAGTAGTTGCTAGGGAAGACGTGGTATGGCTGCATGTAGAAGTCGTGATATTTCTTGCGATCATTGTATGCTTCCCAACCGCGAGAGACTTCATATGACCATGGTACATACGACAGACCCATGGTGGGCCATTTATTGTTGTTGTCCTTGGCGTAGAGCGTAGCGATTTCCTCTTCACGAGTCATGGTACAGATGTCGAAGTCGAAGTCGAAACCACACATATCATCGGCTGGATCGGCGTTTATCTCTGCGGTACTATTGCTTGCCTTGTTTTGTTTGAGTGTAGCCCGAAAATTTGAGGCGTCGATGGTGACAATCTCGTCCTTTAAGGGTATCCTGACCTTTTGGTGTAGGGTCGAGGGGACTGCCTTGGTAGCGTGAATCCAAGGTCTACCTAGTAACATGTTATAAGTTGGGGGTATGTCGATGATCTGAAATTCGGTTTTTCTCATGACAGGTCCTGTCATGATGGGGAAGGAGATGGTTCCCTTTATGCTGCGACGTGTTCCATCGTAGGCCCTGACACCGTCGGTACATGGAATGAAATCATTCTCCTTAATCCCTAGTTTTTTTGCTGTCTCCATGGGTAGGACGTTGACTGCAGATCCGTTGTCAATGAGGACGACTGGCAACGTCATGCCGTGGCATTCCACGTTGATGTAGAGGGGTAGATTGTGCGTGCCACCGAATGGAGGGAGGTCCTTATCTGAAAAGGTGACGGCATTAGACTGCCATTCGCGTGTAATATTACTGATAAGTTTTTCCGGAGACATTTCCGATGTCATTGGGGTGACCTGTAATGCTTGGTAAAGGGCTTCACGGTGTCCCATTGAGTCCTTTAAGAGTTGCCAGATTGAAATGTCTGCCTTTGTCTTGTTGAGGTGTTTGTGGAGTGTGTCCCCGATCTCAGGTGTAGGTAAGGGTGTCGGGGTAGTGCTTGATGACGCTACCTTATTAACTGGTGGTATAGGTGCAGGATTAGTGTTGGGTGATGATACTTTGCTGGCCGGCGGTGTAGGAACAATGCTTGCGGGTAACGTAGTAGGGTTTGTAGGAGCGGTGCTTAGGTGGGATCGAGGTAGGTGAAGTAGGCGGCGTGTCCTCGTCTATGATTATTCCCTTGTTTTTCTCTTGAGCAGTCAATCTGGGCGGGGGGTTTTGAGGTTCAAGTAACTTCAGAGAAACTTGGTATGGGCGTCCAGAACGTGTTAGGTAGGCTACTTCGTCATCACTATCCGATAGCCTGATTGGGTACTTGTGACGTAATTCTCCGTATTTGCCTGGCGGACGACGGGGTTGGGCTTCCTCCTCGTAAGGTTCATTTTGGAGACACATGCGGATGTCATCATTGTCGGCTTCATCCTTAGAAGTATTCCAGATGTCGTTGACTTCGTGATCACTTAAGACAATCAGATTAGAGCAGTCGATGATGGGGTGTGTCCCTACAAATATAGCATGGTTATGCAAAGGATTGAGCTGGTTTGAAGGCTTAGGGCTCGGGCTGGGCTTCACAATAGTATTGTCGTCGATCAGGTCCTGAACTATGTTCTTTAGGCGGAAACATTGCTCGGTGTCGTGCCCTTTTCCTCTGTGAAACTCGCAGTATGCGTTCTGATCCCACGACTTCGGTTTCTTGTCTGGAGGGGGCTCGCTAGTAGGTCCTATGAGTTGAAGTACATTGCGGCTCACAAGTTTCTGTAGCGCTTTTGAGTAAGTCATGTATATTGGGTCAAAGTTTCGTCGTGCTTTTAGCGAGCTGGGACCCGCAGGTGAGTATGATGCTTTTGGCGGAGGTGCGGAAGGCATTGGTGGTGTTGTAAAAACCGGTGGTGCCTCTAGCGCGTCTAGTGCGTTGATAGCATGTATGGGCTCGACTTTGACAGTGGCTCGAGACGAGCTTTCTTGATATCCGCGACCCGTACTCTTATTCCTATTTTCTTTGCGGTGGTCATCTTCAATGAGCTCGCCGACGACGCTGAGTGTTGAGAAGTTGTCAAAATTCCCGTATCGCGCGTAGATGTTGTTGGTATGCGGGAGTGAGGTTGTTGATGAATTTAGTGATTAAATCAGTGTCCCTTGGACGGTTAGGTATTTGAGCACAGAGTTTCTTCCAACGTGTCAGGTACTCGGTAAATCCTTCATTGTCCTTCTGAGTTAGGACCTCCAAAGTACGTAGCGAGACTTGGATGTCATTGTTGTCCCGGTACTGTAGATCGAATGCAACCGTTATGTCCTCGAAACTACCGGTTTTGTGTGGCTCTAAAGCATAAAACCATGCCCTAGGTTGTGCGTCCAGTGAATGTGGAAATAATGTGGCCCATGCGGGGGGTTCGACACCCATGATGGCCATCTTAGCCTTGAAAGCTTTGACATGTACGAGCGGGCTTTCGTGACCTTTGAAAATGGGAAGATCACTGAGTGCTAGCTTGTCCGGTAGCATGGACCTGACGTTCTTTGGGATGTGCTCATTTTTTTGGTGTATGGAGTAACCCCTGGAGTTTGTAAGGCGTTTTTCCATGGTTCGAATCCTTTTCGCGTTTCGTTCGGATTCTTCGGCGAGGCGGGTGGCGTTTTTCTCTGCCTCAAATTTTTGCATGATGGCCATTTGCTCAATTGTTGCGGTGAGGCTAGCTATTCTGTCATTGAGTTGTCGGACTTGCTCGGCAGTTACCTCTGGGGGCGGTGGTGGTGGTCCGCCGAAACCTTCATCGTGTTGCAGGGCCATGACGACTTTTGGTTTTGATTTGTTGTAGGCGCGCTTCTTTTGGGGTGGGCGAGGGTTTAGGTGACGATCTTTAGTCCGTCGTGTATCCAGTATTTTTCAATGAGTGAACCTGACAGAGTTTCAAGCTTTTAGTGATTCTAAAAGGGAAGAAAAGACTCAACGAAAAATCGCATTCACAACCAAAGGAAAGCAAAAAGTGTAAAAGTGGGTGCAAGACTCGACTCGTGTTTTTAGCTTTAAAAGACACGGGAAGCTTTTGAGGCAGGGGCATATTGATACGTCCCTAATCTCGAGGTAGGAAAATTTGTATGATCATAACCAGATTAACCCTGTTTAGCGGTATGTTGCTAGGGATAAAAAGGATCAAACCGAAGTAGCGATAGGCTAGTCGATCTGAGGATGTTAAAATTGGGTAAAAGGCGATCACTTGTTCGCCTTTTATGTGTGACTCAGGAATTTAAATCGAAATGACGATAAGTCATTCGATTCAAAATTTTAAATCAACGGGTTCGCATCTGAATGAGCCCGCGTTTTTGTTTTTGAGAGAAAGAGTTTAACTTAAAATCGGGATGACTAGTGAGTCACTCGACTTAGAGCTAATTCTAAAGTACAAAAGGTTAATTTTGTTTTTTTAAATATCCGAAATGAATTGACATTCTCGGGTTTTTGCTCTGTGAATTGTTTTTAACAATAAATGTATTATGACGATACGTCAGTCGCATAATTCATTTACGTTTTGAAAAAGATTGGAAATATAGTGGTTATTTCCGACCGGTTTTAAATGTCGTGGCACGTTATTTATCAGGTTCAAATGACTATAGGCCAATGACCCCGACTGTATTATCTTAAAAGCATGACCTTTTGAAAAAAGTTTTAAAAAAAAGTATTTTCAAAATGGACGTATTTTAAATGTATAATGCCTAGGAAATGTTTTTTGCATGCAATTGTTTTGAAAGACGACTATAGTGAGGGTACTATAGCTTCACACTTGTACATATAAACACAGGTTTTTGGTTTATAGGGTAAGGTTCCCTCCGGCCATTCCCGCAACGTTTAGGTAGGGTTATCCGCAAGATTGCACACGTCTTAGGTGTGAATTCAATACGGGCCCTAGAGCGTTCGAGTTTGACTGGTTACGATCGTTTGTACGGATGCGGTACTTGTAATCGTGGAGGGGTGAGAGATCGACGTGTCCAGAGTTATCTCGCTTATGAAGCGAGCGTTACTAGGGGCCGTCCCTCGAAGGGTGTGGTTAGGAATCAGGAGGATTCGACTCAACGTATTTTTGCCCAAATATCGAAAGCGTAAATGTTTTCAAAGTTTCAAGCTTCACTTCTTTATGTTTTTAAAATAAAAGAAAAAAAAATTTCAAAAATAATAAAAATCATGCTCGTCCCCAGCGGAGTCGCCAACTGAAGGTACCGGGAAGAAACCTATCGATGCCTGGCGCTTAGTCCTCGCCCGTCTTGGCGCGGCGAATCTTCGCAGGAAAAAGTGCGTATCGCGAAATGGTTTTCGAAAAAAAGGAGGAGATCATTGCATGAATTTGTGACCAAAAAAATAAAAGTAGAAAATCCTTTTTTGAAAATCTATTTTCGGAGTCGCCACCAAATATTAAAAGAATTTGGAACCTATTCAACGCGTCTTGAAATACAAAACACGAGTGTCTCAGATTTCAAGGTGCGTCGATACCTATCCGTCTAAGGTTTGAAACCAGAGAAGGGATTCGGAGTGAGGTTACTTTTCGAAAGTCTTGACAAAATGTAAAATGAAAACTGAAATCAAAAAGCCTACATAAAAGTAGTCTCTACTAATTTGAAAACATTTGCTTAATTTCGATATTTAGGCTAAAAGTCACGCTACGTACAAGTGCGAATAAGTATGACTCGATTAAAAATGCATAAATAATGTAAATCGTCAAAATAATGACTTTTGCTATTGGAAATGTACGTTAAATAATAATTTATTGACTAAATTATTACCATAAACGTTATTTTCTAACCACGTATTTTGACTCTTAAGATTTTGTGAAAAACCCTCTGTTTGGCATGCTAAAAGACTAAATGAAACGGTACAATTTAGCGTCGGAACCGTGACTCTAGTGTTAATTTAATGCATGAATGAGGACTTGCATAATTATAAAAGTAACGTCGGTTTGCTTTAGTGATATTGAGTCGTTATTTATGCGATATTGGCGAGGTTTAGACGGATTATGAATCCGAATTGCTACAACCGTATTACGAATACGGCTTCGCTAATGCCAATATCGGGTTGGGGTTAATGTAACCCCTTTGTCCGAGTCTCAAACGTCCAAAACGTAGGTAAAGTGTTTACCTTTCGAAAATGCAAAGACGGTATTTTGAGTGGATTTTGTAAGTATTATGAAGTGTGTTTTGAAAAAGAGGTGTTTTTGGAATGAAAATAAGGGTTGGTATTTATAGGAAATGGCTCGTTTTTGTGCATGGACAAAACATAATCGTCAGTGAGCCTGTGATTAAGTTTCAATGCAGCCGCCAAATGGAATAAAAGAACCAGGGCTGCAGGAGGAAACCATAATCGCCTGTAAACAGGCGATTTAGTTTTTAATCGCCTGTTTACAGGCAATTTTTATTTAGTTCTGGTGGTTTATTATGCCGTCGTTTGGTTATGTGACGCATGATTTGGTGATGATTATGTTTTGTGAGGTAATTAACTTGTATGTTAAGTATTTTTGGGCCAAAATTAGTTTTGGTCCAATTTTGATTTTCGTGCATCGGTTTTTGTCGTGTTTTTCGGTTTTGGTTCGAGATAAAATAATGTTGAAGTATATTATTTTACGGTTTTGTAGAGCCTAAAATTGTGAAAGTGTGATACGGGACGCACTTTGGCCCGTTTTGCGTGTTGCGTTAATGTGCGTTTTTGGGTAAGTTTGGGCCGTTTAGTAGCTTGTTGGGCTGTTTTTGTGGCCTGGCTTAAAAGAACGTTCCTGTACTGTGCTCGTGTTGTGCTTATAATGACTAAGAGTGACATTCATTTTTATGATTATGCAAATTCAAATTAATACGCTAAAAATGACTAAATACGTTTTAGACACTTTTGTACCGTTTCGACTTATTTAAAAGCATGCATGAAAGTCCTTTTCGTCATCGGGTTTGTTTTTTGGGGGGTACAGATACGGATATCTACAGCACGCCACATTCTTTTACATCCCCAGCAGATCACAAAACATTCTCATTCCCGTGTCCCCTAGCGTAGCATTCACAGCAAATTTACATCCTCAACGGATCATTTTAGACCTCCTAAACGGAGCAAAACATAAAACATTTAAGCATCTACTTAAGCACATACACTCCTTAGCGAGTCTAAGTACTAAGCAATTACAACCGCAAACGCCTTTGCAATTACACATAAGCACTAAGCATATACACTTTCTCTCGGACGGTAATTCCCGGCGGGTATACATCAGCACTCTTTACGAGACGAAGCACCTGCGCTCTTTCACGAGACCAAGCACCAGGACAAGCACTAGCACGAAGCACAAGTATCTGCGCTCCTTGCGAGACCAAGCAACAGCAACAGCACGCAAAGGCATTCAGCAGGCAGGCATGCCCTTACAGTATGCAGAGACCGTCATGTCTTTAAACATGTTTTGTCCCACCCCGGATAAGCCCGGTTCGGAGTCCTCGTCTCACCCATGGACACATACTCCGATCCGCTGATAGTATCGAGACTGTAACTGTCCGGATGTGTAGGTTTATATCGGTATATAGACCTTTAAAATCACAGGATTATAATGAAAAACTTTATAAGATTTTAAAGTCATAAAAGAAATTGCATAACATAGTAAAGGGATTTAGAATTAACCTTTTAATCCTAGTAAAACGGCCTAAGAACAATACCAAAATTATGGTATCTCCTAATAGGAACACCCAAGATGTATGTGAGATATGCCCTTAGAGAATTGCTAGAAATTAGAGAGGAAAACTGATTTTCTTTTCTCTCAAGATTTAGTGTTGTGAATGATGAATGAATTAGGGTAGAATTAGAATAGAATTAGGAAAGATAATATACTCCCTAATCCCTCCTAATGGCCGGCCAACTAGGGTAGTGTTTGGGGAGATATTATTCTCCTCAAATACAATAACTTATTGATCAAGAAAACGTATCTAGACTAGGATGTATCAGGACACTTTTCTTATGATCATTTTAGCTTATAATATAATGCAATATACTACTAGTGTCATCTGTATGGACCGACTATAATATATTATAAATATCCTTATATTTATAATTTACTAATTAATTATAACGGTTTATATTTAATTAGCTTGCATTATACACAACAATTAAATATAACATTTTATATTCAATTCACGAATTACATTTAATTCGCCTCAGCTAAAATTATTTAATCAGTATTAAATAGCCGTACCACCATTACACTGACTAACATTTTAGTCAGTAACATCATCACATTGACTAACATTTTAGTCACATTTGACTAACCTTTTAGTCAACAACACCGACTAACCGTTTAGTCATTAAGTAAGGCATCGATATGATCATTTTCTCAAATAATCATATCTCTCAAACGCATCCTTTAGGTGTGACTCTTAAGGACCAGTTGATCACCGCCATCTGTATGACAATAACGTCAAACTTCTCTAGCAAGCCAACCGTTATCGATAAACGTTAATCAACTGATTAAATACAAAATGTACCCTGTGTACCTTTAGAGATTTATTTATGTTATTGCACTAACTGTGGAGGACACTAGCTCCAACAATCTCCCACTTGTCCGTACAAGTGTATGTGCGATAACCGATTCTCATATCCATAATAAATTTCTCCCACTCAATGTAAACCAATTTGCAAAGTCCGTACTTTCAAAGGTCGTAGTTCACAAGTGATCAGTATCAAGAGTGGTTTCCCCGACTAGAGAGTAACTTAACTGATAAACAAATCAATATTCGAGCATGGCCATGCATTTTCAGTTACAGCTCCTCGAGTGGCCCTGAGAATAAATATTATAACTCGATAGAAGTTTGGATATTTCCCTCAACTCGAATCCTGCAGATGTAAGCGCAGCATGAAATGACCCAGTGAAAATCTACTTGGCCTCCTGTTACGGTCGACCGTGAGAAAGAAACCAAAGTCACCCAAAATCTGCCTTAATCTCAAGAGACAGTCGATAGTCAAAAGAATCGACTCTAGGAACACTATGGATGTCCTATCCACGACCAGGCACCTAATGTTCTGAAACATTTAGGACTCCATGTAGTCGTCACAAAAATTGTCCTGCGCGATTTCAGTAAACCCGCATCTGTGATCGATCAGTCAACAGTTTGACTTATGGCTCGTTGAACCCACCATCAATCGACGTCACAAAATAATCGCCAGAGTTATCAGCTCGTGTAGGCGATCACGGACCAAAACACAATATAAAGCAATTCAGTTCACTGTGAGGTGTTCAACGTTGTCTGCACAACCCTCATGAAAAACAATATATAAAACAAAACGATGATTTTATTAGAAGTTTTAGGAAAAATACACGTGTTTAATCCATACAAACAACTAATACAACTCAGGAACACGCTTAATTCCCATGGATTTAACGTGCCCTTCATGCTTATCTTGTCTCAACGGCTTAGTGAGAGGATCTGCTATGTTATCATCCGTAGCAATCTTGTCAATCACTATCTCCTTCTGCTCCACGTAATCTCGGATCATGTGAGCCTTCCTTTGCACGCGTCACGAGACTTGTTCTTTGGACTTTGGCTCGCCGCTTGGAAGATGGCACCACTATTGTCGCAATAGATGGTGATCGGGTCATTCGAACTTGGAACTACGATTAGTCCTTGTAAGAAGCGACGCATCCATATAGCTTCCTTCGCGACCTACGAAGCGACATAGTACTCGGACTTCGATCGTGGAATCTGCTATAGCTGTTTGTTTGGAGCTTTTCCGGTGACCGCGGCGCCATTTAGAGTAAGCGAATCCAGTTGAGATTTCGAGTCATCTCGATCCGTTTGGAAACTAGCATCTGCGTAGCAGGTGCGCATAGCTCAGTGTCTCCTCCATAAGTCAATACCCAATCTTTAGTCCTCCGTAGGTACTTAAGAATGTTCTTTACGGCCATCCAGTGTGCTTCACCTGGATTGCCTTGGTATCGACTCGTCATACTCAATGCATATGTCACGTCCGGACGTGTGCATATCATGGCATACATGATCGATCCTATAGCTGATGCATATGGAATCCGACTCATGCGCTCGACCCCTTCCGACGTCTTTGGTGCTTGAGCTTTACTCAAATGCACTCCAGATATCATTGGAATGTTCCCCTTCTTGGAGTTGGTCATGCTGAACCTCTCAAGAATCTTATCTATATAAGACTCCTGACTGAGGGATAACATCCGTCGTGATCTATCTCTATAGATACGGAGCCCCAAAATACGTTGTGCCTCACCCAGATCTTTCATCTGGAAATGGTTCTTTAACCATACTTTTACCGAAGTTAAGAGAGGTATGTCATTCCCAATCAAGAGTATGTCATCAACATACAGTATTAGGAAGACAATCTTGCTCCCACTCGACTTGATATATAGACATGGTTTCTCAACCGATCGAGCGAATCCATTCTCCTTTATCACTTGGTCGAAGGGATGATTCCAACTCCGTGAAGCTTGCTTAAGTCCATAGATGGAACGCTTAAGCTTGCAAACCTTCTTAGGATTTTTAGGATCTGTGTAACCTTCGGGCTGTACCATGTACAACTCCTCCTCCAAATAACCGTTTAAGAAGGCGGTTTTCACATCCATTTGCCAAATTTCATAGTCATGAAATGCGGCAATCGCTAAGAGAATCCGAATGGAACGAAGCATGACTACGGGTGCAAAGATCTCATCATAGTGCAACCCTTGCACTTGAGTGAAACCCTTTGCCACTAGTCGTGCCTTGTATATATATGGTTGTCCTACGGATCGCTTTATCTTGTAAAGCCATTTGCACTGAAGAGGCCTAGCCTTATCAGGTAAGTCAACCAGATCCCATACATTATTCTCGTACATCGAGTCCATCTCGGATTGCATGGCTTCTTGCCATAGCTTTGAGTCGGAACATGTCATGGCACCTTTATAGGTTACGGGTTCGTTACTCTCAAGGAGTAAGACGTCGTCTCTCCCATTCTCCTCAACCATACCGATGTATCTATCTGGAGGAATGGAGAGTCTACCCGACCTCCTGGGTTCCAAAGGGACATTAACCGCAGGCGAAGAAGGAGCGACTTCCTCCATTGGTTGCTCGGTTGTTGGTTCGAGAATCTCCGAAACAGATCGAAGGTTCTATTACTTCTCTTGTCTTGAGAAACTCTTTCTCTAAGAACTTCGCACTAGCCGCAACAAAAACTTCGGTGTTCGGTGGCGAATAGAAGTAATGACCAAACATTCCTTTTGGATAACCAATAAAGTATGTCTTGGCCGATCGCGGGCGAGCTTATCATCGTGTCTCCACTTGACATAAGCCTCGCACCCCAAACCGAATAAAGGACAAGTTAGGGACCGTTCCCTTCCATAACTCGTATGGAGTCTTGTCAACACTTTAGTCGGACTTGATTAAGTATAAGAGCGGTGACAAAGAGCATAGCCCCATAATGAGTCAGGTACAACCGTGTGACTCATCATGGATCGAACCATATCAAGTAATGTTCGATTCCTGCGTTCGGACACACCATTCAGTTGTGGTGTTCCGGGTGGAGTTAACTGTAGTACTATCCCGCGGCCTTTCAGGTGTCGATCAAACTCAGTTGAAAGATATTCGCCACCACGATCTGAACGTAGTGCTTTTATCTTTCTATCCAGTTGGTTCTCAACCTTGTTCTGGAATTCCTTGAACTTGTCAAAGGACTCACTTTTATGCTTCATTAAGTAGACATAACCATATCTACTCAAATCGTCCGTGAAAGTGATAAAATACCTATAGCCATCTCTAGCGTTGATTGACATAGGTCCACACACATCAGTATGTATGAGTCCTAATAGGTCAGCAGCGCGCATTCCAACACCTTTGAATGAAATTCGAGACATCTTGCCTATGAGACATGATTCACACGTGCCAAAAGTTTCATAGTCAAACGGGGCAATAGTCCCATTATCAATGAGCTTTTTCACGCGTTTCTCATTTATGTGTCCCATACGGCAATGCCATAGATAGGTTTGATCTTTGTCAACAACCTTTTCTTTCTTGTTATTCACATGCATGATTTCTGTGGTTTGATCTAAAACATAAATTCCGTTCATGGAAACAGCTTTACCATAAATCATTTCATTCAAAGAGAAAATACAGCTATTATCCTTTATTAAAAATGAAAATCCTTCTTTATCAAGAACGGATACAGAAATAATGTTTTTCGATAAACTAGGTACATAGTAACAGTTATTCAGAAATAACTCAAATCTACTCGGGAGTTGGATTACATATGTCCCAACTGAAATGGCAGCAACTCTTGCTCCATTCCCCACTCGCAGGTCAACATCACCTCTTGCCAGAGTTCTGATGCTTCTTAGGCCCTGCAAATGATTGCACAGATGAGAACCACATCCAGTATCAAGTACCCAAGTTCCGAAACTTGCATGGTTAATCTCAATCATATGAATAAAAGAAGACATACCAACAGGAGCAACGCGGCCTGCTTTAATGTTCTCAGCATACACGGGACAGTTACGCCTCCAATGCCCAGACTTGTGGCAATGGTGGCACTCCATGCTCTGCTTTGCTTTTGCCTTGCCTTGCGAGCTACCACTAGCTTCACCAGGCCCACTCTTAGCAACCACTGGCTTCTTAAATTTCGGCTTTCCTACAGTTAGGTTATGCCCCCGGTTCAGTCGCATTTAGCTGCATTTACTCGTGATCATTACTAGTTTTATGAGCTATTTGTTATATTTCTCGATACTGCTGCCTTTTATTTACATTTTGCAGGTTTTGGTGGTTTTGAGCCAAAACCCGGGACAATTGAAGCGTTATGAGAATCGAGACGACTGACTCAAGCTCGGCAAGACAGAGCTCGAGAACACGAGCCAAAGACCAAAAAGGAAGAAAGGCACGAGTGAATAAGGCCCAAGAAGTAATTTGGGCCAAGCTTAGAAGAAGAAGAGAGCCCAGCCCAGCTTAGCCAGACCGGCCGGTCTGGTGGACCGACCATTGGCCGATGACTCTGGCGCTCAATCCGTCGAGTTTTGTTTTATTTCGTGTTTAATTAATTTGGAAACTATATATATAAGTTTAGGTCGTGGATCTTGAGGTTATGCTTTATTTTACCTAGTTTAGTTTACTGCTTTCCTTTTAGTTCTCTCAACTTTAAAACTCAATTAGGTTAGTGCAAGATTTATTTCTTTATAATCGCCGGTACTTCGATTGATTCAGGTTTAATCTTAATTGCTCTTATTTCATTCATCATGTCTATCATTATTGAATTTATTGTTTTTGCCCTAATTATGTCTAGCTAATTTCCCAATTAGGGTTTAGGGGAATTTGTGATATTTGGTTCAGGAACATGTTTTTGGATTAAACTGGTTGAATAAATTGTGCACTTGATTTCTTTCTACGCGTTTTATGCCAATTAAATTAGGATTATTTCGCCTGATCAACGATTTGTCTGAGTTTAATTGAACCTGAGTAAGTTTTAATTTAAGATCGAAAGCCGAGTTAAAACTAGACTTACGCGAGATTGATAAGTTAGATTTAGTAAGTTGCGAGAGCCCGCTAAATTTGCTTAAGGCTAAAATTGACTCGAGAGAGCGTTTTATAAACCTACTCATTTGCACGGTTTATCACTTCCTTCTTATAAACTTGAGTTCCTGAATCATTGTCATAATGAACCTGATGCCCTAATCTTTCTCCTTATTGATTTCTGTTCATCTTCTTTATTATTGCCTTAGTTTTTAATCTATAACAAACCCTTTTAAATACCTGAGTTAGACCGGTTTACTCCGACTTTAGCTTATAACTGCTCCGTTTCTCTGTGGATACGATCCTGCTTACCACTAGCTTCCGTTAGTTGTTCGTTAGGTTTATTTTGATTGAGGCGTGACGACTTACCCTTGTCAATTTTGGCGCCGTTGCCGGGGAAACGGCTTTGTTAGTTTTAGTTATTGTTAGTTGTCACAGGTTTTTCTCTCTTGTCTCAAGGAACCTAGTTCCTTGAGACCGTTTCTTATCGTTTGCTTGTAGTTTTGTTTATGCACAGGTCACCCACAGGTTTAGTTCCATTTGAGCCTGAACCTGAGCGCGCATTACGGTATCACGTAAGGAAGCAAGTAAATTAATCGATCTTGATTTTGAGGAAGCGTCGCATTCGGAGTCAAGTGCAACGCAATCGTCCTACGAAGAGGACACACCACCTATTACTCCAGTTTCTTCTCCGCCACGTGTGACTATGCCGAAATTATATAGTCACTCGTTGCCCAAGACCGAGTCGATCCCGCAAGGATTCACGATACCAAATACGGTCCAAGGGAACTTCGAGATTCGCCCCGCCTTTCTTACTTTTGTGGAGCGTAATCAATTCAGCGGCAATCCTACGGAGGATCCCGGGAAACACATGCAGGTTTTTACGGATTACTGCTCGACAATTAAGCAGAATGGGATCACTCAGAACCAGATTAGGAGATCTTTGTTCCTTTTTCACGTGATCGAGCGCGGGATTGGATCACGGATCTTGACAAGATTGCTGCGGGTATTACGAATTGGCCAAGTCTCGCTCTTGCTTTCTATCGCAAGTACTATCCACCGGAGCGGACTAACCAACTCCGTAGTCAAATTCAAGGGTTCCAGCAGCGCTTTGACGAGACGTTAACTGAGGCATGGGACCGTTACAAACGGTTAATCCGTGAATGTCCACATCACGGCCTTGGTGATTGGTTGATTATTATGACCTTTTATAATGGGTTATATGCTGAGAGTCGCGCTATTCTTGACTCGGCCGCGGGAGGTCGATTTTCTAATAACACGGATGATGATAAAGCGTGGCAAACGATTGAGGAAATGGCTGTCCATTCGGCCCAGTTTGGTAAGCCTAGGGGTAATTCACGGTCCGCGCCCAACGACCGTGGAAATGAGAGCATAAGTGCGGTTATGAGTCAACTTTCTGAGCTGAATAGGAAGTTTCATGCTATGCAGGGGAGTGGTTCGTCGAGTGCCCAAGTTAATGCTATTGCGGGGCACGATTCAGGTTATTCTACGGGGTATGCTGCGCCCCAGGAGCAGGTCTACGCTTACCAATCTTATAATCAGAACCTGCCGTACCAGAATCAACCGGGTTATGATCGGTCGCTTTTATCCTATCGTAACCAGAATGTCCTCAACCCAACCACCCAACCTCCTCAAAATGCCCCTTATCAACCCCCTCACAAAAATTTCCAACCACCTCCACCTAACCACCAAAAACCCGCCTACACACCACCACCTCCTCCTACACAGATACCCGATCCTATGGCCGAGATGAAGGCCATGATGATGCAGATGTCGCAAGTAACGTTGTCCGTGCAAAAGTCGCAAGAGATGATGCTGCAGCAGATGCAAAAGGACGGGCAAGCTAAGGACGCTGCGATTAAATTGTTGGAGAATCAAGTGGCGCAGCTCGCCGCTTCGCAAGCGTCACGCCAACCGGGTACCCTTCCACCTCAAGGTAATCCTCCTAAACCTCCGCATGATACGGCATGTGCGATTACGTTGAGGAGTGGGTCAATGTATGGTGACCCTATGAACTTGGAGGAAGAGGAGAAGGATGGGGATGCGAACACGGTGAAGCAGTGTACTTTCAGCTCACCGGCCGATCGGCAGTCGTCGGCCATTTGGACCTGCTACTGAGGGACGAATGATTCGGGTATTAATTCTGGTATTCCTGTTGCTACTCCAACGCCCCCGATTCAGATCAAGCTCCCATTTCCTGGTCGTCAACGAGGTACAGAGCCCGAGGCTAAGTTCAGGAAGTTCGTCGACGTCATCAAGGCTCTTCAGGTAAATGTTCCTTTTATTGACCTTGTGACTCAAATACCTGCGTACGCTAAGTTTCTGAAGGAGGTCTTAGCTAGAAAGCGTACGCTTGATGATGTCTCGACTGTAGCTTTTGTGGGGGAGGCTAGTACTAGGCTGCAGGGTAGTAAGCCCCCTAAGCTTAGTGATCCTGGGACGTTTTCTATTCCCTGCTCCATAGGTAGGTTTGAGGTCAAAAATGCTTTATGTGACCTAGGAGCTAGCGTCAGTGTCATCCCGTACTCTATGTGTAAGAAGATGAATACGATGAATTTGGGTGTCACTAGTCTCACTTTGCAAATGGTGGCCGGATGCATTAGCGTCCCTTAGGTATATTGCAAGACGTCCCTGTACAGGTAAGAAAGTTCTTTATCCCTGTGGACTTTGTAGTGTTAGATATGCCCGAGGATGTCCACATTCCCATTATTTTGGGGAGACCCTTCCTGCACACTGCTGGTGCAGTTATTGACGTGGGCAATAAGACTTTAGCTTTTACGGTGGGGGGTGAAAAGCTCACTTTTACGCACTCTGATACCCCTCGGTCACCCATGCGTCTAGAGTCGGTTTGTTCTGTTAATGTTATACCTCCGTCTCACTCTACTGGAGACACTTCGGAGGTCGATTTTGTTGTCTCCCCGTATGCAGGTTCTTTACAGGATGGCTGCAAGGTTGGTTTGGGGGAGAGAAAGTTGTTGAAAACCGACCTTTACGACACGAGTAATGGGGATAGAGGGCCTACGGTTGAGCCGATTGGAGCACGCGGGCGATTTGGAGAGCCATTTCGTGATAGAGGACCCACGATGATGGACTATGCTGCGCTACCTCGAGAAGGAGGAATTCTATGGCGAACGAATGATATTTCGCCGAGTGAAGCTGTTGCAAATGGCCAACGACCTTGGCCTAATTATACTTGCTGATTTGAGCTTTGAAGAGTCGTGCGGGACTATAAACCAGCGCTTTCCGGGAGGCAACCCGATGACGTTGTATTGTTATTTGCACTTGTACTTTGTTTGGTTTGTTTTTACGACATTTTATGGTTTTCTTTTTAGCGCGTGAGGACGAGGGTATTATTTTCTGATTTTTGTCAAGCAGGTACTTTAGGACTTTGTCCTTAGTTTTTTTGAGAAGACGCTACGAGGAAACGTGCGGTAGTCGGCCGTGACTCAAGACTCAGGCACCGTAGCGTAAATTTGAGAACAGGTGAAAAAACGCGAAAAATGAGAAAATTGCACCAGGGCCGGCCGGCTGGCCGCCGGTCTGGACTGATGTTCCGTTTTGTTGCTTCTTGCCTGCTGCTCCGAAGAGTTACATAGCTGGACTGATTTGGACGCATATATGTGGATTTTTAGCCGCACTCCATGCTTCGCTTTGGTTTGGGGGAGCTCCGACTTTATAATGTGAGCATTCTTTACCCCTTTTTATCCTTTTTTCTCGCTTTGTTTTTCTTCCCCCGTATATTATTTGTCCTTATCTGCTGTGTGGTTGTGCTGTTTTCCACATTGAGGACAATGTGTGATTTGGTTTGGGGGGAGGGAAGCACTTTCGCGCTTATTAGTTTAGTTGCATTTTATTTCGTGTGCATTTATTATGAAAATCCAAAAACAATTGAAAAATTCAAAAACAATTGAAAAATTCAAAAAATACCAAAAAAACGAGTCTTTTTGGTCTGCTTTGTTACGTTTGGAGAATTGATTAGTGCGCTTGCTTTGATCTTTAGCATCTCCGAGTCGATTTTCTATCGTCGTAGCTGCACTATATGTTTGTTTCCTATTAATAGATTGCGAGTCTCAAACACTAGCCCACTTGTATTTGCTTAATTCTTATCGCTTTTCGTTTGTTTACTTTCGACTTTGACATTCGAGCTTGGCAATGGTTTGTGGAATGTTTGGTTTGTTGGTTTGCGGTATGATTGGAAAGATTTATATTTGTTGGAGCAATGCTTCGATGCTTTCGGAGGGGACTCATTGATTTGAGTAACCACAGTGGCCACGAATTCTGTTGCGACCGAGAGTATGAGCAATGATGTAACCCTTAAGGAAATATGTGTACCCGAGCACGATCTTTACCAAGTGAATGTCAAGCTAAACGGTACTACATACGAGGGATGCTCCACACTTGCGAAAAAAAAAAAAAGAAAAAAAAAAAAGAGAAAAAATGGAATGATGTGGAAAGAATTGGTTGATGGAAAGTGGTACGTTCGGTTGGCCTTGCTTGAATTGAAAATGTCGTCAGTGTCACTTTTACGAAAGCGTTAGAGACTAGTGGTATAATGTGGTTGAGACTTGTGCTCTATTTTCGGTGAAACAGTCTATGGTTATATGTTTATGTGCATAGGTCGTCCGCTTCGAGATACTAACGTGATTAGTTCGTGTCACTTTGATTTTCTCCGACGCTGTTTGCTTGAGGACAAGCAAAGGTTTGGTTTGGGGGAGTTTGATACATGCTATTTATATAGACATTATGCCCCCGGTTCAGTCGCATTTAGCTGCATTTACTCGTGATCATTACTAGTTTTATGAGCTATTTGTTATATTTCTCGATACTGCTGCCTTTTATTTACATTTTGCAGGTTTTGGTGGTTTTGAGCCAAAACCCGGGACAATTGGAGCGTTACGAGAATCGAGACGACTGCACCAAGCTCGGAAGACAGGAGCTCGAGAACACGAGCCAAAGACCAAAAAGGAAGAAAGGCACGAGTGAATAAGGCCCAAGAAGTAATTTGGGCCAAGCTTAGAGGAAGAAGAGAGCCCAGCCCAGCTTAGCCAGACCGGCCGGTCTGGTGGACCGGCAGCCGGCCGGCCGGCTCTGGCGCTCAATCCGTCGAGTTTTGTTTTATTTCGTGTTTAATTAATTTGGAAACTATATATATAAGTTTAGGTCGTGGATCTTGAGGTTATGCTTTATTTTACCTAGTTTAGTTTACTGCTTTCCTTTTAGTTCTCTCAACTTTAAAACTCAATTAGGTTAGTGCAAGATTTATTTCTTTATAATCGCCGGTACTTCGATTGATTCAGGTTTAATCTTAATTGCTCTTATTTCATTCATCATGTCTATCTTTATTGAATTTATTGTTTTTGCCCTAATTATGTCTAGCTAATTTCCCAATTAGGGTTTAGGGGAATTTGTGATATTTGGTTCAGGAACATGTTTTTGGATTAAACTGGTTGAATAAATTGTGCACTTGATTTCTTTCTACGCGTTTTATGCCAATTAAATTAGGATTATTTCTCCTGATCAACGATTTGTCTGAGTTTAATTGAACCTGAGTAAGTTTTAATTTAAGATCGAAAGACGAGTTAAAACTAGACTTACGCGAGATTGATAAGTTAGATTTGGTAAGTTGCAAGAGCCCGTAAATTTGCTTAAGGCTAAAATTGACTCGAGAGAGCGTTTTATAAACCTACTCATTTGCACGGTTTATCACTTCCTTCTTATAAACTTGAGTTCCTGAATCATTGTCATAATGAACCTGATGCCCTAATCTTTCTCCTTATTGATTTCTGTTCATCTTCTTTATTATTGCCTTAGTTTTTAATCTATAACAAACCCTTTTTCATACCTGAGTTAGACCTGTTTACTCCGACTTTAGCTTATAACTGCTCCGTTTCTCTGTGGATACGATCCTGCTTACCACTAGCTTCCGTTAGTTGTTCGTTAGGTTTATTTTGATTGAGGCGTGACGACTTAGCCTTGTCAAGGACACTAGCTCCAACAGGATGTTGTCGTATAGTTTGACTTTCGCTTTAGTCCAAGCTCGGTCAAACTGGGGGTTTTGTGGATACCCACATCCGTACCTCCCACCAAAAACCCAGTGATGTAACCATGGACTTTTATATGCATGCTTTTACGTTAACTTAAACGGTACTAATTGTGTCGAATTCAAGTTGAGTCGTTTTTAAATGCGAAATGAGGTTGCTAGGTGTCATCACTCTTAGTAAATGTCCTTTAGTTCACTTGGAGTGTAGCTTGTCTCGAATCTAGGTCCTATTCGGCATGCGCACACCCCTTTTACAAACACACATGAAGCAATTGGTCTTTTTACATTAACAAGGTCCAATTCAATTCTCCTAAATTCCTAAATTTAGGCCCAGTTGCTAAAACCACCTTTTGGCTCTGCCAAACACCAAATACGGCCTCACGGGTCGTCTTATTTCACAAAATACACCCTTTTCACATTTTTGGGTCTCGGGCCCAGAATCGAGCCCAGTGGCATTCCTGGCCCGTCTCCCAAGGCCCTGGAGAACCTAAACAAACCCTACATCCAGCCAATACACCGTATCTTAGAGCTCAAGAAAGAATATATGTCGTATATCCCAAATGTAACACCCCGTGTTAATTTAAATCAATAATTAGCCATCGAATAATAATTTCAAGTCTTAAATCTCTTCTTAATCTTTTAACCTTCCAAAATCGCATTTTAGTAAAAACTTTCGTTTTGAAAAATTTATCGACTTCTTTAACTTTTGAAAATTTTTGAATAGTAAAATAAATATTTTAGTCTTAGAATTCAAAAGTAGAAATATTTCGAAAAATCGTCAAACGCGCACACATTAACTTTTACCGTCTTTGACGCCCGACTTTTTAAACCCGATTTATTTCGTAAAAACATTTTAAAACATCAAGGGGACATTTACTAACACCAAATAGTAATGTAGACACTAGTATGTAAGTTGATCATTTTTGTCTCCTAATTTCATTTAATTAAAACATTATTTACATAAACTTTTAACCTTATCTAATACATTACTTAACCTAATTCACTACAACTTGTCCTCATAATTCACAAGTGTAAAATCAACCCTAAAACCATCAAAGTGGCCGAGCTCCCTTACTCTCTTTTATCTCTTTATTTTTCTTCCATTTTTCTCCTAAAACACTCTAAATTAAAACCCTAATATTACTCTAATAATTCACTAGTATTCCTAGCTTATCTTTGGGTATTTGAAGCTTATTATTTATGGGTTTTATTTGAAGGTGAAGACGGGTATTTGCGTGAAGCTTTGGACTTAGATAATATAATCGATCCGGATAACCAATAGCTTGCCGATTAAGGTGATAGCTATATCTTGTTTTAACCTCTTTTGTAAATTTATTTGATTTTTATTATAATTTTATAAGTATGATTTTTATGTTAAAATATGTTAAACATCATTTATGTGTGTTTGTATGTTATGTGAAGTATAATAAAATGATAATAAATAAATAATATTGATAATAGATAAATTGTAGTAATATGATAATATGTTTAGTTTAATTAGTTTTGAGCATTTTAAATTATTGTTCATATGATTTTTATGTTTATTTATGTTTTAGTTATGTAGTAATCACATATAAAAAATTATGTTAAATATTAACAATGAGTTTAAAGTGAAAAAAATCGAAAACAAAATTTATGTGTGTGTTATTATTGCTCACGACATTCCCCTATTTTTTTTATAAATTTTCACTTTTAATTTTTGTAAATAATATGTTGTGTTAAGTTAGATTAAAATGGATGTTGTTATGTTATAAAAATTAATTTAGGAAAATAAATTATTAAGTGTAAAATGTTCATATGTGTTCTTGACTTAAACTTTGATGTTCTTGATGTTCTTATTTTCTTCATGTGATGTTCATCATTTTTGTACACTTTGATTTTGTTTTATTTATGTTTGTTAGTAATTTTTGTTTTTGTTTAATTATTAGTTTATATTAAGTTAGTAGTATCATTTAAAACAACTTAAACATTTAGAAAAACTTTTAGAAAATTTAACTTTATATTTTAGCTCAAAATTTTAGTCAAGTGAAATTTTTAGTAAAATTTCATTTTAGTTTAAATCGTTTTAGTCTAATTAGAATAATTAAAATATAAAGACTTTAAGCTAAAAACCGATAAAAATCGAAAAATGAAAAATGGTACAACAACATACATGGCCACGGCATTTAGGGATTTTTAGGGTTAAAATTTGTTTTTTATCACTTTTTAGTTTAGTGTTAAAATAATTTAATTAGTAGTTAATAAGTTGAATTAAGAATTTGAAAATAAATAAAAGAATTAGAACACACATACATTTCACACGACATACCCATTTAAAATGGGCTAAATTTAATCAAAATGAAATATCACTAAGTCACTAAAGTTTAATACTAACCTCCCATTTCTTTTGATCTTCCCACTTGTTTATTAAATGAGTGTATTATTTTAATCAAGTGGGAAGATCAAAGAAAATGGGAGGGTAGTAGAATTGAATTTTTGTATAAATCGATTTAGTTATAAAAGAAATATAATAAACCGATTAAAATGTGTAACCTTTATAAAAATGAATTAAATCGTGTGCTACTGCCTTTGCAAATTTGGACTGTTGGACTTGGACATACGGACTAAAATGAACAAACCACGATACTATTATTAAAAATGAAGATCGCTAAATTTAGTAAATAGATGACTAAATTTAACTAAGTCTCATTTAAAAATAAATATCATTTATCACTTTTTACAAACCGAACTTAACGACTTTGAAACTAGGATTTTACTTAACAACTAAGTTACGATTTTAGACTTAGAAAATATTTAGATATTTTTATAACTTAGTAACTAAGCTAAATCATGAATAGTGACCGATGAATAGTAATTGAGATGAATAGCGACAAGTGAATAGTGAATGACGAATAGTAATCTAGATGAATAGTGTCGATGAATAGTAAATCGGGACGAAACTTATTAAACAAGTAACGTCCCAAATTTAAAGACGGTGAATAGTACCCTGGACGAAACTTGTTGAACAAGTAACGTCCCAAAACTTATTTAAGGAGAATTTGAGGTAACTTGTTGAACAAGTTATCTTTTCAAATCCCGAGACGTGAATAGTGAAAAATTCACGAAACTTGTAAAACAAGCTACGTCTCAAAATTCAAAGATAGTTCAAATTTCAAAATTTGAAATATTGGAAATAATTGAAAATTTACTAAGTATAGAAAAATTGAAAATCAATAAGTAAATGACTTAAGGTGTTTTGAAAAACACTTAAATAAAATTGGACATACTAATAAACGTATTAATATAGAAATTTAGAAAACGTTAATAATTAACAACACTTCAAATAATAAACGAATATGTTATGTGATCATATGAAACCGAATAAAATACTTAAACGTTTGACGATGAGACTAGGGGAGTCTAATAATATGTGATATTAAATATCAAATAAATAATAAATCGAAGTAAGTTAAAGAACAGGTCAAACGCTTGAGCCTCCGATATGAAAACGTCAATCGGAAGTGAAGTGGGGTTTAGGATAGTCTTGTACGGACGCCACTATCTCGGTCTCTGACGCTGGTCATCCCGAATAGTGTGGTTAAGCCGGTAGCCTAATTGCGATTGTCATCCTGCCCATGCCTTTACGCCTTAAGTCGTACTGCCTACTCCGTACAAGATAAAGAATACGCCAACTCTTTTGGGTCAGTCTCTAGGAAGTAGTCGCTTTATTCAGAGTTAAGATGCTCTATGAATAGCATAGCCCATTCTTAAAGTGAATATTAGAATATGCATATTAAACTAGGGTTAATTCCCCTATTTCGCTAGAGGTATCAGGGCCACCGCGACCTTATTGCGATTGTCATCTTGCGGTTCTGTCTCCTTGTCGTGTTTCGTTCTTAGTGGGCGCGACAATTGCATTCGTTCCTACCCTGCGTAAAGATTACTTGACGGGATTGTATCTGAAGTTCGAATCATTTCGAACACTAGAAGATGAGATGCAAGTACTATAGTATTCGGCGTGGTTTACGAGTCGAGTAAGTCGCTGCACTATGGTAGTGAGATGCAAACGACTAGAGTACAATGGCCTACTCAGTGGTCAGGCTCGTAAGCAGTATGTGTTGTTTGATTAAATGAGAATGAGTGCGTACCATCTTTGAAAACTAAAGACCGCAAATTTCTGAAGTGAATCGAGTTTGCATGATGTGAATGATACAATACGTATGTTTGTTTGCGATCTGATATCGCTTCGTAATCCTGCTGATTGCTGTGACACTATTGCTATGACATTATCTGTTATTTGCTTTTATAACTGATATCATGCCTATATGATTTATCGCTTTAAATCGCATGCTTATTATGACTTATATGTCTTTATATGCTATATGTAATAAGCATGTTTATGTTTTTATCATAATGTTATAATTATAAAGCGATAGTAATAAACCAAAGTAATTGAATTCGAGGGTAAGTATGAGCATAGCTAGTCACTGTCCGCTCAGCGGGCACCCCCCATCAGTTTATTGTGCAGGGAAATCGTGGACCGGAAGCTGGATTTTGGACGGGGCCACGCGACGTTTTTATGCTTTACTTTTAGTTGTTTTTCGAGAGATTTGTAATATATAACACTAAACTCTTTTAATTTACGTACTTAAAGTTGTTTTATTCAACGGCTGAACGATGATGTAACATTTTGGGTTTATGTATAATTAATGACGCTGGTTTAAGACTTAATTAATTTCCGCCTTAGTAACTAAAGTCGACTAAAAACCAGGTTGTTACACCAAAAGATAATTTGGAAATATACGGAAAAAGGGGACTTTGCCCGCCCTTCCAATCGCAACGAGCCTTGCGATTAGAGGAGGAATTCGCAAGGTGCCTTGCGATTCCTACGGCTGGCTTTATCCTCTAGGTTTCCTAAATCTTGACAAGCTCTCTACTATAAATACAACCCCCCTACATACGTCTCAAAGACAATCAATTCACATCAGAATTTCACAACAACTTCAGCAAACTCTCTCAAAAAGCCTCACGCATAAACATCCTTGAATTCTTCATTTTCTCATGTTGAATTCTCCCTCCTTGAAGCGAAGCGCTGCCGGTTTCCTAGTCCGAGACAGGTAGGTCTTAATCCTAGCATGCATTAAGGTTTTTTGTTTACTTCTTGACTTGTATGGGTCTACATTAGGCTCGCCCCGACTTTGGTACGCAAGTCTGCTTTTCATAAGGCGGCCATGCACCTCGAATACACACCCTATTCGTAACACCTTCCCCCCCCCCCCCCAAACCCCCTTTTAAAATAAACCAAATGGACTTTATTTTATGTATGCATTTAGCAAATCCTCATCTTGCATTTAATCACTTAACAATGAATTCGACATTAACTGAACCGTTTTCGTTAACAAGTTTAAGCATGCCCAACTGAGGGTTTTAATCAATCTCTTTTTGCATTTGCATTTGCATTCTTTTTACAACCTATATCGCACTTGTACGTAGCGAATTACTTAAGCTCATATATCATTTTTTGCATTGTTCTCAAGCTTAGTAGAGGCTATCTTTGATAGGCTTTTCCAAAAGATCTTTCATAAAACATTATTTGAACTATTCTTTAGAAGAGTACCCTCACCCGAATCTGGTTTCACAATAGCCTTAGACGGATGGGTGTCGACGTGCCTTGAACTCTAAGACGTGTCTTTGAGCATGAGGACACGGAGGCGGGTTCTAAATTTCCCTCATAATTTAGTGGCGGCTCCGAAGCAGTTTTTAAAGATTTTTCTAACTTAATCTTTTTCAACTTTTCGCCCCTTAGCAAGACGTCGAGTGGTCCCATTTAACCCCGGTACCTACAACCCTTAACCTAAGCCTTTCCCATGTCAAACCCGACTTCCTAGACCTTTTTCCCATAAGTTAAACCCTTACCTTTCGCTCTAGTTAGAGCAACCCACAATTCCTCGTACCGACCGAGTCTAGAATGGACCCATAGGTAACCTACAAATATATATAACCATCTCCTTGTGGATTCGACCCCGACTTACCCTAACTACCCATTAGGTTTGTCAGGTTATTTTTGATTAGGTGAGTACAACTTAAGCATATCAAGTTAGCGCTCGAATTTTGTATGTCTTACAACATATGGAGGATAACTTAGAAGTTTTGGAGGACTTAAATGGATAGATGAGAGACATGATGTAATTACTTTCCTTTTTTATGAATGTGAATATGAGCTAATTCTTAAAAAAAAAAAAAAAAATGCTATATTTGAAGTTTAAAGTAAGAACATGCCATATATCATCACAATAATTCATTGACCTATAATTTTTTTTTTGGTAAACGGTAAATATCATTAAAATCAAAACCCAATATTTACAATCTATCGTTGGCTATACAACGTCTCAATCCAAGTTCTATCTTTCCTGTTCAAATTCTTAGCCTGGCTATACACCCGTAAGCGGATCTCTTCTTTAAGGTGACGAAACAGTAGCTCCACTCTACCTAGTCGGTTATGTATCCTACAATCATTCCTACTATGCCATATATAGTAAATCACACCTACTATGAAAGCAAAAGAAACTTGTCGTTGAAACCGGGAACCCTTCCTCGTCTTGTACAGAACCCGCCAATCATCTCCACTTGATATATTCAGACCCAGAAAATCTTTGAGTTCCTTCATCCATAATGTACTCACCTTGCATTGGAAAAACAGATGACGGGCATCCTCTTCTTCTCGCTGACATAACACACATCTGGTTTCGTCCATGCTGCCAAATCTTTTGAGTCTGTCCATTGTTGCCAGTCGTCCCCGCGCTGCGAGCCACGCTATCATCATGTGCTTTGGAACATTATATCTAGACCACACGATCTTTGACCATCCTTGCACCTCTCGAACACCTTGACCTATAATTTATAATTATAGATTAGCAATAATTCTGACTATATGTATTATTTTGTGATATTATTATTTTAATGTATAAAATATCATAAATAGGATATAGATATAAATATAAACAAAGCTTAGAATATCATTTTGATTACATCAAATTATATTTACTGGCCAAGAGAAACTGAATATTTAAACATTAAAGTTAGTGATAAAGAGAATAAAACACACTTTATTAAATAAATAAAAAATCAATCAAAACACAAAAATCATTAATATACCTCGTGATTATCACGGGCCACCGAAGTAGTTCAAAATTGAAACCCAAATTTAATGTGAACAGACAAACATACCCCTCCCTCTAATATTACTTCAAATTGCTGGATATATTTACTCATAAAGGTTGATTTTGATCAATCTCAAATCAAAATTAAAGTATCTCTTTCTTCCTAAAATTTTCAGTTTCTCTTGAAATTTCAGCAACAATGTTGGACCGTAGTTGTGAGTGTGCTTACGAAGAGGCGAAAAATGCTAATGTGGTCAGTGTGGTCACTCAATTGTTGTAAGAAAGTTAACAACTATTGACACTCCCGGTAGAGGATTGAAGCTTGTAAATCGTATGATCCAATTTCAAGGGCTCGTGGTTGTAAGTATTTTGCTTGGTATGATAAAACTCAAACTGCTATGATTGGCAAAGGGTAATTTTCGACAAATTGAACATGGAGAATCAATTGCTTGTTCTTGATTTGAAGAAGATGAAAGCCACAGTGAAATCCGATGAAGATGAGAAGTGAAGTGTTGCAATGAAGTTGAAAAAGTTGAACATGAAAGTGAAAAATGAAAATAAATGAAGAGAAGAAAGAGAATGAAACAAAAGAGTTAATTAAAAAAGATAAGACGGAAATGGAATAAAGCAGTGATGAAGTAAAAGAGGGAAGTCAATGGATGACTACTTAAATGAAGGGTAGAATGGTCAGTTTAATATATTTTTTCGCCTGAAAATGAGGTTGGATGCAATTTTTTTTTTAAAAAAAGATATTTTTAAATTGTGAGTAATATATAAGCGGCAATATAGTCATGTATGATATTGTTTTATTCGTCTACTTAAACAGAAAAAATTAATATTTAAAGTTTATAATTTTTGATAATGTATAACTCGAAATATTATCGTTACAAAATACGTCTCGACAAGTGACATCATGAGGTGAATGAATATGAATGAAGGGAGTAATTTTTCTTAAAATGAATGTAATTGATATTTGACTTTTTATGGAACTTAATTTAATAATTGACCCTCAAAAAATATACTCCCTCCCATTTTTTAAGATCTTCCCACTTCTTTTTAGTGTAGAAATTAAGCAATTTGGATCCTCTCCATTTTTCTCTCTCCATTTCTTCTCTAATATACTAATATTTTAATATATTTTCTCTCTCCTTTATTAAAACATTATTTTTATCGAACAATTACAACCCTTACATTTTCACAAAAACCGATCTCAACCATTGAAAAGAAATGGATGTCGAAAAGAAATGGAGAGGATCCATACCCGAAATTAAGAGAGTAAGTTTGTGTGGTTGAAAATAAGAGTAGAGAAAATATGTGGGGTTAAAATGAAAAAAAACCACAATTGTTAGACTTAAAAGGAAATGGAAAGAACAAATAAAATGGGTCAAAAAAGAAAAGTGAGAATAATAAATGAAATGAAAGGGAGTAGGTTTGAAAAATAAATAAACATGGCCGAGTGTGAAAAATTTAGAGATCTGGCAGGGTGTGTAGAAATCTACTGTAGGTGAGAGGGTGTGGGTAAACATGTGAAATGAGAAAAAAGGAAAGTGGAGGCTACCAAGTGTGAGGGTGGTATGTAGAGATTGGTGTATCTCTATCATCTTCCCCCAAATTGGTTTAAATTGTGAGCGTAAAAGTAGGAAAAACATACTCCGTAAATGGCAAAGACGAGAAAGATGGAGGCGGCCAACTGCCAAGTAAAAAAGGTGACGTAAGAATATGGTTGAAATAAGAACGTCAGCAACATTAACTTTACGAGTCACTAAACTCCACGTGGGGTGGCTGCGTACCAGTAAGAAAACAATTGGGCAAAATGTGTACGACTCCTATTTCATCAACTTGATTATGTGGGCTCCACTTTCTCAAATATTTCTCCTCTAGTCACTAATCACCACTCACTACCACTTATTAAGGGTGACACCTACGTTCTACTGAAGTCAATCATTCTAAAAATAGGAATATACTCCCTCCATTCAAATCCAAATTACCACTTTTTTTTTTACATTTGCCGAGACGACTTTTGCGAGTTACATATCTTTAGCTACGTTTATTCAAAAAATGTAAAAAATATATTTTAATTTTCTACTCATAAAGACGAATCAAACAAGATCATACATGAATATATCTACACTTACGTATCGAGAGATAATTGAAATTGAACGTCAAAGAGTGAATAGTATACAAAAGAGATACTTGCAATTTGAATTTGAATGGAGGGAGTATTTCATTTTGTTTAGAGATTTACTCCGTAATATTATAACCAAGATACATGTGATATCCCAAAATAAAAATTATTTAATATAACTTATACTAATTAAGATAAATTGACAACTTTACATGTATATGCAGTGTTATAATATTCGACTAGCTATATCAACAAGACATTTAAGAAGGCAGAATAAAGGTTGTTGATAATCAGTGACGTTTTTAGGGTGAGTGCACCCACGCCTTTATCAAATAAAAAAAAAAAAGTTTAGTAACTAAATCCAAATTTGTTAAGCAACAAAATGCAGTTAACGAATTGATAAGGTCTCCAAAATATTGAATTAGAGGTCATGGGTTCAATTTTCTATTTACTTTTCTTTATGTTTTAAGATATAATTTTAAAATCCACTTTGAACCTAAATTTTTTAAATTTTAACTTTAGAAATTCATTTGAAACCAAATTTTTTTTGTACTCTTATCACTTGTAATCACTAATCTATACGTTGACAAAATTGATTTTCTAACTGTTTTTTCTTTTTTTTCGAATTGCTAAAAAAATTGTCTATAAATAAAAAAATATATCCCCTCGGGCTACCGATTCAAGGGACTGCCACTGTTGGCACTCACCATGTCAAAATTCTAGAATTTCCCCGGTTGATAATATAGATTAAATTAAAAAAAATTGTAAAATTTGAGTGGTAAAAAATAATTTATGAGCCTATTTAAATATGTCATCAACATTTTATTTATTAGTTATATTTTCTTATTTCTCATTTATTATTGAAACAAATATTGTATAATGGATAAGTTACATGTATTTTTAATTCTTTGATCTCGCTTTATTGAATTACTATTGTGCCAAGTTTTTGAATTATACAACATGCATCATTTCATATTTTAAATTTTTAATTTTTGGTTTTATGGATTTTTGTCTTTTATTTAAGGGAAAAGTTGACTAGTGGAATAATTTATAAAAATGGTCTAAACTTTGTGAATAATAAATTTCACATTTATATTAAAAGATTGATCGTATATAAAAATTGTACTCCGGTTAATAATTAGAAATTAAAAAATACGGAGTAATTTTTTACGGTGACTGTCTTTATGTAATTTTGTGACAAAGTTAACAACTAGTCTCCTATAAAACGGGTTAACCCGTTTTAAGTTAAGACGGGTCAAATATGACCCGTTTTGGGTTTTTTTTTTTTTTTGACTTAACTCAAATAACGAATAAAACACAAATTTTAAATGGTAACAATATTGATAAAAATGGTAAACGTACTATATTATATTGGTGACATATTCTCAAAAAATTAAAACATAATTAACCTATTTTGGTAACATATTATACAATTATGGTAACATATTAAACAAATGTTATGACAATTTTTTATTTTCTATGTTTTATAATATGTTACAAATATAATATAATATGTTACCATTTTACATTACTTTGTTACCATTTTCAATAACCCTATAAACACGAACCTATTTTGGTAACATATTATACAATTATGGTAACATATTAAACAAATGTTATGACAATTTTTTATTTTCTATGTTTTCTAATATGTTACAAATATAATATAATATGTTACCATTTTACATTACTTTGTTACCATTTTCAATAACCCTATAAACACGATTTTCGACCAAAGTTTTTAAAAATAAATTTTGGGTCTTGAAAAAAAATTTCAAAAAAAAAAAAAAAAAAAAGGAAAAACGGGTTGACCCGACCCGTCTTAAGCTTAAATCGAATTTAGTGGTCTTATATGAGAATTTGTGCAAAGTTAAAGGGTAAAAGTTAAGGATGTGAACCCACAACTTGCACTATCTTAAATCTAAGCACTTAGGTAGACAATTTATTAGGTAGCAATTCACCATTTTTTGCATAATTTATTTTCTTACTCCGTATAAAATATTACATATTTTATATGGTATATTTTGATTTGTATCTATAATATTTTCCTAAATATATCGTATAAAATATTTACATATTTTTTACTAGTAGTTAGTGTTCTGATTAGTAGAAAAAATATATATATATTTCAAAATATGCGTGAAGAAAATGTGATTCGATGAAGAGTAAGCATCCTATGAAACAGTCTAATAATAAACTAGCGTAAGTTCGATTTTATGAATTATAATTAAAGGAGTATAAAACCTTTTTTTTTTTTTAACCAAGTGGTGGTTGTCCAGGTGAAATTTGGGTTAACCTGGAAGTATGCACCAAAGTGTGAGGTCCCAGGCTTAAATCTCACCTGGAACAAAAAAGAATTAAACCAAAAAAGCACACCACTTGGCGCTGCGTCGGGGTGACTTACATGAATACGTGTGGTGGTGCAGAATGCATGCAGGGGACTCAACCCCCTCGTCATCAAAAAAAAAAACCTAATTTTATTTATTTATTTATTTTACTAAAATTTCTAACATGTTGACCAAAAAATAATGTCATCTGTCAATATAACTGATACAAATGTTATAAAAAGAGTTATGATACTATTTCCGTTCCATTAAATTGTTTACACTTTATATTTCGGGGTGTACGAGTCATTTGTTTATACTTTCTATAAATGGTCATTGTGGGACCATTTGTAAGTGGACCCTTATTTTTTCAACCAATCATACTACAAAATGAGTATTATTTGTGTTTATTTTATAACTAGTGGACCCCTTTTTTTTACTTACACTATTACTTTTTCAATATTTTTCATTACATCTCTTCTCTTTTAGATAATTGTGTATAGAGTAAACATAAACAACTCACAGAAACGGACAGAGTAATATGTAATACCATTCTGACTAAATGACGTTCAAATACAATATATTGTTAAATCATCTTTTACAAAAATTTGTATTTGACAAAAGTTCTATGTAAATGTTGTTCGAGTATGTTACAATACTTTTCTTTCCCGAATATATTTGTCCAATATTTTTCCTTAGGTTATGTATCATTTTATCTATCTTTAGTGCTCTATATGGTTGAAACATTAATCATGAAAAAACTGAAAACAAATTATCTAGATATAAGTCTATCAAATTATATAATCTAGAGACATAACTTAATTATCTAAAAAAATCCATTGAATTATCTAGGATATTTGAGTAATCAGAAATCCATCGAACCCACAGCACAAATATTCGGTTGCCGAAATTCCATCATCCTACAATAATCAGAAATATTATAAAACCCACCAAACAATGTACTCTAAATAATAAATTTACAACCATTTAAATCTCATTTAATGTTAATTACAATTAAATAAGGTATGTACTATGTATAAATCATGAAAGTGTTAAAAAGGACCGTCTTTTACTTTTTGACAATAATTTTTTTTTTATAAATAAGCTGTGATTTTTATTTAAACTGATCTTAAAGACTAATTGAGTATAATTTAGTAGCAGCACGTAGTAGAGAAATAGAATGGTGGAATCAAAGATGATGTACAAACGATAACTTTTGGATTAATATAAGGGTTTTTTTGTTAAATGGTATCTTTTATTTAGGGTCATTTGTGAGATATTACCTTTAATTTATTTTTTTTGTTTTTTGGTACCTTTTATTTTCAATTTTTGTAATAAACTAGTACCAAATATCGGATTCCGGCGTACGAATTCAAATTTCTGAGAGAAGACTTATTTAGCACTTTATCTTTTTTTGTTAAAAGCTACCTTATTCAAGTTTTAGTTTTGTTAAAAACTACCAAAGTCACCATTTTTGTTATGCTTTCACCTTCATCTTTCTTTCTTCAAATTTTTGTCCACGAACTCCGAATCATGTTTTCGTCCTCAAACGCGTTGTTTGTAGAGCTCTTTCAAAACCATGTCTTTCAAACCCATCTTTCTTTCAAACTCTCCGCCTCAAATTAGTTAAAAGCGGGGTTTAGCTTTCGCAATTTCGACATATTCAATAACACGTCAATAGGTAGAACAAATGACCCCCAAATTTTGGGATTTTAGTCCAAAAATTATAGGAATAAAGTACTCTTTAGAGCATTTTGCAAGATTAAAAATCCAACTAATTTATTCTATTTCATAATCAAATGACCCAAATTTTTACACCCATTTGACAAATCCCAAGGATGAATTTGCTCACCGCTGATTTGATTGATTCCCCAAAACATCCAACGTTTTCAACGAAAGATCGAGTTTTTCGCGTGGCAAAAACGGATAAGAGATCAGGGATTTGAATAATAAATTAAGGCTTTGAGTTTCAGAAACTGCCATTTTTGAGAAAGTTGTGAGTTTTTTTTTTTATGAATGAATGAATGGAGAAGGTGAAAAAGAAAAGGGTCAAAGGATGATTGAAGCAAAAAGAGTAGAGTATGTATTGAAGAAGATGATTGAAGGATGAAGATTAGGGTATATTGAGGAGTATATAATACATTGAAGAAAAGAGAGGGTCAAAAGTCAGACTAGCCGGAAATTTGACTTCCTACGCCGGAAACCGATATTTTGGTAGTTTATAACAAAAATTGAAAATAAAAGGTACCAGAAAACAAAAAATAAAATTAAAGGTACTATCTCACAAATCACCATAAATAAAAGGTACTATCTGACAAAAAACCCTTAATATAATGTAATCACTTTTAGATATATAAAAGTGACCTTTCCAAAAAACCCTTAATATAATGTAATCACTTTTAGATATATAAAAGTGACCTTTCCCCAAATCTTTGTCATCGACGAAAGCCTTTAGTTTTCCAGCGACGGTGGTCGCACATTTTGTTATTGAAAGTTTTTTTTTTTTTTTTTTTTTTTTTTCTCTCGAGACTTAATTAATCTTATAAAATTGCTTTACATTGTACAACATTGTCCTACTTCACCTTCTCACCCAAATAACATCTAATCGTCAAAAAATTAAAAATGTAAGATACTTCGTGTATCTAATTTTAATTGGTGCAATTCTAGTAATTGTGAAGGAGTATCAAATAATAGTTTTAGTCTTTATTGTAATTTGATACTTCCTCCATTCCGTTTGATTCTATACGTTTGACCAAAACACGGTAATTAAGGTAGAAGAAAATCAAGTGGGGTAGATAATGGAATTACTTAAATACCCCTACTTTATTGTTTGCAAGTGGGCTGAGTGGATATTAGTGAAGGGTATATTGGTCTTTTAGTTTAATAAAGTAGAGACTAAAATAGAAATGTATAGAATTGATTGGAATTTCCGAAAAAGGAATATGTATAGAATCAAATGGAATGGAGGAAGTATTATATTTACCTATAACAAGATTGCTTTATAAACTTTATGTTAGAAATAATTTTTATCATAAAAATGTCATTTTATTTATGATACGGTAGTATAAAAATAATCAACTTAAATTATAAATGAGCGCAAAGTCTTATTTAATATAAATATAATCGTCGTCTTAATTTAAACAATAATTCTCCCGTGAGTCTGAACTCACGTTAAATTAGTGTGTTACCAAGGTACAAATTGCAGTTAAAAGGGTACAAAAACATAAAACAAATCTACTAAAGTCACTAACAGGGGTACTAAAAGAATTTAGTAACAATTAATCATAATTATCACTTAAATAGTACAAAAGTTATATAATCAAGTACAAATGAGGCGGACTTACAATAATTTATTATAAGGCCTGGCTTACACAACAATTAGTGTATTTAAAATATGTTAAATAATTAGGACAAAATAAAAATAAAACATACACGAAAAAAACATATTACACACCTATTTTAAGTGAAACTTATTCATAAACTAGAAGAAATGGAAAAACATATATCGGACAATTTTCTTTGTTTCCCCAAAAAAAATCTCAATCTCACCGACACTATAAAAATCCTTACACTTCTCATTTCATCCACATAAAAAATATTTAAATAATTGCTCAAAATTATAGTACGTACTATATTACGTCAAATATCATAAGCGTTAAAACATACCCAAAAATAAAATGTCTTCTAAAAATGGCCTAAACCCTAGCACTGCAACAACCTTTTCAAACATCGTTGCACCAAAAGTTGGTCATCCAACTAAACAACTTGTTGCAAAAAAATCAACAAAAAGTAATAAGGTTAGCAAGAACATGAACAAGAAGAACACTAATCATAATAACAAACCTCTCAAAGTTGTTTACATATCAAATCCTATGAAGTTTCAGGTACATATTATTTGATTATAATATTCTCTTGAAGTAATTTTTCAATAACACTATTGTACTCCCTCCGATTCACCAGATTCTTAACATTTTTCTTATTGGGGTGATTTTCCATTTCTTAACATTTCCCTTTTTGGAAAGTTTTTTATCTCACAATTAAATACTACCCCACTTGTTTTCCCACTTGTCCACCCATTTTTTTGGTCCACCTTAATTATTGTGCCAAAAGCAAATGTTAAGAATCCGAGAATCGGAGGGAGTATTTATTATTGTCAATTTAAATACTCAAGTTACTTTTTTTTTTTTTTTTTTTTTTTTCCTTTTTTTTGTTTTAGTTCTATACTCCATCCATTCAAATAAAATGGTGTCCCTTTCTTTTTCACACTTGTTGAGACGTGTTAATAACAAAAACATTTATAGTTTTAAATTGTATAAAAATAAAAAAATTTTGATATTAATGTTCTTCTTTTCAAGACAAATAAAACAAGATCTCACATGACTATACTTTTATTTATACATTACGAGTTATTTTGAAGATTTTTCGATTACATAAATAGTGTCAAAATAGAAAGGATATCATTGGATTTAAATGGAGGAGGGAGTATTTAGTAATAAATATTTTGTCCTAAAATATTACACTCCAATTAGGTAGCGTTTGGAAATCATGATTTCATTTGAAAATTCTCATTTTAAATCTAGATTATGAAATGTGAAATTTACAAATGACATGGGGTGGAAGTTGAATTTGAAATCTCTAAATTTAAGCTTAGATGGATGTAAGGATAAATTTTGTTCAAATCTAAATCCAAATATTTGTATTTTGCCAAACAAGTTATTTGGATCAAATTCAAAATTTCAAATCAAATCCACCGATCCAAAATTTCTAAATCTTGTGAATTTGTAGGTTACAAGTGAATTTCAATTCCTCACATTTAAAATTTAAAATTTAAAATTCTATGCCATTGGTGAAATTGAAATTTACTCAATAGTAATATTGTTTTCGTCCAATTTTTTTATCCAATGATAGTACATTTCATCGGATGAACAAAATTTAATTTTAAATGAAGGAAATGCAAACCTGTCACATATAGTAAGATAATTTTAAAGACATTATTATTGGTTACTCCGTATTATGGTTAGTTACTATGTACGGAGTAATTATTAGCTTGTTTTTGTTGTACTACCATCCATTCAAACAGTAACGTTGAGAATTTTGACATTATTCATCAAGTTAAAGAATCTTTGTTATTATTTGCAATGTATTAAAAGTAATATAGTCATGTCAGATCTTGTTTGATTCATCTTTACGAAAGGAACAAAAATATATAATTTTTTTATTTTTTTCATAATGTATAATTAGAGATATTACTCTCGAAAAATTGATCTTGTCAAATGTGCAAGTAAGTTATGTTACCATTGGTTTGGATTGAGGGAGTATGATATTTTGCAAATTATTTGTTAGTGCCGATTATAACTTTTTTTTTAATGGTATTTTTTCCTTTTATAATTGGATATTTAGTACCCATTTCTACTAAAATTATCCTTATACAATAGCGTTCTTTAAAAATAAGGAGATGAACTTTTTTTTTCCGTCTCCTCTGAGAGAAGGGGATGATAGTAATTACTGCGTATTGGATACAAAATATCGAAGCATGTATTTATTTTAGCTAATATTAATAAAAGTTGATTTCACGAGCGAATAAGTTTAAAAAGTCAACAAATGTTGATTTAAATGTCAAAAATAATTGGATTGGTTGAACACAAAGGTATATAGTACTTTTTATAATCTCTTACTCGTCATCTCTACCAACGGTAACTAATGACTCACATCCACTTTTAATTAAAAGAGTTTTTTTGTTTTTTTAGAGTAATATATTTTTTCTAACATGTGCATACCATGCACATGTTAAGTAATTAAAAAAAGAATATTTATTGAAATTATTTCCGTAAAAAAATTACTTATTGCAATAATATAAATTACAATGCAAGAATATTTTTAGTTTATTTCCTTATTGAGTTTCTTAACATGTGCATGGTATGCACATGTTAGAAATATAGAAAAATTGAAAACCCTATATTTAATTGTACATTAGAAATATAGAAAAATTTAATAGTCTCTCTATGTCAGTATAGTCTCTCTATGTCAGTCATTTGTTTACACTTCTCTCAAATCCTCTCACAAAAAAATCAAACTGTAAACAAATCACTGAGACGGAGGAAGTATTTTATTCTACTCGTAAAAATAACTCAAACAACATCACACATGACTATATTATAATATATACGGAGTACATTACAAAGAGTAACAAATATTCTCTAACTAATTAATAGTGTAAAAAAATTAATAACACTTGGTACGAATGAGAGGAAGTATTTCTTTGATCTAAGGATTAATTGTCAAGAATAATCCGAACCGGTCCTCTTATTCCATAAATAATCCGAACTCGAATTAATCCACGAATAATCCCAACTATTGAAGTAACATTCCAATAATGAACTTTGGCCAATTTCAATTGACTCTAACACGTAAAAAAAATGGTGAAATCGACTCTAACTTTGCCTCACTCTTATTTTAAGTAATAATTCAAACGGTTTTCACTTATTTTTTATTGATAAAGCATGTTAAAATTGGCCAAAGTTCATTATTAGAATGTTACTTCAATAGTTGGGATTATTCGTGCATTAATTTGAGTTCGGATTATTTATGGAATAAGAGGATCAGTTCGGATTATTCTTGGCAATTAATCTTTGATCTAATAATTTACATACAAACAGGTAAATGTAGAAGAGTTTCAGGCCCTGGTACAGGGTCTTACTGGTCGAGATGCGACCGAGTGGACCGACTATAACAACAACGACAACCACGACGCAGGTCACGTGTCACCGGTTCATGGTGGTGGACTTGAGCATGATGATAATAAGGTGCAACATGAGCCGTTGATGAAAGATGATCAAGCTCAAGTGGACGGCTATGATGAGTCGACAGAAATGGATCTTGATTATTTTAGACCCTTTGATGGTGTTGAAGTTAAAGGGCATATGATTGGTTGTTATGCAGAATTTCCACACTTTTATGACTAACTTATTCATGTCTATGTGTAGGAGATTATTGATGACTTTATCAAGTGTTGAATTTTGTGCATATAATTATATGTTTCAACTTTCAACTTTCCCGTCGTAGATTTGGCTAGTGAAGAAATAAGAACCATTATGTTTTGTGAGTAAAGTCATGTTGTTTCCGGCTTATAATAGTTGAATTTATAGAGATTGAATTTATTGGAGCTAAATTGAACTTATTAGAGCTAAATTGAACTTATTAGAGCTGAACTTATATATAGGAGTTAAAATAAGTTAAAATTATAGCTTGCGGCGGCTTATATCACTACTACAAAATCAATTTATAGCAACACCATGAAAATGTTGTAAAATGTCTTAGAAATATTGCTTTAAACATTAGGCAACACTTTTAATTGTGCTGCTTAAAACTCCGTTCTGCAAATTAACGCAACACATATCGCAACACTTTGTTATCAAAAGCAACATTTTAACAAAGTGTTGCACCAATTTTTAGTATGCAACACTTTTTCCCAAGAACACTTTTTCAAGAATTGCAACACTGACATGTAATTTAAACTAAGAACACTTCTACAAGCAATTGCAACATTTACGTTGTTCAAATAGCAACACTTACTTCGCCATTTGTAACACTATTGCCAAATAGATGTGACACCAATGATATCGATTATGACATTTTTTTTTTCTATAGACAATGCACAGCTTTTATAAATGACATATAATTTCATTAAAAAGGAATTGAAAATACACTGTCTTTAATTAAGAACTATATATGATTTAAACTAACAATTGTAATAGCATTAAATTACAACTTGTAGCCTTAAAGTAAAGAGACTAAGGCATGCCATAGCTTAATCCTTGTGCTGAGCATCCACTACTTGCCGAAAAAGCTCCCCATCCTCCATTATTCTTTTGTAAAACGGAACCATCACAATTGTAGTAATCGCTGATCTGAAACTTTTTCTATAACACGCCATTTAAGTAAGGCGGACCCCACTTAAATAAGGGGGTCACATAACCTGTGCAAGCGATCATAATATTAGACTTGCGATTTAAAGAAAAAAAAAAAAAAAGTTAGATGACCTCGAAACAAACACACATAACTCCTATTAAGGAATAAGGACTCGGAAATACAAACATGTACAAGCATATCACTACAACTATGCAATAAGACACTCCCATACGAAATCGAAAATATAACATACTATGTTAATTAAGCTTCATAACACAAGATACTTGATAGAGTGTTATTAGTAGGTGTTTAAGAGTTCGTTTTATATTATTTCGAGACACATGGAGGTTGATTTAGTAGTGATTTTGATATATTTCGGGTTGAGTTAAATAATTGATTAGTTATCACTTTTGTGACGTTTTACTATTTGGGTCGATTAAATCTGTAACTTTATTATGTTAGATATCCATTTGAGCTCTGAGTGAATGACGAAGAAATGAAGAATAAAGAAGACCTAAAAGAAGAATAAAAGACGGGGCCAAGGAGCTGTTTTGGAAATAAGAAGACTTGTAATTTATTTTATTGTAATTAATTCGTTTTAGGAAACTGGGTATATATATAGGGTTTGCTTTATTTTTATTAGGAGACTTGGACGACAACTTTTACTGCTACTTTTTCTTATTATTAGTTTAGATCTAATTTTAGATTTTTACTTAAGAAAACTATGGAAGGCTAATTTCATCTTGATTCAAGCAACTAAGCGGTTTGATTTATAATTGTGAGTTTGAAAGTTCTTTACTTTATTCTTGATTATTGATTATTGCTTGGTTATAATTATTATTTGCGAGATTGATTTTGATTTCTAGGTGCGCAACTAGTCGTCTTATTAATTGCGTAATTGTTAGTTTCGTTGATTTAACTGGATTGTGATTAACGTAACGCTAGTAACAAACTAGGTTTAACTATTGTACGGGATTCGTGATATTTATTTCTAGAAGCAATTTTCATAATATCTAAAGTACAACTGGATTGTATGTGCTATTTATTCCTTATCGATTCTCTTGTGATTAAAGCTGCTAATTGATTAAATCTTTAACTGGATTGTGGGATTGTCTTTTAGTTAGGGTTAGTTAAAGAACGGGATACGTTTTAATTAACTAAACATAAGGAGAATTAGGATTTTATGATTCACGATAAGGTAGTCAAAAATATAAGTTTGAACCGGATAACTATGATCAATTGTCTTTAAACCGTGGATGTTTGCTTGAGTCGAGACCTTTAGTATTATTTGAGTTCATCGTAGTTATTTATTTTATTTATCTTTTCATTAGTCTTTTTAGTAGTTTTAGTAGATTTCAATCAAAACCCCCTCAATCTTAGTTATTACGATCTTTAGTTACACTTTTACACGATTATAGTTAGTCCTATTCTCTGTGGGTTCGACCCTTACTTCCACTTGCTATTTGTTTAGTAATAGGAATTAAGTGATATAAATTATTAATTTACATACGACATTAAGGCCAGTCAAATTTTGGCGATTCTTAGGGAATAGGCGTTAATCGTGTTTTATAGTGTAGTGTATATAGTCCGTATTTTTATTTTTAGTTTTAGTTTTGTTATTGTTTTGGTTTAGGTTAGATGGCTTCCAAGTATTTTCCCCAATATGAGCATGAATTGTTTTATAAATACTTCAATAGGCTCCATGAATTCGTGATTTGTTGTCGTCATCCTTATCAAACTTGGGAGCTTTGTCATGTGATTTTTAATGGTTTGAATAAGGAAACTGAAGGACATGTTTACACTATGACTGAAGGGAGGTTCCTTTATGAGATGAGTTATGACGAGAAGTGGGACTTTTTCCTTTATTTAGCTCACGACACTGAACAATGGGAGTTTTACAATTTATCTCTTAGGAGACCTCAACCTAGTCCACCTAGTTCATCTATGTCTACAGAGGAAATGATTAGAGCCCTTACGGTTAATGTGATGCATATCCAACAAGAGAATCGGGCTAGTATCGAAAACCTTGAGTGTAAGGCTACGCAAATAGCGGAAGCTATAGCTAGACTTGAGGCACAGGATGATCATGTTCTTACTTATGATGAATCTGAATCTGAGTATGAGCTTGAATTTGACACTCCCGCTCCCGTTGAACCTGAAGTTAGTGATTCCCATAAGACTTGTGATGTTGACAGCGATGAAGATTTTTGGGATGATGATGAGGAGGATGAGGATTGTGATTCAAGTTTTTGTGCTCCCTCTCCTGCTTTAAGTGATAATGTGCTTCTAGAGGACTCATCGAGTGTGATTCTGGAGGATGTGAGAGAGGAAGAAGAGTTTGAAGAGAGTGAGGAAAAGAAAGAGGAAATTGAGCCAATTGACGTGTTCGTATCGACAGATACACATACACCAATCCTAAATCCGTTACGGGATTCACCAGAGCTGATACCTAAGGTTCCTTTTCAGTCTTTGCTTAGTCAACATGTTTCTTCTACAGGTGATTCATCGTATACAGAACCATTTTGTGAGATAGAGCCTACTTTTAGGAGCCCCGAGAAATATGTGACTTGCGTTTATAATATGTTTGACCATGCATGCTTGAGTTTGATTTGTATTTGTTATTATCAGTTTTACGGTTTGTTTGCTAGTATGTTTGATAGGTTACTCCGAGCATTGAGTTGTTCCGCTCTTGAGATGACACTTGGATATTGAAGTTTGAAAAAGGCGTCGGGCGAACGACGTTAAACAAAAGCGCTATCGGGGAGGCAACCCTTGATTTATTGCTTTAGTTTATATTTTATTTTCTTAAATGGGTGCTCGTGATGGTTTGTTAAATGTTTCAGGATAGTTGAGCTAATAATGAAGACCCGAAGCCCTTGTATTCGTGTGTGCTATTTCATGATTAAAAAAAAAAAAAAAAAAAAACGAGAGTGTTCTGGAAGATTTTCATGAGCTGAAGCGGGCTCGTCGCGGCCTTGAGAAGAAAGGAAAAAAAACGAGAGGGGCAGAACTTATGAGCGGGCTGGAGGCGGGCCACGCGCGGGCCTTTCTCATTCACCCTCCTTTGTTCATTCATTCAGAGAGAGAGAGAGAGAAAGAGAGACGCAGAGAAGTGCAACGATGAGAAGCAGCCCACCACTGCCATCGTTTCTCTCTTCTCCAACCACCACCACCGTCGAGTTCCCTTTCTCTCTCCCTCTCCACCGTACACAGCCCCAACCCACGCACCACCACCACAGTCACCACCCAAAACCTCCGCCTCTCTCTCACTGATGCAAAATCAAAAACCCTAATTTCAGATTTTGGGCTCCTACGATTTTGGGTCAATTTATAGATACAAGAAGGTCAATTTTGGCTTCTAATCGTGTTTCAAGTCGACACATGGTGGTTGCTTCCTCGATTTTGAGTGGTAAGTCAATTGCAATTCGATTTTTGATGTGTGTTGGCCTTTCTCGACCTTGCTTCGCGACTTTGGGGCGCTAATTCATCATAAAAGAACACTCGGGGTCCTATAATCACGTTTCCCTTCTTTGAGCGCTGCAACCTCCTATTGCGATTACTCTGTTCGATTATTTCGTTCGATTCTAGGGGTTCTGACTGTGATTCTCTCGCTATTATGCTATTGTGTCGACTTTTCTTTGTGTAACTTTCGCATTCAGATGGACCGAGTTTGTCCCCGAGTGTTATAAGAGGTTGCCCCGTTATTTGGGTCTTACACGTGGCTTCGTTGGTTTCTATTTGTCATGAATAAGCTTAACAAATCACAGTTTTTGTTTCTTTGTGAAATTTGTGTGTCTTTGTTATTTGATACTAACTACTATCGGTGGTTATTCTTGTTAGTCTTGGTTGTTGGCATTTGAGAGTAGAGGTTGTTGTTATCACTTATTGAGTAAGTTGAATACTTGAGCAATGATACAAGCTCAGTTATTGTTGTCAGTGGCGGAGTTCTAATTGCACTTATTGTTGAAAACGTGGTCGTGGAAGCTCTCAGTTGAATTACGTGGTTGAGGGGTGTGGCCTCTTATTGCTACTGTTGTTGGGTTTTTTGTTTCTATATTGGCATAGAAATTTGGTGAAAGCGTCTTGATGTGTGATGACATTAAGTGAGGGCGGATATTGTTATGAGTTCGAGCATCTGATTTCTGCAAATGTCACATGAAAAATCGCGGGGAAAGGATGTCGGTTCTCTGCGCTTGCCCCTATTATTTTGTGTCTCAATTCATCACATTGAGGACAATGTGTCGACTAAGTGTGGGGGAGAGAAATAAGCTGTGATGTGTATATATTTCCGTTTTGTAATCTGTGTGTTTGATTTAATTTTCAAAAAAAAAAAAAAAAAAGAAAAAAAAACTGAAAAAACCAAAAATACGAAAAACGAATAAAGTGAATCCCGGCTAGGTGAAAACCCGAGAGGGCGCCTAGGCAAAAGTGGGATATGTGGCCGAGGGCGGAGTGAAACCCACAAGGGTGGGCACTCCGAGTAAAATGAAGAAACGAGTTGCGTGCCACGAGAGTTAGAGTGAGTTGAAAAGCTAGAGTGAAACCCGCAAGGGCGGGCACTCTAGGCAAAATGAGAGATTTAGGAAAATAAAATGTTTTACTACTTCCTATTTTACCGGCGTGGCGACATAAGAAGGGTGGCAAAGAAGGACGGAAGGGTAGGTTAGAGGCTACGGTGTGGAGTAATCGCGGTGCACGGGGTTGTAGGCACCTCTCTTGCGATTGGGTTTGATTTGGCACGGAGTAGAGGAGGCTAGGGTGTTCACTAGTGTGGGTTGTGGAGTTATTTGGCGTACATCTCATCGCCATTGGAGACGTTAGTAGCACTAGTGAACTTGATTAGGATGGAAAAATAAGGGGTGTAGCTAGTTCTGTCATCTTTTGTTTACACGTTATGTCGTTGGGTTGATGGGTATGTATTTCCTAAATTTCGAGAGTTGTTGTGCTTGAGAATGTGAGTTGAGTGCGAATGGCTATCACTTAAGCCATTAGAGGGAGTTGGAGGTTGAAGTTGAGAGCACGACTTGTTTTGATATCGTGTCCCCTGCGTTTCTTTGTTGAGCTAGTGATGTTTCAGTTTTTATGGCGTCCTTTGAGTTTACTCGAGGACGAGTAAAGGTTCAAGTGTGGGGGAATTTGATAGAGTGTTATTAGTAGGTGTTTAAGAGTTCGTTTTATATTATTTCGAGACACATGGAGGTTGATTTAGTAGTGATTTTGATATATTTCGGGTTGAGTTAAATAATTGATTAGTTATCACTTTTGTGACGTTTTACTATTTGGGTCGATTCGTGTAACTTTATTATGTTAGATATCCATTTGAGCTCGGAGTGAATGACGAAGAAATGAAGAATAAAGAAGACCGAAAAGAAGAATAAAGACCGAGCCAAGGAGCTGTTTTTGGAAATAAGAAGACTTGTAATTTGTTTTATTGTAATTAATTAGTTTTAGGAAAATCTCTATATATAGGGTTTGCTTTAGTTTTATTAGGAGACTTCTACCACAACTTTTACTCCTACTTTTCTTTATATTAGTTTAGACCTAATTTTAGATTTGCTCAAGAAAACTATGGAAGGCTAGACTTCCCATCTTGATTCAAGCAACTAAACGGTTTGATTTATAATTGTGAGTTTGAAAGTTCTTTACTTTATTCTTGATTATTGATTATTGCTTGGTTATAATTATTATTTGCGAGATTGATTTTGATTTCTAGGTGCGCAACTAGTCGTCTTATTAATTGCGTAATTGTTAGTTTCGTTGATTTAACTGGATTGTGATTAACGTAACGCTAGTAACAAACTAGGTTTAACTATTGTACGGGATTCGTGATATTTATTTCTAGAAGCAATTTTCATAATATCTAAAGTACAATTTGGATTGTATGTGCTATTTATTCCTTGTCAATTCTCTTGTGATTAAAGCTGCTAATTGATTAAATCTTTAACTGGATTGTGGGATTGTCTTTTAGTTAGGGTTAGTTAAAGAACGGGATACGTTTTAATTAACTAAACATAAGGAGAATTAGAATTTTATGATTCACGATAAGGTAGTCAAGAATATAAGTTTGAACCGGATAACTATGATCAATTGTCTTTAAACCGTGGATGTTTGCTTGAGTCGAGACCTTTAGTATTATTTGAGTTCATCGTAGTTATTTATTTTATTTATCTTTTCATTAGTCTTTTTAGTAGTTTTAGTAGATTTCAATCAAAACCCCCTCAATCTTAGTTATTACGATCTTTAGTTACACTTTTACACGATTATAGTTAGTCCTATTCTCTGTGGGTTCGACCCTTACTTCCACTTGCTATTTGTTTAGTAATAGGAATTAAGTGATATAAATTATTAATTTGCGGCATACGACATTAAGACCGTCAAATTTTGGCGCCGTTGCCGGGGAATAGGCGTTAATCGTGTTTTATAGTGTAGTGTATATAGTCCGTATTTTTATTTTTAGTTTTAGTTTTGTTATTGTTTTGGTTTAGGTTAGATGGCTTCCAAGTATTTTCCCCAAGATGAGCATGAATTGTTTTATAAATACTTCAATAGGCTCCATGAATTCGTGATTCGTTGTCGTCATCCTTATCAAACTTGGGAGCTTTGTCATGTGATTTTTAATGGTTTGAATAAGGAAACTGAAGGACATGTTTACACTATGACTGAAGGGAGGTTCCTTTATGAGATGAGTTATGACGAGAAGTGGGACTTTTTCCTTTATTTAGCTCACGACACTGAACAATGGGAGTTTTACAATTCATCTCTTAGGAGACCTCAACCTAGTCCACCTAGTTCATCTATGTCTACAGAGGAAATGATTAGAGCCCTTACGGTTAATGTGATGCATATTCAACAAGAGAATCGGGCTAGTATCGAAAACCTTGAGTGTAAGGCTACGCAAATAGCGGAAGCTATAGCTAGACTTGAGGCACAGGATGATCATGTTCTTACTTATGATGAATCTGAATCTGAGTATGAGCTTGAATTTGACACTCCCGCTCCCGTTGAACCTGAAGTTAGTGATTCCCATAAGACTTGTGATGTTGACAGCGATGACGATTTTTGGGATGATGAGGAGGATGAGGATTGTGAGTCAAGTTTTTGTGCTCCCTTTCCCGATTTGAGTGATAATGTGATTCTAGAGGACTCATCGAGTGTGATTCTGGAGGATGTGAGAGAGGAAAAAGAGTTTGAAGAGAGTGAGGAAAAGGAAGAGGAAATTGAGCCAATTGACGTGTTCGTATCAACTGATATACCAATCCTAAATCCATTATGGGATTCACCAGAGCTGATACCAAAGGTTCCTTTTCAGTTTTTGTTTAGTCAACCTGTTTCTTCTACATGTGATTCATCCTATATAGAACCATTTTGTGACATAGAGCCTACTTTTAGGAGCCCCGAGAAATATGTGACTTGCGTTTATAATATGTTTGACCATGCATGCTTGAGTTTGATTTGTATTTGTTATTATCAGTTTTACGGTTTGTTTGCTAGTATGTTTGATAGGTTACTCCGAGCATTGAGTTGTTCCGCTCTTGAGATGACACTTGGATATTGAAGTTTGAAAAAGGCGTCGAGCGAACGACGTTAAACAAAAGCGCTATCGGGGAGGCAACCCTTGATTTATTGCTTTAGTTTATATTTTATTTTCTTAAATGGGTGCTCGTGATGGTTTGTTAAATGTTTCAGGATAGTTGAGCTAATAATGAAGACCCGAAGCCCTTGTATTCGTGTGTGCTATTTCATGATTAAAAAAAAAAAAAAAAAAAAAACGAGAGTGTTACAGAAGATTTTCCGCGAGCTAGAAGCGGGCTCGCGTAGCAACAAGGCAGAAGAAAGGAAAAAACGAGAGGGGCGTAACTTATGGCTGGGCCGAGGCGGGCCACGCGGGCCTTTCTCATTCACCCTCCTTTGTTCATTCATTCGAGAGAGAGAGAAAGAGAGACGCAGGTGCAACGATGAGAAGCGACCACCACCGCCATCGCTTTCTCTTCTCCAACCACCACCACCGCCGAGTTCCCTTTCTCTCCCTCTCCACCGCAGTACGCCCCAACCCACGCACCACCACCACGGTCACCACCCAAAACCTCCGCCTCTCTTCATCGATGCAAAATCAAAACCCTAATTTGATTTTGGGCTCCTACGATTTTGGGTCAATTTATAGATACAAGAAGGTCAATTTTGGCTTCTAATCGTGTTTCAAGTCAAAGACATGACTGGTTGCTTCCTCGATTTTGAGTGGTAAGTCAATTGCAATTCGATTTTTGATGTGTGTTGGCCTTTCTCGACCTTTGCCGCGACTTTGGGGGCGCTAATTCATCATAAAAGAACACTCGGGGTCCTATAATCACGTTTCCCTTCTTTGAACGCTGCAACCTCCTGTGCATTACTCGCTCGATTATTTCGTTCGATTCTAGGGGTTCTGACCGTGATTCTCTCGCTATTATGCTATTGTGTCGACTTTCTTTGTGTAACTTTCGCTTGTTCCGATGACCGAGTTTGTCCCCGAGTGTTATAAGAGGTTGCACCGTTATTTGGGTCTTACACGTGGCTTCGTTGGTTTCTTTGTCATGAATAAGCTTAACAAATCTTAGTTTGTTTCTTTGTGAAATTTGTGTGTCTTTGTTATTTGATACTAACTACTATCGGTGGTTATTCTTGTTAGTCTTGGTTGTTGGCATTTGAGAGTAGAGGTTGTTGTTATCACTTATTGAGTAAGTTGAATACTTGAGCAATGATACAAGCTCAGATTGTTGTTGTCGAGTGGCCGTTCTAATTGCACTTATTGTTGAAAACGTGGTCGTGGAAGTTCTCAGTTGAATTACGTGGTTGAGGGGTGTGGCCTCTTATTGCTACTGTTGTTGGGTTTTTTGTTTCTATATTGGCATAAGGCTGGTGAAAGCGTCTTGATGTGACAGTGACATTAAGTGAGGGCGGATATTGTTATGAGTTCGAGCATCTGATTTCTGCAAATGTCACATGAAAAATCGCGGGGAAAGGATGTCGGTTCTCTGCGCTTGCCCCTATTATTTTGTGTCTCAATTCATCACATTGAGGACAATGTGTCGACTAAGTGTGGGGGAGAGAAATAAGCTGTGATGTGTATATATTTCCGTTTTGTAATCTGTGTGTTTGATTTAGTTTTCAAAAAAAAAAAAAAAAAAAAGAAAAAAAAACTGAAAAAACCAAAAATACGAAAAACGAATAAAGTGAATCCCGGCTAGGTGAAAACCCGAGAGGGCGCCTAGGCAAAAGTGGGATATGTGGCCGAGGGCGGAGTGAAACCCACAAGGGTGGGCACTCCGAGTAAAATGAAGAAACGAGTCGCGTGCCACGAGAGTTAGAGTGAGTTGAAAAGCTAGAGTGAAACCCGCAAGGGCGGGCACTCTAGGCAAAATGAGAGATTTAGGAAAATAAAATGTTTTACTACTTCCTATTTTACCGGCGTGGCGACATAAGAAGGGTGGCAAAGAAGGACGGAAGGGTAGGTTAGAGGCTACGGTGTGGAGTAATCGCGGTGCACGGGGTTGTAGGCACCTCTCTTGCGATTGGGTTTGATTTGGCACGGAGTAGAGGAGGCTAGGGTGTTCACTAGTGTGGGTTGTGGAGTTATTTGGCGTACATCTCATCGCCATTGGAGACGTTAGTAGCACTAGTGAACTTGATTAGGATGGAAAAATAAGGGGTGTAGCTAGTTCTGTCATCTTTTGTTTACACGTTATGTCGTTGGGTTGATGGGTATGTATTTCCTAAATTTCGAGAGTTGTTGTGCTTGAGAATGTGAGTTGAGTGCGAATGGCTATCACTTAAGCCATTAGAGGGAGTTGGAGGTTGAAGTTGAGAGCACGACTTGTTTTGATATCGTGTCCCCTGCGTTTCTTTGTTGAGCTAGTGATGTTTCAGTTTTTATGGCGTCCTTTGAGTTTACTCGAGGACGAGTAAAGGTTCAAGTGTGGGGGAATTTGATAGAGCGTTATTAGTAGGTGTTTAGGAGCTCGTTTTATATTATTTTGAGACATTTAGAAGTTGATTTAGTAGCGATTTTGGCATATTTCGTGTTGAGCTAAATAATTGAATAGTTATCACTTTTGTGACGTTTTACTATTTGGGTTGATTCGTTGTAACTTTATTATGTTAAATATCCATTTGAGCTCGGAGTGGATGACGAAGAAATGAAGAATAAAGAAGACCGAAAAGAAGAATAAAGACCGAGTCAAAGGAGCTGTTTTTGTGGAAATAAGAAATAAGAAGACTTGTACTTTATTTTATTGTAATTAATTAGTTTTAGGAAATTCTCTATATTTAGGGTTTGCTTTAGTTTTATTAGGAGACTTCTACCACAACTTTTACTCCTACTTTTCTTTATATTAGTTTAGACCTAATTTTAGATTTGCTCAAGAAAACTATGGAAGGCTAGACTTCTCATCTTGATTCAAGCAACTAAACGGTTTGATTTATAATTGTGAGTTTGAAAGTTCTTTACTTTATTCTTGATTATTGATTATTGCTTGGTTATAATTATTATTTGCGAGATTGATTTTGATTTCTAGGTGCGCAACTAGTCGTCTTATTAATTGCGTAATTGTTAGTTTCGTTGATTTAACTGGATTGTGATTAACGTAACGCTAGTAACAAACTAGGTTTAACTATTGTACGGGATTCGTGATATTTATTTCTAGAAGCAATTTTCATAATATCTAAAGTACAACTGGATTGTATGTGCTATTTATTCCTTGTCGATTCTCTTGTGATTAAAGCTGCTAATTGATTAAATCTTTAACTGGATTGTGGGATTGTCTTTTAGTTAGGGTTAGTTAAAGAACGGGATACGTTTTAATTAACTAAACATAAGGAGAATTAGAATTTTATGATTCACGATAAGGTAGTCAAGAATATAAGTTTGAACCGGATAACTATGATCAATTGTCTTTAAACCGTGGATGTTTGCTTGAGTCGAGACCTTTAGTATTATTTGAGTTCATCGTAGTTAATTATTTTATTTATCTTTTCATTAGTCTTTTTAGTAGTTTTAGTAGATTTCAATCAAAACCCCCTCAATCTTAGTTATTACGATCTTTAGTTACACTTTTACACGATTATAGTTAGTCCTATTCTCTGTGGGTTCGACCCTTACTTCCACTTGCTATTTGTTTAGTAATAGGAATTAAGTGATATAAATTATTAATTTGCGGCATACGACATTAAGACCGTCACTACTCGTATTCAACGTCACAACATAATATCCAGACAATAGCTAAATAGCAGATTCACGGCACTACTACGCACCTAAACTGCCTATAAATTCATTTTGGTACATTCATTAACACTCTACCGCATACTATCGCAAGTCATCGCATACATTATCCACGCGCACAAAACACTCACATACAATTGCACCTACTCACACACAAGCATACCAGACAAGCGATTAAGAAACTGGACAGCAACTATAATAAGATTGCACACATGTATGCACCTATAAGACACGACTATTCATATCGTAACCCAACAAATACACACCACTTCGTAATACTACCTATTACCACCATTATACAAGCTTACAATGACATTTAGCACACACCAAGACCATTATACAAGCTTACAATGACAACAACAACAGGCTGCAGCGGCAGCAGACAATGACAGCATAGTCAACAAACAGACGCTTCTTTGTACACATTCACTTAGTCAATACATATGAAACAGCAGCGATAAGAGCAACAATTAGCAACAACAACAACAAGAATGACAGAATCGGCAGCAACAAAAACAACCACAGTGGCAGAGAAAACTATAATGGCAGAAGCTATGTATAACACGCACAAACAATACGTCTCACACCCACAAACAATTTAACTCGCCCGCAATTCAGTCATTACACACGTCAACTACGCTAACACCGGACTAAGAAAAGGTTAAGCCTTACCTTACGAGAGAAAATGCGAACTCGAGCTCGAAAAACTGAAATTGCCGGAATTGCTCTCTTACAACACCGAACGCTACAATTAACAACATCATTATCAATTACTACTGAAATACTCACTAATTGATAAATAAAATCATCAAAAACGACCTCAAATCAAAAATCCCCAAATTCTAGGGTTAAATCATACGAAAACAAAATCGATTGATTAAAAACGAATAATACCTTCAATTACTCATAGGTCGCACAACATCACAAATAAGATGCACGACAGCAGCCTAATGACAGGCACAACAGCAACTCATCCTGATCAACCACAACATCACTCACGGTCTCTCTCACCAAAACACTTCTGAACCGCTTCACACACACACACACACACACACACACACACACACACATAATTTCGTTTCACAGTTTATCACATACAATTTACATTATTTATTCGCTAGTGAGTTATGGACACATTTGATAATTATAATTATAACACCACAACCTCGACAAACACGGATCAACAGGCAACCTATAAGACCGATCAACAGACAAACAGACTGAGTGACCAGCAACGTACTCCGAACCAGCAGACAGTACCATAACACATAAGAACTATAAGCGTAATACACACATCCTTGAAATATACACTACTAACTGCAAAATCAAGTTGTACGATGATAAGAGACTCGAAAATCAAACACGCACAGCGAGGTTTTCACCTCAGACATCAGTTTAACGTACTCAGCACATCAGACACTCCCTCAGTGTATCATATACATACGCACAGCCTCAATTCCGCACACAATGACACTAAAACACACATATAGTACATCACAACAACCGGACTAAGTAAAAATAAGCCTTACCTTGTGAGGAAAACCCCAAACTCGAGCTCAAGAGGGCAAGGACATCGAAACCGCTCTGCCATTAAGTCACACTCTATAAATAATAATTTCATTGTTAATTACCAGTCAAATACTAACTATTTGACACAAAGAATCATTAAAATCGACTATTAATTAGAAAATCCCCAAATTCTAGGTCAAAAATCGACATAGACCAAAATCAATTGAGGGCATACGAATTTACCTCTAATTAATCGAGTATAAGGCTAGAACTCGAGGAAAAATGATGAATTGAAGCCTAAACCCTAGGAATCGACCCATGGCTAGACGAAAAACGAAACCCAGAAGAAGTAGAGCATGGTAGAGTTCACGGGAGAGGCAACAGTAGTCGCCGACCGTGGTGATGTTGTCGCTGATGATGACGGGAACGATGAAGATGATGATGAAACTGAATGATGATGAGGAATGAAGAAGTGACAGAAGAAGAGAAAAACAAATAGGGGAGACAAGAGAAGAGAACGAACGAAATTCGTTCGTGGTTGTTTTGTGTTTTTGACCAAATAAAAGAATGGGTATAGGTTTAACAATTTGGATCCATTTACTATTTACTACTACTATTACTATTACTATTACTATTACTATTACTATTACTATTACTATTACTATTATTATAATTATATAAAACTCTTTTTAAGAAAAAGAATCATATAAACTCGTATAAAGTTGACTTAAAAATATAAGACTCGACTTAAAAACATGAGATTCGCTTAAAACAAGATACCAAAAATAAAATCCAACTTAAAATATATGACTCGTTAATAACAAGATACGTAAAAAAACTGGAGTATTACAACTAAAATCGTCTTAATAATGAAAAGCCCCAAAAACTAGGGTGAGCATATGCGAAAATCAATTAAATCGATTGAAATAAGTATTATACCTTTAATTACCCGACCTTCTCAAGTCATTGAACAAAGCTTAATAGTTCACGCTATATATAGCTGTAATAAAAAAAAAAACAAAATAGATGATTAACCTTAGCACCCTACATACATCGTTATATATAAACATCATCTTTTGGGAGGAAATAGTTTCGACCCTAGTACAAGCTTCGTATCAGTCACCATATTTAGGGAAGTAAGTCGAAATGACCACAGAAGTGCAACAGTTAGACCATTACCCACTCTGACAATACTAAATATATTAAACCAACAATAATATACAAAGGTTCTATTTATGACTATAAAATGCAACACTTATAAGAAAATGTTGCATATTTGAATGTGGAATGCAACACTTTCATAAATATGTTGCATTATATTAGTATTTAAAACACTTATGAATCAAGTGTTGCATAATTAAAATCTCACTCCTAAATTGCAACACAATTACAAAGTGTTGCACAAAAAATGTTGCAATAGATCAATATTGTAGTAGTGTTATAGAAGCTGAACTTATTAAAGCTGTACTTATAGAAGTTAAGCTGACTTGGACTTATAAGAGCTGAGTTGAACTTATAAGAACTAAAATTAAGCTGAAAAGAACATGGCCTAACTCCCATATGAACCACGCTAAATAATTTTTTTTTTTTGGTAAAATGTGAGAATTTCATTTCATTAAGCTCAAATTACATTATCAAATATTACAATAGCAACACTTCACTACTAGCATAAGCACCAATGCTCAAAATCACTAAGCCACATTACATTTTGATTACGTTACCAATCATCCTTAATAATCCACAGACGCCTTCGAATCAATTGCTTAATTCTGGTAATCACAATCCAAGGGTGTTTAAGTTCCATCAGGAGGCGACACTGGTTCCTTTCTTCCCATATGCTATATTTAACAGCCAAAGTAACCATATTACACACTCGAATTTTCTGCAGCAAACAGCCATCTCCAAGAACATTCAGGCCACATCTCATCTCGGCATATATTCTGCTACTGTAAGCACATTCAAAAAAGAGATGCTCATGCGTTTCAATACCATCTTCACACAACACACATTTGTTGGACTCACATACCCCAATTCGAAAAAGATGATCTCGAGTATTCAAGGCCTTCAGTTGAATCAACCATCCAATGAAAGCGTGTTTAGGGACATTCCAAGGATCCCAAATCTCCTTGTACCATCTCACTCTTTGTATCTCACCCCGTAACCAGCTGTACCCAGACTTGACAGAGTAACTCTTCGGACTATGACTCCAAATCCCAGCTATATAGCCATCCTTGAGTCTCTCCTTTACTTTACATATATTCTTCCAGTTCCAGTTGACATCAGTTGGTGGAACGTAATCCCACCAATCTCTACCCTTCAAATACACATGGTCAATCCATAGGACCCACAACCTATCAGCCTTTATATGAATCCAATCCACCAATTTTCCAACCATTGCCATGTTCCAAACTCCAGGCTGTTTAATATTCAGACCCCCTTCGGCCTTGGCTGAACAAACTTTCTCCCACTCTACAAGAGGGACCCTCTGATATTCAGTACCACCATCCAAAAGAAAATTCCGACAAATGGCCACAATACGATGTATCACAGCCTTTGGGATCAAAAAGATAGAAGCCCAGTAACAATGAAGACAATTCAAGACAGAAGTAATCAAAGACAATCTCCCTGCATAACTTAGTTTTCTGGCACCCAAACTTCTCACTCTCGCCACCACTTTGTCAACCAAAATCCTACAGTCAGCCCCTGTCAAGCATCCAGGCTGTATAGGCACTCCCAAATATCTGAAAGACATATAGCCTTCTTTGAAACCAGAAACCTGTAAAATCTCAGTTATTAAGTCTTCCTCAACTCCACAGAAGACGATTTCTGTTTTACTAGCATTAGCAATGAGACTAGAAGCTTTGGAGAATGTAGAGAATCCCCTCAACAAGAGCATTATTGATTGAGCATCGCCTTTAGAGAATAACAGTAAGTCATCTGCGAATAGTAGATGAGTTAACTTCAATCCCCTGCAAAGCGGATGAAACTTGAACCTCCATTGCATAACAGCATACTCCATCACCCTGGATAAGTACTCCATACAGATTGTAAATAACAACGGGGAAAGAGGGTCCCCCTGCCTAATCCCTCTCTGACCTTTGAAGTAACCAAACATGACACCATTCAAACTCAACGAATAAGATGGAGAGGACACGCACTTCATGATGAGATTTCTGAAACTTTCAGGTATTCGTAGGGCAGTCAACATGCCATCAATGAATCTCCATTCAATAGAATCATATGCCTTCTGGAGATCCATCTTAATCATACATCGAGGACTAGCCTTCTCTCTGTTGTACATCCTCACCATATCTTGACAAATCAAGATGTTTTCAAGAATACTTCTGCCTTGAATAAATGCACCCTGGTTTCTGCTAATTAGGTCAGGTAGTACCAGAGAAATTCTATTGCAGATCAGCTTCGAGATGGTCTTGTAAATCACGTTGCAGCAAGCAATGGGCCTGAAATGTTTCACACTTATCGGTCTCTCAAGTTTAGGAATAAGTGTGATTGTTGTAGAATTAATCTGCTCCAACAGTTGTCCAGTGTCAAACACATTCATCACAGCATCACAGATATCATCCCCGATAACACTCCATGCATCCTTGAAGAATTGGCTGGTGTATCCATCAGGACCTGGGGATTTATCTCTAGGAATACTGAAAAGGCTCTCCTTAACTTCTTCTCTAGTCACAGGTTTTGTGAGAATTGACTCATGCTCCTCATTACAACACGCACCCCTTTGCACAATCCCAAAGTTAACAGCAGGAACATCCTCCTTTGTACCCAATAAATGTTGATAATATTCCAGAAACGCTTGTTGAATAGCATCCCCATCAGATTGCACATGACCTTGCTGATCCTCAATTTGAAGGACCTTATTCTGGTATAGTTGCTTCTTTATGACGTTGTGAAAGTAGGATGTGTTTGAGTCACCATCCCTATCCCATTGAAGCTTGGCTTTTTGACTGAGATAACTATCTCTATCCCTCATCAGTGCCTTCACCTCCTTAGCCACTTCATTCTCTTGCTGCATCAATCTAACATCACCAGGATTCAGCTGCAATTGTGTCTGTATCTTATGCAACAGTACATCAGCTATTGCAGCACTATTCTCTATATCAGAGAAACAAGACTTATTTATCTCCTTCATAGGTCCCTTTAGCCATTTCAATCTTTTGACCAGCTTAAACATCAAAGTCCCTCTCACCTCTCTATTCCAAATCTGCTCAACACAAGGAATAAAGAGTTCACTCTTTCCCCACATATTGAAGTATTTGAAATTCTTCTTACCCCTCAGAAGCCCTCTCATATTAGAAAGAGTACAAGGACAATGATCAAAGATCCCTTCAGGATGAAAGTGTGCCAGGTAATCCTCAAATTTCTCCATCCATTGCAAATTACCCATCATTCTATCCAGTCTGCTATATATTCTAGTATCAGCTTCCTGTTTATTACACCAGGTAAAAAGACCCCCAGTTGCTTTCACATCCGTCATATCACATTTTGTAACACACTCTTGGAAGGGTTCCATCTCCCTCTCAGTAGAATGACCACCAAGTCTCTCCATAGGAGATAGGACCGTGTTAAAATCACCAGCCCAAAGCCATGGCAAGCCCTGGGTACGTACATTATGAAGAAACTCCCATAAAGAATTCCTGTCCAAAACTGCATTATGTGCATACACCATAGTGAGCAAGAACTTGCTGCCATCATCCACAGTTTCAATAGCTGATAGCATACAGTACAGATTTATAATTGAAGTTGGGGTAAAAAAAAAAAATTAAATATATCAAAGTCACTAACAAGGTAATTAAAATATATAGTTATAATAAACAACAAAATAAATACAAATAGTATGAAAACGATTACGATAATATAGTATCATAATTATTACTGAAAATGAGATAAGGAACCGTAACACCCCGTGTTATTTTAATACAAGTTAATCTTTTCGACTAAATTTTTCATTTAAAAATTATACGGAGTATATCTTTAACTTTTGTTCCTTTATTTAAAAAACACGACTGGAAAATTTCGATCAAAACAAGTTTACTTGACTTTTATCTTAATTAAAATTTCTCTTTATTCTAAAATATTTATTTTCAAACTAAACTTTAATTTTAAAAATTTTGTTAAACATTATAAAATTGCATTATATTTTAAACAATCGATTGAAAACTTTATTTTTTATTTTATTAGTAATCGATTAATAAAATTACGAATGGACAACAAAATTTTCGACGACACTTTTCAACGCGCAAAACGAGGCTGATATGACCCATTTTGTCCGGCCCAAATTGAAGGTGACATAGTCAGATCATCCAATTTCTTTAAAATAAACATCAGTTCTCATATTTGATTTGATTTTTAATCATTTTGTTTTTAATCTTATATTATTAACCCTAAATATCTAATTACTATTACGCTATTATATTACTCCGTACTATTTTATTTATTTGTTTTTATCTTTATTTTTATTTTTGTAATTAAGTTTTAACTTGATTTATAATTTAATTGTATGTTTATACTTTTGATATTTTAAAAATATAAGGTTTTTACAAAATATCAAATTCTAATAAGTGATGGTTTACCTCGATTTCAAAATTTTCAGAACTCGACTTTTTAATTATTTTGGGAACCATTTTAATATGTTTTTAGTTTTATTTTTATTTTGGAACGCCATTTTATAATCGCATGTTTAATTATCAAGCATTTCGCGATCGCGCGAATCGAAATCTCGAGAACAAAAGTCGAAGCCACGAACGAACTCGAAAATCTTGCTTAGGGGAAGCAAACCACAAATATGGAGTGAAACTAATAAATGGCTGTAACTTGCATGATATGGAAATAAATTCACAATAAATGCGATATTGTGCCAAACAATTTGATTAAGCGGCCAAATAAAGAAGACATGAAGGAAAGAATGTCTAGAATACACACATAAATCACAATAATCAATTTACTTGTCGATATATGAAAGCCATAAAGATAAACATGAATTAAAAAATCTGTAAATAATTAAATAATAAAAGCACCTTTAAAATTTTGATGAGTATATAGAGCAATATTTTCAAGTTTTAAAATGAGTAATAAGGAACAGTCATGATTATATAAGTAGATAATTAAAGGTAAAGAAAAGTTCTTAATCGCATAAGTAATATGAAAAATTTATGATTACTACCTTTTATAATACTTTTTTTTTTTTTTTCTAAACTTACTACCTTTTGTAATGTTTTTTAAACTTCCTACTTTATAAAGTACTTCTGGTCTAAAATTGGTACCTACTTTTGATTCTGGCAAACAAAAAAAAAAAGACAAAATTTTGTCATTTCTAAATTTCCCTGCAAATGTGTTAATTTTTGGATATTTTCACCCCCTCTAAGTCATTTTATAACCTTTTGCCCTCATTTCTTTGCAACTCAACCTTATTCCTCTTTTCCACCAAGATCTAATTTTTTGCTCAAATTTTTCAAGTATATCCATTACCATCAAATATATCTGAAGGGGAGGAAGATAAAGGACATCAGTGACTGTCAGTGACAACTATGATGAGGGTTGCTGTGCACCTCGGCGATGTCGGCTCTCCTGTTGAAGAATTAATATGGATAACAAAGATAGATGACGAAGATAGAGGACAGTGGTGGTCACTACTACAAATTTGTGTATAAACAACGAACAATTAACAACGCATATTTGCAACTTGCGTTGTTAAAAGTGTAAAATTTAGGGCGCCAAACTAGATTTTATAGTTTTATAAACTTTCAACAACGATTTTTTGGTTAACCGTTTTTAAAAACTATTTACAACGGGTTAATTTTTATTTATACGCGTTGCAAATATATATGAAGGAGCTTGAAAAATAATGGAAAACACACTCCATAACTAAAAACAACGGTTACGAATAAAAACAAGATAGAGGACGGTGTTCAAATGGGCGGAGATGACAAAAGCAAGGAACACGCAGATGACAGGAGCAAATAACGCGGTGATGATGGCTTGTGTGTATCCATTGTGACAATGACTAGAGTTGAGTGTCAACCTCGGGTTTGAGCAAAAAGTGAGACGATTATTGACACTGTTGTGGGTACCGAGTCTTTGCGGCGGACCACTCGACATCTTGTACTAGGTGTTTAGTGTAGGTTTATATCCGTATATAGACCATTAAAATCACAGGATTATAATGAAAACTTTTACAAGATTTATAGTCATAAATTGAAATTGCAAAACATAGTATAAAGATTTAGAATTAACCTTTTAATCCTTAAGAATTGGCCTAAGATCAATACCAAAATTATGGTATCTCCTAATAATCTCACCCAAAATGATTTGAGAAATACCCTTGAATTTGCTAGAGAATTTTAGAGGAGAAAACAGTTTTTCTCTCTAGGTTTTGTGTTGTGTGCTATGTAGAATTATAATCAGTGAGAGTTAGAAGGATGATTAGGTTAAGTAGAGAGGAAGAAAACTACTCCCTCTCCCACCCTAATACCACACGTCCAAAACAAGGTAGGAGTGGACTTTTCCACTTCTAAATTTTCAAGCCCAAAAACTAATTAAAAGTTTAACCCATTTAATTAGTCTTATTTAGATTTTAATTTATAATGTAATTTATAATATCCTTATATTATAAATAATCATAAATATCCATATATTCATAATTTGCTAATTTATTATAACTGTTTAAAATTAATTAGCCTACATTATACGCAATAATTAAATATAACCTTTTATATTCAATTTCCGAATTACAGCTAATTCCTCTCATCTACTATCATTTAATCTTTATTAAATAATATTCATTATCATATTTGACTAACCTCTTAGTCAAATTCGACTAACTGTTTAGTCCACAACACTGACTAACCATTTAGTCATTAAATAAGGCATCGATATGATTATTTTCTCAAATAATCACATCTCTCAAACACATCCTTTAGGTGTGACTCTTAGGGACCAGTTGATCACCGCCATCTGTATGACAATAACGTCAAACTTATCTAGCAAGCCAACCGTTATTGATAAACGTTAATCAACTGATTAAATACAAAATGTACCCTGTGTACCTTTAGAGATTTATTTATGTTATTGCACTAACTGTGGAGGACACTAACCCCAACATTTAGGTGGTTCAAGTTTAAAAGATTAAGTAAGAAAAACCTTTAAAACTGTTTTGGAGTCGCCATCAAGTTAATGCGGTAACTTGGAACCTGCCTACAACATGTCTTGATGCTCCAAGACACGTCTTAGAGTTCAGGACACGTCGACATCCCTCCGTCTAAGGTTATTGTGAAACCAGATTCGGGGAGAGGATACTCTGCCAAAGATTAATTCAATTGTTTTAGAAAAACCTTTTCGAAAATTCTATTTAGAAAATAGCCACTACTTGCTCAAGAACAATCCATTATATTAATGTATATTTGAGCTTAAATAATTCGCTACGTGCATATGCGATATTAAAGTAAAAAGATGAATGCAAAAGACAAACGGAAAACCGCTTGGTCCAATGCAGTTTACCCTGCAAACCGCTTCTATACTGGCGGTTTTGTACCAAACTGCCAGTACAGAGTCGGCTCGCTATGAAGATGCAAAAATTGTTTTGTTGTGTAACTTTCTTTTGTATGCTTTATTCAACTTGGAGTCGAAATCCTTTTCAAATTTCAATCAGATAAAAAATAGGATTGTATATTTTTGGAAGTACATGATAAACTCCATCTTAACAAACAGTACACCTTACTCTATTGCTCGCCATTAGCATCATGAACTACAATCATTACTTTAATCTTACGACATTCACTAGAAAAAGTAGCAACCTTTGTCATCACTCCACCACTAGACTCGTCGAAAATCTCCAATCTCATCTAACAATCACTTCGTTCAATTACTCCCTCCTAAACCATTTTAAAAAAATTGTGAAAATTGGTGGAGGAAACATTTATGGTTTTAATGTTGGATTATTATGATCCAAAATATATTTTAAAATAGTAGTCAAATGGTGGTTTCATAATTATTAGTTAATAGCTATAAATTCCTAATAAATAGAATGTAATTAGTATGTCATTTAGTGTTTAGGAATATTTAGTCCACTAAGTTACTCTATGCATCGTAAGCTATTTAAAGGCTTAGTTGTTGTACTAGTATTTTAAGCAAGTTTAATATAATTAACTCCCTTTTGTCTCTAATTATATTCCCCATAAAAATTCTACATGGTATCAGCGCTATCTTAAGTCGAGAAGGTTGACACAATCGTCACCTCCGCTTAAGTAGCCAGGTTCGATTCGCAAATGGGGCGTCAAACGAAAAAAAAAATGGTGAGAAAAGTTTTGATGAAAGATAGAGAGATGTGCTCTATTAAATTTCGTAGAGATAAAAAAGCTCTACATAATGTTTTTGTGAAGAAACGTGCTTCACATGTTTGTGGTGAGAAGTGCACCATGAAGAGATGGAGAGAAGGGCTCCATCAATAATCAGTTTTGGAGAGAGGTGCTCCAAATGGCAGTTGGTGATAATGTGCACCAATAAGACTGTGACGAGAAGTGCGTCACAAAGTGAAAATTGGTCTATTTCAATCGGTATAGGCTGTCGAAGAATTGATGAAGCAAGGATATTCGTTTCAAAGAGTCCAAGCATGGAGACTCGATTTAAGTCTTTAAAGGAGACTTTGTATGGAGTTTGGGTGTGGATCCCAAAAACAAGTGTGAGGGTCATAGTACCCATGTGGATGCGAGAAAATCGCATGTCATGTAAGGGTATGTTGCTCATCAATACAAAGACCGGTGTTGAATTTCATCGACGGGCATTAATGAAGTTTGAAGAAAACGAGAATGTAACGTTCTCGTAAATTTTTGGTTACGGCGAGAGATGTAACAATGATTACGGGTCGACATTGCTAGTGGTCCAACGTGGATCCAACAAATTTTGGATCAAGGGGATGTGTTGGATTATTATGATCCACAATATATTTTAAAATATTAGTCAAATGGTGGTTTCATAATTATTAGTTAATAGCTATAAATTCCAAATAAATAGAATGTAATTAGTATGTCATTTAGTGTAAGGAATATTTAGTCCACTAAGTTACTCTATGCATCGTAAGCTATTTAAAGGCTTAGTTGTTATACTAGTATTTTGAGCAAGTTTAATATAATTATGATACGACGGAGTTAGTAGTGAGTAAGATGTCGATTTTAGGTGTCGTTGAGGCGTTTAGATGAGTGAATTAGGACCATTTTGGTGTAATTTGGAGTTATGATGATCGAATGGCTATTTGTACCTTTTGTATGATTTTATTATTTCCGTAGTTTCTCGGTGATTTTGAAGTGTGTGCCAAGCTTAAGACACGAGAAACGAGATGAAGCAAAATGAAGAAATTGAAGAAGAAATGAGCAAGGAAAGATGAAGAAGTGAAGAAGGTCCAGGCGCCACTAGCGCACAAACAGGCTCCACTGGAGCCTGAGAAGACCTGAATGCCGTGGAAATGCTCTACTGGAGCACATTTGGGCGCCACTGGCGCACCTCTCTTGCCATCAATGCCGTGCCAATGCTCTACTGGAGCCTGTTGTGCGCCACTGGCGCCTGCGACTCCGAATTTTGGAAACTTTAAATTGTTTTATTTTTAATTTACTTTTTAGGAAATACTTAAGGAAGATTTAGGTTTTAATTAGGGGACTACTACTATTACTTCCATAGAACGTTATTTATCTCCATCATCTTTTTTCATTAGTTGACATTAGTTTTCTTAATTAGTTTTCTCTCAAAAACTTGGTGATTTTCTCTCGATTATGTATAACTAAACCTCAAATTCTTGATACGATCGATTGAAGCGTCGGTAATTAATTCGTGAGATTATTTATTTCTCTACTTTTCTTTGAGTGTTATTTAATTCCTTGTTCTTATTATTATTGATTTTAATCTTAATTAGGGTGTACAACTAATTAGGGTTATTATTGATTAATTTGCTAGATTTGATTATTGGCTCAGTTTGCTTTATTAATCTTATCGCGGTAGCAATTGTGATTGATTTATTGTACTCCGTTTGTCGTGAATTAATCATAAAAGGAATTGAATTTGTGACTCGAGTATTAACAGCGTTGTTAGTATTAGTCATCTTTATTGATTCTCGTGCTAATTCTTCTATAGACTTGAACTTAATTCGCGTGATTTGGGTTAGTCTTAGAAAGGGTAATTTAGGGCATCCGATTTGACCTAGTTACTGATTAAAGAGAGAATACGTAAGTTAATATTATTGAAAGGTATTAGCTTTCACAATAAAGTACTCAAGTAAAGTGGTTTAATTATTTTCTATGATCGGTGATTTTATCGTCTGGGGATATCGTATCGTGTCAAGACCTTTCTCTTAATTGTTTCGAATCCTTAATTTATTATTGTCATTAACTAGTTTTCTTAGTCATATTTTACTAAACCAAAACCCCCCCAAACCTGTTACTGTTACTTAATTGCTCCGTATTATTGCATTCTTTACACTTTGCTTTATTACAGTTAGCCTATTTCTCAATGGGATCGACCCTTACTTCCGTTTTACTACTTGCTTAGTATATAGGATTTAAGTGATTATAAATTGTAATTTGCGGCATACGACTTTAGCCCGTCAAATTAACTTCTCCCTTTTCTCTCTAATTATATTCCCCATAAAAATTCTACATTTAATGTTCTGATATCAAAGGTACGTGGAGATTGGGAAGTTTGTATTGTTCACACTTTGTCGTAACTTGTAACAATTTGTTTTCTGATATATATTTTGTCTAATAAAATATCATTATGTTTCATATACTGTATATTACATTTGAAGCAAAATACAGTTAGTTTTTAAGTAAAATAACTGCGTCACTTTTAAAAGATAACTCTGTAGTTTTTAATCTGTCTAATACGATGAGACATCCTTAGCATAAAATTTGTAAAAATGGTTATTTAAACCGTGGTTGGTTGTACTATGAATTAATTTCTCGCCACCTCCACATAAAATTTGATCCGACAAATGTTCAAGATCTTCCACATAAAAATCTCGACCTATTTTTGTTCACTTTATACATACACAAGTCACAAGTCATAATCTATTTTTCAAAACAAAATGTAAACAAAAATGGCAACAACGAAACAGACATCGATTCCGATTCTCAACGAAACACTTGATCGAGCGTCGTGAACTTCGTAGCCCTGACCAGGTAACGAATGGCTTCTATGAACTTGTACTAGTGACGTCAACCGTATTCTCATAAATCCTCGGCAAATATTCTAAAAATGAAATCACGAAATCGTTTCGAGTAGAGTTTTGGATCTACAGCCGAAATAGAGGTCGGATCATATTGCATGGCTTTGTAGGCGTGCTCAAGTTTTTTACTAATATCGTAGTCTTGAAGTATGTCTATGATGCCAAAAAACATGACGACCTCGTAAAATTCTCCGGTTGGCTCCATCGATTGAAGTTCGCCTTCCATTCTTCTGATGGCTCTTTCGACTCGGGCCGGCATGTTTATCCCTAACCTAATACTAGCCCACCTAATTAAACAAAATAAAAACTCAGAAAATCAAATTCTTTGATCACATTCTAAAATCAAATGCAAATCCATAATAAAATATTTTGAAAAATCTAGTTGCAAAAGATAAACGATATTTAATATGTTTTAGAATTCAGTTATCTACTAAATGCACATTTTTTCGATTGTAAGACTGAGCGACTCCGCTCTTCTCTCTTTCTACTCCCTTCTTCCCAGACCGGGAATCTTTTACCGTGTGAGACGCCAAAAGAATTTCTCAGCCCTTTTTTTTTAGCATGAGCATTTAATTTGCTGCTGACAAATTCTATTAACCGTTTCACACATGAACAATCTTATTTTCGAATTTGCCATATTTGTTCTTTTCTGAAGGTCAAAATTAATCTTCGCCCTCGACCCCTCGTTAATTTGTGCCGATATCTATAGTTTAAAAATCATTTAATTCTCATTTCTTGGTGTTCTGGTCTAGATTGAACATAAACAAAAGAACAAAAACACAGTAGGTATAATAAAGCTCAATCACTTTGAAATTTCTTGATAATTTTGTGGAACGAATTTTTACGATAAATAAAACAATTACTGGGAGAAAACTCACCATGCCGGGTTGATTAAGAGTTGATCCATATCAACTCTTGATAAACGAGGGCCGCTTTGATCACTTTCGTACCCATCACCTGACAAAAAGAATTTATAATAAGGTTGTTTATACATATAAACATCACATTACTCCATTTACATTTTAAGTTTTCATCAATATGTGGTGATTCAAGTAGTCGCAATTTATTCGATAACTGTTATCATAATCTCAATTATAATCACATTTTATTCAAAACGACCATGTTATGCCTCTAAAACAGTTCTTGAGGAGAAGAAGAAAAACAAACCGGGAGGCGTACGAGCACCGGAAGGAATTAAGTCACCAGCTTTAGAAGCTTCCCTAAAATGAATGCCAACAAGCATACTGTAGTCCATTATCCTCTCTTGCTCCAAAAAATCGCAATCTCTATCAACTTGTCTATCAACACAATTCATATATTACAATCGTAAAATTCTCAACGTCGTACAATACATTATTATCGATAAAGCATAAATAGACGAGATCAAATTTGCCTAGAATAAAGAGTACCTGCAAAAATCTTGAAACCATGACTTCTGCAACCTAAATATGAAGTTAAGATCAAGGTCTTTGAGAATTGTACTTGCATCTAATTCTTCCTCGGGTTTGTCAGTCGAGCGACCGAGAGAAGAGCCTTTCAAGTCGAAACGTCTGTGAATTGTGTAGTCTGTGCAGAAGAGGTTCCCCATTATAATGAAGCGCACCTGTAGTAGACATGTTATCAAATACCGAGAACAATAGTACTCGCATCACGTTTACAGCTGGTTTTTGATCATACCTTTTTTTGGATTGAACCTGTTAATTTGACGCAGTGGAGGCCAAAAAATTTAGTCACTAGGGTGTTCTCGAATGCTCTGACGTGGTTGTAGTACGCTGATAGCATTCTTAGTAGTACCTATGAACATCAAGTACAAATATCGATCAAAAAAACATTAATACCAGACGTGTGGGTCTAATATTTCATATATGCTCACCCTTCTAATGTTTAAACATATCTAACATGATAAGGTAATATTTCGTGTACCCTTGGATTATTAATAAAATATAAAAAGAAAACGTACTTTTACTTCGGCCTTCTTCATAGTTTTGATCATGTAACGATCATCGCTACTCAAGTAAAAGAAGCTCCCGCTTTTCCCTGGGGACGACAGCTCTCTAAGCGCTTCATTCCCACAGATGGACAACATATAATCTGCTGCATCGACCTTAAACAATTTGCGCAGCGCTCTGGCACATATAAGAAACTTGATATTAGCATCACTCGAAGCTTACATGAAATGGAATTAGTATAATAACAGTCTGGGATGAATATTGCGAAACATATCATCGGAATTAAGTGGACCGACCTGAAAACCAAAGGGCAGTAGTCTTTCCATTTGAATTCACAAGAGCTATGAGGAGGAGTATACTTAGAACCTTCTGGTGGAAATTTGGTCCAAACTTTTTCTTTAGGATCAAATGCTGATGATTTTAAGTCTAGTGATGTTCGTGGTGCTGGTCTTCCTACAGCATGCCTGCAAAATGCAACACCTACCCTTTTATACAATAAGTAGTTATACCCTAAAATGACCGATATTTCACATTATAAAATGCGTAATCATTTTGCTTTATTCCATTATAATCGATAACCAAAGAAAATATAGCGAAACTTTTTTTTTTTTTTTTTTTTAATACCTGATTCCCAGTTGAAGATTGAGCATGAGCTCATAATTTTTGTGACCCTTTGTAATAATCTCCCCTTGTTTCCTTCCAACTTTAGGAATCTTTAAAGGTCTCCCAGGGGTAGTAGTAGTAGTAGTAGTAGATTGGGGTACCCTAGTGGAGTAATTCTCAAGATTTAGACCCTCCAAATCAACATCTATCCCTCCTACAGACTTCCTATGATGTGCATCACCCGACACGCTTCCCTCGGAATCCCACATGCTTCCACCACTACTCGCAACTGGTATCCTTGAGTCCACCGACATCCTCCCCGGCTTGACCACACCCTTGGTCGATTTCCATGTCGCTAGCTTCTTTTGTGACGGGAAAATTGCGATTTTCTCGGTTGAGCATACCTTACACCCGTTCGAAACATCACTAAATAAGTCCTTGGGATGCCAATAAGCGGCTTCAGCCGAAATGTTAGAAGAGTAATGAAATTGACAAGTCATTTCTCTTGGATCTAAACTCCAATTCCCTTCATAGTAAGACCCATCATCAAATTTGTAAATGCCTTCCCCATTTGGCAATGAATCGACCCAATTCCCGTCGAATCGGGTTCCTTTCGCCCATATCATTGAACCCGGCCCATAAAACACCCCACCCTTCCACTCCCCACAATAATAATTCCCATTACTCCACTTGTATTTCCCTTGCCCTTCTTGCAACCCGTGTTTCCAATCGCCCTCGTAAACATCCCCATTCTCATAACCCATTAACCCGTGTCCGTGCTTCATATTCATGACCCAAAACCCTCTATAACTCTCTCCATTTGGACCAATGTAAGACCCTTTTCCATCCATATACCCGCTTTTGAACTCGCCCTCATAAACGGCCCCTGAAGGCCAACTAAACCTACCCTTCCCTATAGCTTGCCCTCTAAACCACTCCCCAACATACATACACCCGTCCGTCCATAAGTATTTACCATGGCCGTGCGGGCAATTCTCGAACCATTGTCCCATGTAATAATCCCCATTAGGGAGAAACTTCTCGACCTGACTAGGCTCAGCCGAGGCTATCAAGCTATCGCTCCTATGGTGTTGGTGTTGACTGCTTTCCTCGGCCTCCTCAAAATCGTCGTTCACATGGGCTATCGACATTGACCCGAATATGCTGTGTGCCCGTTTCTTGGCCGCAGCCTGAGTCTTCTTTATTGTTGCCTCCCATGCTTTTGCCATCCCTCAACATATACTTTACTCTAATACTAATACAGATACATTGCTCTACATTTTTGTCCTCATATTGTCAACATTTTGTTGTTGAAGTTACTATATACAACAAAGTTGTCGTATACATGTACATTATGTAATGATCAATTTTTTTATTTTTTTCTTACAATTCATATACATTCAAACCCATAAGAACATTAAAATTGTTAGATCTTCTAATGATATGGGTGACTTTGGCCCTAGAAATCATTTTGATTATGTCACTTTTTTTTGTTCATGCAAAATATGAGTCATGAAAAGCGCAGAAATTTTCTAATCAAAAAAAGGCATGAAGATGAGGTCTTCCTACAACAATCAACTACAACTGCTAACACCCACAAATTAGTTTATTTTTGTATTTGCTATTTTTATACATTTGGTTTCCCTACAAACTAGAGGATTACACAACATGCATGAATTCATTGCGACAATAGATAATTAAATGGTTTCATTATATACATAGATAAGGAAAAGCAATAGTAAGTTTTGTGAAAGATTAGTTTGCAGATCGTGACCATTATCAATTAAAATCTAAATACTTTTTATATCTCCGAATAGTTGATGACGCTAATTTAGTATGGGTTATTTGAGTTGTTTTTACAGGTATTTGGTGGTCCGAATGATGTTATATATGTAGGATTAGCTCGGAGAACGAAACCCATGAAAAAGCGAAGTTTTAAAGTAAAGGCACGAGCGACACGCGAGCCATTGGGTTGTATGTTGATCGCGCGTTGCCAGTAAACAAAGGCCTTCGTATTGGTCTTCGTTCCAAGGCTCGTATGGGAAAGATGTACACGCGAGCTACATTCGAACAGCACGCGAGCGAGGCACGACCAAAATTGGCCTACATTCGAGCTGCACACGAGCTACGCGCGCGAGCCAAGAGGTTATAATTTTTGGAAAATCCGGATTACTTTAGTTTTACCTAAAAATATGTTTTACTTAATTTAGGTTATTATATATTAGACTTATAAACTTAGTTTTAGTTTGTATTGTCATCTTTATCATTATCTTTAGACCTAGTTTTAGAATAATTATTCAAGTTTGGAGAATTCAAGATTGAAACTTTTGGAGAATTTTGTAACCGTCGGTCATGGGTAGTTAATCCTTTAATTCTCAATTCAAGTGATTGAAACGGTTCTCTTTTAATTGTGAGTTTGAAAGTCCTTACTTCATTCTTGATTATTGATTATTGCTTTGTTACAATTATTATTTGTGAGATTGATTTTGATTTCTAGGTGCTAGTCTTCTTATTAATCACGTAATCGTTAGTTTCGTTGATTTAACTGGATTGTGATTAACGTAACGCTAGTAACAAACTAGGTTTAACTATTGTACGAGATTTGTGATAGTCAATCCTAGAAGCAATTCTCATAATATCTAAAGTACAACTGGATTGTATGTGCTATTTATTCCTTATCGATTCTCTTGTGATTAAATCTTTTAACTGGATTGTTGAGATTGTGCTTTAGTAAGGGTTAGTTGAAGAACGGGATACGTTTTAATTAACTAAACATACAGAGAATTAGAATTTTTTGATTCACGATAAGGTAGTCAAGAATATAAGTTTGGATAACTGTGATCAATTACCCTTGAACCGCGGATATTAACTTAAGTTGAGACCTTTAGTATCTTATATTTCATCCTTTATTTACTCTACTTGCATTATTATTTGATCTTGATTAGTTTAGTAATTCAACCGAAATCCCCACAACCTTGTTTCTTGTTTTTTTTTTTTACTCCGTATTTGCATTTTATGTACGCTTAGCCTTATTCTCTGTGGTTTGACCCCTTACTTCCGCTTTACTATTTGTTTAGTATTAGGATTTAAGTGTTATAAATTGTTAATTTGCGGCATACGACTTAGGCCCGTCAATAGTTGTCACACATGTACAATATTAATGTACACATTTCGTTTGATTTTAATTTTTTTTTATTTTTTTTAACTCTCCTTATCCATGACTAGCCAATTAAAAATTATCTCGTTAGTAATTAATCCTAACTAGTGTTATGCCCGTGCAAAATTGCACGGGTATGTTCTTTATGAAATTTAAGTGGGAATATATGAATAATAAAGTTGCTATATAAAAGGTTTAATTAAAACGACTTTTAAAATGATCAAATTAAATGTATATATATGTATTACTACAAACACTTAAAACAACAAAATTATATATCTATCAACTATAAGTTAAAAATAAAAGCATTAAAGAAAAAGTTAAATGAAAATAATACAAAGTAATACAACAGTATAGTACACGATACTAGTCTCAAAAACTTCTTTAGAAACTACGTTATTTTTTGTATTTGAGACCTGTTTTCTCTATCACATCACATATCATAATCTCCACACCCTTTTTAGTGGTGACTACTAAAATAGCCACATAAGTTGATAATGCGTAAACAACAGCCATGAAAGATAAAGATCCACATGGTATAAAGTTATGCCTGTGTACTTTATGATAATGAGTCGTTTATCATAATTATGATAATTATGCCCGTGCAAATTGTACGGGTATGTTGTCTAATGATAATTATGCCCGTGCAAATTATGTTCGTGCAAATTGCAAAGGTATTTATGTTGTTTAAAGAGTTCATATACGGAAAACAAATGAAAAACACTTTAACAACATCAGTCTCACTTATGACGAATATATCTGTTTTAAGCTTAAAACAGATTGAAGAACAGAGACTTTAGATGGATATATATGTCTTTATAATGTTCAAGTAAATTGAGAAATATAGTTTTATGCTCGTGTAAATTGCATGAGTTTGTTGTTTTAAGAAATGTAAGTAGGAACGATGGATAATAAAATTGCCGTATAAGAAGTTTTTAAAAGACATTTTAGAAACTAAGTTTAGGGGTTATTAAAAGAAAATAATACAACAATAAGATAGTAAATGACATCACTATAATTGCTTAACGACTCCTTTAGAAACTACGTTATTTGTTCTATTTAAAACCTAATTTTCCCTATCGTAAATCAATAAATTTGAGACCTTTTTTAGTGGTGACTCTTGAAGTAAGGACGGATGATAATGAATTAGCTTTAAAATGAGTTTATAAATGGCGTCTTTCAAACAACCAGTATGAAATAGTGTTATTCAAAAGCACATAAAAAAGGAAATTATGCCAAATAACAATTTTTTACCCTTACAAATAACAATTTTATGTCGTGCAAATTATCATTGTAATATTACAAATAACAATTTTAGGCCCGTACAAATAACAATTCTATGCCCGTGCAAATTATCCTTATTATATGACAAATAACAATTTTATGCCTGTGCAATTAAATGCGTACAGTTTTATGCTTAGAAAAAAAAAAACCCCCCTTATTTTTTGAATGTATAAATTTATGTCCGTGCAAAATGCAAATAACTTATTGTTTAAATTATATTTGATAGAATAATTTAAATATAACTAATGTCATACTCCGTATAAAATTTGATGAATAAAATATACAATATACTGTAATAGCGTTATAAAATATTTGACAGTATAATTTAAATAGTAAACATGTCAAATTATTTATTAAGTACTCGCAATTATTCCACAATGAGCTTTTTCACGCGTTTTTCATTTATGTGTCCCATATGGCAATGCCATAGATAGGTTTGATCAACCTTTGCTTTCTTATTATTCACATGCAATATATCTGTGGTTTGATCTAAAACATAAATCCCATTTATAGAAACTGGTTTGCCATAAATCATATTGTTTAAAGAGAAAATATAACTATTATCCTTTATTGTAAACGAAAATCCGTCTTTATCAAGTACGGAAACATAAATAATGTTTTTAGATAAACTAGGTACATAGTAACAATTATTCAGAAATAACTCAAATCCACTCGGGAGTTGGATTACATATGTTCCTACTGAAACGGCAGCAACTCTTGCTCCATTCCCCACTCGCAGGTCCACATCACCCTTTGCGAGAGTTGTGATGTTTCTTAGGCCCTGCAAATGATTACACAGATGAGAACCACAACCAGTATCAAGTACCCGAGTTCTGAAACTTGCATGGTTAATCACATTCATATGAATAAAAGATGACATACCAATAGGAGTGACGCGGCCTGATTTTATGTCTTCAGCATATACAGGACAGTTCCGCCTCCAATGCCCAGTCTTGTGGCAATGGTGGCACTCCATGCTTTCTTTGCTCTTTGTCTTGCCTTGTGAGCTACCGCTAGACTCACCAGGCCCACTCTTGACATTTCCTGGCTTCTTGAACTTTAGCTTCCCTACAGCTAGGTTGGCCTGAGTCTTGCCCTTACCCTTGCCCTTGTTTGCAAGCATGAGAACATCCTGCTTCAAGCTCCCACTCAATTTCAGATCATTCTCGGTCTGTACGAGAAGCGAGTGGAGCTCATGAAGACTTTTCTTCATGTCATTCATATAGTATTTTGCCCTGAAAAGGGCATAACCATCATGAAGTGAATGAAGCACACGATCAATTATGATCTTCTCATCGATTTTTCAACCAAGTGCCTCTAGTCTCTCGACATTCTCGATCATGTCAAGAAGGTGTGGGCTAGCTGATTGGCCCTTCTGGAGTTTCGCCTCAAAGAAGCGAGTGGTATACTCATAACTAATGATTCTCGGTGCTTTCGAGAACTCCTTAGAAAGAGTGGTGAAAATCTTGTTTGCACCTTGGGCAATGAACCGCTTTTGCAAATTGGATTCCATTGAATAGATGAGTACGTTCTTTATCGCACCCGCCTCCATCACGAAATCACTATAAGCAAGCGTTGCATTGACTCCTGCATCCGGACCTGGGTTAGGCGATAGTGGCTCAGTCAAGTACTTGAGCTTACCGTCAGCAATGGCAGCATTCTGTAATGCCACCTCCCAATCCGCAAAATTGGACCCATTATTCTTCAGTCGAGTGGACTGATTCATATTGTCCATAAATATTTTAAGCCAGGATTCACAACCGAGCGTGGCACTTGGCATTGGGTCGTCTGTACTTCCAACCATTTTTTATTTAGCAGTTATATTGGTATATAATGAATTCAAATAGTGTAAAAAGAAGAAATAAATATAATAAGAATTCATCGTTTTAATTTTAAGTCTTAATGCAAAACTGATTAATGCGATGACTTATACATTCATACAATTGACCTCCCTCAAGAATTATATAAATGATCCCAAGACTCAATTTCTTTAAGTTGATAAGCCAACCTCTTGGCCAATTCTACCTTTAGAATTCTCGGTCGATAAATTTCTGTAAATTCTATCTTTTTGTCCACTATAATCACGAGATATTACTCGGACTACAATGTTGAGGTAAAATAGGTCAACACTCACTACTTACCCAACGTAGAAGGGGTCATATGGAGAGTAAGGTCCTATATGCCTACCGACGAAGAAGGGGTTCATAGTAGTTTTCCCTATAAAGACTAATCTCAATTTTCGATTTAGAGAAAGATCCCTTCATCCTTTTTAATTCATTTTAAGTGAACGGAAAACTAGCAATACGTGAATGAATTAAACTAAGGTGATGGCTTTATAAACGAGTGACATCAGTATGTCCATGATGAAAATGCAAACTATATGAGTCATTTTTCATGCAATTTTAGGTGGTTTGGTTTAGACGGAATATGATGCAACTACCTAACAAGCAAACATAGCAACGAGAATGGAAAAATAAAGCGCAAAATAAAAGCACCTAGTGTGGCCTGTCTACCAAAATAAACAAAAATACAAGTTGGAATTCATCCTTGGACCCTTGAAGCTTGTCTTGATGTTCCATCTTGGTTTGGTCCATGTAACGGGAGTGAGCCATCCGATCTCCATCTTGAATCTTCTCAAATTACATTTTAAAATTACAATTGTAAACCTATTTACATTCTAATTCAAAAATAATACCAAAATTTAATATTACAAGAGGGGAGATACGAGATCTCAATATACAACCAAGTGTAACACCCCGACTCATTTCACATTTCATATTATTCATATCGTGTAATTAGTCTTTCATCTCTCTTGATCTTTCTCATTCTTAGCTCGAGGAGGTCGTTTCGTTAGCTTGCGTATAGTAGGTTTTGTCGTGGTTGCGCTAAACGAGGTGAATCCCGAGGGTGGGAGTGTGTGAGTGAGTGTAGGGGTGATTAGGAGGTCTTGAGAGGGTCAGAGGTGTTTTGGCGACTGTGGAACCCGGGGATCGAAGACGAGGGACCCAACTCGGCGTCTTGCTTAAGGGCGCATTAAAGTTAAAAAAGATTAAGTTAGAAAACCTTTAAGAACTGTTTTGGAGTCGCCACCTAATTATCGCGGAAATTAGGAACCTGCTACCATGTTCTAAGCTAAAAACATGTCTTAGATTTTGGAGCACGCCGACACCCCTAGATCTAAGGCTTGTGAAACCAGATTGGATTCGGGGTGAGGGTACTTTAGAAAAAGAGTTAATTCAATTAATGATTTATGAAAACCTTTTAGAAAAGCCTATGTAAAAATAGCCTCTACTGACCTAGAACAATCCAAGTAAGATGATAATTGAGCTAATGTTATCGCTACGTACAAGTGCGATAAAGTTGTAAAAGAATACAGATGCAGATGCAAAAAGATTGATTAAAACCCTCAGTTTAGCATGTTTAACTTGTTAACGAAAACGGTTCAGTTAAAGGTCGAATTCATTGTTTAAGTTGATTTTAATGCAAAATAAGAAGGTGCAAGATGCATGCAAATAAAATAAAGTTCAATTGTCCATTGGTTTATTTTATAAGGGTCGGTTGCCTATGCGACTTTGGCGTGTCATCGGATATGGAGTGCACCCGAAGTAAATAGAACACTTGGAGTGCAAGCGCGCTGGGTGCCAAAGCCGAAGGGGGGGGGGGGGGGGCGGTAGAGTGTAGGCCCCTTTGTTAGTCCATAGAAAATAAGAAAAAGATTTGATCCAAGTGGATCGGGACCCACCTTGTCCTCCGACGTCAGATCCGGGCAGAGCCGCTTCTTGAACTTAAAGGAGGATGAATTCAACACGAGATGGTGTGTTGAACTCAAGGATTTGAGTGCGTGAGGCTTTGAGAGAGTTTTGTAGTGTGTTTCTTTGTGGCCCGGTTTGTGAATTGTGTTTTTCGAGGTCAGGTATAGGGGTGTATATATACTAAAAACCTCGGAGAAATTAGGAAATCCGGGGATAAAAACAAGCCAGGAAACCGCATAGCCTTATGTGGTTGCCCAGGCAAACCGCATAGGCTTATGCGGTTGCCACCCCAAACCGCATACGACTATGCGGTTTGAAGGTGTGGTTTTCTGCGTAGTTTCCTAGTTCCGGTTTGATTATATCTCGAAAAGATTTAGTATAATCCTTACTTGCGCGTCAAGGAAAAGGCTTAGGATATTTCTGAGATATTTTGATGTTCAGGGCTTTGGAGTGTGATACATATTATTTATATTCATTTTATGCCCCCGGTTTAGTCGCATTTAGCTTGCATTTATCCGTATTTGTTATGATCTTATGAGCTATTTGTTGTATTTCTCGATACTGCTGCCTTTTATCTACATTTTGTAGGTTTTGGTGATTTTGAGCCAAAACCCGAGACGTTAGGAGCTAATACGAGATACGAGACTACGAGACCAAGCTCGAGCTCGCGCAGGAGCTCGGAGTTCAAATATAAGACCAAAGACATAAAAGGGTCACGAATGATTAAGGGTCCAAGTCAAGAATGAGGCCCAAGACCAAGCATTGGTCAAAGTAAGAGTCCAGCCCAGTCAAGACAGGCCGGCCGGTCTGGATCGGCAGCCGGCGGCCTACTCGATGTCTCCATGCGTCGGATTTTCCTATTTTCGAGTTTTATTAATTGGGGACGGATATAAAAGACCCTAGGTCGTGAACTTATACCCTTATGCTTATTTTTATGTTTTTCTCCTAGTTTAGTTTTCTGCTTTATTTTCTCTCCTTCAAAAACTCTCAAATTTAGATTAGATTGTAGATTGATTCGCTTTAGAATCCGCTTGCATTCGTAAAACTCCAGGTTTAATTTAATTGCAATTATTTCTTTTATCATGCCTTCTTCTTATTATTGCTTTGATTTAATTTCCATTATGCGTAGCTAATTACTTGTTAGGGTTTAGGGTGATTTGTGATAATTGATTCAGGACATGTTTTAATTGCTTATATTGATTGAACTTGTGCAAGTTGGTTTCTTCCTGCGCGTTTATTATCAATTGAATTTAGGACGCCTTTATTGAATTGAACTTAGGTTGTTTCAGTTTAAGATCGAAAGCCTAATTGAAACTAGACTCACGCGTATTTGATAAGTTGAATTTAGTAAGTTGCGAGAGCCCGCTAAATTTGCTTAAGGTTAATATTGACTCGAGAGAGCGTATTCCTAAACCTAGCCACTTGCATAGCTTCAGTTGATTGTTATTTACTTTTGAGTTGAGTTCCTGAATCATTGTCATAATGAACCCGATGCCCTAATCTTCCCCCTTATATATTTCTATTCATCTTTACTTTTGCCTTAGTTTAGTTCAAACAAACTCCTTTTCATACCTTTGAGTTAGACCTGTTTACTCCGACCTTAGCTTAAAACTACACCGTTTCTCTGTGGATACGATCCTGCTTGCCGCTAGCTACTTGTTAGTGTTTTCGTAGGTTTATTTTGACAGGTGATACGACTTGGCCGTGTCAATTTTGGCGCCGTTGCCGGGGAAACGGCTTTGCTAGTTTTAGTTATTGTTTAGTTACAGGTTTTTCTCTTCTGAGACCGTTCTCACCGTTTCCTTTGAGTTATTTATGCGCAGGTCACCTACAGGTTTAGTCCCGTTTGATCCTGAACCTGAGCGTACCTTGCACCGTACGCGTAACTTCTTCAAGGAAATCGCCGAGGCCTACGCAACTGAGAGTGTGCAAAGTTCAGACGCGGAAACTCGCTCAGAACGATCGTCCTGCGAAGAGGACAATACACACATTGTTATTGATTTAGAGGAGCCAGTGACCATGCCAAAACTCTATAGTCACTCGCTTCCTAAGACGGAGTCCATCCCGAATGGATTCACGATGCCCGCTACTCTTACGGGCAACTTTGAGATTCGCCCCGCCTTTCTTACTTTGGTGGAGCGGAATCAGTTCGGAGGCTATCCTACGGAGGATCCTGGTCGACATATGCAGATGTTTACCGACTACTGTTCTACTATTAAGCGGTAGGGATCACGAGGAGCAAATAAGGAGATCTTTGTTCCCTTTTTCTTTAAAGGATCGAGCTCGTGAGTGGACCCCGGACCCCGACAAGCTAGCCGCCGGTATTACTGATTGGAGGAGTTTGGCTCTCGCATTCTATTCAAAGTTCTATCCTCCAGAGCGCACAAATCAGATGCGCAGTCAGATTCAGGGCTTCAAGCAGACATACGATGAGACTTTAGCTGAAGCTTGGGAAAGGTATAAGAAGCTCATACGGGATTGTCCTCACCATGGGCTGAACGACTGGCTCGTGATTATGACCTTTTATAACGGTTTATATGCTGAAAGCCGTGCGATTCTTGATTCTGCTGCGGAGGGACGTTTTGCTAACAACGTCGATGATGATAAAGCTTGGGCATTAATTGAGGAGATGGCGATAAATTCGTCACAATTTGGGAAGCCGAGAGGTAATTCACGGTCCGCACATGATGACCGTGATAAGGGGAGTATTAGTGCACTCACTAGTCAGGTTGCTGCGCTGACTGCACAGATTAGTATGATGCAGGATGGTGGTTCATCTGGTGCACATGTAAATGCTATTGCAGGGCACGATTTGGGTTATTCTACGGGGTATGCTGCGCCCCAGGAGCAGGTTTACGCTTACCAATCTTACAACCAAAACCTGCCCTATCAAAACCAACCCGGTTACGATCGCTTGCTTCTCTCATATCGTAACCAGAATGTCCAAAACCCAACCACTCAACCACCCCAAGTTCAACCCTACCAACCTCCCTACAAAAATTACCAACCACCTCCACCAAATTACTAAAAGACAGCCTACACTCCACCACAACCTACCCCCGTACCCGATCCTTTAGCTGAAACCAGAGCTATGATGTTGCAAATGCAACAAGTGATGATGGGTATGCAGAAGTCGCAGGAGACAATGATGCAATACATGCAGAAGAGCGATCAGGCTAAGGACGCAGCGATTAAGAATTTGGAGAATCAAGTGGCTCAACTCGCCACTTCGCAAGCTGCGCGTCAACCAGGTTTCTTGCCATCGCAGGGTCAACCTCCTAAGCCTCCTCCCGATACTGCATGTGCGATTACTTTGCGGAGCGGTGCGTTTTATGATGATCCGAGGCCAAAGACAGCGCAACCGGTCGTCCATTGCCGGTCGATCGGCCATTGAACACTGCTGCGAGGAAAGATGATTTGAGTGTTAATTCGGGAGTTCCTGTTGCTACTCCTTCGCCCCCGATACAGATCAAGCTCCCATTCCCGGGTCGGCTACGTGAAGAGTCCGATGCTAAGTTCAAGAAGTTCGTGGACGTCATTAAAGCTCTGCAGGTAAACGTCCCTTTTATTGACCTTGTGACTCAAATCCCTGCGTACGCTAAGTTTTTGAAGGAAGTCTTAGCTCGTAAGCGTACGTTAGAGGATGTCTCGACTGTTGCATTCGTGGGGGAAGCTAGTACTAGGCTGCAGGGTAGTAAGCCTCCTAAGCTTAGTGACCCAGGTACCTTTTCTATCCCCTGCTCCATCGGTAAGTTTGTGGTTCGCAATTCTTTATGTGACCTTGGAGCGAGTGTGAGTGTCCTACCCTACTCCCTTTACCAAAAGATGATCTTGTCAGCTTTGGCACCCACTCATATTACTCTACAGATGGCTGACCGTTCGATTAAGCGTCCCTTGGGTATCCTACAAGACGTCCCAGTACAGGTTGGAAAGTTCTTTATCCCTGTCGACTTTGTAGTGCTTGATATGCCCGAGGATGTCCACATCCCGATTATCTTAGGGAGACCCTTCCTGCACACTGCTGGTGCAGTTATTGATGTGGGCAATAAGACTTTAGCTTTTACGGTGGGGGGTGAGAAGCTTACCTTTACTCGATCTGATACCCCGCGGTCACCCATGCGTCTTGAGTCGGTTTGTTTTGTTAATGCTATACCTCCGTCTCACTCTACTGGAGACACTTTGGAGGTCGTTTCTGTTGTCTCCCCGTGTGCAGGTTCTTCACAGGATGGCTGCAAGGCTGGTTTGGGGGAGAGGAAATTGCTTAAGGCCGATTTGTTTGATGCTAGTGATGGAGGAGGGTCTACGGTTCAACCGCTTGGAGCACAAGGGCGATTCGGCGAGCCATTTCGTGCTTGGGGACCCACAATGATGGAGTATGCTGCGCTACCTCGAGATGGAGGAGTTCTTTGGCGATCGGATGCTGTTTCGCCGAGTGAAGCTGTAGCAAATGGCCAACGTCCTTGGCCTAACTTGACTTGATTTATGGAGCTTTGAAGAGTCGTGCGGGACTATAAACCAGCGCTTCCGGGAGGCAACCCGATGACGTTGTAACTTATTGTACTTTGTTTGGTTTGTTTTGGATGACTTTTGGTTTTTATTGAGCGCGCGAGGACGAGGGTATTATTTTGTGATTTTATCACGCAGGTACTTATGGACCTTTGTCCTTAGTATTCTTGAGGAACGCTCACGAGTAGGCATGCCAGCCGGCCTATCGGCTGCCGGGCTCAGACCGGCACCGTAGCTGAAATTTGAAAGCTGGTGAAAAACGCAAAAAAATTGGAAATTTACATGGGAGCCGGCCGGCCGGCCGCCGGTCTGGACCGGCCCCCATGCTCTGCTGACTCGTTTTGTTCCTTCTCGCGTGCTACTCCGAAGTACTACATCGCTGGACTGATTTGGACGCATATTTGTGGATATTTAGCCGCACTCCATGCTTCGCTTCGGTTTGGGGGAGTGTAGATACCCGTATCCGTACCCCAAAAACAAACCCGATGATGAAAAGGACTTTCATGCATGCTTTTAAAAGAGTCGAAACGGTACAAAAGTGTCTAAAACGTATTAGTCATTTTTAGCGTATTAATTTGGATTTGCATAATCATGAAAATAAATGTCAATTTTAGTCATTATGAGCATAACACGAGCACAATATAGGAACGTCTTATTAAGCCAAGCTACAAAAACGATTTCAACTAGCTACAAAGCGCCCAAACTTACAAAAGCGACCCAAAACACCACACGCAACACGGGCCAATGTGCGTCCCGTGTCACATTTTCACAAAATTAAACTCTACAAAACCGTAAAATAATATACTTTAATATTATTTTATTTCGAGCCAAAACCGAAAAACACGACAAAAACCGAAACACGAAAACCGAAATTCGGACCAAACCCAAACGACTTAACCCCTAAGTTAAATACATCACAAACATAATCATTACCCTCCCTAATACGTCACTTAACAAAGCGGCTTAAAAGCGACCCACCAAAACAAAAATAACCTCGCCGGTTGTCAGGCGATTAAATATTTACCCCCCTGTCAACAGGCGATTATGTTTTTGTTTCCTACCAGCCGCCTTTTGATTTTCTTACAAAAATCTAACCCAAACAAAATATAAACCGCCTGTACACAGGCGATTTATATTTTGTTCATCCTAAAATCAGCCAACCTCTATAAATACCAACCCCCTTCATTCATTTCAATATATCGGTTTTACAAAACACACTAAAATACTCACAAAATCCACTCAAAAATACCGTCTTTGCATTTTCGAAAGGTAAACATTTTACCTACGTTTTGGGACGTTTTGAGACTCGGACAAAGGGGTTACATTAACCCCAACCCGATATTGGCATTAGCGAAGCCGTATTAAATGTCTGATTTGTAGCAATCTGATTCATAATCCGCCTAAACCCCGCCAATATCGCATAAATAACGACTCATTATCACTAAAGCAAACCGACGTCACTTTTATAATTATGCAAGTCCTCATTCATACATTAAATAACGACTAGAATCACGGATCCAACACTAAATTGTACCGTTTCATAGAGTCTTTTAGCATGTCAAAAACTGAGGGTTTTCACAAATTCTTAAAGAGTCAAATACGAGGTCGGAAAATAACGTCTATGGTAATAATTTAGTCAATAAATTATTATTTAACGTACATTTCCTATAGTAAAGTCATTATTTTGACTATTTACATTATTTATGCATTTTTATCGAGTCATATATATTCGCACTTGTACGTAGCGTCATTTTAGCCCAAATATCGAAATTAACTAAATGTTTTCAAATTAGTAGAGACTACTTTTTACGTAGGCTTTTTGATTTCAATTTTCAAAAACACATTTTTGTCAAAACTTTTGAAAAGTAACCTCACTCCGAATCCCTTATCTGGTTTCAAACCTCAGATTGATAGATATCGACGCATCTTGAAATCTGAGACACACGTGTCTTGTATTTCAAGACGCGTTGAATAGGTTCCAAATTCCTTTAATATTTGGTGGCGACTCCGAAAATACATTTTCAAAAAGGATTTTTCTACTTTTCTTTTTGGTCACAAATTCATGCAATGATCTCCCCATTTTTACAAAACTGCGACCCTTTTTCCTCAAGGAGGCGCATTCTCACATCGCCAAGACGGCGAGGGCGGCGCAGTGAGCGCCGATAGGTCTCTCACCATTCCGGACCTTCACCGGTGGCGACTCACTGGGACGAGCATGATTTTTATTATTTTTGAAAAACTAGTTTTTCTTTTATTTTAAAAAACATAAAGAAGTGAAGCTTGAAACTTTGAAAACATTTACGCTTTCGATATTTGGGCAAAAATACGTTGAGTCGAATCCTCCTGATTCAAACCACACCCTTTGAGGAACGGCCCCCAGTAACTCTCGCTTCATAAGCGAGGTAACTCGGACACTGCTTGTTCTCTCACCCCTCCACGATTACAAGTACGGCATCCGTACAAACGATCGTAACCAGTCAAACTCGAACGCTCTAGGGCCCGTCTTGAATTCACACCTAAGACGTGTGTAGTCTTGCGGGTGCCCCTACCTAAACGTTACGGGAATGGCCGGAGGGAACCTTACCCTATAAGCCAAAAACCAGTGTTTATATGTACAAGTGCGAAGCTATAGTACCCTCACTATAGTCGTCTTTCAAAACCTCTGCATGCAAAAACATTTCCTAGGCATTATACTTTTAAAATACGTCCATTTTTGAAATCCATTTTTAAACTTTTTTCAAAAAGGTCATACTTTTAAAAAACACGCCGTTAGGCTCTTTGACCTATGGTCATTTGAGTTTGATAAATAAAATGCCAGTGCATTTAAAACCGATCCAGGATAATCACTAGATCCCAGATCTTTTTCAAAACGTAAATGAATTATGCGACTGACGTATCGTCATAATACATTTATTGCAAAAAAAAATTTCATAGAGCAAAAACCCGTAAATGTCAATGCATTTCGGAGATTTTAAATGAAATTAACCTTTAGTACGTTAGAATTAGCTCTAAGTCGAGTGACTTCATAGTCATCCCGATTTAATCTTTTTCCTCAAAAAACCAAAAACGCGGGCTCGTTCAGATGCGAACCCGTTGATTTAAATTTTGAATCAAGTGACCTATCGTCATTTTGATTTAATTCCCTGAGTCACACGTAAAAGGTGAACAAGTGATCGCCTTTTACCCAATTTTAACATCCTCAGATCGACTAGCCTATCGCTACTTCGGTTTGATCCTTTTTATCATAATGATAAACCCCTAGCAACATACCGCTAAACTGGGTTAATCGGATTATGATCATAAAAATTTTCCTACCTCGAGACTTGGGACGTGTCAACATGCCCCTACCTCACAAGCTTCCTGTGTCTTTTAAAGCTAAAAACACGAGTCGAGTCATGCACCCACTTTTTTACTCCTTTGCTTTTTTCCTATTGTGAATGTGATTTTTCGTTGAGTCTTTTCTTCCTTTTGAGAGTCACTAAAGGTTTGAAAACTTTGTCAGGTCCACTCATTGAAAAACCCTGGATACACAACAAACCACCCATTGAACAAAACCTGGATACACGACGAACCAAGAACCGTCACTTAAACCCACCTCCGCCTCCAAAGAAGCGCGCCTATAACAAATCAAAACCAAAACCTGTAATGGCCTTTCAACAAGATGAAGGTTTAGTGGACCGCCACCACCCTCGAGGTAATCACGAACAAGTCCGACAGCTCAATGATAGGATAGCTAGCCTCACTACGACGATCGAACAAATGGCTATCATGCAAAAGTTTGAAGCAGAGAAAAACGCCATACGCGCTAGCCGAGAATCCGAACGGAATGCAAAAAGGATTCGAACCATGGAAGAACGTCTCACGAACTCAAGAGGTTACTCCATACACCAAGAAAACGAGCACATCCCAAAGAACGTCAGGTCCATGCTACCAGACAAGCTAGCACTCAGTGATCTTCCCATCTTCAAAGGTCACGAAAGCCCGCTCGTTCACGTCAAGGCTTTCAAAGCCAAAATGGCCATCATGGGTGTTGAGCCCCCTGCGTGGGCTACCTTATTTCCACACTCATTAGACGCGCAGCCCAGGGCATGGTTCTATGCTTTAGAGCCACACAAAACGGGTAGTTTCGAGGACATAACGGTTGCGTTTGATCTACAGTATCGGGACAACAATGATATCCAAGTCTCGCTACGTACCTTGGAGGTCCTGACTCAGAGGGACAATGAAGGGTTTACCGAGTACCTGACGCGCTGGATGAAACTGTGTGCTCAAATACCTAACCGTCCAAGGGACACTGATCTAATCACTAAGTTCATCAACAACCTCACCCCCTCATACCAACAACACCTGCGGTACGTGAATTTTGACAACTTCTCAACCCTCAGCGTCGTCGGCGAGCTCATCGAGGACGACCTCCGTAAAGAAAATAGGAATAAAAGTACAGGTCGCGGATATCAAGGAAGCTCATCTCGAGCCACTGCCAAAGTCGAGCCCATCCATGCCATCAACGCACTGGACGCGTTAGAGGCACCACCGGTTTTTACGACACCACCAAGGCCTGCCGCACCTCCGCCAAAAGCATCATACTCACCTACGGGCCCCAGTTCACTAAAAGTACGACGAAACTTTGACCCAATATACATGACCTACTCAAAGGCACTACAGAAGCTTGTGAGCCGCAATGTACTTCAACTCATAGGACCTACTAGCGAGCCTCCCCCAGATAAGAAACCGAAGTCATGGGATCAGAACGCATACTGCGAATTTCACAGGGGAAAGGGGCACGATACCGAACAATGTTTTCGCCTAAAAAACATAGTCCAAGATCTGATCGACGACAATACCATTGTAAAGCCCAGCCCGAGCCCTAAACCTTCGAACCAAGCTCAGTCCTTTGCATAACCATGCTATATTTACAGGAACACACCCCATCATCGACTGCTCCGAGGTGATAGTCTCAGATGATTACGAAGTCAACGGCATCTGGAATACTTCTGAGGATGAAGCCGACAATGATGACATCCGCATATGTCTCCAAGATGAGACCTACGAGGAGGAGGCTCGACCCCGTCGCCCGCCAGGCAAGTACGGAGAGCTACGTCACAAGTACCCATTTAGGCTATCAGACAGTGATGACGAAGTAGCCTACCTAACACGCTCTGGACGTCCATACCAAGCTTCTCTAAAGTTACTTGAGCCCCGAAACCCCGCCAAGGTTGGCGCTCAAGAGATGACCAAGGGAATAATCATAGACGAGGATACGCCGCCTACTTCGCCTACCTCTGCGGCCTCACTCCCAAGCGTCGCTCCTACAAGCTTTACTAGTTCACCTGCAAGCATTGCTCCTACCCCCACGTCACCATCCAGCAAAGTATCATTACCTAACGCTTAATCTCGCTACCGCTCCACCACCACTAATAAAATAGCATCACCAAGCCGCCACCCCGCGCCTCTTACCCACGCCTGAGATCGGAGACACGCTCCACAAACAGCTCAACAAGACAAAGGCGGACATTTCAATCTGGCAGCTCTTAAGGGACTCAATGGGACATCGTGAAGCCCTTTACCAAGCATTACAGGTCACCCCAATGACATCGGAAATGTCTCCAGAAAAGCTCATCAGCAACATAACGCGCGAATGGCAGGCTAATGCCGTCACCTTCTCGGATAAGGACCTCCCTCCATTCGGTGGCACGCACAACCTACCTCTCTACATCAACGTAGAATGTCACGGCATGACATTGCCAGTCGTCCTCATCGACAATGGATCCGCGATCAACGCCCTACCCACAGAGCGACCAAAAGCTAAGGATTGAAGAGAATGATTTCATTCCATGTACCGATGGTGTCAGGGCTTACGATGGAACACGTCGCAGCATAAAGGGAACCGTCTCCTTTCCCATTATGACAGGGCCAGTCATGAGAGAAACCGAATTTCAAATCATTGACATACCCCCAACCTACAACATGCTATTAGGAAGGCCATGGATCCACGCTACCAAGGCCGTCACCTCAACCCTACATCAAAAGGTCAGAATGCCTTTAGGTGGCGAGATTGTCACCATCGACGCTTCAAATTTTAGGTGCTACGGCAAACAACACAAAGGAAGCAATATTGCTGCAGAAATAGCGCCGATCCGGTAGATGACATATGTGGTTTCGACCGACTTGATGTCTGCACCATGACTCGCGAAGAGGAAATCGCTTCGCTCTACGCCAGGGACAATGACAATAAATGGCCCACCATGGGTCTATCTTATGTGCCATGGGCACACGAAGTCTCCCACGGTTGGGAATCGTACAACGATCGCTAGAAGCGTCATGATTTCCACATGCAGCCATAGCACATCTTCCCCAGCAACTACTTCGTCAGGGAGGGCACTAGCAGAATTCCCAAAAACGTGTCCACATACACCATCGCCGGAATTGAACTCGTCTCCGACATCATACGCAACTCCAACTTCAACCCCACTGACCTAATCATTTCTTACGAAGAAAAAACGCACGACGGATGGTCAAAAACCCTTGAATGGACCGACGAACAAGGCCGCACTTTCAAGATCACTACCGGCCAAGGCTACACCTTCGAAGATTCTAACTCCGACGAAGATGAAGACAACGCCCTCAACAAAAAGACCGTCGTAGAATTTAAACTTCCCCGTCGTCATGTTAAGTCTTATGCCCCAACTAAGCCCCCGGGCTATCTCCCCGATATAATCAATTTAGCTAAAGAACTAGAGTCATTAAGGTTGTCCAAAGCTCCCTCGTCTGAGCTATCTTCAAATGTAACCGCTTTTGATAACATTAATAACATGAAAGTTTTTGATTACTCTTTGCCTCATTTAAAAACTACGTATTCTAATAATCACGATAAATTTAAACTAAAAAACATTGCATTATATAGATACATTGCAAGCATTGTCTCAAAACCCGAACAGGAACCCATCATTGAAGACACAACGACCATAGACATAGGCACGCCCGAAGAGCCTCAAGAACTGCAACTGGGGGCTTCACTGAGCACAGAAGAAAGGACCGCATATACCAAGCTCCTCGCAGAGTTTAAGGACGTCTTTGCCTGGTCATATAAGGACATGCCCCGCATAGACCGCGAGATAGCTGAACACCGCATCCCGATCATGCAAGGTTCCAGACCCGTCAAACAGAAACTCCGACGCATCAAGCCAGAATGGTCTCTCATGGTCAAAGAAGAGATCGAAAAGCAACTACAAGCTGGATTCATCCGAGTCATTGAATACTCTGATTGGGTCTCCAACATGGTTCGATCATGAAGAAGAAGCGGCAAAATACGAGTATGTGCCGAGCTTTGAGACCTAAACAAAGCACGCCCAAGAGACGATTTCCCACTACCTCACATGGATATCCTGATCGACAACACAGCAGACCACGCCTTACTGTCATTCATGGATGGATATGCAGGATACAACCAAATCAAAATGGCAGCAGACGACATGCCAAAAACCACTTTCGTAACCCCCTAGGGAACTTATTGCTACACAGTCATGCCATTTGGGCTCATAAATGCCGGCGCTACCTACCAACGTACTGCTACCACCTTGCTCCACGACATGATGCATAAGGAGGTCGAGGTATACGTCAACGACATGATCGTAAAATCAAAAGAAAGGGATGACCACGTCATAAACATTCGGAAATTCTTCACCCGAATCAGGCAGTATAAGATGCGATTGAACCCACATAAATGCACCTTTGGGGTCACATCAGGCAAGTTGCTGGGTCACATAGTAAGCCAACGCGGGATCGAAATAGATACGACCAAAATCAAGGCAATAATGGGTATGAAACCGCCAAGCAACATCGACGAAATAAGGAGCTTTTTGGGACAAGTCCAATATATCTCCCGATTTATCAGCAAACTCACCATGATTTGTGAGCCAATCTTCAAAAAATTGAAGAAAGAAGAGCATACGAAATGGGACGACGATTGTCAACAAGCATTCGACAAAGTCAAGAGCCTGCTCACAAATCCACCCGTTCTGGTGCCCCCACAAAAGGACTTGCCCCTATCGCTATACTTAACGACTACGCCAAACGCTATGGGCGCCATGCTCGCCCAAGAAGTCAACAACGAAGAACGGGCCATCTACTACATCAGCAAAAAGTTCCACGATTACGAAACTCGGTATGAACCAGTCGAGAAAATTAAAGCTGCCTCTCGCTGGTCTGGGCAACCAAAAAGCTCAGGCACTACCTACTCACTAGCACAACAAGAGTCTACTCCCTAATGGACCCCCTCAAGTACCTATTTGAGAAACCAATCCTAAATGGGCGCATGGCCAGGTGGACCCTGCTTCTCGCCGAGTACGAACTCAAATACCTCCCTCTGAAAGTGATCAAGGGAAGAGCAGTTTCCGACTTCCTCGCAGAAAATGCTATCATCGAACAACCCATGATCGACACAATGTCATTCCCTGACGACGAAATCTTTGCCATAGAAAAGGAGTACTGGCAATTATACTTCGACGGAGCATCAAATTACCGCGGCTATGGAGTCGGAATACTCCTGATATCCCTAAACGGTGACCATACTCCGCTGTCAATCAAGCTCGACTTCAGCGTCACGAACAACGCCGCAGAATACAAAGCCTGCATTTACGGCCTGCAAGCCGCCATCGCCCTCAAAATAAAGAACCTTCGTGTGCATGGAGATTCATTCCTCATCATAAACCAAGTTACAGGAGCATGGAAGATCATGAGCGAAACCCTCACCAAATACCAAGCAAAAGTACAAAAACTCCTAGCCAGCTTCGACAGCATCGAATTTTACCACCTCCCAAGGGAAGAAAACCAGTTTGCCGACGCACTGTCAAAACTCTCATCCCTCCTGAACATGCCACCAGACATGAAGTTACTACCCATCATCGTCGAAAGACGTGACGAACCAGCATACATCCATACCATTGACCTGGACGAAGCCGAAAGCGCATGAGCCTTGGTATCAAGCCATAATCAACTACAAAGCATAACACTTACCCACCCGACATCGATAAGCGTGGACAGAGAGCTATCAGACTCCTAGCTTCCCAATTTGTGCTAGAAATGGGACAATTACTCAAGAAAACACCACAAGGGACGCTGCTCATATGCGTCGACTACAAGAAGGGGCAGGAAATCGTCACACAAGTCCATGATGGCGAATGCGGACCCCACATGAACGCTCGAGCACTCTGCAAACAGATTCTACGGCTAGGATGGTATTGGACAACCATGGAAGCAGACTGCATCCAATACGCTGGCAACGCCACAACTGCCAAATTTTCAGCAATGTCCAACATGTACCACCTTCACCACTATACAGCCTAACCTCACCCTGGCCCTTTTCAACCTGGGGCATCGACGTAATAGGAAAAGTCCACCCCATCGGAGCAGGAGGTCACTGTTTCGTGCTGGTGGCCATCGACTACTTTACTAAATGGGTAGAAGCAGCATCTTTTCGAACCCTCGGCTCCAAAGAAGTCGCCAAGTTCATACAAACAAACATTATATGCCGATATGGCATACCCCATGAGTTCATCAGCGATCAAGGCTCGCACTTTCAGCGCGAGACGGAAGCTATACTCACAAAATACAACATCCAACATCACAAATCCTCGCCCTATCGACCCCAAACCAATGGAGCCGTTGAAGCAGCAAACAAGACGGTTGTCACCATACTCGAGAAAATGATCGACAGTTGCAAAGATTGGCCCAACAAAATACCATATGCATTATGGGGATACCGCACTACCATTCGCACACCCACAGGCATGACCCCCTATTTCCTCACCTATGGCATGGAAGCCGTCCAACCAGTGGAAATAGAAATACAGTCTCTACGTATACTAATGGAAAGTAGCATCCCGGAAGCAGAATGGGCCCGTGAACGGTACGAACAACTCATGCTCCTGGATGAACGCCGACTGCATTCCCTGAGTACCGTACGAATGTACCAAGCCCGACTACAACGAGCATTCAACAAACGAGTTAAGCCACGAAACATAAAAGTAGGTGATCTCGTACTAAAGTCAGTCCGAGCACCACTTCCAGTCGACCCACGAGGAAAATTCAAGCCTAACTGGGCTGGACCCTACCTCGTCAAGGAAATCTTCACAGGCGGAGCAGTAAAACTAACCGACTTGGACGGTCAAGAGTTTAACCTCGCAACGAACCTCGACCAGCTCAAGAAATACTACCCTTAAAAATGCCTTGCAATGTATCTATAAAATGCGAAATTTTCAAAGAACACAATTCATGGACCGACATGTCCTTAAACATGTTCATGGGCCGGCATGCCCTTAAACGTGCACTCTCTCTACAAAAATCAAAAAACACAACTCTTGGGCCGGCATGCCCCTAAACATGCATCCATCAAACACAATTCATGGGCCGGCATGCCCCTAAACGTGCACATTCACCACAAAAAGCAAACACAACTCTTGGGCCGGTATGCCCCTAAACGTACATTTCCGAACTACGCCGGTTTGATTCCATTTTTCGTGGATACGTAGGCAGCTTTGCAAAAAGCGCAACCGATATTCAACACAAAATGACGCGTCCAAAGCTTAAAAAGGCTAAGGACATAGTCAACACAAAAATTCGTCTTTTAAACCTGAAGGGTTAAAAGGACAACATTCAACACAAAATGACGCGTCCAAAGCTTAAAAAAGTCAAGGACATAGTCAACACAAAAATTCGTCTTTTAAACCTGAAGGTAAAAAGAACGACATTCAACACAAAACGACAAACCCAAAGCTTAAAAAAGTCGAGGGGATAGTCAATACAAAAATTTCCTAAAAACCATGCTTGCATTCTAACCTTTGAAAAGAGATTAGAGCCGAGGAATTTCACACAAAATAACAAGCAAAATGAGGCAAAGTCGTAAATAGAAAACCTGATTTTTATTAATCTTAAAAAGAACGGTTACATTTTAGATTTTTCAGACGTAGGAGCATAAACTACACTAACAAACACTACAATATATTACAGTACAAATCCCGGCATGTACATCGGGTTTAGGATAGATAATATAATACATAACACAAAATAGTACGAACATAATACTAACAAACCAGCAACAAAACCACACTAGATTCCCTTAAACCACCGAACCTTTCGGTGGCGGAAGCACCAACCTCAACCCTGCGGCGATCCCCAACATTACCATGACGACCTGGAGCACCTACCTGGTATGCGGCGACGACCAAACACACACTCCGGCCGAGAGAGGCGCCGAGCTCAAGCATCACCCCACCTACATTACGTCCAAAGCGGATCGGGTCGTGGCGGGCGTCGGCGAAGGCTCGTTAAGCTCTAAGGCACGAAGACGAGCCCTCTCATGAACACTTTCAAAGAACGGTCCATTTAACATAGGCTCTCGATGCCGGATCGTCCCAAAGAGCATACCGACCACAAGCCACTTAGGGCGATGATCCAACCACCCGGCCCACTCGTCGGTCACTGGTTATTCAACACAACCATGTCACGTACCTTCGTGTCCTGGCCAGGGATGAATCAGGCATACCCTATTTGTCGCCTAACTCGCAGAGGGTGGATGTAAACGCCCATCTCAAACCCACATAAGAGAACTCAGGAGGACCATCGCCATCTGCGCTGGCCGCCACGTCAACTATCCCCACCACTGAACCGACCCAGCGGATAGCACATGACCTCACAAACTCGTGGAAATAGTCATTAGGGCGTTAAATGCGGACCCGACCACCGCACGTAATCTGGCCGGGTGATGCCTCTGCGACATACTCAACATCGGAGCCGAAGTCGTTCAACACACTCAGACGCTCCATCAGCCACAACTGGAGGAACAAGGAACATCCTCGGTCCGCATGCTCCCTATTGCAAGCCCGGCCATCCAATCCAAGGATCGTCTCGCGGTAATTAAAGCGAGGGATTGCAACCTATTTCCATCCGCTCCTGGCGGCAATTAAACGCGGATCTCCCAACAACCCCTCGGATATAGAGTCCGGGAACATGTAGCAGTGTACCAGGCAAAAGGCCAAAGCCCTCCTCCTGGCCACAGCAGAGATATGCCCATTCTCGTCATTCCTAAACCATTGACACAAGCGATAGAGGTTGATACGGCTCCCAACAAATAGCTCTTCCACCTCGTCCCGGGTCATCTGGAGGTAGTTCTGAACTTGCCTCTTATAGCCAAACTCCTGCCTGACGCATACCAGCAAGCTAATACGCACCCACCCACCAATGGCTCCAAACTCCTCAACTAGAGGGCAAACCTCTCCGCAAGGAAAGCGGAACACGTGAAGGCTTGGATCCCAATACTCAAGACAAGCGTCCAGAAACTCGTACTCCATTCGAACCTGCCTTAGCCCACGAAATACGCCAACTCCGCAATCTTTCAGAAGCTTCTTCTCGATACCCGACAAGGACGCACACCAACGGCGCAAGTTCCCTTCAAAATTCTCCATAATTCGACAAACGTTCCGTAAATATTTTGAATATTCTTGGAATATCGAGAATGGGAAATGAAAGAATGAGTAAAACGAGTTAACCTAGCCCTCCTTTTATAGCCGAGATTTGCACAACGAAATACAACACAAAAACTTAAACGCTAGAGAACAAGCGATTAAAATAAATCAAACAAAAACCACAAAACAAAAATGTAATCGCCTGTAAACAGGCGATTAAAAGTAAAATCGCCTGTTTACAGGCGATTTTCTTTTTCTTTTCTGACAAAATTATTTGATTTCTTACACTTCTTACACACCTATACCCTATAAACTTTAACTTATTACCAATTACCCTTTTTACCGACCTCTTGGTCGACATTTACGGTCCCGTCGCGTTGTCTCGATTTGCGTAATCGACTCCCATCTCTCGTATTTTTCATTTTTCACAAAACACGATAATCACAAAAAAATTAAGCCCAACACAAAATATGATTTTCGCATTCACAATTTTCGTCTCAAAACGTCGTTTTAGCTCACATTTTTATAATGTCAAAAGCGTCTTTTTACGAGTCTAAAATATTTTTCTAAACAGCGTTTTTCAAAACTCCACATTTTCTTTTGTTCGGTCATTAGCAAGTCAGTCTCAGTCGAGACATATATATATGCTTTTACGACTAACAATGTTTTGCAGGTACGCTCGGCAAGCAAATACACAAGGATTTCAGACCCGGCTACGACGCAGGAATGCATTTTTCGCAACAAGACAAAATAACCAAATTAAACCCATAAACACCCACAAAACCAAAAAATCAACCATACACAAGTCCCAATACATAAACCATTACAAAAATATACTAATATTCATAATACAAGTCCAGTATATATACAAGTCCAAGCCTACTGCGAATGGTCACGACGCCAGAAGACAAAGACGCAAGGAGTCGATCTCAGCACGCGCCCTATCCAGCTCCTCTGCGTGCCGACCCTCTAGCTCTGCCCGGACTCTCGCCAGCTCCTCGGTATGCGCAGCCTCTAGCTCGGCCCGCGATCTCGCCTCTCACTCGACCGACCGCTACCTCACGTCGAGCGTCGGCCGCCTCCCTCTGAGCCCTGCAAGCATCAACCACCTTCTCGTTCACGACCGCCCGCCACCGGTTCGCCGCCCGCCACAGCCTCCTGTGCACCTCAGCCGTCACCTGCCACGACACGAGAAATACATTTAGTTTTCCAACCTGGGGGCTACACTCAAAAACTGCTTCAACAGAGTTAGAATAATGATTTTATAATAAAATCTTACTCAAACTGGGGGCTATACTCAAAACATGCTTCAACAAGAGTTTGACTAATGATTTTACAATAAAATCTTACTCAAACTGGGGGCTATACTCAAAACATGCTTCAACAAGAGTTTGACTAATGATTTTACAATAAAATCTTACTCAAACTGGGGGCTATACTACATAATACTCATGCTGTACGAAGAAGAAAGTGAATACCTTTTTCACGCGCGGATCCCACCTCTCCAGGCCCGCATCGGTCACCACGGACATAGACGTAGGCAACACAATCGAATGCTGGCAGCCCTCGTGCACGACCAACAGATCCTCGACGAACGGAGGAGGCTGGAACTCAAGATCAGGATCACGTCGCTACAAAACAAGAACAGGGTAAATTTTTGCTTTTAAAAAAAAAAAAAACAAAAACGCAAAAAAGGAAAAAACAACAAAACATACCTCGATCACAGCGTCAGCAAGGGCATGCTGTGCCCAAGTCACGTAATCCTCAGCCGGCCGTAGCAGGGAATCAGACTCACCCTCGTGATATACGTCACGACGCTCGTTAGCGTCGGGCGTCTCCACAAACAAAACCGAGGGCGGAGGAGCAGGTACGATGAAGCCGCCGCGACCGTCTGCAGACAGGCCTTCGCCCAGTACCGATCTGAGCCGTACTGGGTCTCGATATCCAGCCGCCGTCCGCCAAGGGGACCAAAGCGAGCTGCAATCGTCGGAGGGACGCCGGTAAACTTCCTCCAAGGGTCGCGAACGAACTACAAAACAAGACCAAATTATAAACCACAAAAACAAACACAAACCCAAAAACAAGCTACAAAAGACCAAAGTACAAAACACAAATACCCTTACCTTATCCATGGTCATCCCGTTGAAACGCACACGAGCCGCGTCGTAGTTTAGGTCAATACCTTTCCGATTCCGTCGTGTAGGCATGGAAAGTTTGACATGCGCGCTTCAACCTTGAACGTGTCCGGAGCAGAGGGAAGTGAGCGTAGCACCAAGACTGCAAGCAATCAGAATACAACGTTACAAAAGGAAAGCAGAGACAAGATAACAAGACTCTGCGAAATCAAAACTTACCTCCATCAGAAGACCAGGGCCCACGAGAGACACATCTGAATCCTCGTCAATCCGGTCAGGGCGCACCGCATCCCTCAGATACCGGATCAACAGACCCAGAGCAGGAGTGACCCAGTCGAAGTCACCTAGACGTGACATGTCTGAGACCAGGCCATCGGTAGTCGGCCGACGCCGCTCCCCTTGTCGCCAAAGTGGGTGGCCGTCAGGAACCACCACAACCACAGCCGGGCCCTCTGCTCAGCGCTCGCTCGAGTAGACCCCTTCTTCTTCCTCTTCCCCTCGAAGAAGTCGGCAAACCATATAGTCCGGGGCTGAAACGTGTGCTCCTCACCTATCCCACACCTAACCCCGTCACCAATCAACCGCACGACGCGTGGACTATCGATAGGAGGTCGCTCACGCTCCCAGTCAAGCACGCCCTCACCATGAGGCAGCCCCGTGACAACTGCCCACGAAGAAGGAGTCACGCCAACCTCGTAACCAGGCATGTGGAAGGTGTTGGTCGTATCCCAAAACCTATCCAAAGAACGCCGGAGCCTGAAGACGCGAGTTCACCTGCTTGCCCCGCACCTCTCTCCATTTCTGCACCAGGGGACCGAAAGCCGTCCCAAGCACTATGTCCCGCTCCTGCTGGGTGAGCCTATCCTCAAAGACGTCGAACACCGTCCGAAACCCAGAGAAGGTCCTCATCGAGCCTAACGGGAAACCGACCTTCACTCGGATCGACAAGTGCTCCAAGCGACTCCAAACCAGAGTCACGCCATCCCAGTCAATGGCCACCTGCGACCACAAGCGCGGACCATGGGGATAATTAGGCCTCTCGCCCAGCTCGTCAACCATCCCCATGAAAACCTCCGTCGCAGCCTCAAGAGCTGCCGCACCTGCGTCCTGGGCATGACCCTCAGCCTCTGCCTCAGCCTCAGCCTCACCTGCCGCCTGATCATGAGCCTGGCCCTGAACCTGACCCCCGGCGACAAAGTAGCGCAAGAAGAATAAAGAAGAACCTGGCGGCGTCGGCGGCGGCGCGGCAATCTCAACCTCGACATTGGCCTCCGCCGCAGTCTCGTCAAGATCCTCATCCTCGTCACTCGAAGACCCCTCCGACTCAGAAGAATCCTCGTAACGGCTCCCCGGACCCCGGACACGACCACGCCTCCGCGTAGCCTCACCAGGGGCTCCCGCTGCTCCAACCTCCTCAAAAACACCGGCGACCTCAGCCTCGTCCCGGTCACCACCCTCGGCAGCAGCACGAGCTCGACGTCGTGGCCTACTGCTGCCCTCACCAGAATCCTCATCCACCTTGCGCTTCTTCCTCGGGTTCCTCCGACCGCGACCACGGCCTCTAACCTGGCCCCCTCCAGGAGCCGCAGGCACCCCTGAAACAACGCCGTGGCCACGTCCCTGCGAAGCCCCTACAGCAACGCCACGACCTCTGTCTCGGCCCCCTCCCGGAGCCACAGGCATCCCTCCAGCACCGCCACGGCCACGCCCCTGCAAAGACCCTGCAGCTACGCCCCGACCTCCACCACGGCCTCCCCCAGGGGTCTCAGACGTCTCCACAGCAGCGCCACGTCCACGCCCCTGCAAAGACTCTGAGACGACACCCTGAGCTTGACCTCGGCCACCAACAGGAGACCTCGACGACCCAGCAGCAGCTCCACTACCGCTAGCACCACCAGAAGACCGCGTCGCTTCAACGACGCCTCTCGCGTACCTCATTAGCTGAAAAAGCAGGTGACTCGGCAGCAACGTCACGACCCGCAACACTAACTGACGGCTCAGGACCACCAGGAACAGCACCATGTCCAAGGCCACTCGCAGAAGGCCCAGACGACGCACTGGCAAAGACCGGCACCACTAGCGTAAAAAGCGGGGAGACTCCACGGCGCCACGAAACTCACTCCCTGGCGTCGTAGAAGCTCCAGGCGTCGAGGAAAAGCTCTCACAAGTCCGACCGAGGCGGACCATCGGAAACCTCCAAGCGCGGCGTACGAAGTAGAGTATGCTCGTCCTCGAAGCAGTAAAGTCAACGCCAGCCAAGACCCGATCCATGTCGCTGGAAGTAGGTACTGAAGGCTTAGGATCACCTGCACAAAATTCAAGGGCATACTCAGACAACGACAATAGCAGATCACTCAAGAAAGCAGAAGCAAGCAAAAACAACGGAAAGCAAGCATTAAGGCCTACATTATCTACAGATAAGGCCAAAACGGAGCAGAAGCACAGAAAATCAAATTCCAAGAGACGTATACGATATATACGTCCTACTCAGTCAAGTCAAGAGCAAGCACGCGCAAAAGCAGCAGGGAACTAGCCAAAACAGCAGAAGACAACCCTTTTTAACCTAAAAATAGCAGAAAGGGAAAAAAATGCTACAGAAGGCCGGAAACCCATATTTTCTAAGACAGACCCAACCCATAAATCACAATAAGCACGTACAAAAAATTTCATGCGAAAACGATGTCCCGAACGCCTCGACTGAATAGCCTTTACAAAACGCTTACCAACTACAAAAAAACGGCCTTTCTTGACCATAACTCAACCAAAAAGCCCCCCACTTCCCACAAAACAACCCCCTAGCCAACACAGACGATATACATTACCATACATTCCATGAACGGAGCACGAAAAGCGAGGAAAAGCGATTTTTGGAAACCTAGCCTAAACTACAAAAAAGGCTCCAAAACACCTCCAAACAACACACTTCCTACGAAAAAAAGCCAAATATGTACCATGCTAGCCATAACAATGCAATCTGAGAGAATTCGGGCAAGTTTGGCAGAAAATTTCGAGCCAAAAATTGACCCCTATGCCAAAACGCACGAAAATGGCGTTCTTTCGAGCCGTTTTTCACGCACAAGCCACCCAAGCCTCCAATACAAGCATATTACAACATTTTCAAAATAACCAAGCCACTCGGGATCGCCTTACGCTACAAAAACAGAGCACAAGCCCCGACTTTACCCCCTCCTAGACGGTTTTTACCCAAACGAACCGTTTTTCGCGACTATTTCAACAAACCGAACTCACCAACACGTTATACTACTAATGGGTAAGCTACACTGAAGTTTTGAGCCCTTTTCGAGACGTTTTCAAAAATGACCAAAATGCCCCTACACTACAAAACGCACGAAAATCGAGACCACAAGCCGGGTTTTCACACAACGACAGCAAGACAAGCGAGGCAAGCACAATACCAACCATAGCGAGCGTTTTCAAACAAGGCCGAGGGCTAAAATCGAACCAAACCGACATTTTCGACCTAAACCCTAGAAAACGGTATTTCAAGCTAAAACCGACTCAAACCAAACTCAAAACACGAAAAACCAAGTGAGTTGAGTACGTACCTTGGTCCATGATGAATTGTAGGAGTCGGAAAATCGATTTTTGATCAAGAAAATCGCCAAGACGAGTTTTAAAGGTTTTCGATTTTGTTTTTGTTTTTTACGGATGAAAATGAGCCAACTCTCTCTCTCCCGTGTTTTAACCAAAAAACACCAAACAAAAACCTAATCGCCAGTAAACAGGCGATTAAATTTTAATTCGCCTGTTTACAGGCGATTACATTTTTATCACATGGGTTTCAGTTTTGTTTTGGGCCATTTCCTCGGCCCAATACACATTTAACCCTGCTTCAAACACAATTTCAAAACAGAAAAACGCGTAGCCTCCTCACGAGACGTCCATAAAAACCTAACTTTTTATGAAGAAAAACACGTAACCTCCTCACGAGACGTCCATAAAAACCTAACTTTTTATGAAGAAAAGCACGTAACCTCCTCACGAGACGTTCATAAAAACCTAACTTTTTATGAAGAAAAACACGTAACCTCCTCACGAGACGTCCATAAAAACCTAACTTTTTATGAGAAAAACCAAAAAACGCGTAGCCTCCTCACGAGACGTCCATAAAAACCTAACCTTTTATGAGAAAAACACGTAGCCTCCTCACGAGACGTCCATAAAAACCTAACTTTTAATGAGAAAAACCAAAAAACGCGTAGCCTCCTCACGAGACGTCCATAAAAACCTAACTTTTGATGAGAAAAACACGTAGCCTCCTCACGAGACGTCCATAAAAACCTAACCTTTTATGAGAAAAACACGTAGCCTCCTCACGAGACGTTCATAAAAACCTAACTTTTTATGAGAAAAACCAAAAAACGCGTAGCCTCCTCACGAGACGTTCATAAAAACCTAACTTTTTATGAGAAAAACCAAAAAACGCGTAGCCTCCTTTAAGAGAGGTTCATAAAGACCTAACTTTTTATGAGAAAAACCAAAAGCGCGTAGCCTCCTTTAAGAGACGTTCATAAAAGCCTAACCACTTTTATAAAACCAAGCCAAAAACACGTAGCCTCCTCACGAGACGTTCATAAAAACCTAACCCTTTTTATGAGAAACACAAAAACACGTAACCTCTTTTACGAGACGTCCGTACCAGCGCAAGCCAGAAGCGCAAGCAAAGCACAGCCAGGAGCGCAAGCCAGAAGCGCAAGCAAAGCACAGCCAGGAGCGCAAGCCAGAAGCGCAAGCAAAGCACAGCCAGGAGCGCAAGCCAGAAGCGCAAGCAAAGCACAAGCCAGAAGCACAAGCAGAAACACAAGCAAGGCGCCAGCTGGGAGTACTCAGGCCACATGCAGGCCGACATGCCCTTAAACATGTAGGACCGTCATGTCCTTAAAAACATGTCGTCCCTCCCCGCATTTCCCGACGCTAAGTCCTCGTCTCTCCCATAAGACACATGCTTAGCGCCGCCAGGTAGTATCGAGACTGTAATGGTCCGGATACTATCTTTAAGTTTGACTAACGCTTTGTCCAAGCTCAGTCAAACTGGGGGCTCTGTAGATACCCGTATCCGTACCCCCCAAAAACAAACCCGATGATGAAAAGGACTTTCATGCATGCTTTTAAAAGAGTCGAAACGGTACAAAAGTGTCTAAAACGTATTAGTCATTTTTAGCGTATTAATTTGGATTTGCATAATCATGAAAATGAATGTCAATTTTAGTCATTATGAGCATAACACGAGCACAATATACTTTAATATTATTTTATTTCGAGCCAAAACCGAAAAACACGACAAAAACCGAAACACGAAAACCGAAATTCGGACCAAACCCAAACAACTTAACCCCTAAGTTAAATACATCACAAACATAATCATTACCCTCCCTAATACGTCACTTAACAAAGGCGGCTTAAAACAGCCCACCAAAACAAAAATAAAATCGCCAGTTGACAGGCGATTAAAAATTTAAACGCCTGTCAACAGGCGATTATGTTTTTGTTTCCTACCAGCCGCCTTTTGATTTTCTTACAAAAATCTAACCCAAACAAAATATAAACCGCCTGTACACAGGCGATTTATATTTTGTTCATCCTAAAATCAGCCAACCTCTATAAATACCAACCCCCTTCATTCATTTCAATATATCGGTTTTACAAAACACACTAAAATACTCACAAAATCCACTCAAAAATACCGTCTTTGCATTTTCGAAAGGTAAACATTTTACCTACGTTTTGGGACGTTTTGAGACTCGGACAAAGGGGTTACATTAACCCCAACCCGATATTGGCATTAGCGAAGCCGTATTCGTAATACGGTTGTAGCAATTCGGATTCATAATCCGTCTAAACCCCGCCAATATCGCATAAATAACGACTCATTATCACTAAAGCAAACCGACGTCACTTTTATAATTATGCAAGTCCTCATTCATACATTAAATAACGACTAGAATCACGGATCCAACACTAAATTGTACCGTTTCATAGAGTCTTTTAGCATGTCAAAAACTGAGGGTTTTCACAAATTCTTAAAGAGTCAAATACGAGGTCGGAAAATAACGTCTATGGTAATAATTTAGTCAATAAATTATTATTTAACGTACATTTCCTATAGTAAAGTCATTATTTTGACTATTTACATTATTTATGCATTTTTATCGAGTCATATATATTCGCACTTGTACGTAGCGTCATTTTAGCCCAAATATCGAAATTAACTAAATGTTTTCAAATTAGTAGAGACTACTTTTTACGTAGGCTTTTTGATTTCAGTTTTCAAAAACACATTTTTGTCAAAACTTTTGAAAAGTAACCTCACTCCGAATCCCTTATCTGGTTTCAAACCTCAGATTGATAGATATCGACGCATCTTGAAATCTGAGACACACGTGTCTTGTATTTCAAGACGCGTTGAATAGGTTCCAAATTCCTTTAATATTTGGTGGCGACTCCGAAAATACATTTTCAAAAAGGATTTTTCTACTTTTCTTTTTTGGTCACAAATTCATGCAATGATCTCCCCCATTTTTACAAAACTTGACCCCTTTTTCCTCAAGGAAGCATTCCGCCACGGCGCCAAGACGTGGCGAGGACGGGCGCGCGCAGGGCGTCGATAGGTCTCCCACCATTCCCGGTACCTTCAGGGAGCTCCAACTTTATAGTGTGAGTTTTCATTACCCTCTTCTCTCGTTTTATTTTCCTACCCCCGCTTATTATTTGTCCTTATCTGCTGTTGGTGGTTATGCTGTTTTCCACATTGAGGACAATGCGTGATTTGGTTTGGGGGAGGGAAGCACTTTCGCGCTTATTAGTTTAGTTGCATTTCGTTTTGTGTGCATTTATTTGAAAAAAAACAAAAAAATTGAAAAATTTCAAAAAATTTACAAAAATACGAGTCTTTTTGGTCTGCTTTGTCACGTTTGGAGAATTGATTAGTGCGTTTACTTTGATCTTTAGCATCTCCGAGTCGACTTTCTATCGTCGTAGCTGCACTATATGTTTGCTTCCTATTAATAGATTGCGAGTCTCAAACACTAGCCCACTTGTATTTGCTTAATTCTTATCGCTTTTCGTTTGTTTACTTTCGACTTTGACATTCGAGTTTGGCAATGGTTTGTGGAATGTTTGGTTTGTTGGTTTGCGGTATGATTGGAAAGATTTATATTTGTTGGAGCAATGTTTCGATGCTCTCGGAGGGGACTCATTGAATTGAGTAACCACAGTGGCCATGAATTTGGTTGCGACCGAGAGTATGAGCAATAACGTAACCCTTAAGGAAATATGTGTACCCGAGCGCGATCTTTACCGAGTGAATGTCAAGCTAAACGGTACTACATACGAGGGATGCTCCACATTGCGCGAAAAAGGAAAAAAAAAGAAAGAAAAAGAAAAAGAAGAGAAAAGATAAGGATTGTGGTAAGAATTGGTTGATGGGAAGTGGTACGTTCGATTGGCCTTGCTTGAATTGAAAATGTCGTCAGTTTCACTTTTGCGAAAGCGTTAGAGGCTAGTGGTATAATGTGGTGTGAATGGTTGAGACTTGTGCTCTATTTCCGGTGAAATAGGCTATTGGTTGCTTAGTTTATGTGCATAGGTCGTCACTTTGAGATACTAACGTGATAGGTTCGTGTCACTTTGATTTTCTCCGACGCTATTTGCTTGAGGACAAGCAAAGGTTTGGTTTGGGGGAGTTTGATACATATTATTTATCTTCATTTTATGCCCCCGGTTTAGTCGCATTTAGCTTGCATTTATCCGTATTTGTTATGATCTTATGAGCTATTTGTTGTATTTCTCGATACTGCTGCCTTTTATCTACATTTTGCAGGTTTTGGTGATTTTGAGCCAAAACCCGAGACGTTAGGAGCTAATACGAGATACGAGACTACGAGACCAAGCTCGAGCTCGCGCAGGAGCTCGGAGTTCAAATATAAGACCAAAGACATAAAAGGGTCACGAATGATTAAGGGTCCAAGTCAAGAATGAGGCCCAAGACCAAGCATTGGTCAAAGTAAGAGTCCAGCCCAGTCAAGACAGGCCGGCCGGCCGGCTCTGATGTCTCCATGCGTCGGATTTTCCTATTTTCGAGTTTTATTAATTGGGGACGGATATAAAAGACCCTAGGTCGTGAACTTATACCCTTATGCTTATTTTTATGTTTTTCTCCTAGTTTAGTTTTCTGCTTTATTTTCTCTCCTTCAAAAACTCTCAACTTTAGTTTAGATTGAAGATTGATTCGTTTGTAACCGTCGGTACTCCGTAAAACTCCAGGTTTAATTTTATTGCAATTATTTCTTTTATCATGCCTTCTTCTTATTATTGCTTTGATTTAATTTCCATTATGCGTAGCTAATTACTTGTTAGGGTTTAGGGTGATTTGTGATAATTGATTCAGGACATGTTTTAATTGCTTATATTGATTGAACTTGTGCAAGTTGGTTTCTTCCTGCGCGTTTTATTATCAATTGAATTTAGGGACGCCTTTATTGAATTGAACTTAGGTTGTTTCAGTTTAAGATCGAAAGCCTAATTGAAACTAGACTCACGCGTATTTGATAAGTTGAATTTAGTAAGTTGCGAGAGCCCGCTAAATTTGCTTAAGGTTAATATTGACTCGAGAGAGCGTATTCCTAAACCTAGCCACTTGCATAGCTTCAGTTGATTGTTATTTACTTTTGAGTTGAGTTCCTGAATCATTGTCATAATGAACCCGATGCCCTAATCTTCCCCCTTATATATTTCTTTTCATCTTTACTTTTGCCTTAGTTTAGTTCAAACAAACTCCTTTTTATACCTTTGAGTTAGACCTGTTTACTCCGACCTTAGCTTAAAACTACACCGTTTATCTGTGGATACGATCCTGCTTGCCGCTAGCTACTTGTTAGTGTTTTCGTAGGTTTATTTTGACAGGTGATACGACTTGGCCGTGTCAGAGTGCGGGCCAAAGGCTGGGTTTGGGCTCGGTTTCGGGCCCAAGACCCGGAAAAATGAAAAGGGTATATTTGCATAGATTTTGTGAAATAATGTAAGACGTGAGGTCGTATTTTGTGTAAGAGGAGGCTAAAGGGAAGATCTAGCCGCCGGGCCTAAATTTAGGGATTTAGGAATGCTAAATTAGACCTTGTTAATGTAAAAGGGCTACTTGTAGTGCAAATGCGAAGCTCATGCCAAATGAAGCAGGACAAGGACCTAGCTAGACTCCAAATGGACAAAATGAACGTTTATTTAAAGCGATGTAAAGCGACCTTAATCATTTTAACATTTCAAATGACTCAAAATGAATTCGACATTAGTTAGAACCGTTTAAGTCAACGTTAGAGCATGCGTAATAAAAGTCCGTGATACATCACAGGGTTTTGTGCGGGAGGGTACGGATATGGGTATCCACAGAGCCCCCAGTTTGACTGAGCTCGGACTAGAGCGCTAGTCAAACTCCACGACCATATCCGGACCATTACAGTCTCGATACAGTCAGCGGAACAAAGCATGTGTCCATGGGTGAGACGAGGACTTCGAACCGGGCTAAACGGGGAGGGGCGTACATGTTTAAGGACGTGACGGTCCGTGCATGCTATAAGGGCCTGCCGGCCTGCTGAGAGTCTTCGTCGTGCTTGTTGTACTGTCGTTGCTGGTGCCTTTGTATATGCGTGGTATCGTCCGATGCTTGGTGCTGCTGCTTGTAATGTCTTCGTATTGCATGTGTTGAAATGTAAAAGGGGCTAAAGTGCAGGGGTGCATGTGCTTGTAAGATGTTTAGGTATGCGTGAGGTGTATATTTGAGTAGAGGTGTTCATGTAGGTGTTGGTGTGGGTCTCGTGAAAGAGCGTCCGTGCAATGCTTGTGCTTGAACTCGCCGAGGAGCGTCTATGTAGAGTGAAATGCTTGGAGTTAGGTGTATATTGCAGAGTGCTTGTGCTTGGGCTCGCCGAGGAGTGTCTATGTAGTCGTAATTGCATATGATTGCCTTCCGTTGAGGAGAAAATGATGTAATGCTCGTGAAGAGCGTTAGGTATACCTTACATGCATACATTAAATGCTTAATATCTGGCGTATGGTGGATCAGAGGTGACGCCTTAACCTGCAGGACGTACTTGGAGTTGTATTAGGGCCAAAATGAGTTAGGAATTCGAAAGTAGGCGTAAAACGAGGAAAAACCCGAGAAAAACCACAGGCTGAAACCGCATAACCTTATGCGGTTCGTGGAGCAAACCGCATAAGGCTATGCGGTTTGCCATGCTGGCTGTAGGGGGCTTATAAAGGCACGAGAGCACCGTAAGTTACTCATTATACTTCATTTCGGTTTTTCACTCTAAAAAACACCAAAATTCGATTTCTCAACCGTTTTTGATCATTTCTCTTGCGTTGTCTTGCTATGAAACCGGGTAATGCTCCATTTTAACTTGCTTTTTCGTTATTTGTCGTTGTAATTAGCTAGTTTTGCCTTGAAATGTTGAAAAGACGGGTTTTGAATGAAAACCCGAGTTTTGCTTGAAATTTGCCGTTTGAATGCTTGAAATTGACGTCATTGTGTTGCATTATGCTATGTGAACGTGTATGTGCGAATTGATTGTGATTTGGACCGTCTTTGTGTGAAAAACGTCCAAATTAGGTTTCGGGCCCGAAAACGAGCCCGGATTTTCCGACCCGGAATTTCAATTAAACTTCGGTGTAGGATGCCCATAGCGTGTATAGCATGCCTATAGCGTTAGTTTTGCGAAAATGTCGAGCTAAGGCTTTCAAATCGCCGTCTTAAGTCGTAGTTATACGGAGTAATTAAGGCGAATTGGGGGTTTTTGATCGGGGTGACCAAAATGCAATTGCTTGTAATGGTTTGTTGTTGGGGACTATTATGGCGCACAGAAACCATAAAGTTGTAATTTCGAGGTGTAGAGAACAGTTTTCGGCTTAATTGTGAATTAGGCCTAAAAATGCTCTGTAGGGCGTATAGTGCAATGTGTTAAAGGATGTATATGTGTATAAGAAGGGTGTATATGTATTATGTGCGTATTATTTGTGTATGTGTATGCCAAGTTGTATGCTTGCATGTATTATAGCTGTATGTATTGGTTGTGTTGGTTGCAGGAGAGGGTTCTGGTCGTATTACGAGATCAAGATCTCGTAAGAGTACTAGCTCGAGGACTGAGGGAACTTCTAGCTCGAGTAGTTTGAGGCGTTCGCGTAGTGAGAGGGATACTGACCCTCGGGACCTGCCCACGAGACGTGGTCAGTCACGAGGTAGGTGGGTCGTACGCGCAGGCGTGACCACGTGCACGATCCTGAGGATGAGCTTGCTCAAGAGCTGGTGGAAGAGCTGGAGGCTGAGATGGATGTTATTGAGGAGGAGGCTGAGGAGGCCGAGGAGGCTGTGCCTAGGGCGAGTAGCTCTAGGCCGCGAAAGTCACGTGCGAACAGGGCGTTCGCCACGGGCTGGGATAGCCATGACCTTCTACTTGCTCCGGAGAAACAGGTTTCCTATCGGGCGACGATGGGTTGGCGGAAAGGTCCGACGAGGACTTTCTCGGGCGTCTCGTCCGTGATGTATGCTTTCGAGAAGAAGCTTTCGGAAGGTGCGCAAGCTCGGGTGTTGCGTAGTGCTTTTGGTCCTCTAGTCGAGCACTGGAGGGCGATCATGAGGTCGGTCGACGCGAACCCGAGCGTCGATCAGGGCCTTCCTTGACAGGTATTGGGATACCACGACGACGTTTCACATGCCCGGCTTTGAGGCCGGTATTACTTTGTCAGGGTACGCGGTCATGACGGGGATTCCGTTCGGGGACCGTGATATGAGTTTTGGGTTTGCGCCGTCCATTGAGGACGAGGTGGTGACTGCCGCGATTGGCGGTGGTTTGGAGGTGGAGTACGAGGGTAACCCACCTTATGTGATCAAGACTAGCTTCATCCTGGAGTACTTTGAGGGGTAGACTGAGGGGGGCCCTCCGAGTGGATCGACGGCGTAACGCCGCTTTGTGGTTGTGGTGGTTCGTTAGCGCCGTGTACTTCGGCGATAAAGGTGAGAGGGCGACGACGTCGGTCCTGATGCATCTTATAGATTGGGATGCGATCGGGACACTTGACTGGGTGTCGCCATCCTTGGGCTTGTGCATTCGATTCTGCATGGACGCGGTGAGGCCGCGGGTCATGAATGGAGGATCGAGACTGTCCTTAGTCTCGCCTGGGTTTGTGATGGAGGTATGTATTGATTTTGTTTTTGTTTTAGATGCATTGTTATTCGTCTTTGTTGTCTTGTAATGTGTTTTTGTATGTGCAGTCGTGGATCTTCAGTCACTTTCCTTTTCTGCTGCCTCCGCATGCTGTGACGATTCCGCGGGTGTATCCGGCGGTGCGTACTTGGGGCACGTGCAACCGTGCGGCTTTTGACTGGTCGTATGACGAGGTTCGGGTGCTTCTGAACCAGATGCAGTTTGATCAGGTTTGTGTTTGAACCATTTTAAATAGAGTGTACTTAAAATGATTGTATTTATGAGTGTTTGTCCTTGTTGCAGTTCGTGCCGTTCCCGTGGGGCCAGTATGCGGGCATTCCGGAAGGCATCGGGGCGCGGTTTGCATTGCGAGATACTCAGCGTCTGTACTTGGCGACGCCGTATGGGCCGGTTTGGTACCTTGGAGAGCGTTTGGTCTTTCAGGCAGGGTGGCCAGCTCCAGTGGTGCCTAAGGACCCGCCGAGGGTCCTGTTTGAGCGAGGGGTTTCCGCTCAGGATCGGATGTGTAACAACCCGGATTTTCCAACAAAATAAAATAAAGAAATAAAAAGGATTTATAAAAATAAAAGAAAATAAAAGCGAGCCACGGTGGCGGAAACATCGTGGAATCCGGATCATTACTCACCAACCAACTAAACAACGATAAAAAGATAGGCCTTGAGGCCTGGAAGTGGGGAGTAAATACCCCTTAATGATCAAACCCCAAAATGAAAGTAAGATAACAATAATAAATCTAAACATCCTAACAAGTCTAGTCAAAAATCACTTCAAGGCTAGCTATAGGTCATCCTCACGGCATCCTCACTTGACAAACCCGATCCCGCGCTAACTCTCGCCACAAAGAATGTAATACCACAATCGATTGGGAGTAACTAGATGCTCCCACCATATTTCAACGTAACCAAAATAGACAACAATACAACAAACAACCCAAAGGTATAGTAACCATAATGCAACCTCAAGCCAACTCATTAGCTACCAAACTCAACCAACTGTCACCCAACAACCTGTAAACATGTATAACCAATACAACTCGACAATAACTAGTCCACTGACATACAAGCTTAAATCACAACAACAAGATGACAAACAACAATCAACAACCTGCAAGGTAAGCACGGAGCACTGGGTGAAGCAACAAGAATCACCCCGGATGAAGCAACAAGAATCATCCAAACCCTATGGCGGAACAGCAACAAGAAGTTCCTCAAACTCATTAGTCTAAATTTGGCCAAATTCCACCGAGCAACAAGAACGGTGACGACATTATATAAACCATAGTCTCTAACCAACATGGTTGAGAACCCATAGTCGCTCTAACTAAGCAACAAGAATAGCCGAGGGGATCATGGGCGGTATCCGTCCACAAAAGACGTCGTAGCTCCTCACGCACGCGTTGCGAGCGATCTGCACGCACACTCAACTCAAGCAATCAAACAAGTCAATTCAATAACCTGAATCAACTCACAATCAACAACAAACCAATCATCCTTTACTCAAAATCATCACAATGTCCATCATAAACACAACTACAACATCAATGACCTTTTTTTTTTGTAACCATTCTCAACACTAACCATAATCAACATGTTAAATACGGAGTAATAACCATAAGAACTCAAGAGTAGCCATAATGAACCATTATAATTCCCAAAGTGATCACCTTTAATCAACTTAATAACAATATAACCCAAATTCAATATGACAAACATCCCAATTCATTCCATTAGATATAATAGTGTGAGACCAACACAATTAAGACCAAAGAACATAATTTCATAGCACAATCAACCCAAAGCTCATAGCATTACATACATAAGAACAATCAAATCATCCTCAATCAATCATATGGTCTCACACGAGTCAAAATATCACCAAGGGTACACCTAGTTACCTTTTCCAAACAAGCCAAAGAAAAGCCACGCTTTCACTCCTTCTGTCTATACGCGATAACAGACGATCCAGAGCTCCAAATGAAAAAGTGAACGGTGAAAAGGTAGCCCCAAGAGTCAGGAACATGCTGTCAAAATTTCGGTAAAATCGGACGGTCGGATCTCCGGCGATCTTCTGTTTAGTGAACCTGGGTCAGAGAAATCCGAACTTGGGTTTTCTCTCCACCTCTCCTATTGATGATCCAAGCCAAAACATACAAATAATGAATACACAACATGATAACACGTAGGATAATATAAAACCAGAAAATAAAAAGAGATAAAAGGAGATCATACACTAAGGGAAAGGCTAGGAAAGAGCTAGAGCACAAGAGAGAAAGCTTGGATGAATGACAATGGAGTTTGAATGAGAATTTGAGAGAGTTTGAGAGATGAATGGGGATGGGATGTGAGGTAAGAGTGAATAGAATAGCTTATCAGAATATTAAGTAGCCAAGTTTAAGGGAATTCGAAACATCCATAGCTTGAGCCAAAAGAAAAACGCGGAAGTTGAAAGGGTATAGTGCCCGCGGGTCACTCGCGGTTATCTCGCGGGTCGCTCGCGGTTTTCGTCTGTGCAAATTTGGCAGTTGCGATGGCGTCGAAAAAATACGCAGTTTAGCCTTTTGAATCGCCTGAATCGGAGTCCGTATGAGGAACTTACACCGTTTCTAAGCTAATTACTCCGTTTTTTAAGTTCTGACTACAGTCTAGCTTATTCCACGCGACAAGTGAACTGATTTTTTCTCGAGTTAAAAATGAGGAAATCAAGAGAAATGAATTACGAATATAGATGAGACAAATAATAAATATTAGGAAAAGTCGGGGTGTTACAATCTCACCACCTAAAAAGAAGTTTCGTCCTCGAAACTTGAGAACGAAAGAATGCCCCCAAAGGATTAAGAACACTACCTACTCCTATGGTCCTCAAGACAAGAATCGCTAACTCTACTCACCTCGATAAGAAGGGCATAGGCACGCTCAACGACGCTTGGGATAACCCGACACCACATATCACACGAATGATGCTCAACCCATTCATACAACCCTTTACTATCTTATGCTCGACAATCCTCAAATTGGGCACACTAGCCTCACCAAAACCATATCGTTCAACCAAGCATCTTCCTCACCAAGTCTAACCAAAACCTCAGACGGGTTTTAACCCAAAAGGCACCATTACCTATGTTACCAAGACAAACTAACGCGTAGCTAATCCCCAAATCAATGCTAATGTCAAACCTCATGACCTTAATCATAACGTGATCTAAGCTCAAGTCAATATCGCTTCCCATATAGTTCCACATTTTCCACAACGAAATAACCATAAATATGTCATACCATACCATCTCATTCTCAAGTCTCATGTATACTATCACGTAGCTATCACAATGTATCGTTGAAAGCTTACTACTCACTCCACCCATTATTACCATACACAAGTCTATCCACACCTTTCTCGAATGTCACTACCTTACTGACCACCAGTTCTCTCCTCCCATAAATGAATTTTCTTATACTTAACACATACACAAAACCACATAGATGCACACTTGTCATTCGTACATTATCCTTTAAAGTACAAACCCCAAAGTTTTGTCGTGCTCACTATAACCTTGAAGTTCTCCTCAAAGCCAATTATTATTGCTCACCACAATATCACTTCCCAATTCTCACTAACTCATGATTATCACACCCCATATACCATCATAATCGAATCCTCTAAGATACTACCTATATAGATACCATCACTTCCTTTACCTCTATTCATCGCATATTAAGCTTTTACTCACGAAGGCTATAACTCACAAACATTATATCGCAACGATTAAGCTACCTCGCAAAGCTCTAGCTAGAAGTCACAAAACTAGGAATCCACTTAGGCCACCACGACCAACCATTTGCGCCACCTAACCGAACATCCATACCATTAGCTACTCATCCACTAAGCTCCAACATCTAAGATTCTCATAACAGCGACAACCTAGGAATCAAGTCTCGAAATTTGGAGAAGGATAAATCACCCTACGGCCGCTAGATGACAAGCAAGTGATCAGGGGAACTCAACGGGGACAAGATTGATATTAAGACACCAAGAGTTCTTACAAAATTAGGATGTGAGTGGCAATCGAAAGGCATGGGAAGGAAAGAAATAGAAGATCGGCACCTTAAAAGTTAGCTCAATAAACAAGAGGTGTAGTTCTATAGAGACACTGGAGAGGCATGATAGCATAAGGCACGAAGGCAAGACCAAAAGGTAATAGCTAAGATCACAATACCAAGTAATAGTTTACGATGTAGAATAAAGAAAGGATAGAATGATACAAATTAAGTAAAAACATGACATAATAAATCTTTTGTAAGAAAGTGCTCAACAACACCATTTTGACAAAAGAAATTTATAATATGAAACGATGAAGGAAAATAGAAATATTCTTTAAGAGTTCACAATTGAAGGCATAAGACTCGTTTCCAACAAAGAACTCACATTGGTTTCGTTATGAAGGAGAGCCCAAAAGGTAATTGCTGCAAAGTTTGACAAATATAAAGTATGATCAGAAGAAACAGTTTCAAAGAAAAGTCTTAAAGTCGAAGTTTCCAAAATGACATTGATTTTTAGAGGAATAAAGCTGCTAAAATACCTAGTAGAATAAATAATGTTTAAATAAACCAAATGCTCAAATTAGAAAACTTAATAAAAGAAGGTTTAGGATAACAAAGAGGTTTTGATCAAAAGTGGAAGCAGTAGATACCTGTCAGTCATTTCAAATTTGATTGAGTAAAAAGCCATCAAAATGTATTGACGCGTTTAAAAAAAAAGAACGGAAAAGTAAAACAATACTGATTAAAATTTTTCCTCCACATAGTTACAAAATAAGAAAGTATAAGAAGGATAAACAAACCACTATAGCACAAATATACAAGAATAGGTTTTGATAACAGAACTGACTGAAAACATTTTTGAAATAAAAGAGTTTAAAAATTATTTCAGCACGATCTACTGAAAAAGATGAGGATGAACATAATAGGAAATTTTATTGGGGAAAAAGAAACTCAAACTGTAATCACGAGCTGATAGTTTTAAAACAAGCTGTATAATAAGATCAAGAATTAGAAGGATATACTAACGACAAGTGTAGCTAGCAAGCTGAAAGACGTCCCTACGAATACGGTAGGTGACTTCGATTAGGAGCTTCCGCTGCGTGCTCTGATGGTAGGACCATACATCTTGCTCCAGCTGATCAGTCGGTACGAATCAAAGACTTTAAGAGTTAAATTTTTAGATATTTCGAGAGGTCAAATGAAAGAGGAAGATTTTAAATTAGAATACTCAAATGAATAAATTCGGATAAAACCAATAAATGGAAAACAAATTAAGACAGTAAATCATCAAGGAATAGATAGATTAAAATTCTCAAAATAATTGTGCAGTCAAACAAATATTTTTTTAAAAGCAAGCGTCATTAATAATAAAGGGAATGCAAAAATACATTTGAAAGGAAAACAGGAGTATTATCATTTGATAAGAAAATAGAGGTATAGGGTATTTAATCTTAAAAGATGAGTGTTCTTTTTGAGGAAATCAAAGAGATCAAATAATAATTAAGAATGTAATTATCAGAGTGAAACATTTTGAAATAAAGAAATAAATTTAAAAACGACGTTTAAATCAAATCAAAAGCTTTTTAAAACTAATTTAGAGGCAGGACTAGTAAATTTTAAATGTAGAGATTTATCGAGTCGACACCCGACCTCGCATGACTCCATCATTCCTGTACCTGCATCCAAAGCAAACATATATGATCTAATGGTGGAAATCCTAAGACCACCATTCACACAACTACTCATACACATACACAAATAACGTAGACCCCCTAATGTGTCTACCCAACACTCTCACTCGGTGTTCTAGGTCAAATCCTACTCACTCACCTAAGAGAGTTGGGAGCGTATTCGCTCTGATACCAACTGTAACAACCCGGATTTTCCAACAAAATAAAATAAAGAAATAAAAAGGATTTATAAAAATAAAAGAAAATAAAAGCGAGCCACGGTGGCGGAAACATCGTGGAATCCGGATCATTACTCACCAACCAACTAAACAACGATAAAAAGATAGGCCTTGAGGCCTGGAAGTGGGGAGTAAATACCCCTTAATGATCAAACCCCAAAATGAAAGTAAGATAACAATAATAAATCTAAACATCCTAACAAGTCTAGTCAAAAATCACTTCAAGGCTAGCTATAGGTCATCCTCACGGCATCCTCACTTGACAAACCCGATCCCGCGCTAACCTGCCACAAAGAATGTAACAGCCACAATCAGTGGGGAGTAACTAGATGCTCCCCAGTCATATTTCAACGTAACCAAAATAGACAACAATACAACAAACAACCCAAAGGTATAGTAACCATAATGCAACCTCAAGCCAACTCATTAGCTACCAAACTCAACCAACTATCACCCAACAACCTGTAAACATGTATAACCAATACAACTCGACAATAACTAGTCCACTGACATACAAGCTTAAACTGTCAACAACAAGATGACAAACAACAATCAACAACCTGCAAGGTAAGCACGGAGCACTGGGTGAAGCAACAAGAATCACCCCGGATGAAGCAACAAGAATCATCCAAACCCTATGGCGGAACAGCAACAAGAAGTTCCTCAAACTCATTAGTCTAAATTTGGCCAAATTCCACCGAGCAACAAGAACGGTGACGACATTATATAAACCATAGTCTCTAACCAACATGGTTGAGAACCCATAGTCGCTCTAACTAAGCAACAAGAATAGCCGAGGGGATCATGGGCGGTATCCGTCCACAAAAGACGTCGTAGCTCCTCACGTACGTGCCAGAACAGTACCCGTACGCACACTCAACTCAAGCAATCAAACAAGTCAATTCAATAACCTGAATCAACTCACAATCAACAATAAACCAATCATCCTTTACTCAAAATCATCACAATGTCCATCATATACACAACTACAACATAATTGACCCTTTGTAACCATCTCAACACTAACCATAATCAACATGTTAAATACGGAGTAATAACCATAAGAACTCAAGAGTAGCCATAATAAACCATTATAATTCCCAAAGTTATCATCTTTCATCAACTTAATAACAATATAACCCAAATTCAATATAACAATCACCCCAAATTATTCCATAAGACATATTAGTGTGAGACCAACACAAATAAGACCAAAGAACATGATCTCATAGCACAATCAACCCAAAGCTCATAGCATTACATACATAACAACAATCAAATCATCCTCAATCAATCATATGGTCTCACACGAGTCAAAATATCACTAAGGCTACACCTAGTTACCTTTTCCAAACAAGCCAAAGAAAAGCACGCTTTCACTCCTTCTGTCTATACGCGATAACAGACGATCCAGAGCTCCAAATGAAAAAGTGAACGGTGAAAAGGTAGCCCCAAGAGTCAGGAACATGCTGTCAAAATTTCGGTAAAATCGGACGGTCGGATCTCCGGCGATCTTCTGTTTAGTGAACCTGGGTCAGAGAAATCCGAACTTGGGTTTTCTCACCAATTCTCTCTATTGATGATCCAAGCCAAAACATACAAATAATGAATACACAACATGATAACACGTAGGATAATATAAAACCAGAAAATAAAAGAGATAAAAAGGAGATCATACACTAAGGGAAAGGCTAGGAAAGAGCTAGAGCACAAGAGAGAAAGCTTGGATGAATGACAATGGAGTTTGAATGAGAATTTGAGAGAGTTTGAGAGATGAATGGGGATGGGATGTGAGGTAAGAGTGAATAGAATAGCTTATCAGAATATTAAGTAGCCAAGTTTAAGGGAATTCGAAACATCCATAGCTTGAGCCAAAAGAAAAACGCGGAAGTTGAAAGGGTATAGTGCCCGCGGGTCACTCGCGGTTCTCTCGCGGGTCGCTCGCGGTTTTCGTCTGTGCAAATTTGGCAGTTGCGACGGCGTCGAAAAAATACGCAGTTTAGCCTTTTGAATCGCCTGAATCGGAGTCTGTATGAGGAACTTACACCGTTTCTAAGCTAATTACTCCGTTTTTTAAGTTCTGACTACAGTCTAGCTTATTCCACGCGACAAGTGAACTGATTTTTTCTCGAGTTAAAAATGAGGAAATCAAGAGAAATGAATTACGAATATAGATGAGACAAATAATAAATATTAGGAAAAGTCGGGGTGTTACAATCTCACCACCTAAAAAGAAGTTTCGTCCTCGAAACTTGAGAACGAAAGAATGCCCCCAAAGGATTAAGAACACTACCTACTCCTATGGTCCTCAAGACAAGAATCGCTAACTCTACTCACCTCGATAAGAAGGGCATAGGCACGCTCAACGACGCTTGGGATAACCCGACACCACATATCACACGAATGATGCTCAACCCATTCATACAACCCTTTACTATCTTATGCTCGACAATCCTCAAATTGGGCACACTAGCCTCACCAAAACCATATCGTTCAACCAAGCATCTTCCTCACCAAGTCTAACCAAAACCTCAGACGGGTTTTAACCCAAAAGGCACCATTACCTATGTTACCAAGACAAACTAACGCGTAGCTAATCCCCAAATCAATGCTAATGTCAAACCTCATGACCTTAATCATAACGTGATCTAAGCTCAAGTCAATATCGCTTCCCATATAGTTCCACATTTTCCACAACGAAATAACCATAAATATGTCATACCATACCATCTCATTCTCAAGTCTCATGTATACTATCACGTAGCTATCACAATGTATCGTTGAAAGCTTACTACTCACTCCACCCATTATTACCATACACAAGTCTATCCACACCTTTCTCGAATGACACTACCTTCATCGACCACCGCCTCTCCTCCCATAAATGAATTTTCTTATACTTAACACATACACAAAACCACATAGATGCACACTTGTCATTCGTACATTATCCTTTAAAGTACAAACCCCAAAGTTTTGTCGTGCTCACTATAACCTTGAAGTTCTCCTCAAAGCCAATTATTATTGCTCACCACAATATCACTTCCCAATTCTCACTAACTCATGATTATCACACCCCATATACCATCATAATCGAATCCTCTAAGATACTACCTATATAGATACCATCACTTCCTTTACCTCTATTCATCGCATATTAAGCTTTTACTCACGAAGGCTATAACTCACAAACATTATATCGCAACGATTAAGCTACCTCGCAAAGCTCTAGCTAGAAGTCACAAAACTAGGAATCCACTTAGGCCACCACGACCAACCATTTGCGCCACCTAACCGAACATCCATACCATTAGCTACTCATCCACTAAGCTCCAACATCTAAGATTCTCATAACAGCGACAACCTAGGAATCAAGTCTCGAGCTGGAGAAGGATAAATCACCCTACGGCCGCTAGATGACAAGCAAGTGATCAGGGGAACTCAACGGGGACAAGATTGATATTAAGACACCAAGAGTTCTTACAAAATTAGGATGTGAGTGGCAATCGAAAGGCATGGGAAGGAAAGAAATAGAAGATCGGCACCTTAAAAGTTAGCTCAATAAACAAGAGGTGTAGTTCTATAGAGACACTGGAGAGGCATGATAGCATAAGGCACGAAGGCAAGACCAAAAGGTAATAGCTAAGATCACAATACCAAGTAATAGTTTACGATGTAGAATAAAGAAAGGATAGAATGATACAAATTAAGTAAAAACATGACATAATAAATCTTTTGTAAGAAAGTGCTCAACAACACCATTTTGACAAAAGAAATTTATAATATGAAACGATGAAGGAAAATAGAAATATTCTTTAAGAGTTCACAATTGAAGGCATAAGACTCGTTTCCAACAAAGAACTCAAATTGGTTTCGTTATGAAGGAGAGACGAAAAGGTAATTGCTGAAAAGTTTGACAAATATAAAGTATGATCAGAAGTAACAGTTTCAAAGAAAAGTCTTAAAGTCGAGTTTCCAAAATGACATTGATTTTTAGAGGAATAAAGCTGCTAAAATACCTAGTAGAATAAATAATGTTTAAATAAACCAAATGCTCAAATTAGAAAACTTAATAAAAGAAGGTTTAGGATAACAAAGAGGTTTTGATCAAAAGTGGAAGCAGTAGATACCTGTCAGTCATTTCAAATTTGATTGAGTAAAAAGCCATCAAAATGTATTGACGCGTTTAAAAAAAAAGAACGGAAAAGTAAAACAATACTGATTAAAATTTTTCCTCCACATAGTTACAAAATAAGAAAGTATAAGAAGGATAAACAAACCACTATAGCACAAATATACAAGAATAGGTTTTGATAACAGAACTGACTGAAAACATTTTTGAAATAAAAGAGTTTAAAAATTATTTCAGCACGATCTACTGAAAAAGATGAGGATGAACATAATAGGAAATTTTATTGGGGAAAAAGAAACTCAAACTGTAATCACGAGCTGATAGTTTTAAAACAACTGTATAATAAGATCAAGAATTAGAAGGATATACTAACGACAAGTGTAGCTAGCAAGCTGAAAGACGTCCCTACGAATACGGTAGGTGACTTCGATTAGGAGCTTCCGCTGCGTGCTCTGATGGTAGGACCATACATCTTGCTCCAGCTGATCAGTCGGTACGAATCAAAGACTTTAAGAGTTAAATTTTTAGATATTTCGAGAGGTCAAATGAAAGAGGAAGATTTTAAATTAGAATACTCAAATGAATAAATTCGGATAAAACCAATAAATGGAAAACAAATTAAGACAGTAAATCATCAAGGAATAGATAGATTAAAATTCTCAAAATAATTGTGCAGTCAAACAAATATTTTTTTAAAAGCAAGCGTCATTAATAATAAAGGGAATGCAAAAATACATTTGAAAGGAAAACAGGAGTATTATCATTTGATAAGAAAATAGAGGTATAGGGTATTTAATCTTAAAAGATGAGTGTTCTTTTTGAGGAAATCAAAGAGATCAAATAATAATTAAGAATGTAATTATCAGAGTGAAACATTTTGAAATAAAGAAATAAATTTAAAAACGACGTTTAAATCAAATCAAAAGCTTTTTAAAACTAATTTAGAGGCAGGACTAGTAAATTTTAAATGTAGAGATTTATCGAGTCGACACCCGACCTCGCATGACTCCATCATTCCTGTACCTGCATCCAAAGCAAACATATATGATCTAATGGTGGAAATCCTAAGACCACCATTCACACAACTACTCATACACATACACAAATAACGTAGACCCCCTAATGTGTCTACCCAACACTCTCACTCGGTGTTCTAGGTCAAATCCTACTCACTCACCTAAGAGAGTTGGGAGCGTATTCGCCTCGATACCAACCAGAATAACCCGGATTTTCCAGCAAAATAAAATAAAGAAATAAAAAGGATTTATAAAAATAAAAGAAAATAAAAGCGAGCCACGGTGGCGGAAACATCGTGGAATCCGGATCATTACTCACCAACCAACTAAACAACGATAAAAAGATAGGCCTTGAGGCCTGGAAGTGGGGAGTAAATACCCCTTAATGATCAAACCCCAAAATGAAAGTAAGATAACAATAATAAATCTAAACATCCTAACAAGTCTAGTCAAAAATCACTTCAAGGCTAGCTATAGGTCATCCTCACGGCATCCTCACTTGACAAACCCGATCCCGCGCTAACCTGCCACAAAGAATGTAACAGCCACAATCAGTGGGGAGTAACTAGGTGCTCCCCAGTCATATTTCAACGTAACCAAAATAGACAACAATACAACAAACAACCCAAAGGTATAGTAACCATAATGCAACCTCAAGCCAACTCATTAGCTACCAAACTCAACCAACTGTCACCCAACAACCTGTAAACATGTATAACCAATACAACTCGACAATAACTAGTCCACTGACATACAAGCTTAAACTGTCAACAACAAGATGACAAACAACAATCAACAACCTGCAAGGTAAGCACGGAGCACTGGGTGAAGCAACAAGAATCACCCCGGATGAAGCAACAAGAATCATCCAAACCCTATGGCGGAACAGCAACAAGAAGTTCCTCAAACTCATTAGTCTAAATTTGGCCAAATTCCACCGAGCAACAAGAACGGTGACGACATTATATAAACCATAGTCTCTAACCAACATGGTTGAGAACCCATAGTCGCTCTAACTAAGCAACAAGAATAGCCGAGGGGATCATGGGCGGTATCCGACCTCAAAGACGCCGTAGCTCCTCACGTGCACGTGCGTAACAGCATGCAGACGCACACTCAACTCAAGCAATCAAACAAGTCAATTCAATAACTCAATCAACTCGCAATCAACAATACACCAATCATCCTTTACTCAAAATCATCACAATGTCCATCATATACACAACTACAACATAATTGACCCCTTTTGTAACCATCTCAACACTAACCATAATCAACATGTTAAATACGGAGTAATAACCATAAGAACTCAAGAGTAGCCATAATAAACCATTATAATTCCCAAAGTTATCATCTTTCATCAACTTAATAACAATATAACCCAAATTCAATATAACAATCACCCCAAATTATTCCATAAGACATATTAGTGAGATCAACACAAATAAGACCAAAGAACATGATCTCATAGCACAATCAACCCAAAGCTCATAGCATTACATACATAACAACAATCAAATCATCCTCAATCAATCATATGGTCTCACACGAGTCAAAATATCACTAAGCGCTACACCTAGTTACCTTTTCCAAACAAGCCAAAGAAAAGCACGCTTTTCACTCCTTCTGTCTATACGCGATAACAGACGATCCAGAGCTCCAAATGAAAAAGTGAACGGTGAAAAGGTAGCCCCAAGAGTCAGGAAAATGCAGTCAAAATGTCGGTAAAATCGGACGGGCGGATCTCCGGCGATCTTCTGTTTAGTGAACTTCGGTCAGAGAACTGAACTTGGGTTTTCTCTCCACCTCTCCTATTGATGATCCAAGCCAAAACATACAAATAATGAATACACAACATGATAACATCGTAGGATAATATAAAACCAGAAAATAAAAGAGATAAAAAGGAGACCATCCACTAAGGGAAAGGCTAGGAAAGAGCTAGAGCACAAGAGAGAAAGCTTGGATGAATGACAATGGAGCTTGAATGAGAATTTGAGAGAGTTTGAGAGATGAATGGGGATGGGATGTGAGGTAAGAGTGAATAGAATAGCTTATCAGAATATTAAGTAGCCAAGTTTAAGGGAATTCGAAACATCCATAGCTTGAGCCAAAAGAAAACGCGGAAGTTGAAAGGGTATAGTGCCCGCGGGTCACTGCGGTTCTCTCGCGGGTCGCTCGCGGTTTTCGTCTGTGCAAATTTGGCAGTTGCGACGGCGTCGAAAAATACGCAGCTTAGCCTTTGAATCGCCTGAATCGAGTCTGTATGAGGAACTTACACCGCTTCTAAGCTAATTACTCCGCTTTTTAAGTTCGACTACGCCTAGCTTATTCCACGCGACAAGTGAACTGATTTTTTCTCGAGTTAAAAATGAGAAATCAAGAGAAATGAATTACGAATATAGATGAGACAAATAATAAATATTAGGAAAAGTCGGGTGTTACAATCTCACCACCTAAAAGAAGTTTCGTCCCTAAACTTGAGAATCGAAAGAATGCCCCCAAAGGATTAAGAACACTACCTACTCCTATGGTCCTCAAGACAAGAATCGCTAACTCTACTCACCTCGATAAGAAGGGCATAGGCACGCCAACGACGCTTGGGATAACCCGACACCACATATCACACGAATGATGCTCAACCCATTCATACAACCCTTTACTATCTTATGCTCGACAATCCTCAAATTGGGCACACTAGCCTCACCAAAACCAACTCGGTCAACCAAGCATCTTCCTCACCAAGTCTAACCAAAACCTCAGACGGGTTTTAACCCAAAAGGCACCATTACCTATGTTACCAAGACAAACTAACGCGTAGCTAATCCCCAAATCAATGCTAATGTCAAACCTCATGACCTTAATCATAACGTGATCTAAGCTCAAGTCAATATCGCTTCCCATATAGTTCCACATTTTCCACAACGAAATAACCATAAATATGTCATACCATACCATCTCATTCTCAAGTCTCATGTATACTATCACGTAGCTATCACAATGTATCGTTGAAAGCTTACTACTCACTCCACCCATTATTACCATACACAAGTCTATCCACACCTTTCTCGAATGTCACTACCTTACTGACCACCAGTTCTCTCCTCCCATAAATGAATTTTCTTATACTTAACACATACACAAAACCACATAGATGCACACTTGTCATTCGTACATTATCCTTTAAAGTACAAACCCCAAAGTTTTGTCGTGCTCACTATAACCTTGAAGTTCTCCTCAAAGCCAATTATTATTGCTCACCACAATATCACTTCCCAATTCTCACTAACTCATGATTATCACACCCCCTATACCATCATAATCGAATCCCCAAAAATACTACCTATATAGATACCATCACTTCCTTTACCTCTACTCATCGCATATTAAGCTTTTACTCACGAAGGCTATAACTCACAAACATTATCTCGCAACGATTAAGCTACCTCGCAAAGCTCTAGCTAGAAGTCACAAAACTAGGAATCCACTCAGGCCACCACGACCAACCATGTGCGCCACCTAACCGAACATCCATACCATTAGCTACTAATCCACTAAGCTCCAACATCTAAGACTCTCATAACGGCGACAACCTAGGAATCAAGCCTCGAGCTGGAGAAGGATAAATCACCCTACGGCCGCTAGTTGACAAGCAAGTGATCAGGGAACTTAACGGGGACAAGATTGATATTAAGACACCAAGAGTTCTTACAAAATTAGGATGTGAGTGGCAATCGAAAGGCATGGGAAGGAAAGAAATAGAAGATCGGCACCTTAAAAGTTAGCTCAAAGACAAGAGGTGTAGTTCTATAGAGACACTAGAGAGGCATGATAGCATAAGGCACGAAAGCAAGACCAAAAGGTAATATCTAAGATCACAATACCAAGATATAGTTTACAATGTAGAATAAAGAAAGGATAGAATGATACAAATTAAGTAAAAATATGACATAATAAATTTTTTGTAAGAAAATGCTCAATAACACCATTTTGACAAAAGAAATTTATAATATGAAACGATGAAGAAAAATAGAAATATTCTTTAAGAGTTCACAAATGAAGGCATAAGACTCGTTTCCAACAAAGAACTCAAATTGGTTTCGTTATGAAGGAGAGACGAAAAGGTAATTGCTGAAAAGTTTGACAAATATAAAGTATGATCAGAAGTAACAGTTTCAAAGAAAAGTCTTAAAGTCGAGTTTCCAAAATGACATTGATTTTTAGAGGAATAAAGCTGCTAAAATACCTAGTAGAATAAATAATGTTTAAATAAACCAAATGCTCAAATTAGAAAACTTAATAAAAGAAGGTTTAGGATAACAAAGAGGTTTTGATCAAAAGTGGAAGCAGTAGATACCTGTCAGTCATTTCAAATTTGATTGAGTAAAAAGCCATCAAAATGTATTGACGCGTTTAAAAAAAAAGAACGGAAAAGTAAAACAATACTGATTAAAATTTTTCCTCCACATAGTTACAAAATAAGAAAGTATAAGAAGGATAAACAAACCACTATAGCACAAATATACAAGAATAGGTTTTGATAACAGAACTGACTGAAAACATTTTTGAAATAAAAGAGTTTAAAAATTATTTCAGCACGATCTACTGAAAAAGATGAGGATGAACATAATAGGAAATTTTATTGGGGAAAAAGAAACTCAAACTGTAATCACGAGCTGATAGTTTTAAAACAACTGTATAATAAGATCAAGAATTAGAAGGATATACTAACGACAAGTGTAGCTAGCAAGCTGAAAGACGTCCCTACGAATACGGTAGGTGACTTCGATTAGGAGCTTCCGCTGCGTGCTCTGATGGTAGGACCATACATCTTGCTCCAGCTGATCAGTCGGTACGAATCAAAGACTTTAAGAGTGAAATTTTTAGATATTTCGAGAGGTCAAATGAAAGAGGAAGATTTTAAATTAGAATACTCAAATGAATAAATTCGGATAAAACCAATAAATGGAAAACAAATTAAGACAGTAAATCATCAAGGAATAGATAGATTAAAATTCTCAAAATAATTGTGCAGTCAAACAAATATTTTTTTAAAAGCAAGCGTCATTAATAATAAAGGGAATGCAAAAATACATTTGAAAGGAAAACAGGAGTATTATCATTTGATAAGAAAATAGAGGTATAGGGTATTTAATCTTAAAAGATGAGTGTTCTTTTTGAGGAAAACAAAGAGATCAAATAATAATTAAGAATGTAATTATCGAGTGAAACATTTTGAAATAAAGAAATAAATTTAAACACGACGTTTAAATCAAATCAAAAGCTTTTTAAAACTAATTTAGAGGCAGGACTAGTAAATTTTAAATGTAGAGATTTATCGAGTCGACACCCGACCTCGCATGACTCCATCATTCCCTGCACTGCATCCAAAGCAAACATATATGATCTAATGGTGGAAATCCTAAGACCACCATTCACACAACTACTCATACACATACACAAATAACGTAGACCCCTAATGTGTCTACCCAACACTCTCACTTGTTCTAGGTCAAATCCTACTCACTCACCTAAGAGAGTTGGGAGCGTATTCGCTCGATACCAATCAGAATAACCCGGATTTTCCAACAAAATAAAATAAAGAAATAAAAAGGATTTAAAAAATAAAAGAAAATAAAAGCGTGCCACGGTGGCGGAAACATCGTGGAATGGGATCATTACTCACCAACCAACTAAACAACGATAAAAGATAGGCCTGAGGCCTGGAAGTGGGAGTAAATACCCTTAATGATCAAACCCCAAAATGAAAGTAAGATAACAATAATAAAACTAAACATCCTAACAAGTCTAGTCAAAAATCACTTCAAGGCTAGCTATAGGTCATCCTCACGGCATCCTCACTTGACAAACCCGATCCCGCGCTAACCTGCCACAAAGAATGTAACAGCCACAATCAGTGGGGAGTAACTAGATGCTCCCCAGTCATATTTCAACGTAACCAAAATAGACAACAATACAACAAACAACCCAAAGGTATAGTAACCATAATGCAACCTCAAGCCAACTCATTAGCTACCAAACTCAACCAACTGTCACCCAACAACCTGTAAACATGTATAACCAATACAACTCGACAATAACTAGTCCACTGACATACAAGCTCAAACTGTCAACAACAAGATGACAGACAACAATCAACAACCTGCAAGGTAAGCACGGAGCACTGGGTGAAGCAACAAGAATCACCCCGGATGAAGCAACAAGAATCATCCAAACCCTATGGCGGAACAGCAACAAGAAGTTCCTCAAACTCATTAGTCTAAATTTGGCCAAATTCCACCGAGCAACAAGAACGGTGACGACATTATATAAACCATAGTCTCTAACCAACATGGTTGAGAACCCATAGTCGCTCTAACTAAGCAACAAGAATAGCCGAGGGGATCATGGGCGGTATCCGTCCACAAAAGACGTCGTAGCTCCTCACGTACGTGCCAGAACAGTACCCGTACGCACACTCAACTCAAGCAATCAAACAAGTCAATTCAATAACCTGAATCAACTCACAATCAACAATAAACCAATCATCCTTTACTCAAAATCATCACAATGTCCATCATATACACAACTACAACATAATTGACCCCTTTTGTAACCATCTCAACACTAACCATAATCAACATGTTAAATACGGAGTAATAACCATAAGAACTCAAGAGTAGCCATAATAAACCATTATAATTCCCAAAGTTATCATCTTTCATCAACTTAATAACAATATAACCCAAATTCAATATAACAATCACCCCAAATTATTCCATAAGACATATTAGTGTGAGACCAACACAAATAAGACCAAAGAACATGATCTCATAGCACAATCAACCCAAAGCTCATAGCATTACATACATAACAACAATCAAATCATCCTCAATCAATCATATGGTCTCACACGAGTCAAAATATCACTAAGGCTACACCTAGTTACCTTTTCCAAACAAGCCAAAGATAAGCACAGTTTTCCCTCCTTCTGTCTATACGCGATAACAGACGATCCAGAGCTCCAAATGAAAAAGTGAACGGTGAAAAGGTAGCCCCAAGAGTCAGGAACATGCTGTCAAAATTTCGGTAAAATCGGACGGTCGGATCTCCGGCGATCTTCTGTTTAGTGAACCTGGGTCAGAGAAATCCGAACTTGGGTTTTCTCCAATTCTCTCCTATTGATGATCCAAGCCAAAACATACAAATAATGAATACACAACATGATAACACGTAGGATAATATAAAACCAGAAAATAAAAGAGATAAAAAGGAGATCATACACTAAGGGAAAGGCTAGGAAAGAGCTAGAGCACAAGAGAGAAAGCTTGGATGAATGACAATGGAGTTTGAATGAGAATTTGAGAGAGTTTGAGAGATGAATGGGGATGGGATGTGAGGTAAGAGTGAATAGAATAGCTTATCAGAATATTAAGTAGCCAAGTTTAAGGGAATTCGAAACATCCATAGCTTGAGCCAAAAGAAAAACGCGGAAGTTGAAAGGGTATAGTGCCCGCGGGTCACTCGCGGTTATCTCGCGGGTCGCTCGCGGTTTTCGTCTGTGCAAATTTGGCAGTTGCGATGGCGTCGAAAAAATACGCAGTTTAGCCTTTTGAATCGCCTGAATCGGAGTCCGTATGAGGAACTTACACCGTTTCTAAGCTAATTACTCCGTTTTTTAAGTTCTGACTACAGTCTAGCTTATTCCACGCGACAAGTGAACTGATTTTTTCTCGAGTTAAAAATGAGGAAATCAAGAGAAATGAATTACGAATATAGATGAGACAAATAATAAATATTAGGAAAAGTCGGGGTGTTACAGGATGGCGTTGTACGGGGAAGGAGAGTCGGTGAGTCTTCTCTGTCCTTGGGAAGATTATGGCCAGTTTGCTCAGTCTCCGCTTGCTTGTGGGCCGATTGAGGTATGCTTGCTCATTTTTTTTGAGGGTGCGTAAGGTAATTTTTGCGAAAAATTTCCCTGATGTGTGCATGACGTGTGCTTTTGTAGTTGTTTGATCCCGAGATGGCGGAGCAGCCTGGCGACTTTCCTACCACCGTTGAGTACGACGAGTCGGGTGTCCGTCGTACCTTCACTTTGCCGACGTACTTGCCGGTGACTACTGACGCGGGCATGGACAGCTGGACGGGCAAGGTGAAAAAGGTATGTGTCTTTGTCTTTGTATATGTGAGTGAGCTCCCAGTTTGATCGAGGTATGAGTTATAGTGATGATCAAACTTGTGAGAGTCGTGTTTTTGTGTTACCCCCTCGAGTTTGACTTAATTTGAGTGAAATTAAGGCAAAGTGGGGTTGGCTGCTTTTGTAGTTGAAATTTCCCCCCTAAGTTTGACTTAATTTGAATGAAATTAAGGCAAAATGGAGAAAATGCGCTTTGTTTTTGAAATTTCCCCCTTAAGTTTGGCTTAATTTGAGTGAAATTAAGGCAAAATGGAGAAAAATGTGAAGTGTGTATGTGTTTTGTATCGCAGGTGGCTAAGGAGGCGCATAAGAAGCTATGGCGGATAGCTAACAGGTGGAGGATGGCTTGGGCTGAGCAGGCAGCTCAGTTGTGTCAGAGTCGGGCTGAGACGGCTCAGATTCGACGTGAGTTTGACGAGTATCGTCGTCGTCATCCTGAGTGAACTTGTGTAATAAAGATTGTATGAACCTCTAGTTTACATGTCTTTGTAGCTTGAACTTGAACTTGATTGTTGTTGTGAACCTGTTTAGTAAGCTTGTTTGAAAAGCAAATGATTCCCGAGTGGGATGCTTTGATGTCGAATTAGATTGTGAAAATGTTTTTGCAAAAAGTTCATTTTAAATGCGAAATGAGCTTGCATGAATGTCGAAAATGTTATGTGTTGACTCGTGGTAGGAATCGTGGTTACTAAAGCGAAGTGTAGTGTTGCATTCGTCGGTATCAACAAAGAATGCCGTAGCCTAATGTAGATTGTAGTGTTTAGGAAAGACGAAATTAGGAAAGTCGCGAGAAAACCCGCCCCTAGAACCGCATAGCCTTATGCGGTTTAGGGGTCAAACCGCATAAGCTTATGCGGTTTGGGGTGCAAACCGCATAGGGCTATGCGGTTTGGTGGCTTGGCTGGTAACGCTGTGTTTCCATATTTCGTATTATGTTTTCGTATATAAGGAGGGGGGGTGCGTGCCATAATCTTCATTCACAATCACTTCTTTTCTTTTCTTTTAGTACAAGTTTTTGCTCTCATAAATATTTTAGGCATATTTACAAAAGTTTTTTTTTGTATCCAAGAAAATGGTTGAGCATTTTGATGCTCTTTTGAAGAGGTGGACTTCCTCACTAAGTCCGGCGATGAAGAGGGCGGTGTATGATGATGGTGCGGGTGTTTTCATTGGCTTTCGTCAAATGAAAGTCGATCTAGACTTCCTGGATGCGTGTTTAGAGTATTGGGATCCCAGTTTGCATGTGTTTAGGTTTCCCGGGGGAGAAGTGTGTCCTTTGATGGAGGAGTTTGCGGCCATTGCGGGGTGGTCGAAACGGACTACTCCTGTGGTTGTGAGGAGCGAGCTTTGCTACAACGGGATGTTGCGAAACTTCCTTGGAATGACAAATGCTCATGCTGCAGGTTTGTTTGAAGGAGGTAAGGTGAATATGCTTCTTTTGTGTCAACGTTACATGAATAAGGTAGACACCAGTATTTCGGACCGTTCTAGGCGGAGGGCCCTTGCTTTTTGTTTGGTTCATCGTTATGCTTTCGCGGGGTCCATGCCAGATGGGGTGTTCGGGAGCGCGAGGTATGCTCGCGTTGCCGAAGAGATGGAAAGGGGATATGATCCTTCTGCCTTGATGCTAGCGGAGACCATACTGGGCTTAGACGACCGTTGCTCTAATCGTCTGAGCTCGTACCGGGGTTGCGCTAGGATTCTCAACATTTGGCTCATGGAGAGGCTAAGTGTGTATGAAGCTCTTCCCCTTGGTGGTGTCTTCAAGGCTGCGGCGACGACGTCGAGGAAGATGGAATGGGCCAACCCTCGGGAGCGTTCACTCAACTACTTCCGGGGGTTTGTGAAGGAGAGCAGTATCCGTTGGTATGTTCCGTGGTGGGTTATTACGGCGGTTACGGCACCGACCGTGGATTCATCCTCTTCGCTTGAAGAGGCAAATCGGGCTTTCTCAGACCATCCCGTAGCAGGATACGCGGGTTGGATCCGAGGGTGGTCAGATCGTGTTACTTGGGCTGTTCCGGAGCATATAGAGTCTACTCGTGTCACAGACTTCTATACGCGGTGGTATCGTTCCAATGATCCTCAGGAGCGGGAGAACCAGAGGAGGAGGGAGAAGAATGGGCCAAGGCCCTCCTTGGCGTATGAGGTGGTGCGCGAAAGGAGGGACTATGGTGATCTTTGCGTTGTTAGTGTGGATGCTTCTACTTCGAGGCCTGCGCGGGAAAGGCTTGGAGCAAGGGTGACCGTTAGAGATCGTCTAGGGTCAAGGATCGAGGAGCCCCCAGTCGAGCAGGACGAGGATCCGATCGAGCCCCCAGGATTTGAGAGGACTGCTCCCGTGATTAGTTCGATGATTGTGGCGGATCGGCCTCTTGAAGATGAAGAGGCTAATCCGAAGCAACAGAAGACGGCTTAGTTTGTTTTGTTTTGCTTAGAAAATTTTCTTTATTCAAATACATGTTCTAGATTCGAATAAAGGGTTAAGGAGGCTTGTTCCTAACTCATTTCTAAATTGCGAAAAATTCTAAATAAAGTAATAAAATAGAATTAATTTGCTTTTGCCTTGTCTCGTTGCTTTCTTTTGTTTTGCTTTGAAATGTTCTCGACCTTTTTAAGCTTTGAACATTCGTATTTTGTCTTAAAATCCTCGACCTTTTTAAGCTTTGGATTTGTTTGTTTGATTTGTTTGTTCTTAAGCCCTCGACCTTTTTAAGCTTCGGACTTAGATTATTGTTTTGTGTTGACCGTGCTCTCGACCTTTTTAAGCTTTGAGCGTGTCTTTTTGTGAGTGCATCGCCCTTGACCTTTTTAAGCTTTGGGCTTGCGTGCTAAGAAGTTCGGTTGTGCTTTTGACAAGCTGTCTACGTATCCGCGTTTCACGGAATCAAACCGGCGTAGTTCATGTGATTCGGTTGAGCTCTTTCCAAAGCTGCCTACGTATCCACAGTGTGTGGAATCAAACCGAGCGTAGTTCACCTATGCGAGAGTGAGTTTTTTTTGAAATACATTGCAAATTTGTTTGTGTTTAGGGGTAGTATTTCTAGAGTTGATCAAGATTTGTTGGCAATCGGAAGTCCTCGCCGTCAAGGTCAGTTAACTTCACGGCTCCTCCAGGGAGGATTTCCTTGACCAAGTACGGTCCGGCCCAATAGGGTTTGAATTTTCCTCTTGGGTCGACTGGTAATGGTGCTCGGACTGATTTGAGTACTAGGTCACCCACTTTGATATTTCGTGGCTTGACCCGTTTGTTGTAGGCGCGTTGTAAGCGAGATTAGTGCACGCTCTACCGTACTTAGTGAATGTAACCGTCTTTCGCCTAAGAGGATGAGTTGTTCGTATCGCTCGGCGTGCCCATTCAACCAGGAATGTCTGCTTCCATGAGAATTCGAAGGGATTACATTTCGATTTCTACAGGTTGGACGGCTTCCATCTCGTAGGTTAAGAAGTAGGGTGTCATGCCTGTGGGTGTGCGGATTGTGGTGCGATATCCCCATAATGCGAATGGGATTTTGTTGGGCCAGTCGTGGCAGGTATCAATCATCTTTTTAAGGATTGATACGACGGTTTTGTTTGCTGCCTCGACCGTGCCGTTAGTTTGTGGTCGATAGGGTGATGATTTATGTCGTTGTATCTTGTATTTAAGGAGAAGTGGCTCGACTTCTCCTTGGAAGTGCGTGCCTTGGTCGCTTATGAACTCGTGGGGTATGCCGTAGCGACAAATGATGTTGCTTTGTATGAATTTCGCAACTTCTTTTGTGCCTAGCGTGCGGTATGATGCGGCTTCGACCCATTTGGTGAAATAGTCGATGGTCACGAGGATGAAGCAGTGTCCTCCTGCTCCTACGGGTTGAAATTTGCCTATGACGTCAATTCCCCAGGTTGAGAAAGGCCATGGCGAGGTTAGGCTGTATAGTGGTGAAGGGGGTATGTGTTGCACATTTGCGAAAATTTGGCAATTATGGCAATGTTTGACATATTTTGCGCAATCGGCTTCCATGGTGGTCCAGTACCATCCTAGCCTTATGATCTGTTTGCACATGCCTCGTGCGTTCATGTGTGGTCCGCACTCGCCATCGTGTATTTGGGACATGATTTCGTGTCCCTTTTTGTGGTCGACGCACAAGAGTAGTGTGCCTTGAGGCGTCTTTTTGAGTAGTTTGCCCATTTCCATTACGAATTGTGATGATAATAGGCGTAGGGCTCGCTTGGCTCGTTTGTCGATGTTTGGTGGGTATTCGCCGTTTGTTTTGTAGTTGATGATTGCTTGGTACCAAGGGTCAGTTTGTTCTTCCTCGGTTTCAATGTCACAGATGTAGGCGGGTTCGTTCCGTCGTTCCACGACAATGGGTAGTGTTTCCATCCCCGGGGGTATGTTGATTAGTGACGCGAGTTTGGATAATGCGTCGGCGAATTGATTTTCTTCGCGAGGGAGGTGTATGAATTCTACGTGATAGAATTCGTTTATGAGCTCTTGTATTTTGCTTTGGTATAGTGCCAGGTTTTCATTAAGTATCTTCCATGCTCCGGATACTTGGTTGATTATGAGGGAGGAGTCCCCATAGACTCTTATGTTGCGGGCGTTGAGTACAAGCGCTGCTGAGACCGCGGCAAGCACGCCAGATTCTCGCGGGCGTTGTTTGTTACGTCAAAATCCGGTTTGATGGATAAGGGTGTGTTCGCCATTCGGGGATATGAGAAGTATTCTACTCCACATCCTCGATAGTTGGAGGAGCCGTCAAGTATAACTCCCATTGTTCTTGGTTGATATTGTAAATCCCATCGCCTGGAAGGGATGTCGTGTCGATGATTGGCTCTTCGTTGATTGCATTTTGGCCAGGAAATCGAGACTGCCGTCCCTTGATTGCTTTGAGGGTACGTACTTAAGGTCGGTCGCCAGAGCAATGTCCATCGGCCATTCGTCCGTTAAGCACGGGTTTCTCGAAAAGGTACTTTACTGGTCCATTTTTGAGTAGACCTTCGTTTGGTGTGCTAGCATGTAGTGGCGGAGTTTTTGGATGACCATACCAATGCTAGATGACTCTTCTCGACGGGTGAATATCGAGTTTCGTAATCGAGAAATTTCTTGCTTATGTAATAGATTGCGTGTTCTTCGCCGTTTATCTCTTGAGCGAGCATGGCGCCCATGGCGGTAGGGGTTGTTGTGAGGTATAAGGATAGTGGTAAATCCTTTTGGGGTGGTCGTAGAACTGGCGGGTTGGTTAGTAATTCTTTGACCTTGTCAAATGCCTTTTGACATTCTTCGTCCCATTCAACGTGGTCGGTTTTCTTGAGTTTTTTGAAAACTGGTTCACATATCATGGTGAGTTTGCTAATGAAGCGCGAGATGTATTGGATTTGGCCCAAGAAACTTCGAATTTCGTCGAGGTTCTTCGGGGGTTGCATTTCTAGGATTGCTTTGACTTTCGAGGGGTCGACTTCGATGCCTCTTTGGCTCACTACGTGTCCTAGTAGTTTACCGGACTTGACTCCGAAAGTACATTTTTGGGGATTGAGGCGCATTTTATATTGTCGTAAGCGAGTGAAGAACTTGCGGAGGTTAGTGATGTGACCACTTCTCTCCTTTGACTTCACGATCATATCGTCGACGTAGACTTCGACTTCTTTGTGCATCATGTCATGTAGAAGGGTTGTGGCGGTGCGTTGATATGTAGCACCGGCATTGATTAGGCCGAAAGGCATGACCGTGTAGCAGTATGTGCCCCACGGTGTAATGAAGGCCGTTTTTGCCATGTCTTCGCAGGACATTTTGATTTGATTATAGCCTGCGTAGCTGTCCATGAAGGATAGGAGGGCATGATCAGCGGTATTGTCGACTAGGACGTCGACATGGGGTAATGGAAAGTCATCTTTGGGACTAGCTTTGTTCAAGTCGCGAAAGTCAACGCATACTCGAATCTTGCCATTCTTTTTCAAGACTGGGACCATGTTTGAGACCCATTCAGGATACTCGATGACTTGGATGAAACCGGCTTGCAGTTGCTTCTTGATTTCTTCCTTAACCATAAGGGACCACTCGGGGCGTAGTCTCCTTAGCTTTTGTTTGATGGGTTTGTAACCGGGTTTAATGGGGATGCGGTGCTCGGCTATGCTTCGTTCGATTCCGGGCATATCTTTGTACGACTGCTTAATACGTCCTTGAATTCGCTCAGAAGTTGTGTGAATTGGGCGCGCTCGCGTTCATCTAGTGACGCACCTAGTTGTAGTTCTCTTGGCTCTTCGGGGGTCCCACGTTTATGGTTATGGTTTCCTCGATGATTGGGTCTTGTGTTTTTGGGTGAACAATGTTTGCAATGTATTTGTTTAATGATTCATTTGTTTGTTCATTTTCATCGCATGGGTTAGTGTCTTTTGTATTTTGCGTTTTGTTTGTTGCTTGTTGATTTTTGTTTGTTTGTATTTTGTTGTTTGTTTTAGCTTGAGACAAGGCGTAAGCAAATTTATTCATTTCATTATTTTGAAGAGAATTATTCGACAAATCGGAAAATTGCTTGGAGCTAGCCTCCGTAAAAAGGAAATCTAAACTAAAGCTAGAGTCTAGGATAGATGGGTCGACAGATGACCCGACACTAAGAGCATTAGAAGCTAAAAGAATCTCTTCTTCTTCGTCGTCTTTGTCGCTGCTTGAGCTGCTTGAGTTGCTTGAGTTGCTTGAGTTTGAATCACTCTCGTCCTTGTCTTTGAGATTAGTGACATGGTCGAAAAGTGGTCCTTCACCGGTGATAAGTTGGAAGTGGTGACCTTGTGCATCGGTCCATTTCAGCGTCTTATACCATCCGTTGAGGGTTTTGTCTGTGGCATCGGCTATGAGTAAGTTAGGACCGAAGTGACGGTCTCGCATGATTGTGGAGACAATCTCTTCGTTTTTGGTGCTCGGTGAGGCCTTGAGTGTATTGGGCTCGGCCTCACTAGAGAAACAAGCTTCGGATGAGTGGATGATGTTTCGAAGGGAGGTATTCCCGTCGATCGTTCCTCCGGGGGTGAAATATGCGTTCAGGTCGAGGATGTAAGGTCGCAGGGTGACCTTGTGAGTTGACCTTCGCCTTTGAATTTCCTTAACCATCTTCTCCTGGTCGTCGTTCTTGGGTTTATAGCCTAGACCCATGGTGAGCCAAAGGCTGTTGTTGTTTTTTGTTTTGAAAGGTTTGTAGGTTTTGATTGGTGTACGTGTGATGGCGCCGACCTCAAAGTCGAAACCGCATAAGTCTTCTGCGGGTTCAGCCACAATTTCCGCAGAATTGGGCTCTTTTGGTGTATCGAAAAGGGCTCGGAAGTTTGAGGCATTCAAGGTTATGATCTCCTCGTTAAGAGGGATCTTAACCTTTTGATGTAGGGTAGAAGTTACGGCTTTGGTGGAGTGGATCCACGGGCGTCCCAGGAGTATGTTATAGGAAGGGGTCATGTCGATGACTTGGAACTCAACCTTCCTTTCTATGGGACCACTGCGTATGTGAAGAGAAATAGTTCCTTTCACGTGACGTCGGGTTCCGTCGAAAGCTTTGACTCCGTCCATGCTCGGGGTGAAGTCTTTATCGGATAGGCCGAGGCGATGTGCGGTGGCCAGTGGTAGAACATTGACTGCAGATCCGTTGTCAACAAGGGACACGGGTAAAGTTTTCTTCATACACTCTACGCTAATGTATAGAGCGAGATTGTGGTTTGGTCCGAATGCGGGGAGATCATCATTTGAGAAGGTAATAGCTCCTGGTAACCAATCCCTCGTGACGTGGCTGACCATTTGATCCGGAGAGATCTCAGCATCTGCGCACGCTATTTGTAGAGCGCGAATGAATGCGTTCCTATGTTCCGCTGAGTCTCGTAAAAGGGCCCAGATGGAAACATCGGCTTTTGTGCGAGCGAGTTGCTTCTGAAGCACCTCACTCGTGTTTGGTGGTGGAATTATTGTAGAGGTGGAGGGTGCACTTGTAGAGGGAATATCCTCTTGGGCTACGGCCTTGCCTTTCTCGGCCGCAGTTGCTTTTCTGGCATGCTCATCCGTGAAGATATTCTGATAAGGACGACCAGAGCGTGTGAGGTGTGAAACCTCGTCTTGGTCTTTCTTGTCGGGCTGCTCGCCTTTTCCTTTTTGATCTTTGTTTTCGGGCTGTTTGCCCTTCTTTTTCTTCCCCTTCTTGTTCTTTTTGGTTTTATTCGAGGAAGGAGTGGTTGAGAGTTGAGCTACTATTTTGTTAGTGGGTGGCCACTCTTCGTCTTCATCATCACTGAACCAGACCCCATTGATTTGGTTGTTGGTGGGTGTAGCCAAGTAGGTTCAATCTATGACAGGTGCTGATCCGAGGAAGATTGCAGGGTTGTCATAAATCGTGGGGTTGTTTTGGGCTCCGATGCCGATTTCAAAGAGTTCTTCGAAATTCTCGGCATCGCCATAATCAAAGTGTCTTTGCCACTCGGGTCGTAGGCTGCCGAAAAATGTGTACACGAGCTCGTCTTCGTGTGGAGGGTTTGGAACTTGGGCAAGTACTTTTCTCCATCGGGCGAGGTATTGGGTAAAGTCCTCTCCGTCTCCTTGGTGTTGAATGACGAGAGTATGGAGGGAGACATGCTTGTTGGCCTTGTTCTTGGAGCGTTGTTCTAAGCGTGCAGCTTCAAGTTGATGCAAGGCCTTCAAGTTGTCAATGTCTTTAGTGAGTTGATTAACACGGTCACGGAGAGTTCTCAATCTATTGAGGTTAGCCACCTTTGAGGTGCGTTTGAAGCGAGGAGCGATGATGCGATTCATGGTGAGTATTCAGCTGAGGCCTGCATTTCACTTCGTATATTAGGGACACGACTCGACCCACTAGACTCACATTCATTTTTAAGCATTCATTTTTAGCTCATTTCTTTGTTTAGAAAGACCTTTTATGTTTTGAAAAGAGGAGATTTTCGAAAAGGTTTTAGCTAAAGGAAGCTTTTGAGACGAGGATGTGTGCGCACATCTTGCCTCGATGTTAAAACGTTTTGCTTTGCATCCGTCGAACTAGTATCGGTAATTTGCCGAGGTGAGCTCGAGTTCGGATGTGTAAAAGATAAAGGATTCGACTCGAGAGTGGTTAACAAGTCGAGTCGAGGATGTTAAAAGCGGAGTCTAGGCCACATGACCTAGAGGATTGAATTCCACGAGCTCGGGTTCTAATCCTTGCTCGGGTTTTTGCTTGTTAGTGAAAAAGGAGAATTTTGAGAAAGCTTGTTTCAAAAATTCGCGATAGTTTTGTTTGAAAAGGTGTTAGATGTTAGATGTTAGGTTCATTTATCTTTGAAAAGTTTAAGTGAGTTTTCGAAGATATGAATGCAAATGCTTGTTTTGAAAAAGACCATGGAGTGCATAGCCTCGAACTTGTACGTATGACTCAAAAGGGTGAAAAATGAGTCGATCGGCACACCTCCAACTACCTCGAGTACGCTTTGGCAGATACTTAACCCCTTCATTTCCTTACGCCGGGGCGATAGGTTTTTTGAAGGGAGCACTGGGGCGGTCGAGATAGCCGTTTACGGCAAGCCGTGGAGGGGCGAGAGGAAAGCTAGTCCGGCAAGTGCTTTATCGAGTGGACAAGCCTGCATGTGGGAACCACCTCTCGAGGGTGCAAAGGGTGCCTAGATTCCAAAAGGAATAGAATGGACTCTAAACGAATGTGCATAGCTCAAATATGTATACTTGGATTGTTCAAGGCTTTCAAGTTTCACCTCTTTATATTTAAAAAGAAAAAAGCTAGTTTTAAGTTTTTAAAAAATAAAATCTCCCCAGCGGAGTCGCCAAACTGTGGAACCCGGGGATCGAAGACGAGGGACCCAACTCGGCGTCTTGCTTAAGGGCGCATTAAAGTTAAAAAAGATTAAGTTAGAAAACCTTTAAGAACTGTTTTGGAGTCGCCACCTAATTATCGCGGAAATTAGGAACCTGCTACCATGTTCTAAGCTAAAAACATGTCTTAGATTTTGGAGCACGCCGACACCCCTAGATCTAAGGCTTGTGAAACCAGATTGGATTCGGGGTGAGGGTACTTTAGAAAAAGAGTTAATTCAATTAATGATTTATGAAAACCTTTTAGAAAAGCCTATGTAAAAATAGCCTCTACTGACCTAGAACAATCCAAGTAAGATGATAATTGAGCTAATGTTATCGCTACGTACAAGTGCGATAAAGTTGTAAAAGAATGCAGATGCAGATGCAAAAAGATTGATTAAAACCCTCAGTTTAGCATGTTTAACTTGTTAACGAAAACGGTTCAGTTAAAGGTCGAATTTATTGTTTAAGTTGATTTTAATGCTAAATAAGAAGGTGCAAGATGCATGCAAATAAAATAAAGTTCAATTGTCCATTGGTTTATTTTATAAAGGTCGGTTGCTTATGCGACTTTGGCGTGTCATCGGATTTGGAGTGTACCCAAAGTAAATAGAACACTTGGAGTGCAAGCGCGCTGGGTGCCAAAGCCGGGGGCGCTAGAGTGTAGTCCCCTTTGTTAGTCCATTGAAAATAAGAAAAAGCTTTGATCCAAGTGGATCGGTACCTACCTTGTCCTGACACTTCAGATCTGGGCAGAGCTTCGCTTCTTGAACTTAAAAGGAGGATGAATTCAACACGAGATGGTGTGTTGAACTCAAGGATTTGAGTGCGTGAGGCTTTGAGAGAGTTTTGTAGTGTGTTTGTTGTGAAAACTGGTTGTGAATTGTGTTTTTCGAGGTCAGGTATAGGGGTGTATTTATACTAAAAATCTCGGAGAAATTAGGAAATCCGGGGATAAAAACAAGCCAGGAAACCCCATAGCCTTATGCGGTTGCCCAGGCAAACCGCATAGGCCAAACCGCATAAGACTATGCGGTTTGAAGGTGTGGTTTTCTGCGTAGTTTCCTAGTTCCGGTTTGATTATATCTCGAAAAGATTTAGTATAATCCTTACTTGCACGTCAAGGAAAAGGCTTAGGATATTTCTGAGATATTTTGATGTTCAGGGCTTTGGAGTGCGGGCCAAATGCTGGGTTTGGGCTCGGTTTCGGGCCCGAGATCCGGAAAAATGAAAAGGGTGTATTTGCATAGATTTTGTGAAATAAGGTAAGACATGAGGTCGTATTTTGTGTAAGAGGAGGCTAAAGGGAAGATCTAGCCGCCGGGCCTAAATTTAGGGATTTAGGAATGCTGAATTAGACCTTGTTAATGTAAAAGGGCTATTTGTAGTGCAAATGCGGAGCTCATGCCAAATGAAGCAGGACAAGGACCTAGCTAGACTCCAAATGGACAAAATGAACGTTTATTTAAAGCGATGTAAAGCGACCTTAATCATTTTAACATTTCAAACGACTCAAAATGAATTCGACATTAGTTAGAACCGTTTAAGTCAACTTTAGAGCATGCGTAATAAAAGTCCGTGATACATCACAGGGTTTTGTGCGGGAGGGTACGGATATGGGTATCCACAGCGACCAAGGGGCGAGCTAGGCGCGAGCTGGGGAAGAAAAGAGAGCCATCCGGAGAAAACAGACAAAAATGGCGAGCGACCAGCGAGTGACCCGCGAGCGACCCGCGAGCAACCCACAGTCGGTCCGCAGTCAACCCATGGGCAACTCTGCTTTATGCGGGCTGTTTGTTTTTCAATCCGTGACTTATTATAACTTATCTTATACGTATTTAAACCTCTCCTAAGCCCTAATTACCTCATTAATCTCTCCTATCATCATTCTAAAACCCTAATCCTCTCTTCTCTCTCCTAAAACTCTATTAATTTTCTCTCAAAACTTTATTCAAATTCATTCAACTCATCTCCAATTCAGCCCTAACTTGCTCTATTCATTCCTTTGCTAATCCTTTCGGTAATCCGTATTGTTTATTATAGTTTTCTGATTATGTTGTTATTATATATGTATTTTTGTGTGTTCTTATATCTTGTATGTGTAATTGTTGTGCTCTAATCAAGGAGAAGAAGACTTGGGTGAAGAGGATACTATCCTAGTTGAAGAAGAAGAAGACTAGGGCGATTTTCATCTCTTGAACAAGGTAACTAGGTGTAGCCTTGGTTATATTTTGAAAAGTGTGAGGCCTTGTTGTTGTATGACTCATTGTTATGATTGTATGATGTAAAGTTGTGATCTTTGCATTGTTTGGTTGAATTGTGATCATATGTATTCAGTTAAGGGTCGGCCTCATACTAAATTGAATATAGAAGTGTGCTAGGATGTTAATTCACATAAAATGATGATGTTCATATTGTAGTATGTTAAAAGTTGGAGTCTTGGTCGAAGTATGATCATTTTAAAGTATGCCCTAGTAATAATAAATGTGTTTTGTGATGGTTAAGCATGCATATGGTTAGTTTATTTACATTGTGATGATCATTGTATTAGTGTCGGTTGGTTATAAGGTTGTAATGGTTGATTTTGATGGTATTGGAGACGGTTTGTATGTTTGGTTTGATATTGTTCCCTTGCTTGAGTTAAGTTTGCATGCGTGTACTGTTTGGCACGTATGTGAGGAGCTACGACGTCCTAGTTTGGACGGATACCGCCCATGATCCCCTCGGCTATTTTTGTTGCTTAGTTAGAGCGACTATGGGTTCTCAACCATGTTGGTTAGAGACTATGGTTTGTATAATGTCGTCACCGTTCTTGTTGCTCGGTGGGATTTGGCCAAATTTAGACTATGAGATTGAGGAACTTCTTGTTGCTGTTCTGCCATAGGGTTTGAGTGATTCTTGTTGCTTCACTCGAGGTGATTCTTGTTGCTTCACCTAGTGCTCTGCGCTTACTCTTGCGCTTGTGTTGTTTGGTAACGAGTTGGTTTGATTAGAGAAGGTTGTTGGTGACGCGTGGTGTGTGTGTGAATGTGCCGTATGTTGTTGTGGTTTGTGCCGAGTTGGATGTTGTTGTTGTCTCATGTAATGTCGTTAGTTTGGTACTCTGATTATAGGCCGTAGGCCAGGTGAGCTTGTATACATTGTTATTCATGTTTATGATGTTGAAATATGACTGGGGAGCACCTAGTTACTCCCCACTGATTGTGGTTGTTGCTTCTTTTTTATAGGTACGCGCGGGATGGGCTTATGTGTGAGGATGCCGTGAGGATTGACCCGTAGCTTGCTTTGTTGCGTCGACTAGCTAGTTTGTTTGGAGTTGCTAGACTTGATTAGTTTCATTTCAGTTTCATTTCTTTGTACTTTGGTTTGAACTTGTAAGGGGTATTTATTCCCCGAAGTTGGACCATGAGGTCTACTATACTTTGTTTGGTTTGTTTAGGTCGTTGTGAGTGACAATACCGGATTCACGGTGTTTCCGCCACCGTGGCTCTCATTTTACTTTCATTTTATCTTATAAAACCTTTTCAAAGCTTATCTTATCTTGTTAAATAATCTGGGTTGTTACACCAAGACTATGTTTCCATCATTACGAAAACATAATCTACTAAGGCCACACTAGTAAATCACAACCTTTTGTACAAAATTATGCCGAAAATTAAACTATTCAAACAACATTCAACAAGATAAAAGCATCAACTAAACAAAATTAATCATTATTAATTATCCAAACCACCTTTTAACATGATCAAAATTATGTGACAATTCCTCAATTGCACACATCAATTCTAATCTATCATAATCCAATTTAATTCATATTATCAAGTATAACATAAATTAAATCCAACATTATTTTAAACCTTTTTAAAATAATAGGGTATCAAACAAGTGTGAACCTTTTCACAAACCTCAAACATACATTATCTTTACAATGTACAAAGCGAAATAAAACCGGTTTGATAAAAACGAAATGAAAATAAAAAAAACCGTGACCTTATTTTTTTTTTTAATAATTTTTTTTATTTTGAATAAAATTCAAATTAACCAGATTTAATTTGATCATGCTTATATTAACTAGATTGGTACAAAACAAACTATTGTAATATGGAAATATTACGAGATTATTATGACCACATAAAGATATTACGACATCTTTTATGCAGCTATTTTAGCTACATAATATATTTGATTATCAGTAAATAAGGATATTAAAGATATTCTAAATATCCTACTGATTCTTTTACCCTAATACATGTGCTGTGGTTATTACTATATATTGGGGTTAATCTCTTTGAGAAAGAGATACACAGAAATCAGAAAAACCTAATCACAATTAATTACACTAGAGTTTCCATCACATAAGTTGTGCTCTTGGATTTGGGGTGTGAACAACCGGGTTAACGGAGTCGTGGACGGAGTACAAAGACTACCAAAGATGCAGTACCGAACTAAGGTCGATCAGTAACTATTTCCTACAGTGGTATCAGAGCGGGTTGTGTATTCGTCTCTGTCCCGATTAAATTAAAATCTGTTTTTAATTAACATGATTATAAATTTGTTCTATAATCAATGTCGGAAATTCGTTTTCTAATTCGTGTTAATTTTTTAGTATAATTAAATTCGTTTTTTTTTTTTTTTGTACTTTGTAAAACCTCTGCTTAAATTCGTTTTATGCTTGACGTTGTATCTGTCGTACCATTAAAATCCTTTTGTGTTTACTGCCTTATATCCCATTAAAATTCGTTTTTTCTTTAATGTCAAAACTTAGAAGACCATTAATGTGAAAGAACTCCTTTAATTCGTTTTTAGGTACACCATTAAAATCAGTTTTTTTTTTTTAAAGGAAAGTTTGAATCAGAAAAGAAACCTGATTTTTACACGGTTGGTCACTCGAGTTCATCACGAATTTCGAATATACCGACGGTTGCAAGGCGCGTGTTAGTCACGCGTCACGAAGTAGCCGCGCGTGAGGAGAGTGAGTCTCTCCTGACTGGGTGTTCACCGCCGTTCTGTTCGGTGGTGGTGGTGGTTAGAACCTGGACACACTTTGTCGAGGCATATTAGACCGACACCGGAAATACTCCATGGGTTGGAGATGGTCTTACTGATAAATCGATCTTGTGGGTTGTTTTCATGTGTTGAAATTTTTTTTTATTTACCCTATTTTTCCGAAGCTTCTGGTACTCTTTTAATGGTGTTTCTGTTGTTTTTTAATTTTGGGAAAGATGAATTTTTTTTTTGAAAAAAAATTTAAAGAATAAAAGGACCTTTGTTTTTTGGGAAGGCTTGTTGTACGACTTCTGTTTTTTGAATGGTCCTAGGCTTCTTTGGTTTTTTTTTTTTTTTTCCCTTGAATATTGTTTGGCAGTAACTTTTTCCCTTATTTCTTTGTACATCTCAGTAGGCACATGGGTCTTCATATTTTGTTATTTTTTTTTTTTTTACTTGGTACTGTTTCTTTTGTGGGTGGTCTGTTCATATATGTTATGAAATTGTACTACATTTTTTTTTCCTTCTGCATGTTTATCGAACTGAGTTTTGTACTTTATTGTTCATATCTTTTGCTTCCGCTTTTATATCATTTTACAATCATGCGATACGAATTAGTTTTGTATGTGAACGTTATTATATTGTGAATGTGTTTCAATTATAATTATAATAACTATGTAAATTTGTTTTACATTATTTTATCTTTGTGATTTAATAGAATGCTAATTTGTTTGGCTAAATTTATGAATAATTCAATTTGTTTGATCATAAATTTATTGTAATAAAATTAAATAAAGATATATTATCGTTTATGTCATTATGTGATGATTATGAGCCTAGCAAAATTTTCGAACATGAGATATAAGTGTATAATATTTCTGGTTATTTAATTTTAGTATCGTGCCTTATGTCCTTTATTTTATATATACTTGTAGATGGCTAAGAATATGATCGGTGATTTGTCCACATCTGAGAAGCTAGATGGCACTAGTTATGACATCTGGCGTAGGAAGATTCAGTATCTTCTTAATGAACGCGAGGTTTTAGATACCTTGACCACTGTTGTTGCAAAACCTGTGGAACCTGCTGACCCTAAAGATGCTCCCAAGCATAAAGAAAGCTTGGATAGCTATGAGAATTGGGTGAAAAAGGATCGTTCTGCTCGCTATACTATGTTGTATTGCATGCACAATGACCTCATTGGGGAGTTTGAGATGTGTCTCACTGCCAAAGACATGTGGGATAAGCTGAAGGTCACATTTGGTCAGACATCAGCAACGAGGCTACGTGCCTTGAATCTGAAGTGGATGGATTATTCTATTGATCCCAAACACAATGTTACTGAACATTTGCGTGTCATGAGTGCCATGATACGAGACCTTAAGGCTGCAGGCCGTGATGTGCCTGATGAGGAACAGATAGTGAATGTGCTTCGCTCTCTTCCTTCTGACACTGAAGAGTGGAAGAATTTTAAACTCCTCATGGCCCACAGTGAAAATGTGACAACTTTTACTGAGCTTGCTAAACATGTGGAAATGGAAGTAGAGCGCCAAAAGGCGTTACGCCCTTCCTCCTCTGCTGTTGCTATGGTTGTTCATGGTAAGTCCAAGAACAAACGCAAGCCGGCCAAGAAGAGTCGTCACCCCAATCAGGGTCATGGACCACGTGGTGGTCCCCCCACTCAGGCTCCTGGACCACGTGGTGGTCCCCCAAAACAGCAAAAGGCAAAAGGCCGCAAAGAGATCAATGTAGCACATGTGAAGTGCTACAATTGTGGAAGGAAGGGTCACTATGCTAGTGATTGCCCCGAACCTAAGAAGGTACCTTTCCGAACTCCTTGTTATGAATTATATGTTTGTTCCCATGCATTAGTTGCTAACTCTCTTCCTAATTGGATTGTAGATTCGGGCGCCAGCAAACACATAGTTCGTGATAGAGATGGCTTCGTGGACTTTCATCGCTTTCCGGTGGGTTCACAGACTGTCATGCTTGGGAATGGCAGCGAGGAAGACGTCCTTGGAGTTGGAACTTATCAAGTTAAGCTCCGTGGAGGCAACACGTTGCTCCTACATGATGCTCTCTATGCGCCTGGAGTCCAAAGTTGTTTAATTTCAGTCATTAGTTTATTGAACTTGGGTTTTGTTTTTAATTTTACTTCGAGTGGTTTGGACATTTTGTACCGTGGTGATGTGTTTGGCCACGGCATTTTGAATAATGGTTTCTTTGTTCTTGACATTGATGTTTTTAATAATAATTCATCGTTTGCTTTAGTTTCTCGTTTTGATAATGATTCTGAATCTGTTAAATGGCATGCTAGACTTGGTCACATAGGCCAAGAACGAATGAATAGACTAGCTAAAGATGGTCTATTAAGTGAGCTTACAAGGGTTAAGTTGCCCAGGTGTGAGCCTTGCTTAGCTGGAAAAGCCAGCAAGAAGCCTTTTGGTAAGGCTTCCCGAGCTTCAACTCCCTTAGAGTTGATCCATTCTGACATTTGTGGACCTTTAAATGTAAAGGCCCGTCATGGTGCTTCTTATTTTCTCACATTCATAGATGACTATTCGCGTTTTGGATACGTGTATCTGTTGTCTCATCGTTACGAAGCGCTTGATAAGTTTAAGCGTTTTGTAGCGGAAGTCGAAACACAATTGGAACGAAAAGTTAAGACACTTCGAACCGATCGTGGACGTGAATACCTTTCAGATATGTTCCAAGGGTTTTGTGAGGAAAAGGGTATACGTAGACAACTTACGATTCCTCGTACTCCACAACAAAATGGTGTTGCGGAAAGAAGGAATCGTACATTACTTGACATGGTTAGGTCTATGATGGCACAAGCCAACCTTCCAATTAGCTATTGGGCTGATGCGTTGCTCACGGCAACATATCTTCTCAATCGTGTGCCAAGTAAGAGTGTACCCCTTACTCCATATGAGTTATGGTTTAAAAGAAAGCCCTCTTTGGACAATTTACGGCCATGGGGTTCAGCTGGCTATGTGCATAACTCAACCCATAAACATGGTAAACTTGGTCCAAGAGCAACCAAGATGGTGTTCATACGATATCCCGAGAACTCCAAAGGATATGTAATGTATGGTGAACATCCAGATGGTGGCATGACAGAATTTGATTCACGAAATGTCGATTTTCTTGAGGATGAGTTCCCAAGTATTGGTGAAATCAAGAACGATCTCGAGTTGTATGAGTTACAACAACTATCTCCAGGTGAAGGTGGGGAATTTGTTACTCCTAATTTCACCTTTGATAGTTTAATCCCAGATAATGAAGGAAATGATAGGAATAGTCCTATAATTCCGGATAATGGGAACTTACATGCTAATGACACTCACCCTGAAAATGAGATTAGTCCTCACAATTCAGGTATGGAGCATGAGGTTAATACCGAAGTTCCAGAGCCCTATTGCTTAGAACGTAATCCGGAAATTGGTTCAACTAGTAATGTAAGTAATGTTGAACGAAAGAGTGATCGAGGGAGAGTTCCTAAACGATATTTTGATATCGAAAAGCGAGCTTACCTTTGTACCCTTTCGGAGATCGATGAACCTGCTTCTTTTGAAGAAGCCATGAACTCACCAAATAGTCAAGAGTGGATGGATGCTATGAGAGAGGAAATGAACTCTATGGCAAGTAATAAGGTTTGGGAACTTGTCGATCTTCCGCCTAAGCGAAAGGCTATTGGAAGTAAGTGGATTTTCAAAGTCAAACGCAAAGCGGACGGGTCAATTGATAAGTTCAAGGCCCGATTAGTGGCGAAAGGTTTCACTCAAATTGAGGGTGTAGACTACGAAGAGACTTTTTCTCCTGTGGTGAGAATCGCCTCTATTCGCCTCCTGCTAGCTCTAGTTGCCCATTTGGACTTAGAGTTATACCAAATGGACGTAAAGACTGCTTTTCTCAATGGTGCACTTGAGGAAGAGATATATATGAAGCAACCTATTGGGTTTGTCCCAAAAGGTCAAGATGATAAAGTGTGTCATCTTAAAAGGTCCATATATGGTCTAAAGCAATCTTCTAGACAATGGTACTTGATTCCATGAAGCCATTACTACTTTTGGCTTCTTTATGGCTGATGAAGACCACTGTGTGTATGTTAAGAAGACTAAAGAAGAGATTATGTTTCTCTCTTTGTATGTTGATGACATACTCCTAGCTGGAAATAATATGGAGATGATCAACGCCGCTAAGCAGTGGCTATCCTCTGTCTTTGAGATGAAGGATATGGGTGAAGCTAGATTTGTTCTAGGAGTGGAAATTAAAAGAAATCGTGCTAAGAAACTTCTTGGTTTGTGTCAAGAGACATATATTAAGAAAGTATTGGAACGTTTTCGAATGGATAAATCCAAACCCGTTGAAACTCCTGTTGACAAGAGTCTAACCTTAAGCCTAGACCAATGCCCTAAAACAGATGCAGAAAGGAAACAAATGAGCAATGTTCCTTATGCTAGTGCTATAGGCAGTCTTATGTATGCCATGTTGTGTACACGGCCAGACATTTGTTATGCGGTTAGTTTGGTGAGTCGTTACCAAAGTAACCCTGGTCCTGCGCACTGGCAAGGAGTCAAGAGAATCTTGCGTTACCTATGTGGTACAAGTGACTTGGTCCTCTGTTATCAAGGTGGGAACTTGAATTTGATTGGATACTCCGATGCTGACTGGGGAGGTGATTTAGATGAGTCTAAATCCACCTCGGGATATGCTTTCATCCTTGGTGGAGGTGCAATATCCTGGTGCAGTAAGAAGCAAGAGTGCATAGCTTTATCAACTATGGAAGCAGAGTACGTCGCTGTTAGCCTTGCTGTTCAGGAGGCTATGTGGCTTAGAAGTTTTCTGCAGGACCTCAGTCTCACTCCTAATGTCAATGAGCCTGTGGTAATGTTTTTGTGACAATATCGCCGCTATCCAATTTGCCCAGGATCCGAAATTTCATAGGAAAACCAAGCATATTAAGAGACGTTATCATTTCGTTCGAGAAGCCATTAATAATAAGGAAATTACTGTTAAGTATATATCGACTCACGAGATGATCGCTGATCCTTTAACTAAGCCTATTGCCAGAGATTTGTTCCGGGCTCATGTTAGAAGCCTTGGCTTGCGAAGGTTTTAGTTTAAGCGTTGTAATCTTGTTGTTTTTGGACATGTTTTGAGTTATGGACATCTTTAGAATATTATGGAATAAATATGTTTTTCTTTTCCAATATTCTGGTACATATGTTGTATTTCTTTTGGCACGTGATTTATGTCACCAAGCTTCTGATTGACCTAGTCACACAGGTAATCGCCTTGATGCTTGTGTAAGCATGCAAGATGAGACTGAGCCTCTCTAACACTTAGTGTGTGTAACCTGAATACTTTATTTGTAGAGTATAGATAATGTTGGCTCATTACCAAGTCGCCTTATTACGTATAAGATGAGACTCTAAAAGGGTCAGGTATGAAAAACATGTCTTTCATACTAGCTTCAAACCAAATATCGAGTGCTGGATTTGACATTGAGTATGTAAATCAAGTAGCTCGGGTTAGATACTTAGGTAGTATCTAGACTGAATATTTGCACGACATAGAAGAGTGGCATACCCTCAGTGGGAGCTATGTTGTGACACATATATCATACTATGTGTGTTTATCGACCGTATAGGAGCGACAGAATAATTCCCTACTTTGTCGCTGTGTGATCCCTATGGACAGTTATATCTGTTGTGAACGAAGCCCTTTGACTTTGAACTATGATAAAAGGTCTTGATTGGATGTTGCTACTTTGAAGTGATTTTAGAGAGTTGACAGGGTTTTGACTCAATGAAATCACATCAGGAAAGCAGTCAAGTTAAGATGGTTTTTTCATTAGTGTCTAAGGAATGATCAATTCAACTTCACCAATTTAGCCCGGCCGGCGGTTGTATTTAGTATACGACTACATATATGTGACAGCATAAAGGGACATAGTATGCTACTGGTGTTGTTCTTTGAATGATTTGGGGAATCGTTATCGTTGAAAGTGTTATATTAGTTTGATGGTAGCTTAATGTAACACTACTTGTTCGATTTTGGTCGCACGCCTCATTTCCTGTATGAATTGTGTATGTTTAATTGTGGTAATACTTGGTTGTGTGACTAAGTGGGAGGATCTCCTTGGTTGTGTGGCCAAGTGGGAGTATTGTAATATGGAAATATTACGAGATTATTATGACCACATAAAGATATTACGACATCTTTTATGCAGCTATTTTAGCTACATAATATATTTGATTATCAGTAAATAAGGATATTAAAGATATTCTAAATATCCTACTGATTCTTTTACCCTAATACATGTGCTGTGGTTATTACTATATATTGGGGTTAATCTCTTTGAGAAAGAGATACACAGAAATCAGAAAAACCTAATCACAATTAATTACACTAGAGTTTCCATCACATAAGTTGTGCTCTTGGATTTGGGGTGTGAACAACCGGGTTAACGGAGTCGTGGACGGAGTACAGCACTACCAGTACGAGTACCGAACTAAGGTCAGTACCGTAACTATTTCCTACACAAACAACATCTAATCATGTATTAAACATTGATGTAATATTTAGATCATTCAAATTAACCTTTTAACATGAATATCTAAATCATATGATACCAAAAATATAAAGCAACATGATGTTCATTGACATTCATCTTATAATCCATCTATGTCCTAATTCAATCAATATTGAATCATAACATTAACAAATTCATATATTATCATCTTAACCTTTTAAATTAACAATATATGAATCAAATTGAACCAAGAATTAAAAAACAACTCGGCACACATAAAATAATTTCGGCCGAATTAAAATTTTCATAAAAGTTTTTTTTTTCAAAATTGTACAAATTCAATTTTATGAAAATCATATAAACAATTTCATAGCCCTAAGGCTCTGATACCACTTGTGGAAAAATGTCTGTATACATTCCCTTTAATCAACCAGGATTATAATGAAATTCATACTATATGATTAATAGTCATAAAAGAAATTGCATAATTAAACAAGAGATTAGAAAAACAACCTTTAGTCCTTGCTTTAATGGCCTAAAATTGAATATCAAAAGTATGATACCTCCTAATTGTTGCACCCAAGATTGTTCTAGATATGCCTTGATTTTTGCTAGAAAACCTTTTAGAGAGAAAACTGCTTTTCTTGATTTAGTGTATTGTGAATTATGATGAGTGAATTAAAGAATCAAGTTGAGTCAAAAACTCCCATATATACTCTATATCACACGGATTTTTGTATATTTTGGGGAGAAATTTTTTTTTTTTTTTTTTTGGTAGAAATGTAAGTTATATTTCTTTCAATCAAACCAAATACAAGCCAATTACATCATCAAGTACTCAAGAGTGCTAGCATAAGACCTTACATTCCTTTTAACATCCTAAGCCAGGAGAGATCATTAGCTTTTAATCTACCAGTGTTACAAGCATCTATTCTAGCCAAGAGCAAAGCCTGAACATTCACAGCCATCAAATGAGGACGCAACACAGCAGCCCCAAGTCGACAGTAGTTCCTCTGTTGCCATATTGCATAAGCAAGTCCATTTATAGCAGCCATAGACACTGATCTTTGAAATTTCGACAGCCTTCGCCATCTAATCAACGCCAAACTCCCATTGACCACAGGCCACATCTTCAACCATTGACCCAAAATTCTAAGACAAGCATCAGAATATATACAATCAAAAAACAAATGCTTACCCGACTCAGGACCAGCTCGACACAAGTAACAAAGTCCATCAGTCTGCACTCCATACTTTGCCAATCTGTCAAGAGTAAGGAGCCTGTGCCATCTGATTAACCAGGCGATAAATGACCACTTAGGTACATTGAATCGATTCCACACATCATGGGTCCAGCTCACCTTAGGTTTCTGACCAGAAAGCCACTGATAGCCTTTTTTGATTGTGTACAAGCCATCAGTTGAATGCCACTGATCCCCAACATAGCCATGCTGTAAGATATTTCGAATCCTACAAATCTGCCTCCACGACCAACTAGCAGACAAACTAGGCTCATGAGACCACCATGAGTTGCTTTTCAAGTAGATGTGATTCACCCACTTGACCCAAAGGTGATCCTTCTTCGAGGCCAACCACCAAACATACTTCCCCATAGAAGCAACATTCCAAATTTTACAATTGATGACACCCAAGCCACCATGACATTTCTCCAAACAAACAGTCTCCCAAGCTATCATAGGAGCTTTATGATACTCCTCACACCCATCCCACAGATAGTTCCTGCAAATGGCAACAATTCTTTTCATCACAGCAATAGGTAACACAAATATCGAAGCCCAATATGTGTGAATACTGTTGAGCACCGCATTAACCAAGGTTAGTCTGCCAGCATAAGATAACCTTCTTGCTCCCCAACTTCTAATTCTTGAGCAAATCTTCTCACAGAGGCTAAAACAATCCTTGCAAGAGAGTCTTTTAGAACAAATAGGTACTCCCAAGTATTTGAAAGGCATAGAGCCCTTTCTTAGACCAGAGAACTGAAGAATTCTGGTCAAAACATCAGCAGAGATACCATTACAGTATAGGTCAGACTTCTCTTTGTTCATAATCAGCCCAGAAGATTCAGAAAACGTAAGGAAGGCACTGAGGAGTAGTCTTACCGATTGTGCATCACCTCTAGAAAAAAGGAGTAAATCATCAGCAAAGCACAAATGAGTAAGCTTAAGCTTACTGCACAGAGAGGGGAGAAATTTTTCTTTCCAAAATTTTCTTTCCAAAATATAACACCTTGTTGACCAAGTAATCAAGGTGTATCTTGACTCTTTCCTCTTGGTTTCCTTTAGCTTTATAATATAATATAATATATATTACTATGTCATAATTATGACCCACTATAATATATCATTAAATTATAAATCTCCATATATTTATAATTTGCTAATTAATTATAACAATTTATGTCTAATTAGCTTATATTATATTCAACAACTAAATTTAACATTTTGTATTCAATTTACGAATTACATTTAATTCGTCTCACCTAATATTATTTAATCCTTATTAAATGGCCGTATCATCATCACACTGACTAATCATTTTAGTCAAAAACACCGACTAACCTTTTGGTCAAATAGTAAGGCATTAATATGATTATTTTCTGTAATAATTACATTTCTTAAACACATCCTTTAGGTGTGACTTTTAGGAACCAGTTGATCACCGCCATCTATATGACAATAACGTCAAACTTATCTACCAAGCCAACCGTTATCGATAAACGTTAATCAACTGATTACAATACAAAATGTACCCTGTGAACCTATAGAGGTTTATTTATGTTATTGCACTAACTGTGGAGGACACTAACTCCAACAAAAATATGCACGGACCGTCATGTTCCAAAACATGTTGTTCCGCCCCGCATTTCCCGGCACTAAGCCCTCATCTCTCCCTCGAGACACATGCTTGGCACCGCCAGGTGGTATCGAGACTGTAATGGTCCGGATACTAACTTTTAAGTTTGACTAGCGCTTTACTCCAAGCTCAGTCAAACTGGGGGCTCTATAGATACCCGTATCCATACCCCCCAAACACAAACCCTGTGATGAAATGGACTTTTCACAAAAAGCATGCTTTTAATGTAATGTCAAAACGGTACATTTTGTCAAAAACAGTTGAAGTCATTTAACGCATAAAATGATTTATTTGCATGTCGTGTAAAATGAGTATTCGCTTAGTCATTTTATTTAAACCGACCCAACACAAAAGCAAGCCTATACAACAAAAACAGGCCCACAAACAAAAGCCCAACAACACACAAAACACAAAGACAAGCCTCTTTCCACATAAAAAAGCCCACAAAACACACCTTAACACGTCTCCCGAGACGTCAGGCGCTCAAACCGAGCTCACGTCTAAACACATCTCACAAAAATAAATCAATACAAGACAAAAACATTTTTCGACACGAGACCCGAAAAACCCCTCAAAAGCACCTAAACACGCTCCCCGAGACGTAATACGCTCAAGCCGAGCTCACGTCTAAACACCGTTCACAAAAACAATTCAATACAAGACAAAAATATTTTTCGGCCCGAGACCCAAAAAAGCACGAAACACGAAATACGAAACACGAAATCGAGCCAAGTTACTTCATGGCCCAAAAGATTCTCGACCAAATGCAGCCGTCCCATCTTTCACACACATATGTAAGCACACACGTATGCACAAAACGCGTCACCAAAAGCGGCAGAACAACCAGAAAATCGACTCTCACAGGCGATTTTCACAAGAATATAACGCCCTCATTATTTAAAAAAAAACTACCTCGTCTTATTACACAATAAAAGATAAATACATCAGACTATTCCGAGCGTTACTGCCGTATTTTCTCTACAGAAAATACAAGGCTACAAAATTACTACTACTAATTGCACTCCTACTATTGTTATAGTACAATATTCGTACGACTTATTTAACAAATGTTACAAATGGAGCCGCTTCTTATGTGCACACAGGTTATTATAATAATACCGTCTCACTCCCATAATCGTATACCAAATGTTACAAATGGCCAAATGTACATTATAACTAGCAACTTATAATAAATATAGCAACATATGGACAATATCTATATACAAAATTCAGCAATAGGTCACAACTATTTTATCTTAACTGTCCATATTACTAACCCATACTTATCCATATCCAATATATAATATCCAAATACTTACAATAAGTCTACAATAAAATCATAATTATACCACAATTTATTATAACATAAATATATAATCATATTGTATAACCTTATATACAAAATAGTTATAACTATTACTTATAGTTATTATCATAAATTATTTTACAATAAAGGAGAGTCTCAGAATCATACCGTAATTAGATATATAGCGCGTCGTACTACCTTGATCATAACCCAAACTATACCAGAAGTAACTGACTGCCCTTCCGAAATCACGTAAATTCTCAATGTTTTGCTCTCTGTGTTTTTGGCATGCATGTGAATTATTATTTTTTTATTATTATTTTAATCACCTACTATATTTATAGGGTGGAATTTTGGGTGATGTGTACACAAGTGGTTTGGCTGAGTCATCCCCTTCCATGACATGTAGCATGCCCCCTTTTTTTTTCCTTATTTCCCTTTTATCTATTTTCTACCTTTGTAATTATCTCCATGAATGGTACTATTGTCCTAATACAATAGGAGTAAATTTATGGGTCAATTTTTTATTATAAGTCTCGACTTATGTATTCGTATTAATATATTTTTAGGACGACAATTATTTTATATGTACTAATAAAATGTGTAAGTCTATTATTAGTAAAGTCTTTGATAGTCTATTATTATTTAGGACAAGTATATGTTTAAATCTTATTTACTTTGGGTTATTACATCCTACCATTTTTAAAATAAGTTTCGTCCCGAAACGTGACGTACCTTATCTATTAGAACAAATGGGGATATTTGCTTCTCATTTCAAGTTCACTCTCCCAAGTTGCTTCCGTTGCATCGTGATGGGACCAAAGGATTTTGACCATCTTGATAACCTTGTTACGAAGAACTTTCTCTTTTTGATCTAGTATTTCAATGGGCTTCTCCTCATAAGTAAGATTTTCTTTAACTTGTACAGGAGGTAACTTGATAACATGACTTGCGTCGGGGACGTATTTTCGTAAAAACAAAACATGGAATATGTCATGAATCCTTGAGAGCTCAACGGGAAAATAAAGGCGATACGCTAGGTCTCCTATTCTTTCACTCACTTCAAATGGTCCGATGTACCTTGGACTTAGTTTCTTTTGCGTTCCAATTCTTATTATTCCTTTGGTAGGGGACACTTTAAGAAACACAAAATCTCCTTTCTCAAATTCTACTGCTCCCCGTTTCAAATCTGCATAACTCTTTTGCCGGCTTTGAGAGGTTCGCATTTTCTCTCGTATGATCCTTATCTTTTTGGTGGTTTCTTGAATTAAGTCAGGCCCAATGATTCTAGATTCGTCAATGTCACTCCAACATAAAGGGGTTCTACATTTCTGTCCATACAAAGCTTCATAGGGTGCCATACCTATACTTGCGTGGTAACTATTATTGTACGAAAACTCTATTAGTGGCAAGTGTTGTTCCCAAGAACCTTGATAATCCAAAATACATGACCGTAATAGATCCTCTAGGGTTTGGATGGTTCGTTCCGTCTGATCATCAGTTTGGGGGTGAAAAGCAGTACTAAAGTTAAGTTGTGATCCTAGGGCAGCTTGAAAACTTTTCCAAAACTTAGCCTAAAAGTTGGTATCTCTATCAGATACGATGGATTTGGGTACCCCGTGTAATCTAACTATCTCTTTTATGTACTTCCTTGCCAACTGTTCCGAGTTCCATGAGGTTTTTGTGGCAATAAAATGGGCACATTTGGTTAGTCGATCGACAATTACCCAGATCTCGTTCATCCCTTATGGCGTTACGGGCAATCCTGTCACAAAATCCATGGAAATTGATTCCCATTTCCAGACAGGAATATCTAAGGGTTGTAGAAGTCCTCCCAGTCTTTGATGTTCTATCTTTACTTGTTGACAGGTTAGACATTTAGCAACGAATTCTACTACTTCTTGTTTCATATTACTCCACCAAAAAGTTTGTCGAATGTCCTTATACATTTTATTTCCTCCAGGGTGAATAGAGTATCGGGAACTGTGAGCTTCATTCATGATCTTCCTCTTCAGAGTTTCTAAATTTGGTACACACAACCGTTTCTGAAACCAAAGTGATCCATCATCTTGAATTAGAAAACCTGGTGCTTTTCCTATTTGTTTATCCTTACGGATTTTCTCTAATTGTCGATCCCCTCTTTGAGCATTCTCTTTATCTCGTCACTCAAGGTTGGTACGATGTCTAAAGCTGCCATATGCCCAATTAAATATCCCATAACCATGTTTACATCTGTTCTATTAAGGTCGTTTTGAATATGAGGTTGGTTTGCCATTAACATGTTTAAGGTAGGCAACGGCTTTCGACTCAAGCTATATGCTACCACATTTGCTTTCCCTGGATGGTATTGGATGTCTAAGTCATAATCTTTCAGAAACTCAAGCCATCTACGTTGTCTCATATTGATCTCCTTTTGGGTAAAAAGATATTTCAAGCTCTTATGGTCTATATATATACGACATGAAACCCCATAAAGATAATGTCTCCAAATTTTTAATGCTAAAACAACTGCAGCAAGTTCCAAGTCATGAGTAGTGTAATTCTGTTCATGCGCTTTAAGTTGTCTAGAAGCATATGCAATCACTTTCCCATTTTGCATTAGTACACAACTTAATCCCTGTTTGGAGGCATCACTGTACACTTCCAATCCCTCAGTGCCTTTTGGTAAAGTTAAAATAGGGGCTGAGGTAAGCCTATTCTTCATTTCACAGAATGCTCTATCACAATTTTCACTCCAATCAAACTTGATTCCTTTTCTAGTATGGTTCGTAAGAGGTTGAAAAATCTTTTACAAATCTACGATAATATCCTGCTAACCCCAAAAAGCTGCGTACTTCAGCTACGTTCTTAAGCACCGGCCAGTTGGTAATCGTTTCAATATTTTGAGGGTCTACTTTTATTCCTTCCCCAGATATAACATGATGGCCTAAGAACGTGATCTCCGCTAACCAAAATGCACATTTCTTGAACTTGGCATATAATTGATTCTTCCTTATGGTTTCCAAAACTACTCTTAAGTGGCTAGCATGCTCTTGTTCATCCTTAGAGTATATAAGAATATCATCGATAAAAAATGATAACAAACTTATCCAAATACGATTTAAACACTCTATTAATTAAGTCCATAAAAACTGCAGGAGCATTAGTGACTCCAAAAGGCAGTACTGCAAACTCGTAGTGTCCGTAACGGGTTCTAAAAGCAGTCTTTGGAATATCCTCAGATTTTATTTTCAGCTGGTGATATCCTGTACGCAGATCTATTTTTGAGAAAACCGTACACCCTTAGAATTGATCAAAAAGATCGTCTATCCGAGGTAGTGGATATTTATTCTTTATTGTGACCTTGTTAAGTTCTCTATAATCTATACATAATCTCAAACTTCCATCCTTCTTTTTGACAAACAGGACCGGTGCTCCCCAAGGTGAAATACTTGGTTTTATGTATCCCTTTTCCAATAGGTCATCGATTTGTTTCTTTAACTCCTTGAGTTCATCTGGGGCCATTCTATAAGGGGCTTTACAAATGGGAGTACTTCCCGGTGCTAACTCAATTGTGAACTCTATCTCACGGCTTGGGGCACCCCTGGAATGTCTTCAGCGAAGACATCCACAAATTCATTAACCACTGGTATATTAGCTAATACCGGTTCAGATTCTGATGGTTTATAAATATCACATAAGTACCCTTTACTACTGATAGGCTAAGTCGCATTCGCCTAATCAAAAATAATACCAAACTCAACACTAGTGTAGCTAGGGTAAGTCGGGATCGTATCCACAGGGAGATGGTCGCAATGTTGGTTATTTTTAACGATTCTAGTCTCGGTTCGAGTAAGGGTTTGGTTTACTAGAGCTATAGCGGAAGATAAGGGTTTAAACGATAAGGAAAAGGTCTAGGGAGTCGGGGATAGCATAGGCAAAGCTAGGATAAAGGATTGTGACAGAAATGAGTCGGGAATCGCAAGTTCTAAGGAATAGGCTCCGGTCCTAAGCGTCCTCTAGGTCTCAAATGCGGGCTCTCGCAACTTACAAGTGAGGGTCCTAATGGTTAGTCTCGTGCCCTACCTTAAACTAGGCTTTCGTTCTTAAGTTTAAGGGTGGAAAAAGCTTGCTAAACCTTGGCCAAGGGATCAACAAACACGATCAAGACAAGACAACCAAAGACACATACAAAACCCTCATCAAAACATCACCAAAAGCATCCTTGACTACTCACCCATGATCACCCTTCCTCCCTAGATAAAGGACTACTCACTCATGATGAAAACAACAACAAAAGCAAAGGAGAAAGATAAAAACATGATCAACAATGAAATAAATTGAAATGATAATCAAAGGAGAGGAAGTATAAAACAATACCAATCAGAAAATCCACAGAGAACAAGATGAATTCAAGCAACAAACCGAAATAAATGATCAAAACCAAAGCAATCCGAGTCGGGAATTGAAATTACAAAAGTATAAAAGTATGAAACCTAAAAATTCTTGAGAATGAACTTTGAAATGTTATTGAAATGCTGTAAAAATTTCGTTCAAAGTTATAATGTTTAACCCCTTCAAATAGACGATGTATTCAAAGCACACGAAGAGTCAAGACCCGTCCCAGGGCCACGGGACAGGTCATCCCGGACAGGACAAGCACAAGACAGGTCCCTGAGCTACGGGACACTCATCCCGTGTGATTCAATTTTAGTTCCTCTTTTTGCCACTTCTTGTACTTAGCTTTATTTGCAATAATTGTTGTCCCAAGGCTAAGGGACGAGGCCTAGGAGTAGGGACGAGGCTTAGGATGATTATGAGACCTTCAAATCCCGTCCCACGGTCCCGGAACACCTTCATTCATCGAGATATGGCTCGTACGCAACCGAAACGGCACGAAACCAACTCGAAACACTTCAAAACTTCACGAAACTTTACGAAACTTCACGAGACTTCCCGACAAGCATCCTAAACTCCAAATTAGCGCGTTTACCTACAAAATAGACATAGAAACGCAGCAGGGCCAAAACGGAGAGAAATAGGAAGCAAAATGCAAGTAAAAGCACGGGAAACGCAAAGAAAAGCTCGTGAACAAGGGGCTATAAGTACGTAAATATATGACACATCAACTACCTTGCCTTATTAATTTTAGAGCTTTTGGGAAACTTATAATTCTTCCATCTTTATGAGCTTTGTTGTTTTGGAAAATTATATTACCTCCATCAGACCTCATAATTGTTACCGAATTTTCATGACAATCTACCACCACATGATTTTTCTTAAGCCAGTTCATTCCTAATATTATATCAAAATCTTGCAAATCAAACTGGATAAGGTCGGCTAGGAAATCAGTTCCTTCTATTGTCAAAACACAGTCTTTATATTGGGTAGAACATGGTGTTATCTTTCCCGTGGGTAACCCAATTTGAATTTTTAACTCCTGACTTTGAGGTGTTAGATTCAGTTGCTTACTCAATGATAATGATACAAATGAATATGATGAACCTGTATCAAATAAAACATTAACTGGAGTGGAGTTAAGCAAAATGTTACCCGTGACTATGTCGTTAGAAGGGTCTATTTCTTGAGGGTTCATCACATACACCCTCCCTCGAGTTGAACCTGGTTTATGAGCTTGATGTCCTAGGGCTCCTTGGGGCGTTAGTACTCTAGAAGTACTAGCACTACCGACAACCGTAGTTTTGGCCTGTGGACATTCATTTTTCTTGTGATTTGGACTTCCGCATACATAACATCGCATCATCGAATATCTACATTGAGCAGTCGTGTGATTGGTACGACCACATCGGATACAGAAAAGTCCTTGATTTCGTTCCTGAGGTTGATTGACAAAATTTCTTCTCTCTAACGGTTAAGGTTGTTTAGAGAAATTTACTCCTAATGGCCGATTTCCTACAAACTTTCTTTTATGTCCGACCTGTTTCTCCCCACTTTCCTTTATTATCCTTTCCGCATTGGTGGCTTTATCATACATTTCCTGGTAGTTTAAACAGGTATGGGTAGACAGTCTATCCCTAAGACTCCAATTTAGTCCTCTTTCAAATCGGTTCATCCTTAACTCTTCCGTGGCTACCATATGTGGGGCAAATTGGGACAACTCCATAAACTTAGCCGCATAAGAAGTCACAGACATCGGTCCCTGCTCTAACTTATTAAATTTATCTTCTTTCTGTCGCCTAAGTGAAGGAGGATAAAATTTTGACCTCATAAGTTCCTTAAGTTTCTCCCAGTCGAACCCATCCTCATTTTTCTTTTCCTTCACCGTCTCCCACCATAAGTCAGCTTGTCCTACCAGATAGTATATTGCAAATCCTACTTTCCATTTCTCCAGGCAATGGATCGCCTCAAAAAGTTTATCGAAACTCCTTAACCAGTTTTCGAGTTCAATGGGATCTAATTTTCCATCATAGGTTTTGGGATTATAACTAGCCATCTTTTTAAATATTTAGTACTATCCTCTTCATTATGCAAAATTATTATTCCTTATTGCTTCGGCGATTATTGCTACCAAACTCCTTAAATCTGATTGGTCATTAGGAGCAGGTTGGTTAACGTCGAGATTGTTAGGCTGAGACATCTATATACACAAAAAGCTTTAGTTAGTGTGTGCGTATTGACTCATTTTATCTTATAAGCAAAATTATAACTAATATAACCAAACCATAAACATACATATATAACACACTACTTTATTATACATAGTTAATGTGTACATACATATAATTTATATTACACAAGCTATATTATACTCCCTCCGATTCACCAGATTCTTAACATTTTCCTTATTGGGGTGATTTTCCATTTCTTAACATTTCCCTTTTTGGAAAGTTTTTTATCTCACAATTAAATACTACCCCACTTGTTTCCCACTTGTTTTCCCACTTATCCACCCATTTTTTTCGTCCACCTTAATTATTGTGCCAAAAGCAAATGTTAAGAATCCGAAAATCGGAGGGAGTACATATTTATTATATACAAACGTTCATTTCCGAGGTGGCAAGGTTTAGTTTGCCGGTTACGTTCCAAAATTTGGCAACTAACTTCTCTTCCAGGCCGTTACGCTATAATAGATTTCCCCCATTACTCCTCCACTTATTTCACCTTATTTATTTACAACTCAACAAGTCTAGTCATACACACACATCAATTATCACTTTTTATGGAAATGACGTCTGCTTCTGGGTCCTCTTCCTCTCCAGGCTCCTCATCCTCTTCAGGATCCTCATCTCCCTCAGGATCAGGATCCTCCTCTACCACAACTGGGTTATTTATTGCACCCCCTCCACCTCCTACCGGCTCATCCTCATCTGTTATATAAATTACCCTTTCTGGTTCAAATTTCTGCAGTTCCCACGCTAAGACCTCAAAACTTGGGTTCCAGGTGTCGTAGTACGCTCCCCTAAGAAGGTATCGGGAGTGATTCGGGACCCCATTTATAATAAGATCAGAATATCTCTCTTTAAATGCCCTACATGGAGGAATATTGGGCAGAGTTTTGATCAGACAATCCGCTCTATAGGGTTCACTCATTGGATACCCTGGAAATAGGTGGTTGTGCTCATATAGGGCCGTCCTCAAGCGATCGATATGGTTGGACACTCGGCCATGTGGGTCCATGGTCAAGTCGTAGGGATGTGGAGGATTCATATCGTTATCTAGAAGAGACAAATCATTAAAATATCATTAGTATCACATAAAAAATATAAATAACTAAATAATTAAGTACCAGGCAATATTATAGTTATTAGTGTAGCTACCTTCTATCCCTCAATTAAAGAAATAAATTTTCCTTTCCCAAATTTCACTACTAGGCTCTGATACCAACCTGTAACGCCCTCATTATTTAAAAAAAAAAACTACCTCGTCTTATTACACAATAAAAGATAAATACATCAGAGTATTCCGAGCGTTACTGCCGTATTTTCTCTACAGAAAATACAAGGCTACTAAATTACTACTACTAATTGCACTCGTACTATTGTTATAGTACATTATTCATACGACTTATTTTACAACTTAAATTGATCATAAACCATCATTCCTGCTGCTTTCTAGTACCATACCTAAAAAAGATATAAATATAACGGGATCAGCCAACCACCGGCTGAGTATGACCTTATTTGCCTCCTCCCTCCCCAGTTTTAATCTCAATCCTACTACTACCTATGGTGTTAATATAATATTTATCCTCATTAAATTTCATAACCCAATGATTTATTATACCACATTATTTCTAATGGTCTACTATTATACAAGAGAGACACATTACGGAGTTAACACTCCCCCAGGCTATGCCCTCATCCATGTACACAGGATACTCAGGTCTATACTAAGACCCACTCGGCTATATATACTGCCGGATACCAGAATCGTCATTCACATGGAGTCGCGCCCCCTTCTATGCACACAGGTTATTATAATAATGCCGTCTCACTCCCATAATCGTATACCAAATGTTACAAATGGCCAAATGTACATTATAACTAGCAACTTATAATAAATATAGCAACATATGGACAATATCTATATACAAAATTCAGCAATAGGTCATAACTATTTTATCTTAACTGTCCATATTACTAACCCATACTTATCCATATCCAATATATAATATCCAAATACTTACAATAACTCTACAATAAAATGATAATTATACCACAATTTATTATAACATAAATATATAATCATATTGTATAACCTTATATACAAAATAGTTATAACTATTACTTATACTTATTATCATAAATTATTTTACAATAAAGGAGAGTCTCAGAATCATACCGTAATTAGATATATAGCGCGTCGTACTACCTTGACCACAACCCAAACTATACCAGAAGTTACTGACTATCCTTCCGAAATCACGTAAATTCTCAATGTTTTGCTCTATGTGTTTTTGGCATGCATGTGAATTATAATGTTTTGATCATGGCCCTAAAGGACTCCTCTAACCATGCCACTAATCACTTATAGTGGACTTTCGGACCTAGTTGTGCATGTTAAACTAAACGGTATATAATTGAATTAAATTACGGTAATTTAAAACAAAAGAGAATAGACCTTCTTTAAGGCCTCAAATGGCTTCACTTGTGATCAAAGTAGATCACCTCCTTCCTTAATCCACCCAAGGATTAATAACCAAAATATTACTAGTATTATATGCTAGATAATAGTAGTAATACACTTAATATTGTAGAGATAATATTGTGAATTTAGTAAGAGTAACTCTAGTATAATACTTAGGTATTTACTCTCCTTTTCATGTGATTTTGTGAGCTAATATTTGGAACTTATAAAGCTGATTTCTCATCATCAAAATGAGCTTATAAAATGGGTATATATAGGCAAGAGATAGTGGAGGAAGTTAGGCACAAAATACATTAAAAAATTGATCATAAAAAATGATCAAATATGGTCTTTATTGACCATGCTTTGGTCCACCAAAATTGGCCTAATATGGGCCAATTTTTGGTCCATTTATTTTGGAACATATTATCTTATAAATGATCCAAAATCATTTTGGGTCCATTCAATATTAATTACCCATTTAACACTTAAATAGAATAACTAACCAAATGAAACATACTTGACAATTAAGTAGTACAAATGACAATTATATCAATATATAATTTGTCAATTTTGACCTTAATTAGCTAAACTATATACTCCACTTACTAACCTATAAATCATATTTATTCACTAATCCACTATTAGTGATAAATATCCCATTTAGTGAATTAACAATTAATCACTAACTCAAAGTATCACAAATTGTTATTATTCAGTTATCATTATAAAAGAATAATAATTCTTTAGCTCTGTATCTAATATACGTCTCACACATTATCTTCTCTTGACTAACTCTTTAGTCATAATATTAAGTGTCTAGTTATACTATATCAAATATAAATAACTAGCTTGTATTGGTCCTCCTCCCTATAGGTGTGACCGAAAGGGATCAGTTGATTACCGCCATCTCATGACAGTAACGTCAAACTCTAGCAAGCTGAGCGTTACCGATATACGTTAATCAATTGACTTAAAATAAGCCGTTTATCCCAATTATTCCTTTAATGAGATTTATTAAGTACTCGCAATATTGTGGAGGACACTCACTCCAACAATCTCCCACTTGTCCTCACAAGTGTTGCGATACCAATTCTCTTGTCACTTTTGATCTCCCACTCAATGCAAGGTGTCTTTCAGGTCGCACTTGCAATTGATCTGATCTAGAGTGGTTTTCTCGATCTGGAGAGTAACTGTCTGACCGGAAAAATCTACCATAGATTACTTCCGAGCGTGGCCACGCATTTCCAGTTATTTCTCCTCGAGTGGCCCTGAGATACTGAACCCCGACGAGGGTAGACAATTCCTGTTACCCTGTAGGCCTGCAATCGAACACAGATCACCATGACCCAGAATATACCCTGTAGCCTCCTTTTACAGCACGACGTAGGATATAAACCAAAGTCACTCGAAAACTGTACTGACTCAGACAAACAGTTAACAGTCTAAAGAATCGACTCAAAGGAATACTTCAGAGATTCTTGCCACGACCAGGCAACAAAAAGAACTCTGGTTAATGGTCACAAATTTCAAACAGAGTATCCCATAGCCTGCCAAAGTAATCGACTGATCATACTGACTATGACCTATGGTTACTGAACTCACCATCAAATCGACTTACAAACCAATCACTAGAGAGACGTCACCTCATATAAGTGACTAGGGGCTAAATACTAGGTTGATCCCGCTCACTTTAATAAGGTTGATGTTGTCTCTACAACCTATCGGGACAAACCGAGTATAAACAATATAAAAATTGATTAAATCATAAATGCTATATATATAATAAAATTAGATGATCATATATCAAAATAATTTTACAAATCCAAAACCCTTTTTTATACCCATCGAAACTACATGACGGTTATGTTTCGATTGAGGTAATGGTTTGTTAATGGGTCAATGACATTGTCGTCTGTCTCCTACATTACATATCATAACTTCCTTTCTTTCCACATAATCTCTAATTACATGGAATTTCCAAGTACATGTCTAGATTTATTACTAGACTTGGGCTCTTTAGCTTGAAAGACCGCCCCATTATTGTCGCAAAAATGGGAACTGCTCTTCACTTTGGGGACTACCTTTAGACCCTCTAAAAGCGCCGAATCCAAATCGCCTCTTTCGCAGCCTTCCGATGCGCTTATGTACTCGCCTTCCGTTGTAGAGTCCGCTATTACCGGGCCGCTTGGAACTCTTCCAACAAACCGCACTCCGCTCATAATGAAGACATATCCCGATTGAGATTTCAAGTCATCTCGATCGCTTTGAAAACTAGCATCCGTGATAACCTTTTATACATAGCTCATTATCTCCTCCATAAACAATAATCAATCCTTAGTCCTTCTCAAGTACTTAAGGATATTCTTTACCGCTATCCAAAGGACTCTCACCGGATTAGCTTAGTACCTACTCGCCATACTAAGAGCATATGACACATCCGGACGATGTACACATCATAGCTGCATATGATTGATCCAACTGCCGAAGCATATGGAATTAATTTCATGCGTTCAACATCCTTTTGTTCAGTAGGACACTGTGATTTGCTCAGAGTAGTCCCATGACCCATAGGTAAGAACCCTCTTTTAGAGTTCTTCATGTTGAACCTATCAAGAATTTTATCAATATAAGCTTCTTGACTTATCGCTAACGTCCTTTTGGATCTATCTCTATAGATCCTGATGCCCAAAATTCTCTTAGCTTCTCCCAAGTCCTTCATCTGGAAATGATCTCCTAGCCAGCTCTTTACAGAAGTGAGCATAGGTATATCATTCCCAATTAGTAGTATGTCATCTACATACAATACTAAAAATACAACTTGGCTCCCACTGAATTTCGTATACAGACACGGTTCCTCAACACTTCGAGTAAACTGCTCGCTTAATCACCTGATCAAATCGGTGATTCCAACTCCTGGATGCTTGCTTAAGACCATAAATGGACTTCTTGAGCTTGCAAACTTTCTTAGGATTTTTATGATCGATAAAACCTTCTGGTTGTGTCATATACACCTCCTCATCCAGAATCCCATTCAGAAAGCGGCTTTAACGTCCATCTGCCAAATTTCATAATCATGAAATGCAGCAACTGCAAGAATTATCCTAATGGATCGAAACATAGCTACTGGAGCAAAGGTCTCATCATAGTGTAAACCATGAATCTGAGTGAAACCTTTAGCTACTAGTCTAGCTTTGAAAACATCTGGGTTTCCATCCAGTCCGAATTTGATTTTAAAGATCCATTTACACTAAAGAGGTATGACTCCTTCAGGTAAATCTGTCGGAGTTCCAAACCCGATTTTCTGACATCGAATCCATTTGATTTCATTGCCTCAATCCACTTTTCGGAGTTAGTACCAGAAACAGCCGCTTTGTAGGTAGCAGGCTCGTCACTTTCAAGAAGTAAAACGACCTGTTCATCTCCTTCTTCAATCAAACCTAGATACCGATCAGGTGGGTGACTAACACGCCCTGACCTTCTAGGCTCAGAAGGCATGACAACTGAGTTAGCAACAAAAGAACCAATTTCTTGTGTCACAACCTCAGTTTGTGGCTCTTGAACTTCGTCAAGTTCAAATTTTCTCCCACTCTGTCTTCTAGAAATAAATTCCTTTTCTAGGAAGACAGCCTCACGAGCCACAAACACTTTGTTCTCGTGACGGTTGTAGAAGTAATAGCCACGTGTTTCCTTTGGGTATCCTACAAAGATACATTTCTCAGATCTCGGTGCTAGCTTATCGTCAGGCTTACTCTTGACATATGCATCGCAACCCCATATTCTGAGAAATGATAGAGTAGGGACTTTCCCTCTCCATAATTCATATGGAGTTTTCTCAGCTGCTTTGGTCGGGCTACGATTCAGGTTAAGAACGGCTGCCTCAAGTGTAAAGCCCCAAAATGAGTCCGTAGCTCACCAGACTTCATCATCGAATCGAACCATGTCTAATAGAGTTCGGTTTCTTCTCTCGGCCACACCATTCAATTGTGGTGTTCCTGGAGGAGTCAATTGTGATAAAATACCACAATTTACAAGATGATCATCAAAATCATTAGATAGGTATTCACCTCTACGATCTGATCGTAAAGCTTTGATTTTCCTATCTAATTGATTTTCTACTTCATTTTGAAACTCTTTGAATTTTTCAAAGGCTTCACTCTTATGCCTCATTAAGTAGACGTAACCGTATCTACTTAAATCATCAGTGAAAGTAATGAAATAGCTATACCCACCTCTGGCTGAAATTGACATAGGACCACATACATCTGAATGTATCACCCAAAGAACTCACTAGCTCGTGTTCCTTTTCCAAAGAAAGGACTACGAGTCATCTTGCCTAAAAGACAAGATTCGCAAACACCATATGATTCAGTAGTCAAATGGCTTCGTAAGACCAAGAGAAACTAGTCGTCTTACGGCGTTTGTCATTTATGTGTCCTAATCGACAATGCCATAGGTAAGTTGTATTTGGATCAATTGCTTTGAGCCTTTTATTTTCTATTTGATAGACGTCTTTTGCCAAATCAAGTATATAAATACCAGCAATCGATATTGCACAACCATATATCATTTCATCGGATGAAATAGTACATTTTTGATTTTTGATTACAAAAGTAAAACCTTCTCAGATCTAATACTGGACATAGATATTATATTCTTACTTAAAGTCGGTACATAATAACAGTTATTAAGACACAATTCTAAACCGGAAGGCAAAACAAGTACATATGTTCCTACTAGGACGGCCGCTACTTTAGCTCCATTCCCTAGCCGCAGGTCCACATCTCCTTTAGCTAGTTTTCTTGTTCTTACCAGCCCCTGCAAATGATTACAAAGGTGAGAACCGCAGCCTGAGTCAAGTACCCAGGTACTAGCTGAAGTATAATTAACGTCTATCACATAGATTGAGTAGGAAAGCTTACTTTTGGGGACGACCTTTCCAGTCTTAATGTCCTCCAAATATTTCGGACAGTTTCTTTGCCAGTGTCCGACACTAGAGCAATAGAAACATTTCGTGTCCGGTTTGGGCCCGTTCTTCGAGGATTTGGACGTACTTGCTACAGGAGCCTTGCCCTTATCCCTCGTACTAGCCGATTTATTCCCTCTTTTTGGGCCGGGCTTAAACTTCCCTTTACCTTTAACCGACATATTAAACACCTCTCTACGACTGCTCCCACTAGCTCTCATATCAGTCTCTGCTTGTACAAGCAGAGAGTGAAGCTCATGTAGGCTTTTGCTCATATTGTTCATATTATAGTTCATACGAAAGTGAGCAAAACCCTCATGTAGAGAGTGTAGAACTCGATCAACCGCAACTTCTTGCGTGATCGCAATACCCAGCCTGCGGTGTTTCCACATACTCAATCATTTTGAGTGCGTGGGTCGACACGATCGCCCCTTTGCGGCGAGCCTCGAAGAATTTAGCGGCATCAAGCTGCGAGATTCGGGAGCTGAGAAACTGTTTGTCAACCTTGTGTCGATTTGATGCGATGTCAAACCCACACACCTCCTCTCGTTGTTCTTGTTCCATCGAGAAGAGTAGAACATTACGGATCGCATTGGACTCCCTATGATACTCATCATAGGCGCCCTTAACAATGAGGTGGACGAGGCGTCGATGCAGAGGGAAGGGTCAACCAAGTACCGCACTTGCCATCCGCTATGGCAAAGACTACTGAGATTGGCATCCCAATCCAAAAAGTTGCTACCATCGCCCTTCAGGATATACTTATCCATAAAGGAGCGTAGCCAAGAATCTCGCGCTAGATGCGCAGCGGTAGAAGGAGGAAGAGAATTATTAGGAGGAGGAGTAGAATCATTAGTTGGAGACGCCATAATTAATAGAAAATCTACGTTTAAAAAGGAAAAAAACTATAAGCATTCATGATAAACAATTAAACATAAAAGCATCCATATAAAGATCTCCCACTGATTTATATGAATGATCCCGAGATCCAATTTTAGTTAAAATTGGGGACGGTTTAGCCGTTCCATACCAATCTTAAGTAATCTTGGTGAGTCAACCTTTGACTGATTCTAAAACTTTTAGAACTCTCAGTCGTCAGATTTTACTTAAATCCGACTACTAGCCCTAGAATACAAGACTTGTCTTGCATTCTATTGAGTCCAACCAATTTTCACTTGTAATAACTCGTTTATTACCCTTTTTACCCAAGGTAGAAAGATTACATTCATGGAGGCGGACTGCATCTGACTTAACAGGGGATTTATAGGTGCTACTAATTGGTAAGGCTAATCTCAATTTTAAAAAAATGAGAGATCTTGTCGATTAATCATTAATTCCCTTTAAGTGAACTAAATAGGCGAATTCTAGACGATTTTTATCGACAATCTATCTATACTAGTCGGTTATTTGATTAGTTTGGCATGTTTTAGCAGGTGACACTAACGCGCTAAAATAAAATGAAACAAACAAGAATTCCTAGTATGGCCATCTAGCTAATCTAATTAACTAGTGTAATACAATTATTTACAAATTGGAAACCAACGCCTTTGGCCCCTATATGGAATCTTCGTTTGGAACTCCTTTCCAAAATGGCACCGTCTTGTAATTGGATCACCGTCTTCTTAAATAAATACAAATATAATCCTATTATACATATATTTCTAAAAAGAATAAATAATCAAATACAAGGGTGATACGAGATCACAATTATATTACAAACCGATCGGTATTCCCTTTCATTACGGGTCCTAAATACCGATTAAACTAGGCCATACTAGAATTAATGCATTAAATAAGAATCACATTCAAACCACATGCATAAACAATATAATCCGATTATATAAAATAAAATAAAATAAATCATGCCAAACTAACAATATACCAATTTAACTTGAATATCAATTTATGATCTTTATCGTCTATTAAACCAAGTTTTTAACCATTTAAAAAGTTGGATCAACACTCAAACCAATTTTGAGCTTATACTAAGTTTCTAAACTGATTTAGAATGATAATTTAGTCACCACTAATTTACTTAGCATAATTTGATCAAAATTGCTAGTTTTTATCGCTTTTATCGTGAATCATACGATTGCTTGCCAACACTATCATAACCCTTATGAAATATACCAAACTCAAACTTTTGAATTCTGGTCCAAGTTATACAAAAGAATAAAAATTAATTCGACCCCAATAAATTGGGTGGTAATTCTGATACAATGAACTCGACACATAAATGGGTGGTAGTTCAATTAAAATGAACTCGACCCCATAAATGGGTGGTAGTTCGATGAACTTCGACCCCATAAATGGGTGGTAGTTCGATGATCTCGACCCCATAAATGGGTGGTAGTTCTAAAACAAACTAAATATAAAATATGGCAGCATTTCGACTAAAAATGAATAAATTTGACTTTACCGATTTAGCTGTTTTTAACCGTTAAAAACTAACTAAACTAAATGAGATTAATTCTTTTAATTTCAAAATTTTAATCTCAAACACTTGAGTATACTTGTGGTATGTCAAATTTACATTTTAGCTAAAATTAACATGCAATTTAGTCAATTAAACCGATTAATTGTCAAAAATGTCGTGTTTTACGTATTTTAGCCATTTTTAGTCGCATGTTTATAAATAAAGCGAAATATTGTAAAATTAATTTACAACCAGAATGATATAAAGATCATAAAATGAACATGCAAGTCATAAAAATGTGATCAAACTCATTTTGGTCACAAATTTCAGCTCTAGGCCAAAAAAAAACACACTTTTACGGTTTAGTAGAACATGCAACAACAGATGGCTCTGATACCACTTGTTAGGATCATGGCCCTAAAGGACTCCTCTAACCATGCCACTAATCACTTATAGTGGACTTTCGGACCTAGTTGTGCATGTTAAACTAAACGGTATATAATTGAATTAAATTACGGTAATTTAAAACAAAAGAGAATAGACCTTCTTTAAGGCCTCAAATGGCTTCACTTGTGATCAAAGTAGATCACCTCCTTCCTTAATCCACCCAAGGATTAATAACCAAAATATTACTAGTATTATATGCTAGATAATAGTAGTAATACACTTAATATTGTAGAGATAATATTGTGAATTTAGTAAGAGTAACTCTAGTATAATACTTAGGTATTTACTCTCCTTTTCATGTGATTTTGTGAGCTAATATTTGGAACTTATAAAGCTGATTTCTCATCATCAAAATGAGCTTATAAAATGGGTATATATAGGCAAGAGAGATAGTAGAGGAAGTTAGGCACAAAATACATTAAAAATTGATCATAAAAATGATCAAATATGGTCTTTATTGACCATGCTTTGGTCCACCAAAATTGGCCTAATATGGGCCAATTTTTGGTCCATTTATTTTGGAACATATTATCTTATAAATGATCCAAAATCATTTTAGATTCATTCAATATTAATTACCCATTTAACACTTAAATAGAATAACTAACCAAATGAAACATACTTGACAATTAAGTAGTACAAATGACAATTATATCAATATATAATTTGTCAATTTTGACCTTAATTAGCTAAACTATATACTCCACTTACTAACCTATAAATCATATTTATTCACTAATCCACTATTAGTGATAAATATCCCATTTAGTGAATTAACAATTAATCACTAACTCAAAGTATCACAAATTGTTATTATTCAGTTATCATTATAAAAGAATAATAATTCTTTAGCTCTGTATCTAATATACGTCTCACACATTATCTTCTCTTGACTAACTCTTTAGTCATAATATTAAGTGTCTAGTTATACTATATCAAATATAAATAACTAGCTTGTATTGGTCCTCCTCCCTATAGGTGTGACCGAAAGGGATCAGTTGATTACCGCCATCTCATGACAGTAACGTCAAACTCTAGCAAGCTGAGCGTTACCGATATACGTTAATCAATTGACTTAAAATAAGCCGTTTATCCCAATTATTCCTTTAATGAGATTTATTAAGTACTCGCAATATTGTGGAGGACACTCACTCCAACACTTATGTATTCGTATTATTATATTTTTAGGACGACAATTATTTTATATGTACTAATAAAATGTGTAAGTCTATTAGTAAAGTCTTTGATAGTCTATTACTAGTGTTAAAGCATGTGCGATGCACGAGTTTTAATAATGTGTATTTAATAATTAATTCATGATTTATTGTTTTTAATTTGGATTCAGTACAAATATTTAAAAAAATCAATAAATATGAAGAAGGGTTATTGATATCCTGTTCATTGTAATATATAAAAAAATATTGAGGAATATAGAATTATATAAATGTAAAAATGTTTATATAAATTTGTACAGTTTTTAGCTTATTTATGAATTATGATACTATGTTGTCGTTATTATTTTCATAGTATTTGTATTTCATTACTAATTATACCTAAATTTTCTTAGTAACCTTGTTTGTGACTTTAGTTGATTAATTTTATATTCCTATACTATACCCCTTTAACTATGATTTATTTTCTTAGATGCACGATAAATTAGTTTGAGATTGTCTCAAATAAGACTTAGCTTTGAATTAAACTTTCTTTAGGAGAGTTTTATTTAAATATTTGTATCTTATAGAAAAAAAATTAATTGCTTTAAATTTTATTAGATTATAAAAATATTATTTTTATAGATTATCAAATAATTATGGTAAGCGTTACCCATGAGCTGTTCAATTTATATGAAGAGGTAAATGTATCTTGTTGAAAATAATATAATAAACTTAATTTCCATAATATTAGTCTTAATATTTTTGGGTAAGTTTTTATTCAAATTATTTAAAGAATTGATTACTTTGAATAATATATGAAAAAATGTTAATGGGTAGTCGTATGAAATTAAGGAAAATGTTAGTCTTTATATTTTTTTTATCTTTGTTTTCTTCATTTAAATTTTGTAGAAAGCTAATTGCTCTTAATAGAATTTATTAGAATAATTTGCAATTTAATAGATTATCAAATGATTATTTTTCTTAGATTATCAAATAATTATGGTAAGTGTTGCTCACTTTGATTAATAAGTAATTTAAAAAATATTTTTAATTATCAATAATAATTTATAACCTAATTTAATGGTAATATATTATACGAATAATATAATTGTATATTATCGACTTAATACTTTTGAATGTAAAATTTGGGTATTTTGTCCAAAACTACGTTATTTATGCTACATTTATTTTTAAAAAATGGAAAGTATTGCCTTAATTATTTTTATTTTGGAAAAAAACTACCAACATTCATCTACGCCATGTGAAGTAGTTTTTTTTTCCATAATTTTCAGATGCTCTCCTACAAAACTGACATTAACTATCAAATCAAAACTTAATACGATGAAACTAATTCAAAGGTTAAACATTATAAATTATAAAAAAATATCATATAACGATAATTAATGACTTTATTTGATATATGACAATCAATAAATCTTGTATATCTATTTTACCTTTCATGTTACATATAGTTTTGCTATTGGTTTTATAATAATCAAATTTACTCAATGAGAACAAAAAATCTTGAACTTAAAATATAATTCTACAATATATACAACAAAAAAAAGGATCATCACCAATTCAATCAAGCTATGTTTAAATAACAAACATGGTAATTAAAAAATATAAAACTCTTCAAAATTAAATATTTTTATCAAATCAAATACACCGTAAAAAATAGAAATAAAACAAATTGTACTCATAACAAAAACATACTAAACTTAAACTAATACTTAAGAAGATCAAGCTAATTTTTTTATGTATATATTAATAAGCATGAATTGTAAATTAATTAGTGAGATTTGATTTGAATCATTTGATCTTTAAGATCCTACGGTTGAGATTTAGATGTAAGACTTAAAAAGATAGGGTGGACTTACATAATCCTATTTGTATGTATAAAGAGGATCTAAGACACAATTAAAAATTATCTAATGTACGATAACTAAATAAGGAAATTTTTTAGATTATTTTTTTTTGTTTTTATAAAATTAGGAAAATGGTTAGTCTTAATATATTTTTTAGCTGAATTTTTGAATTTTTTTTATTTGCTAGTCTTAATTTTTTTTAGGTAAGTTTTTGTTTAAGTTGTATATATAGAAAGATAATTACTTTAAATTAAATTTATTTTTTAGGAGAGATTTTCTTTTAATTTTATAGAAAACTAATTTATTTAAATTATATTAGATTATCAAGATATTATTTTTATTAATTAATCAAATAAGTATGATAAGTGTTACTCAATATCTCTCCAATTTATATGAAAATGTAAGTGTATCTTATGGAAATTAAAATAAAATACTATTTTTCCTAAGGTGAGTCTTAATATTTTTAAGTAAGTTTTTATAAAGAACTAAAATATTTTGAAAAACATTAGGAAAAAGGCTAAAGGTTAGTATTATAACAATAGGAACAACGCTGGTCTTAGTATTTTTTAGCTTACTTTTTTTGTTTTTTAATTTTGGTGAAAGTTAATTGCTCTTAATTGAATTTATTTCTAGAAGAGTTCTTCTTTTAATTTTATACAAAACTAATTGTTTTGAATTTATTAAATTATCAAATAGTTATTTTTTATTAGATTATCAAATAATCATGGTAAATGCTGTTCACTTTTATTAATAAGTAATTAAAAAGTATTTTAATCATCAATAATAATGTATATACAAATTTAATAAATTATGGTGTGGGCACTCTAAAAATACTTAGCAAAACTCTCTTTTATGTAGATGTATATAGATATGAAATATATAGTTTTATTTCTAATTATTAAAAGAAAAGCTTTAAAAGGGGATAGTAAAAAATAAAATTTGAAAATTTGTCATCAAACTAATACACCATGTTCATTCTTTTTATACCTAATTTTCAGATATTATCATAAAAAATTGACATGAACAATTAAATCATAACTTAATACGATAAAACTAACTAAAAAATCAAGTATAATGAATAGTAAATATTATTATACAACAATAAATAATGATTTGATATGAAAATAAGATAATCAGTAGATCATGTATATCTCTTTTTGTAACACCCCGTGTTAATTTAATTCAATAATTAGCTATCAAATATTAATTTCAAATCCTAAAACTAATCTTAGCCACCTATCCTTTAAAAATTCAAAAAAATGCTAAGTTAAAATTACTATTCACAAAAATAAATGTAAAACCTTTTATTCATAAAATTTAATTTCTAACATATTTCGTTTTCAAAATAAAAACGGACTTTTATAATTTTCCCGTCTTTGAAATTCAGGTCAACATTTTCAAAAACGCAAATCAAAAAAAATCAAACAATCAACATCAACATTTTTGAAAAGCAAACTTAACATCCACACTTAATGAAATTGTAACCATTTTGTTTATCCTTAAGAAATCTTATTTTATTAATAAACTAGTTACTATTTCAATTCTATTAACCTAACACTTTCATAAAACCTCGAAATTTTAAGTTATAACTTCTTTAAACTGATAAACGTTTTGACGAACGATTATAATTATTTAAATCATTAAGATTCAATGAAAAAAATAAACTTTTCGACCAAGTAAATTTATAATCAGATTTCGAGGGTTTTAGACCCGATTTTTGTTTTGATCACCCGTCGAAGTTTATTTTCGTTTTTATTTCCAATCTTATTTCGAAACATTATTTTAAAATCATATATTTCTTTTCGAGACTTTTCACGTGCACGTAAATCGAAATTTTCGAAAACGAAAAACCGAGCCCATGTGAGCCACCATTAGGCCGGCCACTTTAACCACATGCAAGACCACTTTAGTCTTCCCTACTCTTACACAAGCCACCCTAATTCACTACAACATCACTTCTCTTACTCTACATCCATCATCACTTCCTATTTTATTATAATAAAACATTACTTATTAATTTAATCTAAACTTACACAATACTCTCCCAAATTATACTACCTTTTGTTTCATTATTTCACAAGAGCAAAAACACCCTCATTTCTCCTCCATATTGCCGGCTCCCTTTACTCCCTTTACTCCTTTGTTTTTCTTTCATTTTCCTCCTAAAAACACATTAAAACAAAACCCTAATATTACCTTAATACATTACTACTATTCTTAGCTAATTGGTGGGTGTTGAAACTTATTAGTTCGGGTGTATTTTTGAAGGTGAAGACGGGTACTTGGGTGAAGAATTAGACTTAGATAATATTGTCGATCCGGACAACCAATAACTTTGCCGATCAAGGTGACTAACTATGTCTTATATTATCCTTTTAGTAAATTAATTTGTTTTGTTATTATGATTTTATGAATATGAAAATTATGTTAAATATGTTAAACATCACTTGTATGTAATTATATGTTTATGTGTTGTATAATAAAATGATAATAACTAAATAATATGTTAAATAGAGTATTGTAGTAATATTATTCATATGTTAGTTAAATTAATTTTGAGCATTTTAATTTATGTTCATATGATTTTTATGTTTAGTTATGTTTTATTAGAGTAGTAATCATATATAAAAATTATGTGAAGTATTAACTTTGAGTTTAAAGTGATTAAAAATCGAAAATAAAATTATATACATACTTACACACACACTCGGCATTTCCCTTTTTATTTTGCAAATTTTCACTTTTAATTTATGTAAATTATATTTTAAGTTAAGTTAGTATAAAATGGAAGTATCCATGTAAAAAGAATTAAATTAGAAAAATAATTTATAAGTTATTAAAAGTGAAAATGGTATTCTTGAATTGTGTTTTGATGTTCATGTGTGTTCTTGAAGTATTCATGTGTGTTCATCATTTTTGTACACTTTGATTTCATTTTAGTTTATGTTTGTTAATAATTTGTGTTTATGTTTAGTTATTACTTTATATATTGTTAGTCTTATAATATAAATCCACTTAAAACATTATAAATCATTTAGAATAAAAAGTTAGAAATTTAAAGTGTTGAAAAACACTATTCATAATTATAAATGAAATTTTTAGTAAATTTCATTTTTGTTTAAATCGTTTTAGTATAATTAGGATAATTAAAATATAAAGACTTTAAGCTAAAAACCGATAAAATCGAAAAATGAAATTTTAGGAACACCTAAGCTTGCTCACGGCATTCTTCTTATTTTTGGGTTAAAATTTGTTTTTATCACTTTTTAGTTTATTGTTAAAATAATTTAATTATTAGTTAATAAGTTAGAATTAAGAAATTAAAAGAAATAAATCAATCTTGACATGTACATTAAACCACACGACATTCTCTTTTTAAATTGACTAAATTTGATCAAAATGAAATTATCACTAAGTCACTAAAGTTAAATAGTAATTAGAATTGAATTTTTGTATAAATTGTTTTAGTTATAAATGAAATACGATAAGCCGATGAAAAAATGTTAACCGTTATAAAAATGAATTAAATCGTGTGATACTACCTTTGCTATTGGATTATTGAATTTGGACATACGGACTATAAATGAATCACCCACGATACTATCACTAACTTAAATAAATAGACGACTAAATTTAACCGAGTCTTACATTTTAAAATATTTTCACAAATCACTAAATACAAAATGAACTTAACGTTTTTAAAACTAGACTTTTGGATATTTTCAAAAATCACTAAATACAAACCGAACTTAACGTTTTTAAAACTAGACTTTTGAAATATTTTCAAAAATCACTAAGTACAAAACGAACCTAACGACTTTGAAACTAGAATTTTTGTACTTAGCAAATAAAATGAAATTTTAGTTTATACTTAGGAAATATATTAATATATATGAATACGTATAAAAATACGTATAAATATAAAATACGTACAAGTATAGGAATACGTATAAGTATAAAAATACGTATGGAATACGAAGTATGAAAATACGAATACGTATAAAAATACGTATAAAATACGATGAATAGTGACCAATGAATAGTGAATAGTGAATAGTGAAAAGTGAATAGTGAAATACTGAAAATAATTGAAAATTTTACTAAGTATAGAAAAATTTAAAATGAATAAGTAAATGACTTAAAGTGTTTTGAAAAACACTTAAATAAAATTTGGACATACTAATCAACGTTTCAATTTAAAATCTTAAAAATGTTAATAATTAACAACACTTCAAATAATAAACGAATGTGTTATGTGATCATATGAAACCTACCATTCAAATAAATCGTTTGTGATGAGACTAGGAGAGTCTAGAAACATGTGATATGTAATATCAAATAAATAATAAATCATGAGTATGTTTAAATAAAAGGTCAAGCTTGGGCCTCAGATAAGGGAACGTCAATCGTGAGTGAAGTGGGGTTAAGATAGTCTTGTGGCGGTCGCCATTGCCGGACAAGATAATTGAATATGCCAAGGCTTTTGTCTCAGGCTTTAGGAAATAGTCGTTTTATCCTGAGTTAAGGTGCTCTATGATTAGCATAGCCCATTCTTAAATTGGATACTAGTGTACATGTACTAGACTAGGGTTTTATTCCCTATTTCGCTAAAGTTACCAGGGCACCGCAAGTGGCGATTAATGCCGATTATAGCGGTTCAAGTCTCCTTGCCGTGTTTCGTTCTTAGTGGGCGCGACACTAGCATTCGCTCTTGCCACATGTAAAGATCACTTGACGGGATTGTATCTGAAGTTCGAATCATGTCGAACACTAGAGGATGAGATGCAAGTATTATAGTATTCGGGCGTGGTTTACGAGTCGAGTAAGTCTCTCAGACTATGGAAGTGAGATGCAATCGATCAGAGTACAAAGACCTACTCAGTGGTCAGGCTCGTAAGCAGTATGTGTTGTTTGTTGTCTGATTAAATGAGAACGAGTGTGTACCATCTTCGAAAATTAAAGACCACAACTTTCTGAAATGAATCGAGTCTGTATGATGATTATGATACATTATATATGTTTGTATGCGATCTGATATCGCTTTGTAATCCTGTTGTATATTGTGACACTATTACTATGCTATTATCTGTTATTTGCCTTCCTAATTGAATACCATGTTTATATGATTTATCGCTTTAAACCGCAAGCTTATTATGACTTATATGTCTTTATATGCTATTTGAATAAGCATGTTTATGTTTTATCATAATGTTATGTTTATAAAGCGATAATATTAAACCAAAGTAATTGAAATCGAGGGTAAGTATGAGCATAGCTAGTCCATCGTCATTCAACGGCATCCCCATCGATTTATTGTGCGAGGTAATCATGGACCTAAGTCGGATTTTGGGCGGGCCATGCAACGCTTTTTACGCTTTACTTTATGTCTTTTTATGTAGAGATTTGTAATATATAAGACGCTACTTTTTAAATTTCCGCATAATGAGTTGTTTTATTCAACTCTTGAATTACGATGTAACATTTTGGGTTTTATGTATAATTAATAACGCTGGTTTAAGACTTAATTAATTTCCGCCTTAGTAATTAAAGTCGACGAAAAACCAGGTTGTTACACTTTTACCTTTCACGATACATAGTCGATTGATTTTGTAATCAAGTTTATTCAATGAGTACCTCAGATCTTGAACTTAAAATATAAATCTGCAATATACAAAGGGAAAAAAAATCATTATGAATTCAATCAAGCTATGGTTAAATAACAAACATGATAATTAAGAAATAAAACTTTTCAAAATTAATACACATATCAAATCAAATACACGAAAAAAAATAAAAATAACACAAATCGTAATCATAATTAAAACATAATAAACTAAAACTATTTAACCCGGTACATTGGAAGACAAAGCTACAGTTTTTGATATATATACACATAAAAAAGGTTTGAAGACTTACCTAAAAAAAATATCTTATATATCATAATTAAACAAATAAATTATGTGTCATATAATTGTTTCTTTCCAATTTTTTATTTTATTGAACGCAAATTATTTAATCTATTTTTCAAATGAATTTTTTTAGTGGATGAAATACTTTAATATTTATACTCATTTGATAGCATTTTTCGTTTCGAAACTAATGATGTTATTTTTATATTATTTCAACAAATACATTTTATGAAACATAATAATCAAAGACTTAGCTAAAAACATTCTAATGTTTCATAATTAAATAAGGGAATTATTTCTCATATAATTATTTCTTTCCAAATTACTATATTTTCACAATTTAATTTATTTTTTTAATGTAATTTTATGATTGGTCTAAATCTCCTTAGATTAAGGAGAGCGCTCGAAAAAACTCTCTTTTATATATATATATATATATATATATATATATATATATATATATATATATATATATATATATATATTGATTATTTAGGACAAGTATATCTTTAAATCTTATTTACTTTGGGTAATTACAAAGAATCGCCTCTTAACGGGCGATTTGCAGCCTGGACCTTTTTGACACTGGCGATTTCACAAAATTGCGGCTCAAAACCCCTATAAATACACCCCCACCCGCACCCCCCCCCCCCCCCCCCCCCCCCCCTTTTTCAACCATTATCACCATGAATTATCATCACTCCTTCTCTCTCTGCACCTCACTTGCACCGATTCGGACAAACGGGTTCCTAACCCGACCCGGTATTGGCATTATGAACCTGTCTTCGTAATACGGTTGTAGTGATTCGTATTCCTAATCTGTCTTAAACATCGCCAATATCGCATAAGCAACGACCAAAATCACTAACAAACGGACACCACTTTTACATTATGCAAATTCTCGTTTACGCATTAAACGACTAAACATGATTTCGACAAAACTTGTACTGTTTTCATTAGTCTTAAAGCATGCAAAACTGAGGGTTTTAAACAAACTTTTACATACACATGAGTCGAAAAATAGCATTTAAATGATAATTCAAACACTGAATTATTGCTTTGTGCACATTTCCCACAGCAACCCGCCATATCTTTGACTTTTACATTTGCTTTTACGCATATTTATCGAGTCATATATCATACTTGTACGTAGCGGTTTGCATTTGCTCAAACATCGAATTATAAACTGTTTTGAAGCTAGTAATGGCTACTTTTACGTAGACTTTTCAATTACGGTTTTTCATAAAACATTTTGACAAAACTTTCGGAAAGTACCCTCACCCCGAATCCGCTCTGGTTTCACAATTGCCTTAGACGGATAGGTATCAACGCACCTTGAACTCTAAGATTTGAATCTTCGAGTCCAAGACGCGTTGAACGGGTCCAAATTCGCTCATAATTTGGTGGCGACTCCGAAAGCAGCTTTTAAATGATTTTTCGATATTTCTTTAAAATGCTTTAAACAATTTACGCAATGACATCCCCCCATAGCAAATCGAGCAACTTTCGAGCGCACCTTTACGTGCCTTACACATCTTTCCCGCGTCGCGCATTCCGGCCCAAAACATTCGAGGGCGGGCGTGCGCCGGGTGTCGAGAGGTATCCCAATCCGGTACCTTCACTAACCGCCGCCAGTTCCCTGCTAGTCAACCAGAGATGGAGCGGAGTAGCACCATCGTGCGGAGTAGCCTGGCTGACTTGATGCGGAGTAGCATCGGGGTGTAAGAGTAAGCACTGAGTGAGGGGGAGCAAGAAGCCAGCCGACACACATGTGAAAGGGAGAGATTGTTGAGCTTGGTTCCCATGTGTGATAAGAGCAAACAAAGTCCCACATCGGCGGATTAATAGTGAGGTGACATGTTTATAAGTAAGTGGGCTACTCCTCCTATCACCAATTGGTTTTAGGATGGAACCTCACTTGCTTGTGGGGTTGGCCATCTCACTTGTTCTGTAAGCCCGCTGTGGGGGACTCAACAAAAGCTTAGTTTTGATTTTTCGAGTAATCATAAAGTACATTTCCCTCGTCCGTTGTTAGGCTAAGTTGAAAGGCACTCCCAAGTATCGAAAACGAAAATCCATTGGAATTCGTGCAAAATTTGTGCTTTGACTCTATGCGGCACTCCCCCAATATAAATATTTGTTTTAGCAATGTTTTCATGTAAACCATACCAAAAGGCAAATGTGACCAAAGCATCGGGTATAACTTTTACTAAGACCATCCCCATTGAGGCAAATGGAAGTGATCATGACCACCCAAATAATAATAAAATTAATAATAAAAGTTACTTTTTAGCTTGATTGGTTGCAACAAGTGATCAATATAAGACTACCCGTTCTTGACCACTTGAAACATGAATTTACTATTTTTATTGGTCAAATATTTACTTTTATGATGGTCATAAATGGGAGGTGAAAAATAAAATTGGTCATGAACAACTTTTGAATATTAGTAAAATATTAATTCTTGTTCATGACCACTTAACAAAGGTCATGCAATGAGGATGATCTAAGGAAATGTGACCACGTACAAACGCCATCAGATCATCAGCGGAAATTAAATGTGTGAGCTTCAAGTTAGCATGTTTTGGGTGAGAAGAAAATTAAGGTTGATTTATGATCATATTTTTAAATAATCTAGATAAACCTTCATGATGAAAGTAAATAACATAGGCAACAAAGGATCCCCTGCTGCAAACCTCGTTTCCCCTCAAAGTACCCGCATAATTCACCATTAATCTTCAAAGTGAAACGCGACGATTAACCTTTTGTAGGCTAAAAAAAATTAAAACTATACTAGAATCGATAAACTTTTGATGAAATTGTTTAGGGATATTTTCAATTTTACCCTTCACGTTTTTCATTTTCTCACATATACACCTATTTTTGGGGAAAAAGATTATTTTTTTTTTTTTTAACAATCACATTTTCAACGACTTTAAATATGGTGGATTTTTCCAAATTATACGTCAATTTGAAGAAACAATCATGGTTTTCGGAACTTGTACTCAAAAGTTTTAGTCTGTTAAAGTTTAACTTGCTAGAGATACCCCTAAATTTTATATTTTATCTATAATATGGCCATTATTTATCTTTTCGTTGATTTAACTAGTTAAATAATTCATTAAACTTGATAATTTATCATTTTCCTTCCTCGATTTACTTTTATTGATATTAATGAATAGAATAATGATGTTTATATAGATATTGATGATAGATGTTTGCAATAAATTATTGATATTAAGAATGGACAAATTTGATGTGAATTGGTTGGTGTTAATAACAGATATCGTGGTATTATACAAATAATGGTTTAAAATGATAAATTATTAGTTGAGGGAAGACATTAGGAGCACTGGTTGGCAGATTGACATGTTTAATTGACGGTTTAAATTTATGTAGTGTTGAAATTGGTTATATTAAAAATAAAACAAAAAATTTAGGGTTATACGGGAGAAAAAGTAAAAAAGTCAGGATTATACCGTAGAATGCTTAAAAACGTAAGGGTATAACGTAGAAATCAGAAAAACTGAGGGGTACACGATAGAATATCTTTTTTTTTTTTTTTTTTTTTTTTTTTTTTGAAAAACAAGGGTATAAGTCATAAAATTAAAAAGGTCATCTAGGTTGCATGGATACTTCTAGTTTTAGGCGTTCCCGTGTCGGACACGGACACTCGTCGGACACGCCTCGAAATGTGTTGAACACGCCTTAGACTGTGTCCCCGGTTTTTTTTTTAAATAAGACGTGTCGGACACGGCCCAATCAACTCGAATACGTCCCGTGTTTGAAGGACACTCCATAATACTAACTTTTTCATTTAAAAAAATAAAAAATTGATTACAAATTCCTAAAAAGTGTGATAGTCACTTAGTCAGTAACCACAAAACAAATTTGTCACTCATCTTCTCCTTTTCTCACTTCTGCCGCCCATCACCCTTCCACACCTTCAGCTGCCTCCGACCGCGCCCTTAGTCGGTAACGAAAAAACAAGTAGTGATTTATTTGTTGTTTTACGAATTTGTGAGGTACAATTGACTTTAATTTACATTTCGGTTGTAATAAGTTATAAATTCCCTTTAATTTAACATGCATATTGGTTTTCTCTTGCCGTGTCCCGTATCCTAAAAAATCCGATTGCCGTGTCTCGTGTCCCGTATCGTGTCCGTGTCCGTTTTGGTGCAAACCTAAAAGGTCATACTCCCTCCATTCATATCCACACTACCACTATACTATTTTCATCCATTCAAATCCACACTACTACTTTCCTTATTTGTTTCAATTTTCACTCAATATTTACACATAATGTCAACTTTGGCCCACTTTAAAGTATAATTTGTACCAAATTGTTGTCCTTTTATTATTTCTTTAATCATTTCTTAAAACCCGTGCAAAAAGCATAAGTGTAGTGTGGATATGAATGGAGGGAGTATAAACTATTGATTTAGACTTCCGTAATTATTGAATTAATTTAAGTATAAACAATAGTAAAATTGTATTTTATTCAATTACTTATCTACTACTTCCTCCATTCCGTTTGGTTCTATACATTTGACCAAAACACGGTAATTAAGATAGAAGAAAATCAAGTGGGGTAGACAATAGAATTACCAAACTACCCCTACTTTATTCTTTAAAAAAGGACATTGCAAGTGGGTTGGGTGGGGTATTAATGAAGGGTATATTGGTCTTTTAGTTTAATAAAGTATGGACCAAAATAGAAATGTATAGAATTGATTGGAATTTCCGAAAAAGGAATATGTATAGAATCAAATGAAATGGAGGAAGTAAAATATTGCAAATTAAAACTTCATACGAGTAGAAAATAAGATTAGAAAGGTGAAAGAGTGACAAGTGTGAAACATGCTTATGTCTCAGTCCCTGTCGAAGACTCGAAGATGCAAATTGCAGTCACACCAGTCCTCACGACTTATTTTTTCCTAATACCCAAAAAACAACTCATAATTAATTGGTTGACTACTTTGTAAATATACTCCCTCTATTCAATTCCATTCACAACATTTCACTTTTTCACATTTTATTGGAATGTCGAACTTAAAATATCTACAATTTCACTTGATAAAAAAATCTAAAAATTGGATATAATATCACTCTTCAAAAGATTTAATCAAACAAGATCACACACGACTATATTTTCATTTATAGATCATTTTAATTTCAAAGATTCTACATAGTTGAATAATATAATAATAAAGAAAGTGAATGAAATTGAATGGAAGGAGTATAACAAAACATTTGCTTTTAATACTTCGTAATTTTTTTTTGTTTAGCCAATCTCTTCCGTACCTCAACATTGTACGTCATAACAAATTCCCGTAGTTAGATTTGCAGTCACATTTTCCAAGAGGAAAGGAAGCTTCTACGCTTGGCTTTGTTCTACTTCCTCCATTCCATTTGATTCTATACATATTCCTTTTTCGGAAATTTCAATCAATTCTATACATTTCTATTTTAGTCTCTACTTTATTAAACTAAAAGACCAATATACCCTTCACTAATACTCACTCAACCCACTTGCAAACAATAAAGTAGGGGTATTTAAGTAATTTCATTATCTACCCCACTTGATTTTCTTCTACCTTAATTACCGTGTTTTGGTCAAACGTATAGAATCAAACGGAATGGAGGAAGTACTATTTACGACAGTACGAGTACTGAAAGTATGGCAGTACAGTCGTAAAGATGAGTCAAACAACAAAATTCAGGTATACTCTCTCAGTCTCTCCAGTGATATCCACACTACAATTATTTTTCAACATTTATCAACGCAAGTTTTTCGCGTTAAATATCATTAGTTATGTTTTTACAAAAAATTATAAAAGTTAAATTTAAATTATGTACTCGTAAAGATGAGTCAAAGATGATCTCACATGAATATATATTTTCACTTACGTATCGAGAGATAATTGAAATTGAATATTCAATTGTGAATAGTGGTAAAAATAAAAATGTGTAGCGTGAATTTGAATGAAGGGAGTGAATGCAAAAATATTGTTGTTCAATATTCCTTACAAACTAATTTTATGTATGAGTACTTATTTTGATTTTGATTTTGATTTTCCTGTTATAAAAAAAAATTAGGATTAATTACAAATAACCACCATATATTTGTGTATTTTTGCAAATTACCATTATGTATTCACATTTTTACAAGTAACGACCTAACACTAGTGTATTTATATAAATCACCACCGTATTTTTTGCTTTCGAGTATCTTTTTGTCTTAATTTTTGTCTTGCAAGTTGAAAAATCGAAATCTCTATGGAAAATCAAACTCCAAATTCATATGAAATTGACGACTTCTCTAAATTAATTTTAGTTCATTGAGAGTTTGATTTTTCTTTCGAATGTTATGAGAAGGTTATTTTGGTATTGTAAATTCTACTAGACAAAAATTAAGACAAATAAAGCTCGGAAAAAAAAATACGGTGATGATTTGGATATATACACTAAAGTTATGGGGTTATTTGTAAAACTGTAATTACGTGATGGTAATTTGTAAAAATATGCACATACATGGTGGTTATTTATAATCGGTATTACTTATTCATGTACACAATTACTCGTTCCTGTACACTTTTTACCCTACTTTTTCCATTTACTACCCCTCACCCGCTTTCGCCATGCTTTTTTCTCTCTTTTCTTTTTCACCCTTTCACAATTATACTGCTTAATTTCACCCTTTCACAATTAGATTGCTTAATTTCACCATAATCAAGCAATTATGACGGATAATCTACCCTTTCATGAGGTAAATTTAATTTTTTTTAACGGTTGTTTTAATAATTCAACTAAAATATTATTTATTTAACAGTTTATTAATAAATACGACTTTAGTTTGAATGTTAATTGCGATAAAATACGGAGTATGTTGTTAAAACAAAATCAAGAGACAATGATACGGAGTAGGCCGTGTGTTGTGTGTTGTGTGTTGCTTCGTGCGTTAGGGTTTAGGTGCTTCGTGCTTTTTTTTTTTTTTTTTTTTTTCTTTTTTCCTTTTTTTTTTTTTTTTTTTTTTTTGATGTAATATGTTATTATTTTTTTTTTTTTCTGTGAATTAATTAATTAAAAAGTCTACGAAATTGAGTAAAAAAAAAATTGTACAAAAATGAGTAAAAATGTGTACACAAATGAGTAAAAAAAGTGTAAAAGGAAAAAAAAAAAAAGTGAGAGAAAGGAGAGATAAGAGAGAAAAAGTATAAGAAGTTGAAAACATAAAGGGTATAAAATGGAAAAAGTGTACATGATTGAGTAAATCATGTACATGAAAGAACAATACCCTTTATAATTTATCCAAAAAATTATAAGTGAAATCCAACTTATATTGTTGTTTAATTTTCCTGCGAAACAAAATTTTGTTGTTTAGTACGAGTATTACACATAAGATTTTTAGTGAAGTTTTATACTGTTGGGTATTACAATTCAAGTCCCACATCGGCGAGGTAGGGAAGTTGCACCTATCTTATAAATATACTATCTACCTTATTAGTAAGAGGCCTTTTGGGAAGGTCCCAAAACCAAATCCTTGCGGGCTTGGCCCAAAGTGGACAATATCTTACTAATAAGGTAGTAAGGACGGTCCTAACATACACTACCTTCATTGTTCCGTTTATCGAGGTTATTTTTTGACTAAAAATATTATGCAAACATATCAAACTAAACAATCGAAAAAATTGTAATATAAAATCCTTGCGAAAAGAGTTTTCATATGAATATAAATTTAATAATAATTTGTAACATTTCAAAAATATTAAAACTGGAATTGAGAGTCTTACAATATAAGAAAGTCACATGTTAAAACATGGATGGGAGTACAAAATTGAAAAAAAAAAAAAAAAAAAAGAATGAGCAAATACGTAATATGATTATACACAAATTGTTTGGTGAGAAGGTCTCACAATATCGTTTTTGTGAGATCTCTCACACAGAGGTAGTTATCGAGTATTGCTTTGAGTGGTTTTCTTTATTGACTTGTATATCTTAGACGTGAGACGATTGAGAATTTGAGATGGTCTCACAATATTGTTAGTATAAAATCTCTCACACAAATGGGTAGATACTAAATGTTTTGGTGGTTTTCTTAATTAACTGCTAGGTCCTTTCTTATGAGACTCACTATTAAAATAAAATAAGGAATAATTCATTAATACCAGGCTACCAGCGGCTGACGGCACTTATAAGACTATATAGATGATTATAGTGAAAACCAAATCAATAAAAACCATTGAACTTAGAATATATCGATTTTATATCAAAAGATAATATAACAATTCGACGCATCATCCTATCGCAATCTCCATATAGTGTTCGAGGGATCATTCGCTTGAATCAATGTACATAATTGAAAAATTCCTTGAATGAGCTTACATGGTGATTGATGATAAATTTACATCCATTGAAAAGACGTCCATCCACTGAATAACTCCTAACAGAAAAATGAAAATACAAATGAGAAAAGGACTTACCCTTCTCAGTATAAATTTTATTGAATTACAAGCTCTTAACATCAATAAATTTGTCGATGATAGCCCGAATTTTTTATGGCAATTAAAGGTTTTTGTATTTATTTATTTTTTTCAGAGGAGAGGAAAGTGGCTAAAGGTTTATGTTTTTGAGTAAGTGACTAAAATATGACCACTTTAACACTTTAAATGATTACTTTAACTTTAATTTTAAGGGGGATGATATGGACAGTCTTTTCTAGGCAGTCTCTCAAATCCTCTCACATCGAATTATTATACTGTTTTCAGTGGTATAAAAGTCAATCAAAAGGGAATACTCCCTCCAACTTTTCCATTTAGCCCCATGGGCCCACTTTTCTCCTCACAAAAAATAAGCCCATGGGGCTAAATGGAAAAGTTGGAGGGAGTATTATATTATATTTTAATAAGTTGTGAGAAGAAATGATAACAGAGAATGTAAAAAGGAGAAGATAGATAACAAAACTCTAACTTTTAATGTTGGTGACATTAAGAAGAAAAGTCATCACATTCGGGTATAAAGTGGTACTCCCTCCATTTATATCTATTTGGATCATGCTGTTATGGTTCATATGACGAGACGCATTTTGTAACGGTAATATATATAGTTACATATTATAAAAAATTATTATAGAAATTCAATTTTAATATTGTGTTTAAGAAGACGAATAAAACAAAATCACGCGTGACTATATTCTCAACTATATATCAACCACAATATCAAAAATTCTATGAGTACGTGAATAGTGGCAAATAGTGTAAAGATGCAAATGAATATAAATGGGGAGAGTAACATCTTGATCACTTATAATACGTTATACGTGTGAAATTGTTTTATGTTACACGTTATCATTTGTTTTGGCAGTGAATGGCTTTCCTATTCTATTTTTTTTAATATATACTCCCTCCGATTCATCAGATTCTTAACATTTCAATATGGCACAATTATTAAGGAAAGCCAAAAAAGTGGGTAAACAAGTGGGGGAAGAGTATTAATCAAAGAATAAATAAAGCATGTGTTAGTAAAAAAACTATCCAAAAAGGGAAATGTTAAGAAATGAAAAATCACCCCAGTAAGAAAAACGTTAAGAATCTGGTGAATCGGAGGGAGTATGAAAACTAGACCAATTACATTGAACATCAAAAGAATCTTGACAATTAATTAAGAGCGTAACATCCAATTTTAAAAAAAAAAAAAAAAGAAAAAAAAAAGTAACAACCAATTAATTATAACCGTTTGAAGAATGAGGCATACGGAGTAATATTTACAAAATCATTTATCTGATCTGGACCTTGGTTTTCTTTTAAAATCTGAACTTGGCAAGTTTTCAACTTGGTAGCAATCTTTATATAAAATAATAAGAAAGTTCGTTTCACCTGAAAATTGATGTAGAGTGTATGCTTCTCTCATAGTAACCTAGTTATGAGAAAAATAGTACTCCGTATGACTATTCGGTTTGTTGGAACTACAAGTATACGAAAAATAAAGGTCATTTTTAAATATTAAAATCTTTAGTTTTGGTTGTGATGGACTAGTGGCGGACTCAAGATTTGACATGAGGGGGCACTGTACGCAAAAAAAAAAAAAAAAAAAAAAAAAAAACAACTAAACTGTATGACAAAAATTGGGTGCGATTTTAAAAAAAATGTACTTGATCATTTAAATCATCCAAATAAATACAATCGGCGTTGATGTAGTTTTTTTTTTTTTTGTTAATTATGTCTTAATCATAATGTGTCTAATATATGCACATACCAAGGTATTGAAAATATAATAAAAAAAATTATGAGATTAAAAGTAACGAAAAACCAGGTTTAACCGTATTATTGTTCATTTGCTCCGTATTTAGGAAAAGTATTGACAAAGTAATCAATAGAAACTACGATTTTCATCAAGTAGTGTTAAATGCCTAGAAAATATATACATGAAAATAAATTGGTGTTAAAAAAATTAATTAGACTAAAATAAATTAAAGAAGCATATTGCGAGACAAAATAATAAAAAGATGGGAAATGGTGGTCCTATGCATCGAACCCTTGACCTTCCAAATAAAATTTAATCCTCATACCAACTAAACTACTGCCACTTGATGTTACATTGCTCTTACGAATACTATGGAGTAGTTTGGTTTTTTTTATTTTTTTTTGGGGGCAGGGGGATTTAGGATGAAATACATAGCTCTATGGAGTAGTTTTTTTTTTTTTCTTTTTTTTTGGGTGGGGGGTGGGGGGATTTAGGGATGAAATACATAGCGGAGGAGATATATACTCTATGCTATATAAGTAAAATAATACGGAGTAAGTATTATTTTTAACTACAAATAGAAGTTAACGGTGACATATACTTTGCTTTGTCCGAAAAGAAGACAATGGAGAGAAATACGTGAAGACTAGAACAAATGAGAGACTTTGAATTTGTATAATTTTTGATATGTTTATATTCATATGTCTTATTTTAACAGACAAAGTCAAATGAGAAGAAAATTATAAAATAGATCAAGGAGTACTACTTAGACCCATTAGGTTATTTATAATTATCTTCTTTCTTTATTTGGATTCATCATAAGTTTGACTTTCTTATTTTCACCCAAAAACTTAATTTTCCTTTTGAAAATTTTTTCAATCAATTATCAATTTTTACATTTATCAACTTTAAGCTATTACGATAAATATAATATTCCTATTTTTCCATATTTTAAATATAAAAGCCTTTTATATCGGTGAAAAAGACAACTAGCTAATATCCTATTTCTTTATATTTTCTTAATATTTATGTAAAATTCAAATTGAACTTCATCATTAAAAAGAATGGAGCATAAATTATTAATACACATTTTTAAAATCCGTGTATCGCACAGGCTTAACAGCTAGTTTATGCTAATTTCAAAAATTAAAAGCACTCCCCTTTATTGTTTAAAGTATGATGTTTTTGTTTTACGAGTTGATACTTCGACTTTATTTTTTATAAAATATATTACTCTAAAAATAGAAAAGGTGTAGCATTAAATTATTAAGAAAAAAGTATTTTTTTTGAGTATATATTTGATTTGATGATATAATCAAATAAATTATGAGATCTTAGAGTGAGAACTATGTTTCTTTTATATAAGAAAACTTATTATAATGAAGGGAATGAACAAATAATTTAAACCCAAAAGAGTATCATGCATATCTGTTTATAATACTATTAATAAATAAACTACTCCCTCCGTCCCGGTCATTTGTTTACACTTTCCATTTATGGGTGTAAGGGTCATTTGTTTACACTTTCCATAAATGTCTATGGTGACCCACTTGTGGAGGTGGACCCAACTTCCTTAGCCAATCACATTGTTTTATTTTACCTACTTTGTACTTATATTATTATTTTTATAGTTTTTTTTATTTACCTCTCTCCTCACATCGATAAATGTGTATAAAGTAAATGTAAACAAATCACCGAAACGGAGGGAGTATCTAATTTTGTATTGAAAGATAACAATTTAAATCACTTGTACACAAAACTTAATAATGGTTCAATTGTTGATTTAGATCATTTAGGTCACTAAATTTGATATCAACTCGGCCCGCTAGGAACTTATGAAATATAAATCATAATAGTCTAAATTAAATGGATAGCTAGGCAAAAAACACACTAATTAATATATTTTGCCCTAATCATCCACGTACAAAAAGTAACCAAATCACTTAGACACAGGGGCGAACAAAGAAAATATTTTTTTGTGTTGCAATATATTTTAATAATGTATATACGATTATATCGTCTTTTTTTGTCTTAAAAAAAACCTGATGCAAGGATTTGAACACGAGAATTCCTCCCAAATTAGATAGGAGATACTTATTTTCGGATGGACGGAGTAATGTGTGACATATATAGTCTTCAATCTTTGAATTTTAGCAAGCATGTAAACAAATAGGTAGAATACATGGATCAAAGTAGATATATATACTCAAAAAAGCAAACATGATATATAAACAAATAGGTAGAATACATGGATCAAAGTAGATATACTAAATAATAAATAGGTAGATTACATGGATCGGAGTAAATACAGGGGCGGACTCAGAAAATTTTTTACCGTCTTTTTGGTCTTAAAAAAAGCTGATGCAAGGATTTGAACACGAGACATCATACTTTGACATGTTCTAATTCCCAGCGCCTAACCAACTCACCACCATCAACTTTGTTGTGCAAATCATCTCGTTATTATATATAATAGTTTCTAAATTTTTAACGTATACATGGGTCGCCCCTGCTTAAACACACCTTCACTAACAAACACATAAAAATAAAATCTATTTAAAAATCACAAATATTTCATGATATCTCAAAGAAAGAAGCCTAATTACAATTACACCATATATTAATTTTTTTTCCATTAAATTAAGTAAAACTACTAGTACTAAGTAGAATATACAGCATTAGGATGTTCAGGAAGTTTACTAGGCAGGAAAGCCAAGTAAACGAGAAGAAAAATAAAAATAAGAGGAACGAATAGGAAGCACGATGGTGGCGGCGGCGGTGATGTCGGAAAAATGAGTGGTGCAGAAAGTATTATGGCTGTTAGAGCCACCAAAAACATGGTTGAACTCCAGCTGAAAAAGTATATTTCATTGTTGTTGTTTTTATTGTTATTTATAGTACTCATTGTTTATATGGTGAATTGGTGATATGTGTAGAAGATATTTTTATAAGTTATCCTATATTGTAATAAAATATAACTAGGGCTTGATAGAAAAAAAAATAAAATATGTCTCTTAAATCTAGCCCTTCGTGAAAACAAAAATAAATAATGAGTATATGTTTGAAGGAGAATTTGATGGGTTTATATAGTATGAATAAATAATTACTTTTTTAATTAAGTTTATCGATAATATATAATACACTGTTAGACCTACAATAAAAACAATAAAAATTAATCAAAAAGATGCAAAATTAATTAATGTGTTTCATAATAATTTTAATATTAAATTGTCTCATATGATAATATGTCGTAAAACGTACGACTGCATTGGTTATTTATTCAGTTAAGAATAATAATAAATAATTGTCGTATTCTATATAATAATTTTATCGGAAACTTTCTAAAATGTAATGTGTTTGTGAATCTTGTTCTATATAATTAGAACACAATTATACGAAGTATGTTACTTCTTCATGTACTCTTAATAAAATGTTTGATTATGGAAAAATATATATAGAAAATGAGATTGGTAAAATACAATAATTTGTATTTTATAGTTATACCGTTAAGTAGTGTATTTTATAGAATTTGTATAAAAAAAAAACTATTACATACGGAGTATAAATTATGTTTCATTATTTGTATGCACGGCTATTATTTGTGAATAGAGTAATAATAATTAATTTGATTTGCAGCTGGTTAAATCGTTAATGAAAAGATATGACACTATCTCGTCAATAAATCTGATATTATGAAGCATCATGACATTATGTCGCTATTGTATTAATGTATGTAAAGGGGGGTTTTTTTTTATATTGACGCACGTTAAAAATATATTTTTCATACTCATAAAATTGTGGCCTAGTCTTAAAAAGAACGTTCTTTTTTTTATACCACTTATTTTTTGCCCACATTTAGATATATGATGACCACTATTATTTTTTGGTAACACCTGTGTAATACTAATCTAAAGAAAATTCGTTTGTCATAACACTTACTCATCAAAATTAATCTCATAAATTTAAAATCGTCAACATATTTTTAAATTAATGAAAGTGTGTACACGTTATAAATGTGTATGGAGTACAAAGAACGATGAAAAATGTATCCAAACCACCTTTGAATCATAGCTCATGTTTCTTGTTTATTTGTAACAGATGATACAAAGAGAGTCACATTTAAAACTACACTCATAATTCAAAATTAGCGTGTAACCACTAAACCACATTTACGAGGGACTTTGAATCAATATTTTCAGTCAGACACTTCGCTACCCAATAAACTCTAGCTAATAAATAGATCAACTTTCATAATGGATAATACCTCCCACCTATTATATGTATTACTGGTGTCGTGCCCTGTCTGGCCCAAGCTATCTATTATTTTCGTTTTTTATTATGAAATATAATTTGTGTATATTAGTCTAATTAATATAATTACCAATTATGAGAGAATTTCGTCTGATATATAATACGGTTCATAATAATTTTTCTAAAATGTGAAAACTAATTCCATACAAAAATTCAAATACTACTCTGTTTGTATATTATTGGAAAAATGGGTCATTTGAATTATGATTTACTAAGATTATCTACCAGCTCATAAAGATATAATCTTTACTCCCACAATTACTATTATTAATTTCATTATTCTCGTTATTTTTATTATCATGATTATTTTTAATTTCATTACTACTGTTGTTACCACTAGGGATGGCAATGGTGTCCGGGTCCCAGAGACCTGCACTGCACCGCCTCCTTATATAAGACCCAGATCACCTGCACTCCAACGGGTCTAAAATTTGCAGACCCAGACCCAGACCCGTTGGGTCTGGGTCCAAAACGGGTCTACCCATTACTTTTTTTTTTAAAAAAAAAAACATGTGTCAATAAATATTTTTATTTTTAAAGTAAAATCACTTAATTATAGAATACGAAAACACAACATCTAATATACAATGAACCAAAGAACTTGTAGAGTTGTAATTTATCAATTATAATTGATGAAGGATAAGATAACAATTAAAAAAAAAAAAACAAACAAAATGGGGAATAGAGAGTGAACGGCACATTGACTCACACAAGAAGCTAAAGGTAGATAAGGTTTTCTTTTTTGGTTTTCAAAAGTTAGTATTCCAAATGACTCACGTGAATATTGTGGTAACTTAGCAAGTTAGCATTGAGTATATTTCAGGTTTTTTTTTTTTATTTTTTTTTTTTATTTTAGCAATGATGGGTGGTCAGGTTTTATTATTAAGACATCTCACCCATACCCATATTATATAAACCCATACCCGACCCATACCCATTGGGTCTAAAAAAATAGGACCCATACCCGACCCATTCGGGTCGGGTCTAGCGGGTCTGGGTCGGGTCCTGGACCCATTGCCATCCCTAGTTACCACTTTTAATTATTATGATAGTGTTATTCATCAAACATTTTTACAAACAATTTTTACGGGCAGACATGCCCTTAAACGTAATCTTGTAACTTATGCAATTGTTACTTATATAATTACCGGCATGCGCCTCACTCGCCTGTTGCTCGCCTTTTTTTTTTTTTTTTTTTTTTTTTTTTTTTTTTTTTTTCGGATGTTTACCTCTACCCGCGTACAATGGGCGACCAAGCACCACGCCCTTAGCTCGCCACTCACTCCTTAACACCACCCAACTCACCACACACCCGCACCCTCGACAAGCACCTCGATTCACGCAACGTCGACCCCACAACAAGACACGTAAGCTTAAGAAGAGATGTCGTCGAGCTAAAAAATGAGAAAATCGCGTTAAATGAAATACGAATTTAACAAGATGGATTATTAGAATGTGAAATGAGTCGGGGTGTTACACGCAGTGTGGTGATTTGCTTATGGATTTGTTCCTAAGTACTAATGAGATATAATAGACTTTTATCTTGCATTGTATAAGTTACAAAAATTATCTCTTGATGAGGGGGAGGAATTTTGGAACTCTTATGGATACCAAGGAAAGTGTAACGTCTCCAAGTGTTTTGGGTGGGAGCATTTCTATACGTCCAAATGGTGAAGTTTGATTAATGTATTCACTAAAAAGCAATATTTTCACTTTTATATAGAGTGAAATTCTACAACAAAAGGTAGTCTTTATGTTGATAATTGTGCTCTTGTGAAGAAAGTGGGAGATTTTTTTTTCTTCCGGAGCAGGTAGCCTAATATTGAGATGGATGACTAATATGAAAGATGATAGACATCGTGACTATTATGGTCTAAGTTAATAAGGTAGAAGACTACATTGACATTGTCATATGTTGAGTTTGGGGCTACCTTGGTATGACTCCTTAGGACTTTAAGGATTGGGTTCAGCGGACCATATTAGGAAAGCTATCATGCTGAGATAGATTTTTATTAAGTATATAACTACGTAACATGTATAGCGTAAAGGGACAGAGTATGCTGCGGTGTTGTTTAAATGATATAGGGAATCGTCATTGTGAAGGTGTTATGTTAGTTTGATGGAGATTTAATATAACACTACTTGTTTCTTAAAACCGGTCGCACACCTCATCTCACGTATGGGACGTGATTAGTTGTTGTTGTTAACTTATGTGATGTATTTTTCCGACATAGTTGGTTATGTACTAAGTAGTAGTGTCGAACTTGGTTGTGTAGCCAAGTGAGAGTTTCGACTCAGATATGTGGCCGAGCGGGATTATTGAAATCCAGAAACGGCCACTTTAATTGTGGCAATTAAGATGAGTAAGTCAACCATTTAACAAGGTAATTAAATGCTGAAATTGTTGAGTTAATAAAATAAGTTTTTATTAATCGTCATACGAAAGGTTTGTAACAGCCTCTTCTTTATACCTATATAAGGTTAGTCTTTCTATGTGAAAGAGATACCTATATATACAACATAGACAAAACACAATTAGGCAAATACACGTTGAGTTCTCCATCGGCCGGAGCTCGGGTTTTGGGGCGTGGACATACACGGTGACTCTAGTAGCCACCGTGAAACGGTTTTCGTGGGTAAGGAGCTGACATAAACGATACCGCTTCCGCACCGAGAAAGGTACGTCACTTTCCTACGCACCATAAAAGTGATAATAACATATACGTGTCAAGTTAAAGCATGCATGATCAAACAAATTGTTGGGGGTGGCTTCTCCCGGGCCTGGCAACATCAGGCCGGGTGGGTTGTGGACCGGGGGCATCCCATGTAAAAAGCGGCCCAGTGGTCCACCCGGGCCTGGGGCAGGTGCGGCCCACCCGGGTCCGTACTGTACGGTCTGACCTTGCTAAAAGACAAACAAAGAGCAAGTATAAATAGTAGCTAAAACCCTAAACCAAAAACCCTAGACAGACATAACACAAAATACTACACAAAAGGTTTCTCTTTCTTCTCTCTCTCTAAATTCATTATTGTTTTCGCAACTGACTTGAGCGTCGGAGGGCCATCACCCGGAAGGCCCCGGGGCTAGGTTTGCTACGTGATTTCAGGCTGAGAGAAGAACCGAGACAGCCAAGGAGCTAAGGACCGCCCAAAACTTAGCTTATTTAGTTTGTAGTCCATATTCATCTTGTAATCTTTGATATTTAGTTCTTGTACTTAGTTCCCAACTTTGTATCCGAAACAATTGGCGCCGTCTGTGGGGATAAATCTCACAAAAATCTTACAAAAAGCCATGTCAAACCCTCCACAAGAGCCAAGAAAAACGGTCGAGGAAACCTCCTCCCCGGGAGGAGGTGCAGGCGGCATTCCTCTAGAGACCGAGCTGCAAACGCCCTTGACCCCAGAGGAGAAAAAGATGATGAGTGCTTTCCTCGAGCAGATGAGAAAGACACCACCAACAGGAAACCCGCCACCCGAGACGAGTCAGCGAAAATCTCCCCCAAAGAGGGATCCCATCCCATCCGTGACACCCAGGAGTCTCTTTCATGAGGAGAGCAAAGAATCAAGCAGTGGCGGTTCATGGCAAGAATCGGAGCATGCATATTCAACGTCCCAATCAGCACCTTCAGTTGAGGAGGTGTCCAAACCCGAGATTCCACGCACTGAGAGGCCCAGGCGCAACAGGCCCAAAGAAAACAAAGCGCGGGGAAAAGTTACAATAAAGTCGCCCTTGGCCCCCTCGGTGCTGGAGTACCCTTTGCCTCCCAAGATGAAAATTCCAACAATACAATATGACGGGAAGACAGACCCTGAGGAGCATCTGGCGGCCTACGAGAGCCACATGATGATGTATGACTGTGGATACCCATGTCCTAAGCAAGACGCCGAGTTGGGTCCCCCGAACGCGGTTCCCGGGTTCCACAATGACCCAACGGACTACGTTTGGTGCAAGGTCTTCCCAACGACCCTAACGGGCCTGGCACAAACGTGGTTCCGAAATCTCCCAACCGGCTCTATCTACGGGTATGAGGATATGTGCCAAGTGTTCAGACAGCAGTACGCAGGAAATAGGAGACGGGAAAAGGTGGCCACGGAGCTCCTGAACGTGGTGCAGGGGAAGAACGAGGGGTTGAAGGAATATATGACCAGATTTGACAGAGAATCATAGCAAATCAGAGACCTGGACCCCAAGATAGGTGTCCATGCCTTGACAGTAGGGTTGAAGAAAGGAGAGTTGAAAAGTCTCCTGATCAGGAACCCACCAGTCAGCCTGATGGCAGCCCGCGAGATGGCTGAAGGGTTTGTGCGAGAGGAGCAGTTCCACAAAACGTTTAGTAAGAGAAACGAGAAGAAGGAGGACCAGGGCGGGGCCCAACAAGAGTGGAGAGGACTGCCCCGGAAGCAGAACAACAACAACACTCACAACAATTACAACCGCAGCAACAATAATAACAACAATCACAACAATCGCCGTGATAGCCGGGACGGCCGCGGCCAGCGGGGAGGCGGCCAAAGGTTGCACTCACTACACGCCACTTATTAGGTTGCAGTCAGAGATTTTCGAGATGACAAAGAATGAGATCAAATGGGCTGTCCCGCGACCAGTGAAACACCCGGGGAATGACAAGTCAGCGTTCTGTGGGTACCACCAAATAGCCGGCCATGCAACGGAAGACTGCGTATCCCTGAAGAACGAGGTTGAGCGTTTGGTGCAGCAGGGCACCCTACGACGTTTTGTTAGGGACAAGCGGAAAAGAGATGGAAGTGAAGGAGGTAAGGACCCAGCCCAAACGGGTCCGAATAAGAACAAACAGAGGATAAGTGAAATTCACATGATCGCCGGGACCGAAGAGTCGGTTTTGTCCGGAAGAAAGAGAAAGGCAGAGAAGCGCGAGCAATCTAAGATGAGCATATACTCAGCAGGAAGGACGGCACCAAAGCCTGTCCCGGACCTAACCATCAGCGACGAGGACTATCAGCGGGTCTCCTACCCGCATAGTGACCCGTTGGTAGTATCCCTGGATATTGGACCCCATCTGGTCCATAGGTGCATGATAGACACCGGAGCCTGCACCAACCTCCTGTACCGGGAGGTGTTCGAGAAGTTGGGACTGAAGAAGGAACAACTGACCCCTTACATAGGGTCGCTTTATGGTTTCGCCGGGGCTGGCGTAAGGCCAATGGGGACAATAACCTTACCGGTCACGGTGGGGGAGGAGGACATGGCCCGCAGCGTGGATGCTAGCTTCGTGGTCGTGGATGCTCCCTCAGCATACAATGCTCCAATAGGGCATGTTACCCTGGACGACATTCATGATGTTGTGTCGATACGGGCGTTGGCCATGGCCTACATCACGGACAACTGGACCGAGAACAAGATCTACGGCGACCAGAGAGCGCCGGGAGGTCCTGCAACTCCCTGTCGGCCCATGGGGCAAGGAAGAAAACAGTATCGGAGGTAAAGCTCCTGGAGCTGGAGGAGAAGAGAGGTTTGGATGTGACCCCAGGACTGGAAAATGAAACGAAAGAAATTGAGTTGTCACCGGGAAGGAGTGTGATCATAGGGGCCGAGCTAGACCCCAGCTTTCAAGATAGTCTGATTAGTATCCTGGAAGAGAATAAAGATGTGTTTGCTTACTCAGCCGCGGAGATGCCGGGGATAAGCCTGGAAGTGATTATGCCTCAATTGAACGTGAACCCCAGCTACAGGCCGATCAAACAGAGACTGCGGCCCATGAGTGCGGAAAAGGACGTGGCCATTCTGGAGGAAATAAACAAGTTGCTGGAGGCGGGATTCATTGAATGTTGCGATTATCCTGAATGGTTGGCAAACGTTGTAATGGTGAAGAAAGCGTCAGGGGCATGGAGAATGTGTGTTGACTTTACAAATCTAAATAAGGCATGCCCCAAAGACTGTTGCCGGTTGCCGAGGATTGATCAGCTGGTAGACTCCACCAGTGGTCATACCACCCTGAGCTTCCTGGATGCTTTCTCAGGGTATCACCAAGTTTATCTAGCAGAGGAGGACAGGCCCCGATGCGCCTTCATCACAGGACATGGGGTCTATATGTACAAGATGATGCCGTTTGGGCTCAAAAATGCTGGGGCCACCTACCAGCGCTTGGTGGACGCCGTGTTTGCAAAGCAGAAAGGAAGGAACATGGAGGTATATGTAGATGTGAGGATACCGGGGATATCCCTTCTCGACGCCCCGCTCACGCCCGCCCTCGTGCATGGGGCGGAATGCACGGCGCGGGAAAGAAAAATGAATTTATTTTTCAAGAAGCTCGCGGGCGTGGGCTTCGCGTTTTAGTTTTGCTTGGCTCAGCTTACTCGAGCGTTCTTTTGCTTATAGGGGAATGTCATTGCATGTAATTATAACAAAAGAAATATAAAAATCCTTTTGAAATGTATTTTTGGAGTCGCCACCAAATATTAAAGGAATTTGGAACCTATTCAACGCGTCTTAAAATATAAGACACAGGTGTCTTAGATTTCAAGGTGCGTCGATACCTATCCGTCTGAGGTTATTGTGAGACCAGAGAGGATTCGGAGTGAGGTTACTTTTCGAAAGTTTTGACAGAATGTATTATGAAAACTGTAATAAAAAAGCCTACGTAAAAGTAGTCTTTACTAATTTGAAAACAAATGCTTTTAATTTCGATATTTGGGCTAATAGGACGCTACGTACAAATGCAAATATATGACTCGACAAATATGTAAAATAAATGTAAGCCGTCAAAGCTATGACGATTTGCTATAGGAAATATACGTAAAATCATTAATTCATTGTATTTGAATTAATAAATAAACGTTATTCTCCGACTTGTGTTCAATTCTAAGATTTTATAAAACCCTCGGTTTTGCATGTTTAAAAGACTATATGAAACGGTACAGTTAAATGTCGAATCCGTGTTTTAGTCGTAATTTAATGCATGAATCGAGAATTTGTTGGGGTTAGTGTCCTCCACAGTTAGTGCAATAACATAAATAAATCTCTAATGGTACACATACAGGGTACATTTTGTATTTAATCAGTTGATTAACGTTTATCAATAACGGTTGGCTTGCTAGATAAGTTTGACGTTATTGTCATACAGATGGCGGTGATCAACTGGTCCCTAAGAGTCACACCTAAAGGATGTGTTTGAGAAATATGATTATTTGAGAAAATGATCATATTGATGCCTAACTTAATGACTAAACAGTTAGTTAGTGTTGTTGACTGAAAGGTTAGTCAAATGTGACTAAAATGTTAGTCAAGTGAGATGATATTACTGACTAATATGTTGGTCAGTGTAATGTTGGCACGGCAATTTAATACTGATTAAATAATATTAGCTAAGACGAGTTAAATGTAATTCGTGAATTGAATATAAAATGTTATATTTAATTGTTATGTATAATGCAAGCTAATTAAATATAAACCGTTATAATTTATTAGTAAATTATAAATATAAGGATATTTATAATATATTATAATCGGTCCATGCAGATGACACTCGTAATATGAGGTGCATTATATTAATAGCTAAACGATCAAAAGAAAAGTGTCTAGATACTTTTTAGTCTAGATACAATTTCTTGGCAAATAAGATAGATATTTGAGGAGATTATAATCTCCCCAAATACTACTAGTTGGCCGGCCTAATGGGGATTAGAGGGAGTATATTAGTTTCCTAATTGCTCTTCTAATACTACACTAATTCATTCACTATTTTTGCAACACAAGAAAAACCTAGAGAGAAAATAAGTTTTCTCCTCTAAAATTCTCTAATTTTTCTAGCAATTCAAGGGCATATCTTAGACTCATCTTGGGTGAGTTAATTAGGAGATACCATCCTTTTGGTATTGTTCATAGGCCATTTTTCAAGGATTAAAAGGTTAATTCTTGTATCTTTATACTTTATTATGCAATTTTATTTTATGACCTTAAATCTTATAAAGTTTTTCATTATAATCCTGTGAATTTAATGGTCTATATACGGATATAAACCTACAAGTGGTATCAGAGCCTTAGGGCACATGAAATTTTTATAAGGTTTTCATAAAAACGATTTTGTATAAATTTAAAACCTAGTTTTGATGAGGCCGAATTATTTTGTGTTTGTGCCGTGATGTTTTGCTCAATTTTTGGTTTGTTTTGGTCTTTTTGATTCATAATTATTAATGTTTTAAGATGTTAAAACGATTACATATGATTTAGAATGAGTTTTGATTTAATACCGATTGAATTAGAACTAAAAGGACCAAAATTTATGTATGTTAATGAACATATCTTGAAGTTAATCATTAGATCTATCAGTTTAAGATGTTTAATCTAAAAGGTTGGTTTGAATCTCTAAATCAATGTTTAATACGGATTAAAATTGAGATAGGATTGATCTAATTATTAGCATAATCGAATTAAAACAGTTTAATTCAATTTTTACATGCTTTGACCGAATTAAATTCATTAATTTTTTTTGTTTTTGTTGTTTTTAATTAAATTGGCCGAAATCAATTATTAAAAAAAAAAAAAAAAAATTGAATTAATTCGGCAATTTTGGTTTTTGGCCGAAATTTTGTGTTTTTTTTTATTTTTCGGTTTCTCATATTTTGGGAAATTATTGATTTTGCAATATTTGTTATATTTGTTATAATGATAATGAATATAATGTTATCATGAAGAAGTTCATGAATTTGATACCAAATTTTAAAACAGTTTAAAATATTATTGTGATCTAATTTATGTTATAAGGATAATATAAATTGTTTTGGGATTATATTTTGATTATAAGATATTATGAACAATTAAGGAATTGTTGCATAATTTTAATCATTTAAAAAGGGTGGTTTGGATTTAATCAATTTGTATGCATTGATATAATTATGTTTAGTTGATGCTATTTATTTATGCTTGTGAATGAATGTTTGAATGAATGGTTTATATTACGCATTTTTTTTGTACAAACGGTTGTAATTTACTAGTGTGGCCTTAGAAAGTTGTGTTTTCGTAATGAAGGAAACACAATTTTGGTTGTATTTTGAGATCTCGAATCTCCAATATTGTAATATTTTTAATTTTGGCATATTTTGAATTAGAATGTAAATAGGTTTATTTTTGTAATTCAAATATGTAATTTTAAGAAGATTCAAGTTGAAGATTCAAGATGGACTCCCACTTAAAGCCCAAGATGAAGAATGAAGACAGCTGAGGGTCCATGGATGGATTCCACTTTGTAATTGTCTTTATTTTCATAGGGATAGGCCACACTAGGTGTTTTTCGTTTTTGCGTTTTACTTTACCGTTTTTATTGCATTCACGTTAGATAGTAGCATCATATTCCGCCTAAACTAAACCAAACCACCTAATATGCATGAAAATGGATCATATAGTTGCATCCTAGTTTATAGACATACGGATGTCATTTGATTAGAGCTATCACCTCAATTTAATCATTCACGATAATGCTAGATATTAGTTCACTTAAAATGAATTAAAATGAGTTGATGAGATCTTCCTCTAAAACTGAAATTGAGAATTAGTCTTTATAAGTCGAACCACTATGAATCCCTTCTTCGTCGGTAGGCATAATATGACCCCTTCTACGTTGGGTAAGTAGTGGTTTCGACTTAGTTTATCTCAACATTATGGTTGAGTAATATCTCGAAGGTATGGTGGACTAATAGATAGGATTTATCAATCTATCGACCAAGAATTCTAAAGAGAATTAGCCAAGAGGTTGGCTTATCAATTTAAAGAAATTGAGTCTTGGGATCGCTTATGTAATTCTCGAGGGAGGTCGGTTATATGAGTGCACGAGTCATTGCATTAAAGCGTTATTGCTTTATGACTTAAACTTTTAAAACCATGATTTCTTATCTTTTCTCTTCTTCTTCTTTCTTTTCGAATCGTTATATACAGATATAACTACTATAACAAATGGTCATCGTCTTGATCGACGAACCAATGCCAAGTGCCACACTAATGCGCGAATCATGGCTTAGAATTTTCATGGGCAAGATGAATCGGTCTACTCGACCGATCAAGCATGATGGGTCCAACTTTTCTGATTGGGAGGCCGCATTACGGAATGCTGCCATCGCTGACGGTAAGCTCAAGTACTTGACTGAGCCACCGCCGGCTCTACCAGCTCCCGATGCAGAAGAAGCTGAAACCTTTGCTTATAACGATTTCATGATGGAAGCGGGTGCGTTACAGAACGTACTCATCTATGCAATGGAACCCAATTTGCAAAGACGTTTCATTACCCAAGGTGCAAACAAGATTTTCACCACCCTTACTAAGGAATTCTCGAAAGCTCCGAGAATTAAGAGTTACGAGTATACTACTCGTTTCTTTGAAGCTAGACTCCAAAAGGGCCAACCGGTTGGTCCACACCTTCTCGCCATGATCGAGAACGTTGAGAAATTGGAGGAGCTTGGTTGCACGATCGATGAGAAGATCATCATTGATCGAGTGCTTCACTCTCTTCATGATGGGTATGCCTCTTTAGGGCAAACTATTACATGAATGACATGCAGAAAGTGCATGAAGCTGCATTCACTCTCCTCGCATGCAGGCGAGAGTGATCACGAAGTTGAGTGGGAGCACGAAGCAAGATGTTGTCATGATTGGGAACAAGAAGGGTAAGGGTAAGGCTCCGGCTAACCTAGCTGTAGGTAAGCCAAAATTCAAGAAGCCAGTGGTTGCTAAGAGTGGGCCTGGTGAGTCTAGCGGTAGCTCACAAGGCAAGGCAAAAGCTAAGCAGAGCATGGAGTGCCACCATTGCCACAAGTCTGGGCATTGGAGGCGTAACTGTCCCGTGTATGCTGAGGACATAAAATCAGGCCGCGTCGCTCCTGTTGGTATGTCTTCTTTTATTCATATGATTGAGATTAACCATGCAAGTTTCGGAACTTGGGTACTTGATACTGGTTGTGGTTCTCATCTGTGCAATCATTTGCAGGGCCTAAGAAGCATCAAAACTACGGCAAGAGGTGATGTAGAACTCAGTGGGGAATGGAGCAAGAGTTCTTGCCGTTTGAGGGACATATGTAATCCAACTCCCAAGTGGATTTGAGTTATTTACGAATAATCACACTATGTACCTAGTTTATCGAAAAACATTATTTCTGTATCCGTTCTTGATAAAGAAGGATTTTCATTTTTAATAAAGGATAATAGCTGTATTTTCTCTTTGAATGAAATGATTTATGGTAAAGTCGTTTCCATGAACTAATTTATGTTTTAGATCAAACCACGTAAATCATGCATGTGAGTAACAAGAAAGCAAAGGTTGGTGACAAAGATCAAACGTATTTATGGCATTGCAGAATGGGACACATAAATGAGAAACGGCGTGAAAAAGCTCATTGATAATGGGACGATAGCCCCATTTGACTATGAAACTTTTGGCACGTGCGAATCATGTCTTATAGGCAAAATGTCTCGAATTTCCTTCAAAGGTGTTGGAATGCGCGATGCTGACCTATTAGGACTCATACATACTGATGTGTGCGGACCTATGTCAATCAACGCTAGAGACGGCTATAGGTATTTTATCACTTTCACGGACGATTTGAGTAGATATGGACATGTCTACTTAATGAAGCATAAAAGTGAGTCCTTTGACAAGTTCAAGGAATTCGTATAAGGTTGAGAACCAACTGGATAGAAAGATAAAGCACTACGTTCGGATCGTGGTGGCGAATATCTTTCAACCGAGTTTGATCGACACCTGAAGACCGCTAATAGTATTACGATTAACTCCACCGGAACACCACAATCGAATGGTGTGTCCGAACGCAGGAATCGAACATTACTTGATATGGTTCGATCCATGATGAGTCACATGGTAGTACCTGACTCATTGTGGGGCTATGCTCTTTTGTCAGCTGCTCTTATACTTAACCGAAGTCCGTCTAAAGCTGTAGACAAGACTCCATACGAGTTATGGAAGGGAACGGTCCCTAACTTGTCCTTTATTCGGGTTTGGGGTGCGAGGCTTATGTCAAGTGGAGACACGAGGATAAGCTCGGCCCGCGATCGGTCAAGACATACTTTATTGGTTATCCAAAGGGAATGTTTGGTCATTACTTCTATTCGCCAACCGAACAACGCGTTTTTGTTGCGGCTAGTGCGAAGTTCTTAGAGAAAGAGTTTCTCGAAGACAAGAGAGGTAGTAGAACCTTCGATCTGTCGGAGGTTCCTGAACCAACAACCGAGCAACCAATGGAGGAAACTATTCCTTCTACGCCTGCGGTTAATGTCTCTTTGGAACCCAGGAGGTGGGTAGACTCTCCATTCCTCCGCATCGATATATCGGTATAGTCGAGGAGAATGGGAGAGACGACGTTTTACTCCTTGAGAGTAACGAACCCAGTAACCTATAAAGGTGCCATGACATGTTCGACTCAAAGCTATGGCAAGAAGCCATGCAATCCGAGATGGACTCGATGTACGAGAACGATGTATGGGATCCGGTTGACTTACCCGATAAGGCTAGACCTCTTGTGCAAATGGCTTTACAAAATAAAGCGATCCGTAGAAGGACAACCAGGATATATACAAGGCACGACTAGTTGCAAAGGGTTTCACTCAAGTGCAAGGGTTGCACTATGATGAGATTTTTGCACCGTAGTCATGCTTCGCTCCATTCGGATTCTCTTAGCGATTGCCGCATTTCATGACTATGAAATTTGGCAAATGGATGTGAAAACCGCCTTCTTAAACGGTTATTTGGAGGAGGAGTTGTACATGGTACAACCCGAAGGTTACATTGATCCAGAAAATCCTAAGAAAGTTAGCAAGCTTAAGCGTTCCATCTATGGACTTAAGCAAGCTTCACGGAGTTGGAATCATCGCCGACCACGTGATAAAGGAGAATGGATTCACTCGATCGGTCGAGGAACCATGCCTATATATCAAGTCGAGTGGGAGCAAGATTGTCTTCCTAATACTGTACGTCGATGACATACTCTTGATTGGGAATGACATACCTCTCTTAACTTCGGTAAAAGTATGGTTACAGGACCATTTAGGATGAAAGATCCGGGTGAGGCACAGCGTATTTTGGGGCTCGTATCTATAGAGATAGATCACGACGGATATTATCCCTCGCCAGAGTCTTATATAGATAAGATTCGTGAGAGGTTCAGCATGACCAACTCCAAGAAGGGGAACCTTCCAATGATCTCAGGGGTGCACTTGAGTAAAGCTCAAGCACCAAAGACATCGGAAGAGGTCGAGCGCATGAGTCGGATTCCATATGCTTCGGCAATAGGATCGATCATGTATGCCATGATATGCACACGCCCGGACGTGGCATATGCATTGAGTATGACGAGTCGATACCAAGGCAATCCAGGTGAAGCACACTGGATGGCCGTAAAGAACATTCTTAAGTACCTACGGAGGACTAAAGATTGGGTATTGACTTATGGAGGAGACACTGAGCTATGCGCAATCGGTTACGCAGATGCTAGTTTCCAAAGCGGATCGAGATGACTCAAATCTCAACTGGATTCGTTTTTACTCTTAATGGCGCACAAGGAAAAGCTCCAAACAAGCTTATAGCAGATTCAACAACCGAGTCCGAGTACTTATGCCGCTCGGAGGTCGAAGGAAGCTATATGGATCGTCGGTTCCTACAAGGACTAAGCGTAGTTCCGAAGTTCGAATGACCCGATCACCATCTATTGTGACAATAGTGGTGCCATCTTCCAAGCCAAGGAGCCTAAGTCCAAAGAACAAGTCTCGTGACGCAAAGGAAGGCTCACATGATCCGGGATTACGTGGAGCAGAAGGAGATGGTGATTGACAAGATTGCTACGGATGATAACATAGCAGATCCTCTCACTAAACCGTTGAGACAAGATAAGCATGAAGGGCACGTTAAATCCATGGGCATTAAGCGTGTTCCCGAGTTGTATTAGTTGTTTGTATGGATTTGACACTTGTATTTCCTAACACTTCTAATAAAATCATCGTTTTGTTTTATATATTGTTTTTCATGAGGGTTGTGCAGACAACGTTGAACACCTCAAAGTGAACTGAATTGCTATATATTTTGTTTTGGTCCGTGGTCGCCTACACGAGCTGATAACTCTGGCAATCATTTTGTGACGTCGATTGATGGTGGGTTCAACGAGCCATAAGTCAAATCGCTGATCGATCGATCACAGATGCGGGTTTACTGAAATCGCGCAGGACATTTTTGTGACGACTACATGGAGTCCTAAATGTTTCAGAACATTAAGTGCCTGGTCGTGGATAGGACATCCATAGTGTTCCTAGAGTCGATTCTTTTGACTATCGACTGTCTCTTGAGATTTAGGCAGATTTTGGGTGACTTTGGTTTCTTTCTCACGGTCGACCGTAACAGGAGGCCAAGCAGATTTTCACTGGGTCATTTCATGCTGCGCTTATATCTGTAGGATTCGAGTTGAGGGAAATATCCAAACTTCTATCGAGTTATAATATTTATTCTCAGGGCCACTGAGGAGTCAGAATCGAAAATGCATGGCCATGCTCGAATATTGATTCGCTTTATCAGTTAAGTTACTCTCTAGTCGGGAAACCACTCGATATCGATCGCATGAACTACGACCTTTGAAAGTACTGGACTTTGCAAATTGGTTTACATTGAGTGGGAGAAATTTATTATGGATATGAGAATCGGTTATCGCACTGCACTTATGCGGACAAGTGGGAGATTGTTGGGGTTAGTGTCCTCCACGCTTAGTGCAATAACATAAATAAATCTCTAAAGGTACACAGGTACATTTTGTATTTAATCGCTTGATTAACGTTTATCAATAACGGTTGGCTTGCTAGATAAGTTTGGCGTTATTGTCATCTGAATGGCGGTGATCAACTGGTCCCTAAGAGTCACACCTAAAGGATGTGTTTGAGAAATATGATTATTTGAGAAAATGATCATATTGATGCCTAACTTAATGACTAAACAGTTAGTTAGTGTTGTTGACTAAAAGGTTAGTCAAATGTGACTAAAATGTTAGTCAAGTGAGATGATATTACTGACTAATATGTTGGTCAGTGTAATGTTGGCACGGCAATTTAATACTGATTAAATAATATTAGCTAAGACGAGTTAAATGTAATTCGTGAATTGAATATAAAATGTTATATTTAATTGTCATGTATAATGCAAGCTAATTAAATATAAACCGTTATAATTAATTAGTAAATTATAAATATAAGGATATTTATAATATATTATAGTCGGTCCATGCAGATGACACTAGTAATATGAGGTGCATTATATTAATAGCTAAATGATCAAAAGAAAAGTGTCTAGATACTTTTTAGTCTAGATACAATTTCTTGGTAAATAAGATAGATATTTGAGGAGATTATAATCTCCCCAAATACTACTAGTTGGCCGGCCTAATGGGGATTAGAGGGAGTATATTAGTTTCCTAATTGCTCTTCTAATACTACACAAAATTCATTCACTATTTTTGCAACACAAGAAAAACCTAGAGAGAAAATAAGTTTTCTCCTCTAAAATTCTCTAATTTTTCTAGCAATTCAAGGGCATATCTTAGACTCATCTTGGGTGTGTTAATTAGGAGATACCATCCTTTTGGTATTGTTCATAGGCCATTTTTCAAGGATTAAAAGGTTAATTCTTGTATCTTTATACTTTATTATGCAATTTTATTTTATGACCTTAAATCTTATAAAGTTTTTCATTATAATCCTGTGAATTTAATGGTCTATATACGGATATAAACCTACAGAATTTGCATAATGTAACAGTGGTGTTTAATTTAGTGATTTTGAGTCGTTTGTTTATGCGATATTGGCGAGGTTTAGACGAATCATTTGATTCGAATTACTACAATCGTAATGCGAATACGGGTTCGTTAGTGCCAATATCGGGGTGGGTTAAAGTAACCCTATAAGTCTCAAACGTCCAAACCAAAGGTAAAATTTCTTTACCTTGAAATGCAAAGACGGTTTTTAGAGTGGAGATTTATAAGTGCGAAAGGCTTTTTATGAGTATGAGTGTTGAATTGAATTGAGTATATGAGTTGTTTAGAAAGGATATGTTGAATGAAGATGTAATTGTTGTTCTTTTGAATCGAACAGGGGCTGCTATTTATAGCAAATGCTTCGTGTTTTATGCCTAGTTGCTCATAAAATCACGATGAACGATTAACTGTAGAAAATCGCCGAATGTCGAGAGGAGGAGGAAAATCGCGGAAGGCGGCGATTTACCTGAAAATCGCCAGTGTTCTGGCGATTTTCACCCTTCTTTCTGACATTCTCGTAGCGCCGTATGTAGTATGACATGTTTGGCGTAGGTGTGTAAGGTTTGTCGAGCAATTTGGTTGACTTTGGAGGCTTCAATATGTCAACTTGAGACAAGTTGATCAATCAACTTGATCTCTTTGGCTCGATTTTCGTGTTTCGTGTTTCGGTTTTTCGTCGTGTTTTTCGATCTTGGCTCGAAGTAAAATAATACTGTAATGCATTATTTTACGATCTTGTGGGATTTTGTTTTGTAAGAATGTGACTCGGAACGCGTTTTGGTCCGTTTCGTGTGTTTGGGCCTTCTTGCGTGTTTTGGGCCGTTCTTGTGTGTTTGGGTCGTTTTTGTGTTCTTGGGCCATTTTTGTGAGGCGTCTTTGTGTCGTGCTTGTGCGTATTGTGTCGACTTACGATTAAAATGACTAAATTAATATTCATTTTTACGAAATATGCAAATTTAAATTAATACGTTAAAAATGACTAAAATGTTTTAGACACTTATGTACCGTTTCGTCTTATTTAAAACATGCATGAAAAGTCCTTTTCGTCATCGGGTTTGCTTTTTGGGGGGTACGGATACGGGTATTTACAGAGCCCCCAGTTTGACTGAGCTTGGACTAAAGCGCTAGTCAAACTTTTAAAAGATAGTATCCGGACCATCACAGTCTCGATACTACCTGGCGACGCTAAGTATGTGTCTCGGGGAGAGACGAGGACTTAGTGTCGGGAGTGCGGGGAGGGACGACATGTTTAAGGACATGACGGTCCTGCATGTTTAAGGGCTTGCTGGCCTATTGTTGCTTGGATGTCATTCGATTGCGTTTTGTAGCTTGGCCATCTTCTGCGTCTTGCGCGTCTGCTGTGTGCTTGCTTCTGTACCTGTGTTTTGACTTTCCCTTTCGCAGAGAGCATGAGTGTCTGCGTTCTTGCTTCATGGAAGGAAGTCGTGTTTCTGCGTTTTGATTTGAATAAAAGTGCGTATTTTATTTTTGTTTTGTATGCGTTTGAAAGATATACGTATTCGACTCGTGAGGAGTGTACGTATTTTTGATTTTTGACTCGTAAAGAGTGTCTGTGTTTGAAAATAATACGTATTGTACTCATGAGGAGTATACGTATTTTGACTTGTGACTCGTGAAGAGTGTATTTGTTTTGAAAAATATACGTATTCAACTTGTGAGGAGCATACGTATTTTGGATTTTTGACTCGTAAAGAGTGTCTGTGTTTGAAAATTATACGTATTGAACTCGTGAGGAGCATACGTATTTTTTGATTTTTTGACTCGTAAAGAGTGTCTGTTGTTTGAAAATTATACGTATTGAACTCGTGAGGAGTATACGTATTTTTGATTTGTGACTCGTAAAGAGTGTATTTGTTTTTGAAAAATATACGTATTTAACTCGTGAGGAGTATACGTATGTTTGATTTTTGACTCGTAAAGAGTGTATGTTGTTTGAAAATTATACGTATTGAACTCGTGAGGAGTATACGTATTTTTGATTTGTGATTCGTAAAGAGTGTATTTGTTTTTGAAAAATATACGTATTTAACTCGTGAGGAGTATACGTATTTTTGATTTTTGACTCGTAAAGAGTGTATTTGTTTTGAAAAATATACGTATTTAACTCGTGAGGAGTATACGTATTTTGATTTGTAACTCGTAATGAGTGTATTTGTTCTTGAAAAATATACGTATTTAACTCGTGAGGAGTATACATATTTTTGATTTGTAACTCGTAGAGAGTGTATTTGTTTTGAAAAATATACGTATTTAACTCGTGAGGAGTATACGTATTTTTGATTTTTGACTCGTAAAGAGTGTATTTGTTTTTTGAAAAATATACGTATTTAACTCGTGAGGAGTATACGTATTTTGATTTGTAACTCGTAAAGAGTGTATTTGTTTTGAAAAATATACGTATTTAACTCGTGAGGAGTATACGTATTTTGATTTGTAACTCGTAAAGAGTGTATTTGTTTTTGAAAATATACGTATTTAACTCGTGAGGAGTATACGTATTTTGATTTGTAACTCGTAAAGAGTGTATTTGTTTTTGAAAATATACGTATTTAACTCGTGAGGAGTATACGTATTTTGATTTGTAACTCGTAAAGAGTGTATTTGTTTTTGAAAATATACGTATTTAACTCGTGAGGAGTATACGTATTTTGATTTGTAACTCGTAAAGAGTGTATTTGTTTTTGAAAATATACGTATTTAACTCTTGAGGAGTATACGTATTTTGATTTGTAACTCGTAAAGAGTGTATTTGTTTTTGAAAATATACATATTTAACTCGTGAGGAGTATACGTATTTTGATTTTGGATTCGTAAAGAATGTATGTGTTTTATTTTTTTGTGAAATTGGGCTCTCGACTCGTAACGAACATGTGTATTCTTGTGTTTTCATTATAGTAGCGCATAAAAGAGTGGATTAATAGCGTAATGGACCATAATAACCAGCCCAAACCAAAAATAAGCCTGTGCCTGACCACTTAATCGCCAGAATTCTGGCGATTTAATGTGTGTGTGTGCAATTTTGTTCAAAAACACGGGTGGAGGGAGGTTTTGCAAAACAGCCGAAAACAAAACACAAGTACAACTCAATCGAAAAACTCGTTCTTGGCGATTTTTCAACCAAAATTCGTGATTCCGCTTCCTACGATTCGCAATGGACCAAGGTATGCACTCAATCAAGTTGTTATTTCGTGTTTTGAAGTCGGTTTGAGTCGGTTTTAACTCAAAACTCGTTTTTTAGGGTTTATGTGAAACCGTTTTGCTTGATTCGAATTTTGCTATTATCGTTGCTTGAAATCGATGCTTGAGAGTACTATGAGGCTTGTCTTGCTATTATTGATGATTGCATGTGAAAAACCCGAGTTTTGGGGTTGATTTTCGTGTGACTAAACAAGGGCATTTTGGTCATTTTTCGTTTTTCGTCTCGGAACACGCTCAAAATTTCAATGTAGGTTACCCATTAATAGTATAATGCATGGGTGAATTTGTTTCGTTGAAATAGGCGTGAAAGGCGGGTTTTTTGGGTGAAAAACCGTGAAAAGGGGGTGTTTTTGGTGGTTGTGCTCTGTTTTTGTCGTGTGAGACGATCCCGAGTGGCTTTGTTGTTTTTGAAACGTCATTGTATGCTAATGATGAGGCTTTGGGTAACTAGTGTGCAAAAAAAAAAACGGTTCGAAAGTCCGTAATTTTCGTGTGTTTTTGTGTGGAGACGGTTCTTGGGTTGAAATTTTCGGTTCCGAAACTTGTCGAAAACTTTCGTCTTGGGTCGTGATGACTTGTACGGTGTATGTATTGCTTAGTGTTGTTGA